>OY720218.1:7500000-8750000 GCA_963082605.1 Rhodophaea formosa | reverse complement strand
ATTATAAGCAAAATTATTAAATATTGCCTCAATTCCCTTTTTTCTTTTGTACGGAGATATGAGCGTTAAATGCCCTCTTAAGTTTACGGGTTCTTTTCAAAATGACCGAAATTGGAAAAAATTGACCAAAGCTTCGGAATTCGGGTACTTAGAACTATAGACAGTTTGAAGTATTAATTTTTAGTTAAGACAAACTTGCGAGGTCTACAGCTCCTGGAGCCACTATTGTTAGGAAGTATTTTTTTTAAATATCTATTGTGCGTTGCTGTCAAAAAGCCTTACTTATGACGTGATGGCAAACGGATTACCTTAAGAGGCTAACATCAGCCAACTAGGGCCATCGTTTAAATTCTTTCACTTCTACAAATAATATCAAATTGAAAACAATCTACGTCAGTACTTAGACAAAAAAAATTGTTTCTAGTATTTATATTTAAATTGAAAAGTGTCAAATCGGACAGCGTGTACATTTCATTATTTTGTATTTCGTAAATTAAGAAAACTACTCATTTACCGGCAAAAGTTGCCGTTTAATAAGTAGATATCCGAATTCGAAAAGATGATATGGATAAAAAGTTATAAAAATACTACAAGTAACCGAACGACCGAAGTATTAGCTTTTTTCATATTGATTTTAAGAGTAGAAGAATAAAATTACGGGTGGCGCTAGTTTCGCAATTGTAAGCCTCTGAACTCTATGCGGAAAACTGCATGACGTAAAACACGACAAAAAACATGACTTTTAGCATTTTTATTACTATCATATAGTAAAATAATTTATGCTGTTGTAAGTGGTCTTTGAACCTCGATCTTCGTCAAAATATACAGTTATATCACTGCCTCATGAAAACTAAACCTTCAGGCGAAATAAAATTATATTTTATACACTATACCTAGTCTACGTAGGATGAGTAATTTAACACCTTACTTGAGAAATGACATCAATTTCTCCTAGTACAAATTCCATCTCCCATTCTTTTATCTATTCAACTCCATTGTAGGATGATTTCAAATATAATTTGCTTTCAAAGAGTTAAACCTATCGCCATAACAAAGTTAAAACATATATATGTTATGGATAAACTTTGTTATGGTGATTAGATTTACTGATTATAGCTGTCTGTTACCTATTTATGATTGAAAAGGTAACAGATAGCATATAAAATAGTGAAGAAATATGGATAGTTTCAAGGCTGTTAAAGGTCCATGCCAAATATGTATACAGGGCACAGGGTATATCTGTAACCCTGCCGCAGGCCATTATATCTATGTACCTATATGTAGACTAGTATGATCAGTATAACTATTCTCAAACGTACATATACTGATGATGCTAAACAACTTTCCCTAAGGCACAGAATTAATAATAGTACTAACCTAAGGATTTCCTTAGGTTGAAATATTTGCGGAACTTGCACACAATTTTTTTCACTCTCCTATGAAAAGAGCTCTCAAAAATAGATATAACAGTGAAAAAATCATCTAGATAACCCAAAAACTCTTTGAGATATAAGGGTTTGAAAATTCCAATTTTTCATCTCGGCCTGAATGTCCCTAAGAAAAAACAACTGACTAGTGACGTCACTCCTTTAGCAATTTGTATGCGTGTTGTGAGGACTTTGTTTGTTAGCTATGTTAAATATTGCGTTAAGGGAAATGGCTTCACAACAAAAATTGCTATAAATTTAAAGAGCTATTTCATAGTAATATAAGATTTTTCAAATTTTCATATTTTTGAAACGGACTTTTCTAACCAATCTTAACCAAAGTGAATGTATCGATATCGGACTTGATGTTTATATAATCAAAAATAGTTTTCAAAATGTACTCTTCATGCAAGGTCCCCATTAGCGGATTTGCGGTTTCATATGCTTCACTTACCCATTTTTTTTTTTTTCATATTTCAACACATTTTTTTGGATAAAATTTATCAGTGTGATCAGTATAGGTACATTTGAGAATATGGCAAGGTACAGATAATATACAGATGGTACAGATACAGATGGCATATAACATTTTTTTATACTTATTCCGTGAATCGGAAAACTAGTACTTAAAGACTTAAAAGTAAAAAATACATAACGTTATCAGAATACTGATAAGTATACCTACTGAATAATCAGCCTATTCGCATAACCAGTTTTGCAGGAAACATAGAGCACTTGTAATCATATGTTAACTATTTTGCATTTCATATGTTATTATTGCTACAATTTAATCGATTTATAACGACCATTAATATAATTTCTTTTCTGTGTATGATCTCATTTTGTTATTTAAACTTTGATTATTTGTGGTCAAAGAATTTTAATTGCTGTACATATTTAAAGATATATACCATACGATTGAAAAAGAAATTTCACCTGTCGCAACTACGATTATAGTTGCGACAGTTGAAATTAGTAAGGCAGCTTCCCGTTAAAAATAGTAATAATTATAATTAGCTTAGTTATTTAATTTATAAAATTAATAAATCATCTTCAGATCTTTGTTAGTCTCCACTGCCGGAGCACGACCCTCTCTGTACTACCAGTGCCATATATTAGCCAGAATAGTCAGAGGATTTGGCTTACTCTCTCCACGCTGGTCAGACGAGTTGGAGAGATCTCTTTGATGTTAATAAGCTTTGTTTAAGCTTGGGTCGCCTTCTACAACATCCACGGGAAGACTTGGAGAGGCCCTATTCTACTCTGCCGGGAACCATTTTTTTTTAAAGGACTACGTAGCTGGCACCAAATGAGCTTTCGCTACTTCACCGGACTTTTGAGGTGAGAGCAGAGTGCCCTCAACCCTGTAAGGCAAACATCACCAAAGGATCCCTGGGAGGGACGAACCTCGGCTTTGGGCGTTGCCTGGGTGCGCAAGGCTTGGAGAGACAGCAAACTCTCATATGCCTGATGGGCCGCGATTTGCATGCACGACCTGAAGGGCCGAGCTGAGAAACAATGGCAAAGCCTTTAAAGAGCAGCAACTCTCATGTTTTGCCGTATGGGCTGAAAGCTACGGTGTCCGAAGGACCTTTCCTGGGTGCAAGTCACCCGGGACCGCCGGGCGGTCACCAGTAATCGGAGCTAGTCCTACTCTACGCACTCTGTTCCGGTGGCGAGTGCGACGTGGTCGGAGGGTGGGATTCCTTTGGCTGCTCGGAGCCGGAGAGGATCTGGACTGGGTCTGCCGGGAACCACACGGAATTATCCCTTTATATTTATTCCCATTATTAAAATGATCAGAGATGTTAAGAATGCGAAAAAACTGGTGTTAGGAACACGCTGTAGAAAGCAGATTAGTATAATTAGTGGAAGAGACCCTCAGGTTTTATGGTGAAGAGTTGGCTTCAAGCGCTCGCCAACGATCGGTAGAAGAGGATATGTTGGCTGCATGTTTAAAAATAGTCCTATTCTAAAAAGTCATTCTGGTGGGATAAGTCGCCCTTTCGTGTATGAGTTAAGTCAGCCAGAATGTATCGGTCAATACCGGTGCATACGACTAAACACAGCGATTCAATAATAAAGAGAATAAGCAACAATCATTTAAATTCAAGGAGTTAAATAAATTACGACTATCATCATCAATGAAAGGCACTTTATAACTCCATTTCTTTAATTAAAATCATGAGGTTTCTACCTATTTACCATCACTGCTGAAATATAGTGCGCGTAAAACGAATAAGCAGTTTTCTTAGATTATATAGACTTAGATTTTTTTTAAGAACAGTAAAAATATTGCCTTATAATAAAACTAATATATTATTTGGCCTGACCTTTTTACCAAAATGACGAACTAAACTGGCTGGTCAGACTAACCGGATTTTAGACCAGGCAACCCTAAATGAGCGTAAAATTAATAAGTATCGAATTTAAATCATTAATTCGATTTACATAAGAGTAAATGACGATAAACGGGTATATTATGTATGATTATGATAATCGAATTGAGAGATGCAAATTGAATAGCAGTTTGTAAATTAACGTCTTGTTTGATTACTAAACAAATGTTATAAAATCATAGAATAAAAATATTACATCGAACTTATGTGTCGTGTAGTTCCCGGCAGAGTAGAATAGGAACACTCCAATACTTCCCGTGGGTGTCATAGCAGGCGACCGAGGAAACACAAGCTAAACAAAGCTTATAAAATCAAAGAGACCTCTTCAACCCGTCTGGAAAAGTGTAGGCCAAATCCTCTGACTGCTCTGGTTTATATATTACTCTGGTAGTACAGACAGGGTCGTGCTCCTGCCGTGGAGACTAAAAGAAGACCTGATGATGATGATGAATGACTAAGGATGAATGGCACAGATTATGTTAGGGCACAGGATCAAAGTTACACCCAAAAAATAATTTTATTACGTTAATTGACTAGCAGGGGGAGGCGTTTGCCCAGCAGTGGGACACAAAATCTAAAATCTAGTTAAAAAAAATTTTTGATTTTGTTCTCAAGTAAATATTTTCAACTAATAATTTGTCGTATGAGGTATGTTGCGGTGTAAAAAAATATATTGATCAATACTTTCGATGTAATGTGATTATTTCTTGCATTACGAGATTGTTGTTTTTACTTAGGGTTTTGAAAATCAGGCATAGCTGTTACTGTTGTAAGTCGCATACTCGATACTCGCCGTGACTTCATTCAGCCTCCGAATCCATTCAACGATGTCGACCCTGATAATTAACTCACACACAGACGTGTGCATGTAGGCTATGTTCGTCTCTTCGTTTGTGGTAGTTTTTGGCAAAAATATCACTCCGTTTGTAACTTTCCAACCCGTTTGGCCAGCGTGGTGAGTTGAGGCTAAATCCTCTGACTGCACTGGCTAAAATATGACTCCGGTATATAGATAGGCCGTGTTCCTGCAGTAGGGACTAAAAAAGCCCTTATGATGATGATGATTGTATGAAACACCAAACCTTTGTATACTCTATACCCAAAGGCTAATTTACCGCGAATGTAACTTTATTAACCGTGTAAAGTGTAGTCCTTGCGGTTCTTGTGGTCATTGCGGCATTTGCGGCTTTACCTTAGTTTATAAGATTGTTCGACTTTGATACATACCTATAATAAGGCAAATACACCTGATTATGACCAAGCTTAGTACTACCTAACTTATATTAATTTTGTGACCAAGTCGTATTAATGGGAATATTTAGAAGAAAAGGTATCATTTTAGCAATTAGTAGTTTTCAGCAATTGTGATTGCTGTTTTTTTTTTACTTAGCAAGGTCTTAATCAATAAAGATCAATTTATTTTAATTTCACACCAACCCGTTTGGCCAGCTTGGAGAATGTAGGCCAAATCATCTGACTGCTCTGGCTAATATATGCCTCTTGTGGAAGTACAGAGAGGGTCGTGCTCCTGCAGTGGACTCAAAAAGACCTGATTATGACGATAATTGTTAGAACTGGAAAGCATGTAGTTGATTCTGAGCCAAATATAGCAGTAGCGTAGCAATAAAGGGATATAAGTAATTAATTAAACACGCCAAACTTAGCCTATGGGTCTAAGATCATGGGCTCTGTCTACCCCGCTGAGGACAAAGACGAGATAATAAGGAAAGAAAGCTCGCTACCCTGTGCCACACCCACTTTTCTGTAAGCTAATTAAATTGGTATTTTGTATAACGTACAAAACAGTTAGAATGACAATGACTTGACTATAATTTTAACGACTCATTGTTAATTCGTCACAAGCAAGGCCGGGACCTCAAGTGGCATTGAATGTTGGTTTTTTTTGTGAATCTCAGGAGCATGACTTTCGATTTTATTACCGTTTCTCTGTAGATGATAACATGTATGTATGATAGCCTGAATAAAATAAATTAAGTTTATTCGCTTACCTCTATTCGTGAAAGGATTAAGGTATTATTGGGTTAAATAATTTACATAACTTCGGGTCCCACTTGACCCTTAGGGGGGAGAATGTGTTAGATTTAGGTTTAAATTCCCAAATGTTCCCAGAGATGAAGAATGAGAATGTGCCAATGTGGTCCGAATTTTTAGTGAGTGCCATTTGAGAGAGTGTAAGGATTTAAATTATAAAATAAATACTTCATCCTAGTCATTTAGAGAAACGAATAAGGACTTATAAGGTAAACAAATTTGACATAATAACCTTTAAAGTATCACATATAGTTAGGTTCGATGCTACAACAAGATAGCAGACAAGAAGACATAGGCATACTAATGTGTGAAACTTATACCCCTAGTGTTATTGGTCGGAGATAGAAAAATATAAAGACGAAAACTTTTCAAACGAAGACTTTTCAAAGACGTCATTGTCTACCATCGATTGGATGAACTGTCGACGCAGGAACCTTTGATATGGTGCTCTGTCGATATGGCATCCGTCGATATAGCGACCCTTCGCTGCGGCGCATCTTCGATATTGTGCCAGTCGATACGCCATACCATCGATATAGTGCCCTGTCGAAGCAGCGACTATCGTTATAAGGTACTTTCGCTACAGTAACCTGTCGATGGAGTGTTTTCGATACAGCGACCATCGATGTAGTGGCTGGCGATACATATATATATGGCGCTAGACCCATTACAGAGTACAGCATAATCTTTTTGCCTCTATTATACCTATTATATTTAATTACGTTTGTGTGTTACCTTATCTTAAAAAACCTAAATTACTTTTACTATAGATAACACGAATCTTCGAATTCATTCAAATTGTAGTAGTAATCTGTTGAAATAGCTTCATTATATTTGACACGTGTGACGATAATGTCGGCCGTTACGCAAGATTCTATATCGGGATGTGTTTCAAAATGCAGCATCGTCCGTTCACATAAACAATATTTATTGGAATTATGTTTTAAAAATTGCCGTGTGTACCCATCAGTGTAGATAAACAGGCCTTAGAGGCTTAGATCAATCGTCTCACATCATTTTGTTTTACTACAGTCCGAATCAAACTTGTTCGGAACATCGCGTGAATCGAAGCGCAGTACACAAAATTATATTCGGCGTTTAGGCGCGCGCGGGGAGGCGGGGCACGTACTGCGCAGCTCGCAGCTAATATTTGAGTATTTTGAGCCGCCATAAAGTTGGATTCGGGCTGTATTAAATCAAATCAGTAAATTTTAGTATTTTTGATACATCTTTTTTTATACGTCTATGCCTATTAAGTATTCATTGCAACAAAAGTGGGTCACTTTTGGTAATAACTAACCTTAGTTCTCCTATTTTACCAAATGCAAAATAAAAACGTAATATCAAAACACTACAAGTTATTTAGTACCTACCGAAGTACTTGTAAGATTTTTTTTAATTTGATCTGATGTAGGAGTAACTAAAAGAATAAAATTATGAGTGGCGCTAGTTTCCCTGATTCAAATCTCCTTAGTTTTTTTTTGCCCCACAGTTAGTTGTGAACTTGTGTCGCAGGGTACTAACTCAACGATACTATAATGTATAATATATACTTATATAGACAGATAAACATCCAAGACCCAGGTCAATCTAAAAAAGATTGTTTTTCATCATGACCTGACCGGGGATGGGCTGGCGTGTTGACCGCTGTGCCACGGAGCTCGTCAAAAAAGTTGGTCCAATATGTTTGTTGAGTCACTCTATACTACTAATTAGTAGTATTGTCTTTGACTACTTACGTACGCCAATATGAATATCAGACAGAACACTCATTTTACTATGAAATAAATGCTGAGAACTCGAAAAAATTACATTTCCATTCAAAACTGGTCAGCCGGTCAGGGAATTTGTATAGGAATGTTGATTATGTTTTCGAGTTTTTAACGTAGGCCTTGTAGGTAATGTTTATCATATTAATAGTGGTATAAGTTCAAGGAAGAACTGCATTCATCTTTCAGAAACTTGCATAACTCCTATAAAAAGTTTTGTTTACTTCGTTATCTACTTCACAGAACACATAATTCTATGTTCTGTGGTCTCGTTACCAGCTCTCATCGAAATCCCCTCAGCAGAATAAATAAAAATCGAAGCAAACTGACAAACAATCAAACCTTTCGTATAAAAGTAGCCTATAAGGATTCCTTTTAACCTTTATAGTCAAAGCTTACGTACGGGATCCAAAAATTTTGTGAATCAAACATAATATGTTTGATTCACAATTTTTAGGATCGGATAGGATTTCTTAAAATTGAATAGTTGACGCCGACCGATTCCATTGCACTATATTATAGTGCAATTTTGCATATTGCACTATAATATAGTGCAATTTTGCATATACTATGAAACGTTGAGAACTAATAAGGACCAGTCTAAGGATAATATTTACATTCCTAAATAATGGAATCGGTCGGCGTCAACTATTCAATGTTAAGAAACAATTTTATTTCGATAACTAGAAACGGTTGAGCAACTTTACGAGTCCTTGAAAGAATAAACGAAGTCCATTCCAGTCAGGCGTGAACAGGCTCACACAAAATGTCCTTCTAAGAACTTCCATAGCGATCCAAACCTGTTCGGATCCAGTCGGACTAAAGTAAAGTCTCGAAGATTTTTTGTGAATTCCATATAAGAGGACTTTTTCTTTTAATGCAAATCTATTTTTTTAGTATGACCTTTAATTATACATAAAGTTAAATTAAATTATAGTGGATGTGCGGACAAACCTTACTAGGTTTTTGTACATCCTTATGTATTGTTATGTAAGTATTTTTCTTTTTGGAAATAAAATAAATAAATAAGGGTATTATCCTTTTCAGAAATATAACCCTTGTTCTGACTCACAACAGCGTATTAGGCTGCATGAAAATATGTATAGCCTACTCGCCTCCTCTGTATGGCGTAAGACTTCACCATTTCACCCCATTTAGGGGATGATTTGAAAAATCTTTTCTTAATGCTTAATTACATCAAGAAAGGAACTGTAGCTGTAACAGTAGTTTCAGCTGTTCGTTTGTGTCAGTCAGGTTTGCATTCATATGTACAGAAGATTTAATAATTGCCGCTACCTTTAAGTTACCTATTAACAAGGAAGTAGGCTCCAGCCTATCAAACTTTTGGTAAATCCGCCAATAATGGCGGTCACATGAGTTTTATCACATTATCGATAAAGTCATAATTATGACAAGATAATATTTGTGTACTTAACAAGCCAGCTCAGATGTTGACAGACGTTATTAGCGAATACGAGCTAAAGGTATCTCACAGTATAAGATGAACCAACGTCACTGGATTTACCATCATAGATTAATGCGTGTAATCGAATTTGAGGTGACTGAAAGTGTCATAAAATATCTGTGAATACTTCGGAAGGCACGTTATGCCCCTTGGTCCCGGCTTTTATTATTGATGACAGTCGTTATGTCAGATGCCGCAAGGCAGCTAGAAAAATCTGACATTAATGTTGGTCACTTACACACACGAAAAACAAACATCGAATTGGAGCCAATTTGTTCTAGGTTTACCGAGAACAGAAAAAATACACATCTTTTAAATAAAAATCCGACTTTAGCCAACCTACTGAATCAACCGATTTTCCAAACTAGGTTATCCTAAATATAAATAATGCAAAATCATCATCATCATCATTTCGTGTAGGCGACACGGTCAGTCGACCATGCACACCCTAGTGTCAGAGTTCTTCGGAACCGCCTCTCGGCCTCTGGTTCTTTTAACGACTACCAGATGGCAGCCGGGACCAACGGTTTAACGTGGCTCCCGAAGCACGGAATCATCTTTCTTATAAGACAATCAGGTGATTCATGCCTGCAATGTCCTAACCAAACTGACAAATATACAAAATAATAACGCAAGTTTTTTTTTTCCACGGTCGATGTAACCCGACCGAAACGTCTGGAGATAAACGGTATGTTTCGCGTTAATTCCCGATATTGCATTTAATAATAACGCAAGTACGGTAAGCTAGATATTATATTCGGTTAAAAATATATATCTCACAAATCACGAAAAGTTTTCATGCTGAACATAAAAACTTTTTGCTCGGATTCTATGAAAAAAGTTCAATTGTGAATCTGTGGCATTGGGCAAATTGAGCAGTTGTGAAGTTGTGATTGGTGTAAAGTAAATATGCCTCGTCCCGTAAATACAACACTACGATCTAAGTTTCGATGATGTTTTGGAAATAGAATTATTTTTGTGTCATATTGTGCAATCTTATTCATCATCATTAATCATCACAGCCGTATTGAGTCTACTAGTGGATATAGGCCTTCCACAAAGATTTCCATCATTGGAGATGTTTTGCTCACCACGCTTGGCAAACAGGTAAGCGCAGTTTGTTTGGCTTATATCGGTTCAAAAGGGTTGCTGCTGCGAAAGGGTTTGTTGAACTGGGGAACTGGATAAAGGTGTTTGGAATGCTATATGCTGGAAGATTGAAAATGAGAAAGTAGCAGCTCGGAGGTCGGGCGCGCGTACCCACCGCCATATCTGCAACTACCAAACAGGCAGTTGAGATGAGGATGAAACCCCTGACCCCATAGCTATCTAAGTATACTCATTAAAATAACTTCGCGTAAAGAATTTTAATTATAAAAACACGTAACACCACTCACCTACGACGATGTAGGGTGACATCATTTCTACCTTGTTAACCATCTTTTATATTTTTTCTATATATCCAATATTACTCGTATAAAGAGCAAAAAAAAATGTTTGTTTGTTTGCATTGCTCCAGAACTCTTGCTAATTTATCTGCGGGTGACATAGGCTACAATTTACGCAGACGAAGTCGCTTGTAATAAATATTGATTTAGGTGACGAAATTTTACACTCTTGATTACTCTTTCATACTTATTTATTATATTACAAATCTGCCTATTTCAATTTCTTTTATACGTCACCTTCTCCGATATCATGTTGTATTTTTCTGGAGAAAGAGTGATATTTTCCTCTACAAATATGCGGAGGAAAAATGTGCACTACTTTTTTCATCATTCAAGCTTTGAAATTCAAAACCAGGTTGTAAGTTCGTTTTACATCCTTGGGGAGGTAAGTAAATTTGAAAATCGCAGGTGGCCACGCGCCACGCATCGTTTCCTATAATATTCATAATTTTTAAAACAAGCGCACTGGCCACCACAAATGTCTGAATGCATCAAAAGTGCAAGGCCATAATAAAAAGAAAAAGAAAAAATCGGTTTGGTGCGCATTTTATTTTTTGCAATCATGATGAAATGTAGGGTGATCAACTCGAGTGTAAATGATCAATTACACCCTCGAACTATAATAACAATAAATTATAATAAATCCTAACTAATATTATAAATGCGAAAGTGAGTTTGTTTGTTTGTTTGTTACGCTTTCACGCCGCATCTACTAACCGATCATTATGAAATTTTGCATTCACATAGGTTAGGGTACTAAGAAGGATATAGCATACATTACGCGGGCCGAGCCGCGGGTAACAGCTAGTATATAATAATTTATATATTTCGGATGTAGTTGATCACTTACAACCCTTGTATAACAATCTACTATTTCCTCTCTTACATTTGTGTTGGTTGAGTTGAGATCGTAGTATTTATTTGTTTGTTTGTTGGTGGTAGTTGGTGGAAGTTGGAGGTACTTGAAGGCCCTTGGTGGTTTTTAATGGTACTTCATTATACTTGACAATTACATAATGATACTTAAATGTACTTGATCCTTGTTAATGGTACGTAATTCTACATGATAAACTTAATTACAAAAACGCTCCGACTCTACAGTTGCTTGGGGACATGCTCGAGTGACTTGGATGTTTTATACCATTAGACTTATACTACATTTATCCGCAATTTGATTACTTTTTTAATTAAAATTGCAGCGATGGCAACAGACCGGACGGGATGTATCTAATACCCTGAGCTAATACCTTAGAAGATGGGTATCTTATCTTCAATTGGGGCGATTATAATTCGGAAGCACGTCTAACCTTTGGTTTATTTTGTACTCAAGAAAATGGGTAAGTATCTAGTCTGGAATGCCACCTACATCGATACCCTCGGCAGAGCGGAAAAAAGCCGAAAATACAAAGAAATCGGAAACCAATACTTTTTTGTGCCGGTAACGTTCGAGAAATCGAGACGTTAGGTCCGTGGGGCCCTGAAGCCAAATTATTTTTGAAAGATTTGTCGATACGTTTGATCGAGGCAACGGGAGCCCCCAAAGCCGGCAGCACCCTCGCTTAGCGGGTCTTGCTGTACAGCGCGGAAATGCTGCCAGTATTTTGGAAATCCTTCCTCGATCAGACGCACTCGAAGTATATTTAATATTCAATTCTTTTATGAATATCCGATAATTTAAATTCTTAATGTTAATTGTCGTTTTCATTTTATTGAATTCTTTTCAATTTTTAATACTTTAGTTAAATTCATTGTGTCATTAGTATTTATTAAATGAACAAATTGTGTAGGTGGTTCTTAATAGCACTTAACTTTACTAACTTGATAGCATTGGATTTAAGTTTTGGTTTCGTTTTAGTAGCTTTGTGTATGGTAAGTGGGAATTTTCTCCCGTCTATTGTGTATGTATGTTTACATATTGTTGCAATCTGCTAATCATCTCCGTGGCAACCTCTGCGGATAAGTCTGGAGGAAACTTTTTGCAGCTTCTGTTGTCTAAGCCACTATTAACTTAGTTTTTCCATTATGAAACTGAGGCAACTTGTTTCCGACTTGCGAAGCAATTATAATAGTTTTCCAAGCCATATAAACATTTATAACACTTTTTCCGTGGCTTCAGTTGTACAAATACCACAAATATATTTAACTAGAAATTTTTCTCCGTGCTTTGATTGAGGAAAGCGTAAACGTCGTGTCGCTACTTCTAACGCCCCGAAACCGCCGGCGAATCTATATAAGTTAGATATAAAACATGAGTACCTTAAGCCGCGTTCCTATAACAAATATGATAAATATGTACTTATAAGTTACAATTTTACTTAAAAACTTTACTAACATTTTGTCACTGGACCCTGCACTAAGCCAACGAGTATGGCAGTGGGTCTATATTATTCTTTTCCTCTATGATTGATAATACAATAAGGTTATTACATCGGTTCAATCAACTAATAATTTCAGATAATACACATATTTGTAAGCTTTGAGAATAATGTCGTAAAAGGGTAACCTAAGTACTCAAAAAAATACTACTTTTATGATTACTTATCATATATCTCACTCTCCTTCACTTTAGTAAGCGTAACAAAAATCATCGATTTAGTTGTAGGACCATACTATAACCTACTTATCGTATATGGAGAGGTAATAAACGCATTCGAGGAATCAGTTCATCTAGTTTTCATGCGAAATAATATAATCTACCTAAACGAATTATTTATCAGTATCAGTTACTTTTAAGAAACATCACGTCATTTGTTCATGATTTGCTCAAATTTTCCTTCTCTCCAATAACACTTCTAGTTACAGTTGTATCCTCACCGTGGCTGAGGAATCGACATACTGATTTGAATGGCTGAGGTTGAGTCGAGCGGAAGTGGCTTCGAGGAAACTTACTCGTAAGAATACGGTTACAAACGGTTATACTCGTATGTGTCAATTTTCAAAATTCTAATGAAGTCTCGTTTCTGGGCCGACTTTCAAAATTCGGAATTTTAATGAGAAGAACTAACGACTTACACATTCATTTTGATTTCATCATTCGGAATTTTGAAAATGTATCATTGCAAAATACGACCATAAAAAGGCCCTATTTGGTTAATCTTACGAAATCAAAAACACATTAGAAGTGTCGCATTCAAAATACAAATTTGCATAAACTTATCAAAAAATAATTGATGTTTAACCCCTGAATATAAAAGTCAAAACACTAATTTGCATAAGAAATCCAAATAAAATATATAAATAAAATATTTTTTGTACTAAAATATTAGTAGGCTCAATAGATTTTCTCCTTCATCTCTGTCAACCCTTTCCTTGAGTTTGTTTTTTTTAAAGGCTTTGGCTAATTATTATGAATTTCTGAATATGAACCTACCACATATTCTGATATCTATGGATTCATATCATTTGCGTCAGTTACCCACTATGACTATATAATACATTTATTTTGCAAGGACAATAAAATTTGTAATCATAGATGACGCTCAAATACGATTTAGAATAGAGATGGAGTTATAATTAACTATGATTGGGACATTATTTATAAATGAAACCAAATTGATCCATAATTTTAAAGATTTCAATGTTGTTTCCAGTAGCCATGACCGTTTATTTTACTATTACGACAGTAGCGGCCTTGATTTACGCCATGGTAAAAAATATCAGATAAATTGTAATCGAATTATTGGATAACCGGTAATAGTTATCTAAAAAGTAATCTCGTGAATGGAATGAAACGGCGTCTACGAAGGTCGATGAGAACGGGGGACAAAAAGTGTTTGTTTTGTGTGAACAAACGGCGCACGATGAGGTCACACCGAGCACGTGGGTTTAGATTAGATTGCTTCCTATCTTCACTATGCGTAAATACTTAGATATGTTGTGTGATAAGAACATATTCAAATAATGTGAACGGACGCCTCGACGTATGTCGATTATAGTTAGTGGAGCGATGTTGTATTGGGAATTGAGACTGTGGCATCGGCTTATTATAAAAATATTTTTACCATGTAACTGCTAATCATAAAAAAGAAATAACTTTTCCATTTTATTACTTTTCCTAAAAATGTATAGTACAATATCAAATATCCGAACTAATATTACAAATGCGAAAGTGAGTTTGTTCGGTTCCATTGAACCAGTCACCACTGAACCAGTCATCAAGTAATTTTGCAATACGTTGTCTGGATTATGAAGATGGACATGGGCTACATTTCATACTGGAGAAAAGTAATGTTCCCGAGGGATTGACTAACACGAGAGCAGCCGCATGCGAAAACTAGTACCTAATATCGTAAATTAAATTTTTTTGGCAATAAGAAGTCCAAAGTTTATGTCCAAAGATGACGGTTGTAAACGAATATCAAAAGTTTAATAAATTATCAACTCGATTTTCTTGACACTTCGTACTGATTAGTAGGTTAGTGAAATATTATATGTACTTATTTGTATTTTTTATCAATTTCAGGGTCATGTTATCAATATTTAGGCGCCAATAAGTACCTACGAAACATTTAAACAATAATTATTGCGTATATTTTTCCGGGTTCATGTTGATAAAAAAAATTAAATAATGGACGTTTTACTGCTAAAAACCAGCCATATATATAATAAAAAGACTTCATTTAAACATAATTTAGAAAAACATGGTGAAAATTAGGCTAAAAAAATAAGAGAAGCTATTTTATTTCATTAGATTCTATATAGACTCGAACTCGCAGACTCGGAGTAAACTCATCCATCTTATTATAAAAAGCGGACTAACTATTAAACCATCTCTAAGTCGGTTCTCAAGTCAAGTACAAAGGAAAATCGTATTATAAAAAAAGGTTTATCGCTTAAGTCATACATGATCCTAGGTCAAAAGATAAACCAGCATTTCACTAGTTTAACTCCAGTACAAACTCATTTTGTAACTAACAAATAGGTTTTTTTTACTATAAAAGTATATGTTGATGCTAGAATCTACGTGAAAACTCGATACTTACTTATTTTACAATGAGCGAATACTTAATAAATACAAAGAAAGCAGTAAAACTATCACAAATATCACATAAAATTATTTAATGATTTGAAGATTTACATGTCGTAAATATATTATATTATCACTTTTAACACTATTATTGTCATTTTTATTTCACAACAACTAAAAAACCATGCTTGGACACCTGGAACCATGGATTTATTAAACATTTCACAATCGTAAACAAACTTTGAGGTTAATTACAACATAATTATCGGCGATCCTTATCAGCATCTACAAAACAATACTTTTTATACACACGACCACGGCTTCTTTAATTCAATAAATGTGAATATTTACTTTTTACAATCTAATATAAAACAATTTTCGAGGTTACTATTTGGTTTCTTTGGAGAAAATACGATTTGTTACGCGCGCTCAGTTACGTTCCGTTTTAGGTTTTTAAGGTTACCAACAGTTACGTAAAAAAAATTTGCAGGTAAAAAGTATGATTAATGTAATCAAACCTTTGAATATATCATTTTATAACAAAAATATACATCTTTCATCATTTCAATTTTATTATTTTTAAATTTTATACTATATCAATCAACAAATATTAAAAAATAATTACAATTATCATGAAGATCGGAACGATGTAGTGGAATGATTGAATGAATGAACGAATGAAATATGTTTTCGGGGGATCGTCTCAGATCTAAGTCGATCGTGACTTAGTTCACTTTTTATAATGAAGCGAAGTTTAATTTCCTAAACTATACTTGATTCATCACAAGCTTCGAGCAACACGGCCTCCGTAAGATCACAAGTCCGAACTAAGGTAGAACAGGTTTAAACCTATTTTTGCCGTTTTTTTTATAATAAGACGGATCATCATTTCAGCCACAAGAAGTCCACTGCTGGACGTAGGCCTCTCTTTGGAATATCCAAAATGACCATATTTTGGAAGCGATCTACATCCAGCAAATGTTTGTATCTAATTAAAAAAAAAAATGTATTTGCCTTATTTAATATTTAAAAGTGATTTAATAACACGAACTGAATCTACTCTTAAAATTGTAAACTTTAAAAAATAGCACTTAGCTTTAAGCTAGATAACGACCCCATGTAAAAGGTAAGATAGCAGTTGACAAATCCATTAGCTGATTTTAGTACTAGGTACCATTACTGTAAACCGTAAAACCGTTTACTGGAGTACCTAAGGTACTAAAAGCTCTTCAGACGTAATCAAAGCGAAGAACCGTGCGTGTTGCGTCTATAAAGGCTGTATCTGTAGCCATGTATTATTCCAGTCTCGGTGCCGCTTCGCTGTGTCAAATTACGTATTCGTAATCTGGAATTTCGAACAACAGTTTTGCATATTAGATGCATGCTGCTTAACTTTCTGTGGTTTAATTTAGCAAATATTTATGTTATGATACATTAAATTCAACAAAAATACTTTCGTCCCCAATGGTGACGCATTGTGATTGATAACTGACACACTTAGTGCTATAGTAAGCTGAGACAAAACCTTCAAACAACCTTGATAGTTAGTCTTGGGTCGTTTGACGGTGAAGAAAGAGCCCATCATCAACATCAGGTGGTTATAGTCTCCACTGCAGGAGCAAGACCCTCTCTGTACTACCAGAGCCATATATAAGCCAGATCAGTCAAGAGGATTTGGCTTTTTTTTACTACAACGCTGGCCAGACAGGTTGGAGAGGTGTCTTTAATATTTATAATCTTTAATATTTATAAGCTTGTTAAGCTTGTGTTTCCTTCGTCTTCAACGTCTTTTGAATCTTATAAAATTTATGGACTTAAATAATATGCATACTTACATACACTATTCCTTTTTAATTAATACACACACTTTAAGGGGTGACTTAGTCCATCAAAATGGCCAAATACTCGTATAGGGAACTAAGAACCTAAAAAATATTTTCGACATCTCCATACAAATCCTAACAAGTTTATATAAAAATGTCAATATTTAAACGAGCTTGCAGCATCGGTACCATAGGAAAAAGTTCATTTTAAGAGTTTCAATCGCCGCTCAAAGTGTGTATACTAATTAAAAAGTTAAAGTGTATGATATATTCTGCTCTAAAAAGCAATCTGAATAAAACTCCAAAACCCAATAGTTTATACTAGAAGAGTCATCATTGTTAACCTCTATGCTAGTTATGTTCCCCGCGTTCTATGATATGCGATACTTCAAGCGTGACTAATAAGATTTCCGATTCGACGTAGCGAACCAGTACGCAATAAAGGAGTGCGTTGGATCTTTTTCACGGCGAATGAAGAAAATGTGACTGACGACAGGCCTCGTTTCTTCTAAATTTCCCGGCTTTTTTCTGCAGACCCTTTCACTTGAATGTTTTGTCTTGTTCCCGGATTTCTTCTTGAATATTGAATGCTCTATTAGAAATACCAATGCTTCAAATATTTCCGAGAACTGCCATGGAACATTTACGTTCGCATTTCCGTTACACTAACGTTGAATGAATAATGAATTTTCGCTAAAGTGGATGTTTGCTGCTAATTGTATTTTCCAGTTCACAGTCGAACCTGTAACTTCGTACAAATAACTTATGGAAAGCACGTTATAGCTTCGTTTACTGAGGTGTTATTCGTATTCAGATCGTTATATTTTCATACGAGTGAAAATCACTTTGGTCCTTAATACTTATAGACTTCCTTTTCTTCTTTCGAATCGCAATGGCTTTTATAGCAGATTCCTCTTTAGCAACCTACTCGTACCCACGTACCTACTTAAACAAGTACACATAGATATTACTTTAAAAATATCTTCTTACCGTAGATGCAAACTAACTGTTAAATTATTTTTCGAACATTATTATTATATTGTTATAATCGATACATATGTCAGATGTGGGGGACTTAAATTTACATTGATAAGTCTTGTCAAACCTAAGCCGTTGAGACGAGAATATTTTTTTCACTTGTTAGTCCATTTTAATCGAGGGCAAAAAGAAATAATATTTAAATAAAAACTGGTTAATTTTCCTTATTTTTTATTAAAAGTAGACCTTTGCAACGATGCATTTTTAATTTATGAAGGTCAGCGTAGTGGAATTTGGTCACAGCAATGGCAATACTGGTTTTTATCGTCCGTCCGTCGACAAGTTGGCACTCTGACAAAAGCTACTTGTTGTATATTTGAATTCAGATTTTACTCGATGACGTTTTGGGTACATTTATTATCTTTTATTTATATTTTATGGGCATTTCATTATTACATTCATAAATTTTTTTTGTAAATTCTTTGTTATAAATTTTATTGGAATTTTAACTCTGCAATTTCCAACGAGGTTTTTTTTTTTGCTTCAGTATTTTCCCTTGATTTTTATGAGTGAAGTAAGGAAATAAGTTTTTATTTTTATTTTGCTTTTTTCCGCCTACTAGCTCCCTTTTCATTCGTCTACGAAGAGATTCGCTCATTATACTAACCTAGTCTGACTTTTAATTTCGCGCTCCAAGTGTGAAAAAGTCTGATAAGCCGTTATCATGAACATTAAGACCTTCACTTTCCAATAACCCTCGTTAATGTAGCAAGCTAATCTCATTGCGTTCCATTACATGACAGCATAGATTTGCTAGATTTTGCCGATAAAACATAATTAACGTACCTACGCACTTATTACACATGTAAATTTTGTTGTCATTGTGTACGGAAAAATGATCAATGACGGCAACTTACAGCAATGGTATTGGTTTCTTGATGATTTTACAAATTGATTTTATAAATATGAAATTGGTGTCGTTTGGTGTTATAAATAATCGTGCTCACGATCAATTTGTGAATAGTTAAAGTGTTATATGGACTCGTATAGATTTGTCATCAGAAGCTTCCATATGGCAATCAATGGACCTACGCCATCTTTGATTGCTGCTTGTTACAACTACCGTACAACACCGATACTTTGCATCTCATTAAACTGAACGTTGGTAGAATCACCAAAACTTCGGTAGAAGCCATAATTTATATTATTATAGCAGAAGAAAAATACCATTTAATACCGCATAGCGTGTATGATTTTACGATAACCACTATTGAAATTCACCTTTCATGTATTCAAAGACAGAAGACAAATTTATCCTGATATGGTAGCATAGGATAAATTTTACATAAACATCATCGGCGACACGTTAATATAAACGTAACGTGTAATGTCACGTTATCTAGCGCTGGCTTGTTCTTTGACGGCAAATTGTCCATGATGAGTGAATCCTGTTACCAACTTAGGAGATTTCACGTAAAAATGTTAACATTTTGGATTAACAATTGTATTTCGTTCATAAACGCTTAGGATTTTAGAGAGGGCCGTTTTTTGGGAGTTATTTAGGGGGACTGAAACAAACTTTTTTTTTTTTTTTTAATAATCTATTATTTTGGACGAGCTCACGAAACACCGGATGCTGCGTGACCTGTGGATGAACTGACGCATGTATTGCAAAGCCTTTCGGTGAATAACAGGTCGGTGAGAGAGATGGCACGCTGCGACTACCGACGACCAACAGTGTGGTGTTTGTAAGTAATTTATTTTGTTTGTGTTTATGTTCCTATAGTTCACTGCCATAAAAAGTAAAAACGTATTTATAGGTAATAGGGCATAGAACAATGCGTCCAAATATTTTGCATCACGACCTGACCGGGGATTGAAACCGGGAGTATTGCAGGCTGGCGTGTTAAACCACTGCAGCACGTCTTATGAATAAAAGTTCAAGTCAATAAAAGTTGTTACAAATTCATTTCATATCGAGACCAATAGGTCAAAAGTCAAAAGTCTAAGTCAGACTATTGTCTGGCTTGGACTTTTGGATCTGGACAAAAGAGACAGACATTTGAAAGATAAAGATCTTCAGATTATGCAAAGGACGAGAAGAATCACTGACTGACTGGAACCACATTGCCTGTCTTTTAGAAATACCCTGCTATATTGAATTATATGTGCTTACTTTACGTTTGACTTTACGTTCTACTAAAGGCGGTTTTATTGCCTCAGAAAGCTTTAATATCGCAATTTTACGAGAAACACCTACCATAGGACACGACCCCATTATGCCGGAAAATCATTACTGTATATTCACCTGTAACTTCTTTTTCCATTTTGCACCAGAATCCTATCAGGATTCGACCTTTGAGTTTATATTATATGTATACGATAGAGTTTATATAATATGGCGACCACGTACCGGCAAGCGCAGCGTTGGACACCCACCGACCAGGTGGTCGGACGATAAGGGTCGCAGGAAGGCGCTGGATGCGGGCCGCTTCCAACCGGTCATATTGGAAATCCTTAGGGGAGGCCTATGTCCAGCAGTGGACTTCTTGCGGCTGAGATGATGATGAATATGTATAATATATATATATATATAAAATATTTACTTTCTTGAGTAAATATTTATTAAAGATCTATGACAGGAAATTAAAAATTCTTTAAACCACCGACACGAAACTCCGTACCGATTCTATAAAAGATGTCCAAGAATTATACCAAGAAAACGGCTTTTAAAATTAAAAAAAAAAGCATATAAGTAAATCAGTTCACCCGTTTTGGAACTACGGTGACTCAGACAGACACACAGAGCGGTACTTTGCATGTCTTAGGAAGCGGATTTTCAAGTCGGTCGCTTTTTTTGTTGTAAGTTGTTTATAAACAAACCAAAACTAGTATCAATATGTCAGCAAAAAATAATAGTCCATTTTTATTGGCATTGTAACGGTATAACCGCATTGTTTGTTTACGTTTTGTAATTTCATTGTATCTTATCATGGCAGATATGAGATAAATCGGTACTCATACAGCGAGCTATATAACTAGAAATACTACGCTAGGTACTGCTAATTTCATAATAACAATGTGTTGTAAATATTATTGTATTAAGATATTTATTGTATAATTTTTTATGGTACATCAACAGTGTCTATATACAACATACTTAAACTAAAACTAACTAAAATTAAAGCTAAAAATAACAATAATTTCTATTAGCAAAAAAAACCTATAGATAAAACATGTCCCACAAATCACTGCCCTGCGGAAGTGATCCCAGAAGGTTATAATATGTTTTGCAAGTTTTAGTGAAAGTTTGCAACTTCATTCATCATGCATACATACTATCACCTCTTTTTCCCTTGCGGGGTAGACTGAGCCCAGGTTTGTAAACCTGAAGGTGCTTGTGGGCTTGTAGGTGAGAACGGAATCAAAATAGTGAAGAGTTGTTAGCCGCATCGCCTATTGATTCACATGATTCCTCACGGCCATTCCCTCGATCAGCTTTTACGATCTGCACAGGAAGAGCGTTTTCTTTTCTACCAGACCAGCGTGAACTTCATTCAAAACAAATAGAATTTTCGTTAGAAACAAATACGAGTACCTCCCCAGTCCCTTACGTCACGTAAGGGGTATCTTTACGCTCCTTACCCTAAATGATATGGCGATTATTTTTTGGCAAGGCATTTGTTTTTGGTAAAAAAACACTTTGCAAGCAGAAGGTATCTAATATTTACATTTATCACTATAGAGAGCCCATGTTTGCACAGCTTTGTTATCACATTCATACGAATGCGCAAAATATATACTTTTATCACCTGTCCTTTTAGAATGTCGATTTTCGTTTTCATTACAGCATTATGTGCCTGCCACTTGAAAATAATTAATCTTAATGTTTTTCTTGTGCGCATAAAAGTGTATTTTTTTTGAGTTTACTATTTATATGTTTACACCATAACTACTAAATGCTCACTAAATGGATCAGAGAGTTATAGTCCTCAGAACAATAATTATGCTTCTGTTTTATAATTTCAAAGTTTGCAAGTAGGACTGCTGACCCATTTGTTTTTCATCAAAACATTGATAGTCACTTCAACATCACGGCAGTCTGTGATGTCGAAATGATTTTATGGTCACTTCAACAATCAATTCAATCGTACGAAATTCGTAATGGATGTTGAAGTCCATCCAGACGTTTGTAAACCATAGTTAAGTATGCTGGCAAACTATAACTAGCTACCTAAACTACCCTACCAAGTGCCATTATGATTTTGTCGAGAGGGCAGCGGTGTTTTAATATTGCTTTAAAAAAAACTTGTTATTTAAGTCGTTAAAAATAAAACCGTCAAAATACAATGAATCGAAGTGTTTTCCAATACTTTTAGCCCAAAGAACATCAAACAATTTCAAAGCGAAGAAGTTGTATGCATATTTGCATAAGTCTATCTATCAAGAGCAAACATTTTTAATTTTTCCGTAGACACGGATGCATTATGTATGATAAACGGTTGCATAATGACTTCTACCGCAGCAGTTTAGCGTACTATCAACAAAATATGCAACTGGAATACACAAAGATAATATGGGTCGTTTTAGCGTGATATAAAGACCACATTATCACACTATTCAAAACAAGTTCATTGGTCAAACGTAGTATAGGTTTGAAAAGAAAATATTTTTATGTATTTGTTGTGTATTTTTTTTGTTTAGTTAAAATGAAACGATACCATTTAATAAAATGGTATTGTATAATTTTAACTAAACAACGTTTATCCATTTTATGGGTTACTACCTACTAGGTACTACCTCAAAAGTTAAAAAGGAACCCTTATGGGATCACTCGTTTGTTTCACATCTATAAATTTATTGGACAAGGGTTTTTTCTCAGGAAAGCGTAGACGTATCGAGTCCAAATTAATATCACATACCAAATTTCAATTATGGTTCAGTAGCTTTGGCGTGAAAGCGAGACAGACAGACAGAGTTACTTTCCTATTTATAATATTAGTATAGTATAGATATAGATTAAGAGAAATGCTCAATGCACAAGTGGCTACTTTTGGAGGTAAATGAGTAGTATTTTACTAAATGCAAAATAATGAAAAGTAATTCCGAGAATACTGCAAGTAATTTAATACCGGAGTCCTGAATTAGATTTTTTTTCAATTTGATCTACATCAGGAGTAAAAAAAAAGACGGATAGCTCTAGTTTCGCTGAATGTCTAATCGGTTGCATAATGACTTCCGACTGCAGTAGTCGAGTTTACTATCTACAAAACATGCAACTGAACACACGGGCCGATATAGGTCGCGTTGACGTGACGTGAAATGCAAGCAAATAAAGGACGGTCATAATCGCAGGTGTATTTTATAATACTGCGTCAGTATTTATTTTATCTTTGGTAATATACCATGTGAGTGAGTAAACTTTCAAACCACTAGGCCGGTTAAAAAGATGTTTCACCAATAAAAACAACTATATTATTGAGAAAAACATAAGTCTATGAAGTCCTATATGTAGTTTCTAAGGTTATCTAAAATTGTGAGTTGACGTCGCTTGGAGAAAATTAGCTGTGCAGTTTGTTGCCGCTTCTTGTGGACTCAGCTTTGGAACCGCCCTAAACTTAGCTATTATTAGTAAAATACTAACCTTAAAAAAAAAAACAAAAAAAGGCACTTGATAAATAAAATTCGATAATTCAAAGAAAACTTTAACGTTTTGAATTGAATCGAATCTAAATGTTTGCATATTTCCGAAATGTTTGCATATTTCTGACTATCAAAATAAACATGCAACTGGAACACCAGTCGATATGGGTCGTGTTGACGTGACGCAGGCAAATAAAGGCTGGCCAAGGTGTACAGCCACCAGCATTAATGAGTATTCCTTTTTGTTTCATTTTAGACCTTATCACATTGACTTCAGAACTGATAATGCTCGAACCTGTACTAAAACTGACACTAACTTTTTCAAAAAATTCATTTTTGGAACGAGCTTTTACATACGCTGGCAAAGACAAATCAATTGATTCCAAATTCGACGGTTTTTCGATCGAGATGAGAGAAATATACACGTTAAGAGGACTGATGATAGACAGACAACCGATCCAACTGCTCCAAGGCACCCATTTTGACCAACCTTTCTTCCTCGTAATAAATGAACTATAACAAAGTTTCTAGATAATTAAGAAAATCCGTTGTGTAGTTGGTTATCTAGAGCGTTCGGCTCTCACCACGGAGGTTGCGGTTCGTTTCCCGGGAATAACAACTTGCTTTTGTCGATCCTGTTTTGTCAGGACAGTGCAGGCTGATTTCCTGATTATTTGATAATAAAAATGATCCGAGCTTCGGAAAGAACGCTAAGCCGCTGGTCCCGATCGCCGTCTTTGACAGTAGTCGTTATAAAAACCATAATAGAGGCTAAGGCGGTTTAAAAACTCTGACTCCAGGGTTCATCGTGTTATGCTTTGATCCAAGAACCCACACGATGATGATCTTCTTAAAATTTGGTGGTGTGGTTTCATCACGGGCAGCATGTATGCCTTTGAATAGTTCTTTCGTAAAATAAATGAGATCACACTAACGTATTGTACAACAATGGAGATAATTGTTTGAAAATAATTATTCAGTTCAGCCAATGGTTTGTACCCAACACAATACACTATACTAAAAATGGATGCGCGAAGCTCAAGGTCACAGTTATGTCTCAAATACTACCTCGTGTATGACAAGGTGATATGAGAGGAAGAATGACAAACATGACTGTGTCATAAACCGTTAAAGAAAATATATATTATCATTAAATGTATCGTGACTTTCAAAATAATATTGCCTGTCTTGTTTTGCTTTGTCTTTGTTGTTGTAGAATAAATAATAAGATACTGTAACAAATAACACCTATCTGAGATGCATCTCCTGCTTTCATGTCACTGGTTTTATAACCTTTTTTTCTTAAAAATGCGTTATGCATGCCGATCTGCTACGTTACGGGAGAACAGAACCGTTACCCGCAACAGTCCACTAGACTGCCCTATCCACGCTATAAATATTACTGGAAAAATTGTGAATAGTGGGCATACTCTTCCAGTATCATTAGATTTTACAACATGTCTTGCTATATCTGTCAAAGGTTATCAATCACTAGGAAGGACTGCGCTGATACACATTAGTGAAATGGTCAACAAGTAAGCTCCTCACAATGATTACCTTTAGCAAGGGAAAAGGTCGTTCTGAAAATGACCTTTCACAATAAGGCGGATATATAGACTTTTAACTATACGTACTCACCGAAAGAGACTTGTACCAGTTGTACCCGATTCTCGCAGATAGTGCGCATTTAATTCCAATTTTCATACCACTTGGCCGCCAACGCAATTTCATAGTCTTCTATGAATTGTAAAATCTGATTCTATAATCGTGAATCACATTTCAAAATCGACAAATGAAGTCTTCAATGTCAAAACTTATGAAAAACAAAACACTTGGTCCAAAATCCCAATTTAAATTGGTCGTTTTGAGCCGCAATCGCATTGTTTGTCCCAGACACACTCCAAAACTGGTTTCATGCCCTATCTGTTACCGGTTTCGATATAAATAATTTGAGACAAATCTCAAAGCCATTTAGGATTCGACTCACTCCGATCAGAGATTACTTAACCAAGTCGCAATTCAGATCTGAATTGTAAGATATGGAACCAAATATTAATTCAATTCAAGGTAGACGCAACTACAGGGCATGAGAGCTAGGCCACATTAACTATTAAATAATTAAAAAATGTGAAATATCAGTCTAGTCTATATCCTTTTTTTCCATATTTTTGCTCATTAAATATCCTTTTTTTTATCCGCGTCTAAAAAGAAATAGATCGTTTGATTCTCTAGGACATAATAATTGAGATATTTATCAGATATGAAAGTTTTGGCCCAAAGTCCCAGCAACAACTTATAGGAAAAACAATTTAAATTTAATATTACGATGCTGATCCAATAAAATGAGATCATGAGAAATAGTGTAAGACCAGCATGTCAAAGTGTCGACAAGTCTTTGAGCACCGTGCCAAACACGTGTTGAACTTTAGGGAAATGGGCAGTTGTGTGGATAGTGATTAGAATTAGCAACAAGCAGAGCTCAATTTAACCTCTACTATACCTGGTTAGTCCATGGAAAACTCGTGCCTATGACAATCTAAGTGCTACGAGCAACTCTGTGACATTCTGCTACCCCACGCCCACTCTGCTTATGATCAATAATCATAGTGGTTCCCACCGCGCCGGACTCGACATATGTAAACTTAGTTATTAGTTCCCCAAAAGCAGCGGGTTGATGTTAAACCAATGGATTATCTCCTCTTCATCATCTATTTTTTTCCGGTTGCATCTTCATATGTGGTGCGTCAAAACTTATGCTCAGCATGTTAATTTTGCTTTTGATAAACAAATACGAACTGAATAATCTCAATTCCGCAAAGAGCACAATGTGACGATATACCCTTAGTGATAAGTGAGATTAACAGTGTAGTAAAGTGGGCTGGACGAATGCTTCAGTTTATCATTTACGAGTTTAAGTGAAGGACGTTCGAGTTATGATGTTATTACGACCGTGTTAGAAGCTGTTATATGACTTGTATGCTTTACTTGGGTGCATAGTATTCTTGAGTACTGTAAGTAAAATATCTAATATATAATCTAAATATATAATAATACGTCTTGAGATCCCCTCCGCAGTTTTTATGGATGCCAAGGAAAAGGAACAGTATGGAATGTGTAAAGGATGCATGAAAGCTACGGGTAGAAAGATGGTAACAAATAAAGGATGATATGATCTACCAGTGACCCATACTAGACGAGACTGGCATGCATTGCCGACTAAGCTTTATAGAGGGAAAAGTCTGTCGGCTTAGTCGCGATAATATGTGTTACTTGTAGTAGGCAGGCCTGGTTAAAAAATTTCAATTTACAGTCTTATCAAAACATCAGTTTTGTAACTCTGGACCAACAAATCGAAGTATAGCAAACTTGAACACTTTAAATATTGGTTTTTCTAAATATTTAAGTAATTTGAAGTAGGTATTCTGCTCCTAATGAGGGGTATTGTATAGAACCATCACAATGCAAACAAAAGAACGGTGGTATGCCACCTGCAATTTCCGGTGGAGTCGGGGCCGCCATTCTATTAGGTCGGCATGCATTTTCCGATTGAAGATAGCCCGGTTATGAATTATGATATGCGACTTACATTCTTCTTTGGTCTATAAAAATGGACTGTTTTTCTTTGAATAATCCATTTTTAAATTATCTGTAAGTATAATTTCTATTAAACATTTTAGCGACTGAGTGACTTCAACAGTTGCTTTTTTTCAATCCCCGACGCAAAAAGAGAGGGTTTATAAGTTTAACGTGTCTATCTGTGTATCTGTCAGTGGTATTACGATCCCAAACGGTTGAACCGATTTTCATTTAGTTTTTTTCTGTGTCTTAGATAATTTGATCCTGAGTGTTCTTAGCCATGTTTCATGAAAATCTGGTCAGCTGTTTGAAGATCATCAGCTATTATAATAATTTTCTTATGTCCAATCGATACTGTGTTACTTCAATGATATTAAAAGTGCTGGGGTTATTATTAAATTTTATTTTTAAGAATATCTAACATTAATAAGGTCAAGGAAACTTAGTCTGATTGCAACGACGTATGGTTTAAGTATAGTCTTCTCATAAATCCTGACTTTTTCATTGAAGGACAGAATGGAAATACATGTTTATTTGAAAATCATCCATCACACACTTCTGATAGAATTTTAACACTACATACTTAAACAAATAATAAATAATTTCCACAGCAAAATTAAAAAAATGCATGAGTCAGAGCCAGGGCCAGAGCTATGTAACGCGACCTGCAAAATTGTATACATCGCTATTTAAAAAAAAGCAAGAACCTATATTATTAAGGTATTTTAAACTACACTACAACTAAATCCACAAAATACTTTCATATATTTACAATTTTAAGGCAGCCGTCCAAGGTTGGACATTTACAATCGAGTCTCGTGCTGCGAAATGTCAAGAAGCTGATAATTTTGTGGTTTCAATGACCCACACAATAAAGTACTTATATGTTAAACGTTATCGGAAGATTTGAGGCATAAACAGCATACACATGTTTAGCGCAAAGCTGATTTTTACGTGTCTGTACTTCGATACTCTTCTACTACCCCATCAGTCTGATATGGATAGTGTTTTGGCTGTCGCTCGCTATCAGTTTCTTTTTGCTTTGGTTTTATTTCTTATTTGTTTGTTTGTACTTAATATTAATATTTGAATAGTATGCAAATTAATAATGATGCCTCTAAGTGCACTTCTTACAAAAAAATATTTACTCGCTTAAATATCTTCTCCTATAGCTCTCCTTAAGCTGCCAAGGTCTTCTAAAAGTAAGATGCTGTGATCGAATTCTATAGATTCTTGATGATTTGCTATTTACCCATCATTCATATATTCTCTTATATGATTTTGACCTCATATTCATAACAACTCGCAGTAAAAATAGGCAAAGTACCTATCTAATAAAAATCCAAACGAAGACAGAATGCCATCTCCGGATCAGGTGGGTATATTCCATCAAGTGCACTCTCATTTAGGATTCTATCTAAATACCTACCTAAGCGGTTAATAAGCGATTCGAGTTCAAAAATTATTCTTTTTTGATTAAATTTAAATTTATAATTTCATAACTGCTGTTTGCTTTTTCTTACACAAATTAAGACGACTGAATGAAATAATTCTATACTAAGGTGAAATTCACAAATAAAAGTAGGTAAGTAAGTAAAGCAGCAATCGTTAAAAAACACTATGCTTCTATTGTTATCATATTTAATTGATATGAAATGAATCAAACGTCAAAAAATTTACATATCTAGGTGCTGGTTGAGTTGCTATGTTGATAAACAAACGATAAACATATGACTGACTGTGTCTGGTCTCTGGTTCAAGTCCCACTAACTCAGCAAAAATCTAACGCAATTTTGCTACAAAAAGAATGTGTGAAAAAGCAAGAAAGCCGTGAGTGTCATCAAAAAAATGTAGCACAAAAAGCAATACTTTCATCTAGATGCTTAATTACTACCTACTAAAAAATAAAAATTTATAATTGAATCAGCAACCTAACTATAAAGGATTCAAAGTTTCTAAAGACAGCGCAAACATAATTGCATATGTAATGTAACATAGCATAGTTTTTGTTCATGCTTCGAGGAACTTACCACCACAAACGCAGTTCAAGCTACAAGTTCACGGCCGGTGCGCGCAAACTGTTCAAACCGATCACGATCACCACAATTTTGAACAGTGCAAACTTTGTAAACACTTTCACATATGCCCAGAAGGGCACGTCAACTTTACGACTGAAAAATCTCCTGGAATTTTCATAAAACTGCCTTAAAATTTGTATGAACACTGAGCGCGAGTGAAAGTTTCCGTGATAACGAGACGAGAGGTTATGTTATTGTTTGAGAATGACAAACACTGACGTCGCGCCGCCACGAAATCCGCGTTGTGACTGCTATCTGAAGTGGATCGCGGACGCGAACTCTGGACGAGCGTGACGTGAGAAGCATTCTCCAAGCGTGAATCGAGTTCGGCGTGCGCTGCGAGTTTACAAAACATTTTGAACCGAATTCGTGATCGTGAAATTGTAATTAAAGGCCGGCCTGGCACCGTTTCACGCAACTGTAGCGGTCGAGACGTAAATCCAAGTCACCGATCTAAATAACAAAACCACCAAAACGCTTTATCGGATTCGGGACGCTGAGTTATCGTAAATGAATTGGAATTGTTTGTTTTGTTTTTCGTGTGTGTAGTGGCCAACACTGGTGGCAGATTTTTCAAGCTCCTCATGGCATCTGACATAGCTTAACGATTGCCATCAATGATGACAGCCGGGACCAACGGCTTAACGTGCCTTCCGAAGAACGAAGGAGCTCGAGATATTTTAATGACACGAGTTGGAATGGATTTTGTGGAATTGGAAAATAAAAATCTTGTACTATAGGTAATGTTATTCTTTTATAATATAGGTACATAGTACGTAGGGACTCAGTGAGCTGCAGACCTTATGCGACCCTTTCTTACCCACAACAGCAAGGACAATATAATACTAGCCCACAGCGAACTCACTATGGTTTTATTAGATTTAGGAATTTCAACTTGATCCGGCTTGGAAGTAAAATCTGGAGTTCCTCAAGGATCCCATCTGGGTTCCTTTTACTTTGTTATATTTATTAATGATTTGGTGGATCATATCTTAAGCGAAACCTTAACATCTATAAAAAAAATTACTGTCTGTTGTTGCTTCGTAAAGTAACTTGGATAGCATCTCGTGACTGGTGCTCTGTAACCAAAATATATGTCTAAATGTCAATACCTAAGCGTTTTACAATTTCTTTTACAAGAAAAAAAATGACAGATTCAATTTGTTTTCCATATAAAGCATTAACCTTTATCTAATATGAATGCAGTAAGGATTTAGGTGTTTACTTTGAGTTTTAATTGGACTTTGGACATCGTTTTGATCTCATATCGGTATTCGTAACGTGGTTTTCAGTTGGTTGCCTTCTTGCACGGATTATGAAAGAATTCAAAAGACCTTTTTTAATGCACTAATTCGACCTATTCTTTTATAATATGCATATCCGTAGTATTAGTAAGTCACTATAGTGTTATGTACATGTAGCAAATATTGAACTTGACCCTGAGATGTTTCGTTTATGAATTTTATGTCTGTAAACATGGTCTGTTTACGGTACGACATAAAATTCGCAAGAAATATCTCATTTTTCCTCTAATTAACTTATTTTGAAAGCACTAAGCTGGACTAAGTTCTCCATCGATTCTCCTAAGTAAATAAATTAATTCAACCGACCGTTTCGCCTCCATAACTTGGATCTTTCGCCTTAACATTTACAGAAACAATTGTTAACTCTCTTACATGATTTTTCAATGCAATACAAATGTGTCGGGATTTTGACGAATTGGGACAACGCAACTCGAACTAGATATTTTTAATCCAAACTTTTCACAATTTAAAAGAAATTTTACTGCTTCATTGGAAATGTAAATTTGTTAAATATTTAAAAATTAACAAACGCTTATTAAACCTGTTTTAGTTAAAATATATTTTGTCTTTATACCTCGCTCTAATGTTTGACATTGAAAGAACGAGACAAAAACATATTTTTACTAAAATAGGTTTAATAAGCGATAGGTAGTAAATTTTTATGAATAAGGGGGTAAATATTTACCCCCTCATTCATATTTTTATATATATATATAAGGCATCCGTATATCCAATTGATGCCTTAGATATATATTTTTAGATTTTTTTGATCCGTGGAAAGGTATGTAAGTAAAGTAAAAATAAATAAATCAACTTAAATTTTCCTAGTGACTGTTCCATACCTGACTCTCTATTTCTATTAATGAATTTTGCACTGTTCCGTTAGTTGGACTACTTATATCAAGTTAAACATAAAATTATTTTGCATTCCGATGTATAGTTTCTGAGATATGCGAGATAAACTCCTTTTTTGAAGTTGATAAAAAAATACTAGTATATTGACCCACTTCATCGGTCTCATAGACATTACGTACTCATTTAATAAATATTCAACATCAAACAAAATTCATCTAACCAATGATGTAATCACCAACCGAGCATCAACCGCGATAATAACTCTCAATGACTAATCTATCTCAGTAGGTAATGTTTACAGCGGCGCTTAACCTCGGTTATCATAAACAACCACATCACTACACGCGCAGTAACTTCGCTGATATCTATGACGTCACGGTTGAGCTTGATTGCTCTGCGTTTCCAATAAAAATTTAATTCTAGTTGCAATATCAACGTAGGAATAAGACCAATAACTCACAGATTGGAAAATATTTTACTATATCAAACTTGAAACTAATATAAAATTGAAGAAATTCTGATAGGTCGTCTTGCGAAGTATAAAATATCATAAAATAGGAAAATATAGGTCCCTAGTATAGTAAGTAATATTTTACTACAGTATATTATATAGGCTATATAATATACATATAGGTATATTACAGCATGGACTGTTGTTAATATATAATTTTTTTGTCGACCCTGAAAATTGGAAAATTTTCTAAATGGCGCTAAATCGCCTTGATAAAATTTGCGAGATCGACCAGCTCACACTATAAAAGTACGTTTATCATGTTCGATAATAGAACAATAAAATCGTATGCAACGATTATATAAAATAATTTCAGCGATAATAAATACTTTCTTCGTTTTAAAACTTAAAAGCAAAAATATATTTTCCAGTTACTTTAGGCGATGCATAGGTGTTAGCACAGGGTGTTAGTGTGTTCAAAATTTTAGCTTAGGTACTTATTATAGGTACTGTACCATAGGAATAAATTATATATTTAGGTATATTGGTTTTACCCACGGAGTATACCTACTCTCCGTGGTTTTATCCTAAGTTTACCTAAATATTTCGGGATAAAAGGTATATTTTTGTCAAGAATCCCAGCGTTTTATTTACTATTCGCAAAGGATATTTTACTTCCAGCTTTATAACTCTAGTAAATAAATAATAAACTAAATATATATACCTTTACATATATGTGCTTATATATATTTAGTAGTTATATATATTTTCGAAACCAATAATACGGATATTTTTGTCCGAGAATATAGAGAATAGGTCACAATCATAATGTACCAAGCTTTTTAAAACTTTTATTATTATCATCATTATTGAAGCATGAAATTACTGTAATATGCGAGTTTTCGATATTTCGATCCAGTTACTTGAACCGTGATCTCGAAGGAAAGAAGGAAGAAGTTTCTTCATTATCATGGTCCAATATCCATTGGAATCTGGGCCGAAATATCGAAAATTTGCAAACGACAGTCATCACGTTAAATATCCCGATATGTTATGTATAATTAATGCGTCACAAATTTTTCGACCCGCTAATTTAGCCAGCATAATTGGTACCTTTGAGCCGGGTACTATCCGGGGGGGCATTTTCGACTGACGTTTTTTTTATGATTTGTCTCTTTTTTTGTACTAATGAAATAATTATTGCTGTGGGGAGTTTGTGGTGGGAAGTCAAGGGGCGCAGTTGGGGTCTACCTTGGACGATTTTGTAAATTGATTTTGGTGGACTTTATAATATGAAATTGGTGTAGTTAGGTGTTATAAATGCTCGTACTCATGGAACAATTTGTGAAATAGTTAAAGTGGACTGTTATATGGACTCGTATAGACTTGTCACCATAACCTCCCGACCACGAGGCATCAAAGAACATACGCCATCTTTGATGCTACTTGTTACAACTTTACCGTACCACACCGATACTTAGTAGGTATCTCAATTTACTGGACATTGGCAGAATCACTGAAATATCGGTGGAAGCCATTTTATAAAACAGAAGAAGAAGAAGAAGAATTATTGCTGTGTATTACTTATAGCATAATATTGGTACTCCGAGAGTTTATTACCTGATTTTTTTGTTGTTGGAATTGTCTCCACGCCGTATAGAAGGTAAATATAAAAAAATATAAAGTAAATAATAATTGAGGATTCAAACCAACCATCCTGCAGCGGCAGGGAGTTTCTCTACCTACTACGCCATACTACAAATCCACAATAAAAAAAATTAAAAGTTTTGAAATTTTAAATAAAGATATACCTAAATTACAATCCAACGGGAAGGAAATTACAATTGAAAAACGAAAGCCCGATAGACGTGAACACTGAACATATCATAAACCGAATATCTAGCGGATGCACCTGCGTATAAAATTCTAATTGGAAAATATCAGTAGGACCGAGGAGGGAAATAAGTATGAATTTTACGTCTGTCGGTAAGTTTAATTCTATTATGGTTTATCTGAAAGTTTGTATGGATGTGAAAGTGTTTGTTGCTTTCTTCCTTACTGGATACATTATATATACTCGTACCTTGAGGAAACTTTAAATTTTCATTGTTTCAAGATAGAGCAAATAATCTAATTATGACGTCCTCCGTGGCGCAGTGGTTAACACGCCAGCGCCTGCGACACGAGTGGTCCTGGGTTCAATCCTCGGCCATATCATGATGGAGAACGATCTTTGATATTTTTTTTGTATAAATATAAATTATAATATCGTTGAGGTAGTATCCTACGACACAGGTTCTCAACAAAATTGTGCTCAGATATATATTTAAATGTATGCTACGGGCAAATAACGTATAGTTTCGAGTATAGCACCGAGTTTTCAGTATTGATATTTTGTGTAACGGATTTATTTTTATCAAATAACTGAATTATTTTTCATAAAAAATAAATAAACTAAGTGGCTTAGTTCTATATAAGCAATTATATACGAAAAATAGGACACTAAATACATTTGCCAACATGTCGCCTTTATAATGTATGGAATTGAAAAACAAGGCATTGCAATCTTTTTTCAATGATTGTTATTATTTCTACTGAAAGATGTGTTGGGAAACGTCATATGATTTCTCGTGAGCTATTTTGATAATAACAACACACGTATTTTTATTCACCTAGCTCACTTCGCTCACCCGGTGCTCAAAACTTGGCTTACTTGAATCATAGTAAGTATAACTATTGCTGTTACGTGCGAGCGGGACGAGTTGACGAGACGATGAGTTTAATGAAACCACGGCTTAATTAAACTCGTCTAACATCTAGGTCTAACGTTACGTGGCCAGTGACCTTTCCATAATGCAAATTCCCAGCGCCATTAGTTAATCCTGGATTAAGCGAGTCCTGTCCTCTCCGCTCGTTTTCCTAATGGACGTCAAAAGCCCTCGTTTGTCGTTGTTCGTGAATAAAAAGTACCTTCATTTATCTGAAAGCCATCAAAAATAATATTTAAATGATGTTTAATGCGTAACAAGATATAAAAAAAGACACGACTATCAATGTCGTAAATTGTATATCCCTCGCATCTAAGTCACTTGGGAGGGTGTAAGCGATTCTAAGGATAATAGACATAATTCCGTTATGGCAAAGACAATATAATACTTACGTACAGACTGCAAACAAAAATATTGGACCAAATTAGGGTAGGCAAATGTATGGCACGAGTTGCTTTCCACTCGATACTACGTGGCAGTAATCTACGTTAGCCTAAACTTACTAAAACTAGGGTGTAATTTTAAAATATTATGCCAAAACTAATTTTGAATAAGATATATTTTGTGAATAATGATTTTATATTACCTATCATAAGGGAAATTTTAAGTCAAGCCACAAAATTATTTATTGGCCACATATGATCACACTTCTAATTTTATAACTCAGCAACGGGAAAATGACCTAGCCTCTAATAAACTAATTTGTCTTTTTAACAACACCAACTAAATATTCCATAGAAAGCATCAAGTAACAATCATTTATTAGTATGACTTGTCCTTCATATTTATATAATGCCACCTAATTTACTTATTCGGCCACGGATTTTACGTCTGGCCATTGTATGTTTTACAGCTTCAACACAATAGGTCCTCAAAAACAATAAAAATTCTATGAAATTTTACATTTTCCAGTACATTTTATAAGTTGGTTGCCTATAATTTTTAGTTTGCACTTAGTACTCAGCTCTGACAGTTTTCCTTTCAACTACAGTATATAGGTATATACTACTGCTGTAATTTTTTTCACGTATCCATATATAACCGTATAGCAAGAGGGGGGGGGGGGGGGGGACACTTACCTCTAACAAAATGTTCATTTTAAGACCATTTTTCGATTTAAGGATCAATCGAAAAATGGTGTTCTCAACCTCACAATATTTTTTAAAGACCTATTTAACGACACCCCACACGATGGGTAAGTAGAGAAAAAAAATTACTCCCCCATTGTAAAAATTTTTTTTCAGGATTTTTTTCTACTACTTTTTTGCCATGATTAATATACATACCCATACCAAATTACAGCTTTCTAGTACTTACTTATAGTCTCTAAGTAAAACCGCGGACGGACAGACAGACAGACAGACATGGCGAAACTATAAGGGTTCCTAGTTTACTACAGAACCCTAAAAAGGCAATGTAGATTTTTAGAAGCAAATTATGTTAAAAAGAAGCCTGTTTAATTAGCATCCTAAATGCCTTTGTCCTGTTCAGCCGTTAGAAACGCTCTTATATTTGACAGCTTCGTATTGAAATGAATGAACGAGGATTGAAAATCTTGCCCCAATGATACAACACTTACAATTTCACACATACACCGTCATGTTTTCACGTGTTTACAAAGATGTCAAAGTCAGTTGTCAATTTGACATACTGGTTTTATTTCATTCATTCTTTTCAATTCTGCAAATTTTCCTAACGCATTTTATGCAGAAAGAAAATTTGTTTAGAATATTGTTTACATACTGTTTTCCTTTGTGATTTGCAACGAAGCGAAAACTCCTTTTTTAATTTCACTGTTTTTTACTTTATTTTATTAACTTTCAGCTTAGGTTTCTACCAGTTGTGCGTGAAGAAAGTGCTCCAGAAGGAACTGATCCAATTAGGCCTAGCTACAAAGGACGAGGATTACGACCACTAGGACTCAACCGTGGGACTGATTTATAAATAAGGTAAGCGTCTCACCTTCTACACTTGCACTACTTTTAACTTTCAAGAGTTTTCTAACCTCCTAACCTAACCTATGTGAGGTTAGGTTTTCGAAATAATCTAATGAAATAATCTCTTCACACTATGTGTAGTAATAAAAGTAATCTGCAAGAAGACAGTGCCTAGTTAACACACTAATGCGACAATATCTATTCAGTTTATACCTAATAAGGCTAAGGTATTGCTTCTAACCGGTAAGTAGTATTTTAGAAATCCTTGGGAAGGCCTTTGACCAGCAATTAACTTCTTGCTGTTAAGATGACTACATATTATACAACAAAGTCAATCTGTTCGCGATAAACTACTGCATGGATTTTCATGCAGTTATCACACCAAATAGAGTGATTTATGAGGAAGGTTTGCAGTAGTATAATACATGCCCGGGTGCAGCCGAAGCTGAAGAAGGGAGGTGTGTAAATAGAATATTAGGCATAATTATGCATTATGTGTGTAGGGGATGTGAAGTAAAACACCAGATTTGAAATGCGTGTGGTGGCGAGCGGCTGATTGGCGAGAGGCAGGCACACGTCTTGTTACTAGATCGGTTGGCAGGCGACTGGGGCGACACGGGCCCCCGTGTGAATCTCAAAAAAACTACGGTGGGCTGCCTATTCGTCATTCACCTTCGCCTCTCATACAAAAATTTTATTAAAAAAGTTACATACAATATCGACACACAAAAATACATCGCGTCGTCTACAATATGCATGGTCGACTGACCGTGTCACCTAATTTAAAGGATGATGATGATGAGGTATAAATATTTAAAATATGTGAAGTTTATAGAGTAATATAATCTTAAATATTTTTTATGTATGTTGAGCATTCAATGAACTGTAGATTGACTTTACCAAGTAATAGAAATTTGAAAGTAGGCATTTCTTGCTCAAAAATACCTAATTTGTTTAAACAAATTTTGATGAAATATAGCGCATATTACATTTATTGCAAACACGTTATTGTGTTATTTATTGCAAATCATAGCCAGATGCTGGTACCTATTATAATGATGATGACAATGAAATATTATGACATTGATAAATAATTTACATTAGTAAATTTATAGTTTGTTTTAAAATTTAAAAAAACTGTGTCTCTGCTATTTCAGGTAAGACGTCAATACCACAGCCGCAGCTTTTGAAATGTTGCATTCCAGAATGCACAAACACAAATAGACAGGGAAAACTGTTCAAATTTCCTTCCTCCAGAGAAATGTTCCCTATGTGGAAAACTATCCTTGAAAAGTGAGAGAGAAAGAAGTGTCCGAATATTAACATAACAATAGACAAAGAAGGGAGATGCCACAAATATGTTTGTTTCCTACACTTTGAAGAAAAGTACATTGATGCCAATGGCAATAGGGTTCGGTTTGCTATCCCAACTCTGTTTACTCCAACAGAAATTGAAATGAGAGAACCTGCCGTTCCCATGTCAATTGGTAAGTCTATGTGACTTCTTTTTAATGTAAGGTATTTACTTCATCATCATCATCAGGTCTTTTTAGTCTCTGCAGGAGCACGACCCTCTCTGTACTACCAGAGCCACATATTAGCCTCAGTAGTCAGAGGATTTAGCCTACACTAAGCTATTATTTATTATTTATTTTAATAAGCATTAGCATTTTTATTTTTTGCCGTGAATATTGTGGGATTTCGAATCCCACTTTCTTACAGGTTCATAATTAAATTTTTATTTTCAGATCAAAGAGATGATGGATGGGCAGGAAGACAGCGGATGAAGACAAATTATATATCCTTACTAAGGTTAGATTTCTATATCATTGTGATTTTTAAGTTTGCATGTACTGTACATTTTTATTCATGTTTCTGCTGTTTTCTTATAGTTTTATATTTTATTTTTTCAGATTGCTTTTTTGGCTCGAATGAAATTAGATCCAACCGGATTTATTTTACGCATGTCTTCATCACAATACTACGGTAAGTGAAACTCCTTTCCAATTATCATCAAGCTGATATGTTACATTTTTTCATTCACTTTGATTTGAAGCACTTTTTGTTTTTACCACCAGTTATAAGCTGATATACTTAACTTTCTTTTTAGGTGTAACACAGCGGTGCGACACCGGTGGACCTGTTGCAGGAGACGGGACTTCACCACACACCAATAATGACCTGTCTCACGAGGATCCGCGGGGGCGAGGATACTTGCACTCCCTGTTGCACTTTATTTTGCTATGATTTTGTCTTTTTACTTATTTCTTGATTCAGATTCATTTATTTTGTCAGACAGGTATAACATGGTGTTAATAATAAGTACAGTGCTCTATGCTGCGCCATTTGGCATACAAAGTTATACGTTGGAATTTTAAACAATAAATACTTTCAATTCAATAAATTAAAAATCATTGACTTTGTGTTATTATTATTTTTACAAGTGGAAGTACAATTATGTCAAGGTTGTGAAAATATGCTCTGCTGATTTTTTAAACATATGAATAAAGAATTAGCAATTGAAATGTTTTTTATTTTCCAAATTCAGAACTTTAAAGAACATAGAAATGTGAATTCTATCGATAGAACTAAATTATTATATCGACAAATAAGTCTTATCGATAATAGTAGTGTGACGGTTCCGCTCTAATCTGCCACAGATAATGGTGGTCGGTAGTGAACGTAATGAATGAACATACTGAGCTGTCAAATTTAGTACGGCCTGACGTCTTCCAAGCGCGATGCGCATCTGTCCTTTAGGACATACTCTGTCTAATCTGTGGTCCTGTTCCTAGACGAACAAACTCTTACCGTTTTCTAGCTTATAACGGTTTCGATGGGTAGCAGCATCGGAACCGATGTAAGCCTAACAAATTACGCTCACCAACCCGTTTGCCAAGCGTGGTGAGTATGGCAAAATTATAGAAATCCTTACTATTTCCTGCAGTAGACTTTTTACGCCTGTAATAGCAATGAATGATGAAATAACCAAACTAGAGTAATAAAAGGGAAAGTAAAAATGCTCAAAAACTCGGTCAACAAAAGCATTAGAAATTTCCAAATATTATGCACCTTCAGCTTATCCTTTTTTAAACTTTCGCGCTTCGAGGTAGGTACCTACTAAAAATATCTCTAAAATAAAGAACTCTAAGGCCTGCGTATTTACTAACTCGGATGACAGGTGTCGATGCGTATCAATCAAGAATTTACTGTTACAATGCGGGTTTTGCTTGCTCCTAGCTTGCTCGAACTTTTTATTTGAAATACAAAAACCGCATTGTAACAGTAAATTCTTGATTGATAGGCATCGACACCTGTCATCCGAATTAGTAAATAGGCCGGCCGGTCCGGGGAGAAAAAAGTTCCGGCACCACCGGATGGGTCCGGACGTTTGTTCGAGTGACGGATTGAACCCGAGTGGGACCCACCCGGGTTCAATCCGTCACTCGTTGCTTTTATATTTCCTATAGTTCAGCTGGACTATTATGATGCTGCATTAGGTGTTCCATTTTCCAAAATTATTTCTACCCTATAATGTTGCCCCGGCTTAATAGCTATATAGCAAAAAAACTTTCATTCGAAGCCGTCCAATATAGCCGGAGACAAAAGTGACGTAAAACATACTACAGACAGACAGAGAAGAAATAAAAAAAAATTTTTTTGCTTTTTATTATTATTTTAAGTGTCCCTCTATCCATTTCAGTCAAAAATACTAAATGTACAGACAAAATATTTTTACTGTTTCATTATATGTATAGATTATCCATTTATTTTTATGTATGACATCGCTATGCCACCATTAACACAAAAACAAAACTATACTGAGAAATATTTTACGAACAGAGCCGCGGTTTAAAGCTAGGCGTTAAATATAACCCAAATTGTTTTTCCTCAAAATGAAGGCAAGAGAAAAAACCGACCAAGTGCGTGTCGGGCCTTGTGCAGTGTAGGGTTCCGTAGTTGCGAATGACAACTTTGAGTTCACACTGTTCACACTCGCACCTCATAGTTTAGCGACCAAAAACATCTTACAATGAAAATTGTATGAATTTTTTTCATTTTCGAGTACATTTTTATGAGTTTCGAGACTCAGCTCTGATAGTTTTCCTTTCAACTTCAGTCTATATTGTATAGAAAAAAAATATTACTCCCTCTTTACTTGTATGGGAGATACACTAAAAAATTTTTTTTCAAGATTTTTATCTACAGCTTTTTTGGCATGATTAATATACATACCCATACCAAATTACAACTTTCTAGTACTTATAGTCTCTGAGTAAAACCACGGACGGACAGACAGACGGACAGCCAGACAGACAGACAGATGGACAGACAAACAGACATGGCGAAATTATAGGGGTTCCTTGTTTACTACGGAACCCTAAAACAGGGAAAAAAATTCGTAGACTGCTTTTTCGAACCATGCTTCTGTTCTGAAGTTTTCCAGATCGACCCAGATATCGTGTAGTCAGGTCAAGGAACTTCGGGTTGCATCGGTACGGAATATTTTCTGCCCCGGCCCGACCCGGAGAAATATAGTCCGGGCTTAATAATGTAAGGCCGGCCGTAAACCCTTTACTGGCAACACCAACATAACTGTCAGTTATTGTTGTCAATGTCATGTTAGTTAGTCAATTTAAAAATATAACGTCTGATTTCTTTGCTTTGAGTTTGTTGTTGTTTGTTTTGAATTTATTGAATTTATTTTTGTAATTTCGCAAATATATATCACTATGATCAAAACGGAATCTTGGACCGGCGGTACCGAGGAAGAATATGAAACCCAACATTTCGGTTTCGGTGCACAGCGGCTTAAAATAGCAGTTCGTCAAATGGTTGAAGAAAAAATTACAACACGCATCAAAGACATGGAGGCATCTCTAAAAGAGTCTTGGGATCTCAACGACACAGACAAGATGACAATAAAACACTCCTGTGATAAGCTGATTAAGTTGTATTGTGAACGGGCCGGTCCTTCTTTGGAAATTATAGACAGCGAAATCGAAAGTTCACTGAAGATACCAAGTAACGTACTTTTACCTGGTGATGAAGTCCAAATGCAGGATATGTCGTCCTTAGACTATGAAAGTCTCAAGACAGAGGTTGCAGCTTTAAGGAAACGGGTGGAACGGGGTGCTCTGATGGAAGCTTTACTGCTAGCAGAGGAAGAAGAACTGGCTTCAGTGGAAAAAGTTTGTGAAACGGCCAATAAAGATATGGAAGTGTTAGATTTACTGCATAAAAGCATTGATACCAGTGGCAATCTTAAATCAATCCAAAGCAACACTCAGTTCTTGTGTGCAAGTGCACCATTTATGAAGAAAACAGATGAGAGTGGATTTTTTGATGACTAGCTAAGGTTTCAATAAGTGACAAAATTATTGTTAAGTTTTCTTAGGAGCAGTGAATATACTGAAACACTATTGCAACTCCTTACCTATAATTTCTACTGTATGAATTTTGCATATTGCTGGTTTGGTATATTGAATTAGCATTTTATCAATATCTAAAGATACAACATTAATTTTGGAGTGTTTTAATGATTGCTCAACATGTTGTCTAGCACAACACACTTTTCCCAGTACATTTTGAGCAGGACATAGTCAGCGTGATGATATTAACCTGATATACATATTGGTGCTTTAGGTTATGTGAGTAGAATTGAAATGGATTCCATGCAGAGTAGTAATTATTGTAATGTATGATAAGACCATACTAAATGCTGTATGTTGTACCTGCCTGAGGCAACAAATACACATTTTGTCTAAAGTTAACTTGCCAAATATTTATGCTGTCTGGTACATAGTTTATCTATGTGTCCTCCTGCTCACTTTCACATTCTTTTAATCAACAAATCATGATGCAAATAATTGGAAAGATACAGACACATTGTGTAGATTGTGTAAAACATTCTGAGAGTGTCTCTACTTTGAAAAGACTGTATGGCAAATTTTTAGTTTGATATTATGTTAAAGCTGCATTTGTTGCCCAATAAAAGGTATAAATATTAATAATTTTATCAATAGATATCCTTTAACATAAACATGAATCACCTGATTGTCTGATAAGATGATTCCGTGCTTTGGAAGGCACGTTAAGCTGTTGGTTCCGGCTGCCATCTGGTAGTCATTAAAGGAACCATGTCAGAGGCAGAGAGGTGGTTCCAAAGAACTCTGACACCAAGGTGTGCATGGTCGACTGACCTTGTCACCTACACAAAATGATGAACATAAAAGGAAAATTAAACTTTGCTGTCAAACAAACATCTGATATCATCCATACAAAGGTAAAATGTGTGAAATATCATTGTTTTTGGTCTTTTATAAGGCATATGGCAGTGGAGTTAATAGACTTGCCCAAAAAATGTGACTGCCATGTTTTTATCTGGATAGAAATAGAGAGACAGAGAATCTCAGAGACATCTTGAACTACTACTAAGGTTTTTAATTACTCTCTGATATATGCCTATACATGTATGTCTCTCCATAGCATAATGAAAAAATATATACATGTTTTCCATTTATATAACTAGCCATACTTCAGCCCTTTATATGCAGCTGGTTTTATATTACATCCAATTTCAAACTGTTAACCACACGGAGGGCACAAAATTTCGATTAAGTGAAAGCCACCTCATACAGATACCTTCAAATTCAAAATATTTAAAGTAGGTACTTAGTTCCATTGTTTTCCTTGGTTTTTGGTATCACTTGTATTGATATAACACAGGACTGGATATGGCTGCGCCTCTGAAGGTATTTAATTGAGAACATTTAAATAAATAGATTAATGAAACATCAAGAACAGTTAGTTTTATTTTAATGTAAAAACAGAAACTCTTACATATATTTTTAACCTATAACCAAGTGTTCGATAATAACAATATTACACCAATTCTATATTTTAACACCCATTATTACATTATTAGTACATTTTAAATATCCCAAAAAATTATACAAAATTGATAAATTGTGATTCCTTAAGAATTCACTTCAAAAAGTTACAACTTGGCACAATGATTAAATCTACAGATTAAAAAGGAAATGAAAATAAATAATGCTCTGTCAAAAACAACTATTACATTGTACTTACTAATTAACTATTTGGTATCACATTTATGACTTAAGCTACTGAGAGTCTAAGAAGTAATGAGCTTGGCTCTACAAAACTAGGATTTACTCAACACGGCAACAACATTCAGGTTTAAAATATTTTTATTATTAATTATATTTTTTCTAATTTTCTATCTAAAAATTTATGAGACGAGAAAAAGTAAAAGTAGCAAAGAGTTATTCCAGTTTATAATTCAAATAATATTGAAATGTAATCTTAAAACTAACAACTTTTATTCTCTAACAATTCTAGTTATAGGAGATAATGTTTCGAAATAAATGAAAGAAGCTTATGTATTCTATTTAGCCTAATTAATGAGATTCCCTGACAAACCAAAATTAACTTCACCAGAATATGAACAGACACTTTGTCTATAACTAATGGCAGTACCACAACTAGAGCTAAGCTACTACAATTTTACAATTCTGCAAAATGGCAATGCAATTCTTAACAGTACATGAAATGTTTTTCAGCTATAGTTTTCGGTTTCAAATGGATGTGTAGTTCTGTTTAAAATGAGTTAAGAGTCGCCTGGAAGCGCATGACTCCATACAAACGGAAAAAGGGAATTGTAGCAATATTTGATAATTTTGGTATAAAATTACGCATTCAATCAATTAACCTCATTATAATCTACGTCCGTTCCTATACAGCTTGGTAAAATTGTCAATGGTTTGAGAATTATACGCCTCTCAAGATTTCCATACAAATCTGAAAAGGCTTGTAATTATCAAACCATTGATATTTTAAGCAAGCTGAATAAGAACGTACGTAGATTATAATGAGATTAATTGATTGAATGCATAATTTTATACCAAAATTATCAAATATTGCTACAATTCCCTTTTTCCGTTTGTATGGAGCGCGTTTTTTACATGCGCGTCCAGTCGACTCTTAAGTGTTGAAATGATTAACTAGCAATGTCATTGCTTGAAGAAGATATTTATAATTTTTTTCTTATAAAATCAGTTAAGTATTGTAAGGTCCCAGTTATTAGAAGGAAATTAATGATTTTAAAAAAGGTGTTTCATCTTCCAATTTGGTGTTTTACAAAACACATATTGCTTAATTAAATTTGGTAGAATTACAAACATCTGTTCACATCCTTGTAAAGGCCTTTCTAAAAAGTTACACAAGTATCTTATGCTGATATAGTAGATACGAGTGCAACTAAGCATCGCCATATGAGGTTATATACTAATGACTGGAACTTACAATGAGATTACAAGAAAATAATGTTTGTGCGTCCATCCATGCAAGTTTTGCATGATAAATGCTTTGCCTACAAATCACTTTGTCATAGTATATAGCCTCTTTTACAACCTGTATAAAGCTAATATAACATTCATAATTTGATAAATACTGTATCCATTATCACAGTCGTGAAATAAATAAAATAAATAATTCCTAACGAATTTATGTACAACACTTTAGAATTTATGCTTTACGATTCATATTTACATTCATTTTAGTTACACCTAAACTATACATGAGTAATGATAAAACTAGATTCAAAACACATTTTAAGGTTATGTTTTTTGTTAAGTCATTCATTTTAATAAACACAACTACATATACATACCATTTTAAAGAATTATTTAATTTTGTTTTTTTTTGCAAGTGACTTATTAAAATAACTTGCAACTTTTTATTGTCAGCCCTAAATACGAACTCGGGGTCCGTCACTTATTAAATAGCTCGCTATGTTACAAACTTTAAATAATCAAATTGGAAAACTGAAATACAAATTTAAAATATGGGCTACCTAACTACGTTATATATTGACTAGATATTTAGTAATTTTTAAGTTCATAAATAAAAAATAAATGTTATTGTTCTTGTGCAAATTAATCCATTTACACATTTAAATGTCTAAATAATAAACTGAATGTAAGAAATACCCTTTTAGGAATAGTAGGAATAAATACCTTTATTAATTATCATAAATATTAGGTAGGGGATTTTTTTTAACATATTGAATAGAGATATGGAGATTTTATCCCTTCATACAAAATATGTTACTTATTGAAATTCTCGTACAGAAAAAGCTGTATAAATTCCGTTAAAAAGTACAATTAAGGTCTAGAAAAATTATTCTGGACATACTGATCAACTCAAGATCCCAATTATTTTTCTAGTCCTAAATTTATTTATTTTAATTGAGATGAAAAACAAAAATTGCAATGCATTGAATTTCTCCAACAATCTGATACATTTAAATAAAAAAGTTGAGAAATGGAGGTACAATATCTATAGACTCTAACTAGACCCTATTAGCCTGAAAGTGTAGAAATAAATTGTGTCGAACTCGTCACGCACACAAGCGTTGAACAATTTGCCAGTTTTACCACAGACCAAGCATACAGAATAACCAAAGATATTACAGTAGAATTTTATACATGCAAAATACTTTTTCACAGACTCAATATGATAGGTAGATTAAGACTGCATATCTGCCGAAATGCTGAGTGACATTTCGCAGTAAAAATTTTTTGCTAACAATATCCCAACTTTAATTAAAAACATTGGCTTTACTTATTCCTACAATCTTTGAACACACACTTGCCAAACAAAAACAATACATACTATACAATTTAACAATATAATTTAGACTTAAAATATACAAATTGAGTCCAATTTGTACTAAAATTGAGTGTATGTACGTCTTAGTATTAAAAATCTTTGGACAACAGACATTATTATAACAAGGTACTGTTATGAACTTATTTTACTATAAAGATACAATTTAAAATTTAACCTTTTTGGTGTTAATTACAAATTGTTACGTAAAATGTCTTTATGTTAGCATTATTCTTTGCATACATTAAAATTATTCTGGAGCGCTTATATTCTACAGACATATTACATGATTTTATAAATTTACTGTTACATAATTAAATACATTCATTTATTACACTAATTGCAATTCAAATCTATCAACGGCAGTATTTCAGTATATTTTAGCACGTTTTATTTTTATACCTGGCTACGGCAAGTTTCTCTTACGTTTTTATACATTTTACTCTTTTCCTAAATACAGCTGATCCGTAGTAACAATAATAACACATTCATTGTCATGATCAATTTAAGAGGGCCCTGGACGCGCATATCTCCAAATATACAAATGAAAAAAAGGGAATTATGGCAATATATTTTTTTTATTGTTTTGTAAAACAGGGTTAGCTAAGCTGCTAGTGTTGTTAGTCTCATGTTACGCGCCGTCTCATATACGTACGTTTATTTTGTACTTGAATCCATTCTGCGGTGGCGACCCTGATTGTTTACTCACACATTGACGAGTACACGGATGTAAAGTTGCGTTTGTTCTGTATTCGACATAAATATTACTTCGCTTGTATGAAGCATCATACCTGTGGTAAAGCCACCAAAGAAAAAATGTTACGAGTAATAAGTAGGTACTGATTTTGCTATTTATAGACAGCTTTCAGATGTGGCGGACGTAAACTGGCAAAAATGGCAGACGATTTTATTTTATTTTTTTAAATAATGCACCTATTGTTATCTAAAATGCAGTATGTCCCTCAACATCAAACACAATTTCATTCGCGACCCATTTTGCATTTTACAATTTCAAAACTAAGGGATCACCTCTCCGAGCGAGAGAATCGCGACGAGTTCACGCTCCTATCTTATTATATATTCTATTCAGTATGTGATACGATTGACATTAACTCGCACTCTGCCACTCGTAAACCATACCTAAGGAAATGTGTATGTGTAATGAAAATAAGTGTGATAAAATTGTCGCGATTCTCTCGCTAGTGAAGGCGATGCCTTAGACATGATAAAAAATAACAAATAAACGTTAATATGTATTGAACTATGTGTTACCCGCGGCTTCGCCCACGTGATATATCGCCATGTCCTTAGTACCCTAACCTATGTGTATGCGAAATTTCATGATGATTGGTTCAATAGATAGGGCGTGGAAGCGTAACAAACAAACAAAATTTAGGATTAGGATTTCTTCGTAAACCATGCATGAGTCATTTTTGTACGACCCAGTGTGCTTACACAATGCTGTCATGCACACAAGCATTGAAAAATAAGCCAATTTTTAATCATTGAAAAAATGGCAAAAAAACGATCAAAATTTCTTCGTAAATCATAAGTCAGACGATGGCGAACGGGCGCGCGCGGGGAAATTTAATAGCGGGTCGGGCTGCGTGCGCACGCACGACCCGCTATTAACCTTCGTAAATTATGCATGAGTCATTTTTGCATGATGCAGTGTGCTAACACAATGCTGTCATGCACCCAAGCATAGAAAAATAAGCCAGTTTTTTAATCATTGAAAAAAATGACAAAAAAACTGTTGAAATTCTTCGCAAATCATGAGTCAGACGATGGCGGGCGGGCGCGGGTCGGGCTGCGTGCGCACGCGGCGCGCGCACGGCCGCGCGCCCGCCCACAGCCAGCCGCTGTCGCTCAGCGCCACCAGTCACACCGGCCCCGCCCACTCGCAGTTGTCCAGCGACTGCGAAACAAACGTTTCAATTAAAAATAAACTTCTATCACACACATCTGGGCCCAGCCCGGGTCGTGGCAGGAGCGTCAATTTGTCAAAGAATATATATACACTACGCGTGAAAAAACGTCATTTAAGTATATGTGCACGTAAAATCACTTGCGGCTATGTGTGGATGTGCGCGGTAGCGCGCGTGCAAGCGTGTGTGTGTGTGTCACAGTGATGACACTCCCTATACGTGAGAGTTCAGGCACCTGTGACCTTGAGCCGCGCTTGATATCACGGAACAACGCGTTGGTACTCACTTCCTATTCATTTGGTGCCTGCGGTGCGAGACGTGCGAGAGATGCAAACACAACACAGGCAGCCCTCAACCAAGCTAGTTAGACCGCGCCCCGTGCGCCTCTCGCTGTGCACACGTCCAGACACACACATAGCCGTAAAGCGATTCTACGTGCATAACACGCATTAAGCCTCTGCTAGTCTGTCGCCAACAAGCACCTCCGACAGGGTCACCTTGGTCGGGTCCGACCGTGCAGACGGCTGTTTCCGTCAAGATTTCGTTTTGTTGGCTGAGGTCGGATCGTGCGGCGGACCTCTGCCGGGACTGCCGATTAACAACGGTGTGGTCGTTTGTTTCCGACCGCACTACGCCATTTGCTCCGAGAATTCGCTGCGTGCGAGTGTTCGCGTATGCGATTCTGCCATAATGGCAGAAAACTCAATGTTATCGAGGAGTTTATTAATGCTTACAAATATTTGGTTTGCCTATGTGTGCCTAAGTGCCGTTTCTTGTCGCGTAATGCTCTTCGCTCAAGATGCCGGTTGAAACAGTTTACCTGAGTGATGTTGACAGTCTTGGGGTGTTGCGGGCTTTGTAGCGCGTTCGCGTTGGCGTTCGAAGTGAAGTAGCTGCCGGGCCGCGGCCGAAGGTGTCGGTTGTGCATCTCCATCTGCACTATTTTCATGAACTCTATCTGAGCGGCTAGCTTCTGGACTTCCTCCTGAAATACCATTTACGAAGGTAGTCATTAATTCATTATTTTGTATGCTTTTCAGACTCTGTAAGCAGCATAAACAAAAACCCGACCCCAATTTTTTCTACTGACTCATATTACTCTTTATCTCAAATTAAAAAAATATATATTTAACCTTATAAACAAAACCGATATTAATGAAACTTGCAGTATTCCTAAGTTGGATTATACCTGCCTTGTTTGTAGTAAAAAAAAAATTCAACAATCCGCCTTATAGTTTTTAAGATTCTTCCTACTATTTAGTAATGTGGTATTCTGAATAGTGGATAGTATTGAAGAAGTACGCATGCTCCAAATGCGTTGTATGTCACGGGGAAATATGTGATGACAGAAATCGACGCGATGATTCGAAGTCAATGATGTAAGTAGTTGGCACACTTACGGTTTAAACCTCTTAGAAAAGAGTAAAGACTCTTAGGTTTATACTCTGTGTGCCCCGCCCTAAGGGCGTAAACCTGAGAGTCATGGGTTCGAATCTTGCCAGTGGCGAGTTCCTATATGCCTATCGCAAGTTGAGTGTATAACACTCATCTATCGAGGCACCTAGTCATGTTCAATGATTGACTTACCTTCAGCTCTTCGTTCTCCTGATAGAGGTCAGGCGGCTCGTCCGGCACCAGGCCGATCCTATTGAGCGAGGCTGTCCCACGTGTCCCCGGTACCACGGACCACGCGGAGTATAACACTCATCTATCGAGGCACCCAGTCGAGTTCAATGATTGACAGCATACCTTAAGCTCCTCGTTCTCCTGATAGAGGTCAGGCGGCTCGTCGGGCACCAACCCAATCCCGTTGAGCGAGGACGAGGCCGGCACGCCTCGAGCTCGCGCCCGGCTGTCCCACGTGTCTCCGGTACCACGGACCACGCGGAGTACCTACATACATACCAAAATATTATAGCATATTTTGTTTCCGCTATTATTACTAAAATTCACTCTCAAACTAGAAATGTTGATATGGGACAAATTCATTTGAATGTTCGAAAGCACAAAATAGGGATGTTGAGCTCCTTTTGCCTAAGGAGTTAAAAGAAATAAAACATTATTTATTACATAGAATGAGTCATTCTAAGGGATGCAACGGGGAAAACAGTTAGTACATGTGAAAGAGGGTGATTAAATTTTAGCTTAGTTTTTTTTTTGTGTTACACTCACAAAAAAAAGCACAAAAAAGAGTGGCCAACACTGGTTTAATAGTTTTCAACACCGTTTCAGAATTAAGTGAATTAATCTTAGGAGTTAATCTTTAATTGAAGCACAATTGACTTAGGTGAAGTTAGACAATAAACTTGATTAACTAAGTAGAATCTATAAAACATACCTTTGGTAAGAAGACCAGTAACACTGTGGTGGACGTAGACAACTGAGTTCTTATAAATCCTAGGAGATACTTTATATCCGGCCCGGCTTGAGGCAGGATTAGTAAACTGAAATGTTATACAAAAATTATTAGGGCCTAAAGTGTTCGACCAATTTTTAAAATAAAATTGTAATCACTATATAAATTACTAGTCATTTTCATCATTTATCAGGTCTTTATTGTCTCAGAGAAATCATGAGGATTTGGCCTCCTTTCTCCATGCTGGCCAGATAGGATGTACGACGTATGACGAGCTCCGTGGCGCAGCGGTCATCACGCCTGCCTGCGACACGGATGGTCCCGGGTTTGATCCCCGGTCAGGTCAAGATGGAAAATAATCTTTTTCAGATTGACCTGGGTCTTGGATGTTTATCTATATATGTATTTGTTATAAAATATAGTATCGTTGAGTTAGTATCTCATAACACATGTCTTTCATAAGAACATACTTTGGGGCTAGCTCAATCTGTGTGATTTGTCCATATATATTTCTTTATTTAGGATTGGGATAGGTCTCTTTGATGTTTATAAGCTTTGTTCGGCTTCCATTTCTTAAGTCCCATCTACGACATCAATGGAAAAACTTGGTGTGGTCTAATTCTACTCTGTCGGGACCCACATGACAAATAAAAATGAATACAAGCTTGGAAAAGGGAAAGATTCAGATTACTTACTGGAATGCTATCATAAGAGAGTTGACAGTGAAGATATTGTAGATGGCGATGGATATGAGTCGCGCCTCGTTGTACAGACTCTCCGCGTGTCTGACCCTGTAGCACACCCTGACGCCCCATAACAGGAATAGAATCTCACCTGAAAAAAGAAACTATATTATTTTGAGACTCGAACACAACCAACGAATATTCACATTGGGTCGATTGATGCATCAAGTCTTCGCCTTCTAATACAAAACTAGCTACTTTCCCTCGATTTTGTCTACGTAAAACTTTACCCTTTTCTTTCTTATTAGTGCTTACTTACGTCATGAAAGAAACAGTTGAGGTCACCCATCCAAGCGGAGACTGTCCCCGGGGTTGCTTAATATACTTAAGCGCTAATAACGCTTACCCCTCTGGATCATCAGAATAAGGTATCTACATGTATTTTGAGCTTATTTACTTTACTGTCAGTAAGTATAAACGCTTACCTATAGCTAAACTATGATCCCACCAGTTGTATGTGCATTGCTTGAATTTCAGTCCTTTATTGTCCTTTATCTGAAAAGTACAAACAAAATTACTTCATCTGGGATAGAGAAAACCCTGCGAGGTGAGTTCACACACTAGCGCCACCCAGCAATTAATTAATTTACTTCTAAATCAAATCAAATTTAAAAAATCTAATAGCTGATTGCCCTAGTAAATTACTTGTAGTATTATTTTTGTTACTTTTCATAGATATTACAATGTAAGTCGTAATTTATCAAATTCAAAACAGTGAAAACTTGTACCAATAATACTACAAGTAATTTACTACATTCAGCTACTAGATTTTTAAATTTGATATGATTTAGGACTTATAGAAGTAATTTCTGGGTGGCGCTAGTGAGTGAACTCACCTCGCCTTAACAGAGATATGCCTCTAAATAAAGCCTAAAAAAATACTGGCCGAATGCGAGTTAAACTCACTCGGGTGTCACTGTGCTATTTTGAAAAATAATCTTTATTATACCATTTCGTTATTATTATTGTTGTGAGCACTGTTATGTGAAGAAAAATGATCGTTTTATATGGTTCATAAGAGCATGGTAACAGACAGGCAGGCAGACCAAAGGAAAATAAATATAAATATACAGACAAATCACACAGATTAAACTAGCTCCAAAGTAAATTCGAGACTTGTGTTATAAGATACTAACTTAACTATACTATATTTTATCGCAAATATACTCCACCTTCACCTGACCAGCAGGCCGATTTGCTAACTCGGTGTACAACGATTTGATTGTCACTTAAGCATCCATTACGGTTTTCATACCTTAAATAAAAATAGTCATTCATACCGAAGCCGTAATGAATATTGAAGTTACCATGAAAATGATGTACACCGTAGCTATCAAAAATTAGCAAATAGGCGTGCAGGTGTCGATGCCTATCAATCTATAATTAACTGTTACAATGCGGGTTTTGCTTGCTCGAACTTTTTATTTGGAATACAAAAACCGCATTTTAACAGCAAATCCTAGAGTGATAGGCATCGACACCTGTCATCCGAGTTAGTAAATACGGCTGGTATTGAAAAAGGAGGCAAATTGAGCCCATAAAAAATGTAAACGCATTGCAAGCTATTTGCTAGAGGTATGTACACAAGTGAGTGAAATTGCCTTTTTTTATACAACTAATTGGGCTAACTGGTTGGAAAGCTGTTTCCATAGCCCTTGGACAGCCTGCAACACCAGGGGTGCCGAGGAAATCTTTTCACGCCCTTTTTGAAGAACCCCATGCTCTATCCTCTCGGGAATACCACGATATGGAGAGAAGAATGAACACCTAACAGATAGCAAGCAGAAAGTGGTTAATACTTACAATTTCTGCATCAGGAGGAGAAGATAAAGTCCATGTCCCTAAGTACACCAGCATGATTAGTAAGATTGGTGCCATCCATTGTAATAACTGTTTGTCTGTCAATTTCAACTTGTGGGCTGACTTCACTCGATATGTGAGTGATACTCTGTAACATTCAAGAGATTTTTTCTGTATACATATTGTAGCATACTTATAAATATGATTTCCTGCAGGTGCTTTCATAGCAGAACGAAATGTGTGCAAGGTCCCCATTGGCCAAAGGACCCCTTAGTATGGCAATATTCGAAAAATGGTGATATGAAATATTGCTAGTTAATAAAAAAGCCAAATAGAGAGGAATGTCTCTTCATTAATCACAATAAAACCTGAACTATAAGTACTTTATAAAAAGGTAGTCAGTCTAGTTTAAACCATTATCCAATAGTCAGCATGTGAGTCAGCCGTTGACTTTTCTCAGCTGTCATTGTTAATATTTTTTGGGTGGGTAATGGTTTTTTAGTCCTCGTTTTATAATAAGAGAGTAAATATACACAAAATAATTGGTTTACCTCCAAGTCTTCATGAGCAAGGCAGTGTAAGTGATGCAGAATCCCATGTGTCGAGTCCATTTTGTGGCTATACATGAATATCTATCCAGCACTGGGAATATAGCGGCCATCTGACAACAAAAAGTTCAGGTTTATATGACATGTTGCAAGTGGTATAACATCCTAAATATGCCCATTATAAATCCTTTTTCATTTCTCATATGTTAAAACAAGTCTGTAGATTGAATGTTTTAAATTATTTTGCTGCTGGTTTGGTCCTTCATTCATAACAATCTTCCTTTATTTGCAATTAAAAAGAAAGAGAATTTAAGATCTGAAAATGGCTTGACTTTTAGAAGTTGAGAGTAATGCACATGCAATCTCTTCACTTTATGAGGTGTACAATTATATTATTAAGTTGTAGCTATATGTTTGTAGATTGTAGTTCTAATGATCTTCGCACTGTCATATGTACTGTTATAGCTGCAGTACTTTTTAATTTCTCTTAGCGGTGTGGCCAGCTTAGATATAGCTGATGCATGTGTCAAAATATTTCAAATATACCTTACCTCCATATACATTATAGCGCATCCAAGCAGTGTAATGGATAGGAAGACTGGGCTGGCAACACGGAACACCTTGACGCGGCGGTGGTGGCGTGTGTAGATGGTGAGCAGGACGGTCATCACTGCACAGCTGACTGATATCACCAGGAGGGATATCCTGAAATTTAAACATATTGTAAAATTGATTGACTGATTGTTTGTTGGAGACAATTTATTGGTCAAGCACAAAAAAATATAAAACGATTGGATCCATTTTTAGAAGCTTGATTTGTTGGATTTTTAATTTAACCCAATAACTCAATAGTTCCATAGAGAAATTGTAAAGAACAAAAGATGTGATTATGATATCTGCTATCCAGTACAACAATAAAAGATAACTAGGTCTTTTGTATAAATACCGAACATTTAGAGGTGAAATTTCCTTTCTAAGATCAATTTTATTTTAAAGATTTTTTTTAACGGATTGGTATATAAAACAAATCTTTTCATCATGGTCTTTAATCTGAAGAATAACATGGTGGGAGTAATTTATGCTTGAATGTAGCAAAGCCACAAGCAAAAGCTTGTTTATAAAAAAAATGCATTTGCTTACCGAAAAGGCCAATTGTAAGTAGCAAGGCAGGGCTCTGGTCCCCGGCATGTTTCGCAACCAGGCTGGCATTTCAGACATTCATACGGTTCGCTCCAATTGTCTAGGCGGTTTTCTTTATATTCCTGATACGCAACTGAAAATTCAAAGAAAATACAATAATCAATCCTAACCTACCTCTCTGATGATTTGTTTGGTTTGTTACACAGAACTATACTACCTGCTTTATTTGGCAAATCAAACGCATCAAAAGAATAACGAACTGGATAGAAACAGGGACAACTTTTCTTACTCATCTAATATTTTGAATAACTATATAAATTATATAACAGAAAATAAAAATCCACACAGATTTCGGATTTAAAAATTTGTTTACAAATACAAACTAAGAAAAACTGTCACTGTCAGTGTCATTTGTTTTTTTTTTTACATTTGGTTTGAACATGAAAAGTTGATGCAGATTAATCTTGTGGGTACAAAAGTGAAACTTTTAAACGTACGGAATGTTTTATAATACTCAGTATGTACAACAAATATATGTAACTGTCCCTACTTACCTTCCACTAATGACCCGTTAAATCCTTCTGGATGATTCATAGAGTAATATCCAGGTCGACATCTGCAGATGTATAATCCTCGAGCCCATCCCGAATGCCGTACACCTACTTCCCTATTCGGTTTGTATTCGCACTGAAAATAATTAAATAGGCACATTCAAGGAGTTGGATGGTTGGTAGATATATTTGTACCCACATAAATATGAACTTGTTCTTCAAATGGCACGCACGGGATTAAAAAATATTACATACGCACTGCGTATTAAATTAAATCATTCTGAAACTGTGCATAAGCTGGCGGGGGTCCACGCCGAAGGGCATGAGGAGCTGATGCGTCACCCACCAAAGGCAGTGCAGTAATTAAAATATTGGCTTATGCTGTATTGGCCATAATACATCTAATAAATTCTAATAAGATTGGGATCCTTCTGCTAGCGTCCAATCCTGTTGTCACTTGGAAGACAAGGCAAAAATGGCATAAAAAAGCTGGATGTGCTCAACAGGGCAAGGCGCTTTTCACTCCAGGCTCCAGGGCAACGGCTAGGTACTTTATAAGTCGCAAGTCCGTCTACACATGAATTATACTGCGGTCACCTCTGAGCAGGTGCACCCAAGTATCAGCTGGACCACTTGACTCAGTCCAAAGACGAGCTATCAGAATAATTATCTACGATCCCAATATTCCAAGCGGTATCGAGCCACTAAGACTTAAGGAGAGATTTTGCTTCTCTCTGTGTGTTAACCGTTTGTATAATGGACTGTGCTCCAAGGAATTGTTTGAGATGTTGCTTACACCACCACGCATTCTATCATCGCACCTCACGACGAAGACAGGAAGTTCATCGTTATACTTACTTTAAATCCTAAATGGTTGCGTTATGCAATCTGTTATGAAGGGATTTTTTTTTTCACGTAAGCTAAAGTTATGCATTGAACTCTCTGCTATGGTTTTCCTCAGAGACTACAGCTTATGGTTCTTCAAAAAGGGCGTGAAAAGATTTTTTTCAGGGTCTGCAACGCGCGTGTGGCATCCCTGGTTTTGCTGGCGTCCATAGGCTACGGTAACCGCTTTCTATGCCATATAGAAAGCGTTTACCGTAACCTATGGAGCCGTATACCTGTCTGGCCCAGTTAGTTGTATAAAATTAGAATTAGGCAAATTAGAGGTCATAGCAAAATGCAGCACCATTTTCAATGTTGGTACACAAGATGAAAATAATACTCGTAAGTATACATAAGTTACCAAAACTAGATGTGCTATATCTGACATTTCCATAATCCCTAAGCTTGTACTCACAAGGTTAGGGATTATCATGGGATTATGGAATTATCACTCACGAAAGACACACACTCGACATAAATTGGGTAGGATCTCTTAATATACTGAAGGTATAAAATACCTACCACACGCATAGTCGTAATATTATAATTATGATACTTATTCATAATCCTAGATCTGATTACTTACGTAAGTTGTCTCATTAGGGCACTTGTGTGTGCCGTGGAAAGAATAAATTTGGTTATCAGTCTCGTCATCGGCGACGCCCTCGCACTGGTTGATCTCCAAGCTAGATATGTCTATGTCGAGTGAGACGACGCCTTTTAACCTGGTAAAAAGAAAATTAAGGGTGGATTTTCCTTTGTTATCTCGTTTATCTATCAGATAGGTATTTTTAAAACAGGAAAAGTGCTTAGATTGAAATTCATAAGTAGCGTGTTCAAACTGTCGAGGCTATAAGGCAATTTAGCAGTGCCAGCTCGAATGATAGAGCAATCACATGCCTTCATGATTTGTATGAAGCGTTTTGAGAAATATTGGACAGTAAAAAAGAAACAGATATTTTGGGCAACGAAGCGCATTTCTTCCAGTCGTGAGCCTCTGATCAAAATAAATTGAAATCTAATCCCGGCTCGAATTCAAAGGGACATTTGTTCAGGGCGCCATGTTCTACCTAAACGGGGCCATCGGGGTAATTAATTGAAATAGGTACATCAACAACTGTTCTTTAAAAATAACTAAAAATTAACTTACTCTCGTATAGAAGCGACAGGCACGGTGTACGACAATAACCATCGCTTCGCCTCGCAGCTGTAATACGGATAGGTCCACCAGCCCTCCATGGTAGCTCCAGGTGGGGACCGCATGAACTTGGTTGAACGAAGAGTGTCGCTGTTGTGGTCATACCTGAAATTAAGCATAATAATATGTAAAATTATTATGTGACTCATCATCATCAGGTCTTTAAATGTCTCCACTGCAGGAGCACGACTCTTTTTGTACTACCAGAGCCATATATTAGCTAGAGCAGTCAGAGGATTTGGCCTCCGCGCTGAGGAAGTAATAGGTACATATAAAAATGGTTAAAGTGGAAGAAGGTAGGTGAAACTTGGGTAACAATCTATTGATAACACAAATGAAAAGATAAAAGTTAAACCCAATTGATGCTTACAAGCCCTCATAGCCTAGCCTTTGGAATAGGGAAATAAAGAGGAACGAGGTTAGTCATAAATGGGACAAGTTCGATTAGACACGAGGAAGTGAGCGGGGTTTGTTATGAAATTTGATTACAGACAGACCCGGACAGGTGAAACTAAATCATTGATTTGTATGTATTTACCATGGGTATTCGTGACTCGGCTCTTTGTCCAACGGTGGTGACGAGACGTCAACAACAGGATCTGCTGTGCCCAACCTCTTCCAGGCGACGGCGCTGTTGACAACGCCGTCAGAGCGCAAAGCCATAGCTCTTGCCCCAACGGCTCGTTCTGGAGGCGCCGCTCCCATCACCAGACCCTGGGAGATCGCACTCAGGACATCTGGTGGAAAAAATAGTAGTATTTTGGTAGAAAAATACTGAGTTACATTGTTTTCGTGATTTTTCGCGTGAGATAGTTAAAAATAATTTTTTAAGGGGCCTAACAAAATGATGGCATAAAGTTGGGTATTTATTCCCATGAGAAGAAAGGCCGACGTGTATTTTGAATATAGAAATAAACTCTGATAAATATCCAAAGGACTAGCCTATCCATGCGGAAGCGCTATAAAGCGGGCCTCGCGAATCAGGAATTCAGGACTATGTAAGTAATTTAAATGTATGACATTTAAGTGGAATGAATAATCTTCTAGTTATAATGAACATTCAAATCGCGATTACATATTTAAATAATATCATAAACATAAGAAAAGATCGCGATTACATTCCTAGCTTATCGCCATTAGTCACATCACAGCGAACAAGTAAAATAAAATAAAAATCATAGCCTTATCAGTATTGTGCGTTTTTAATGTCTTAGTACCTACTTCTTCTCCTGCTTATAGTTGGTAGTTAGTAATACCTACCTTAAGCATTCCATGAGTAAGACTCTACCAGTTATACCTACATACATATGTTTGTCCTTCGAAATAACCTAAACTTTGACAAACCATGGCTATCATCGAAAGTATCTAAACCGTTTTAAGATTATAAATATAGACACATGCCCTTGTGATAATATTGAGACACAGAACCTCGACCATCTTTTACAAGTGTGCCCAATTTTTAACAAAACCAGATATAATCATAAAGTAACATGCAAAAATTTTAACCTTGAACCATATTCCCTACTGGAAATTATAAACAATGAAAGCTCCATTATGACCTATATTGCTCATGTAAATAACATAATAAATAGCCTTAAGAAAATAAATAAATAAATAGTAAATTCATAAAGTCACATATAATAAAAATACATATTATCTATATAAATGCTTGAATATCATAAAACAAAATAAAAAAAAAAACATGTTTGTCCAACTGGTGCAGAAAGTTTCTTGGGAAACTAGGGAACTCCACGTATTAATGTACCTACTCTTAACTGCCAACTAACATGTTGATACTTCTCGGCTGAATGGAGCGGTCCGTTTATCTGATTTCACTATCATTTATTCATAGAAGAGACGAAAAATTTTTTTTTAAATCTATGCATTTATTTATGCAACAAAAAACACATCGATATAATCAAATGTAGGTAGGGTAAAACCCGGATAGTTGCGTCGGGGGGATACTTGCGTCGGTTTCGAATTCTCTATGTTAGGTACATTTGTGGCATTACTGCTTGATTATTTATAGTTAGAAGCGCTCCCCCCGCAGGCCTCACTGCCACGTAAACCGTTGGAGTAGGTGCACGCGTTTTGTCCGTGTGAGCAAAAATCTTCCGCTGCGAAACATTAACGGACGTCGAAATTATATTGGTACCTAGTTTTTGCTGGATATCTTTATAATTGATGGTGGTTTCAGACTACATTTTGTTTCTTTGCTTACATTAGACCTTTAATTGCCCTATTAATTGATAGTATTGTTGTTGAAAAGATTTTATTTATTTTCTAAATCGAAAAGGCAACTATCCGTATCAAAAAGGATAGTTGCCTTATTTATTGTGGCGGATAGTTGCTCTAAGTGCAATTATCCATAACCATTTATTCCTTAATCAACGAATATATTTTTTTCACTTAAATGGTTTTTAAATAGCATCACAATGCTCGGTATATTATTAAAATTTAAAATATGTGATGAATGTATTCGAAACCTACCTGTGGCGAATTCTTTTTCATCACATTATTTAATTTTTTTTTAAGTAAAAATTATTTATACTTACTTGTTTTAAATATAAAACAATATTAACCGCTTGCACGTGCCCATTCTAGGTAAACAGAATCTCTCGCCTCGCAAGTATAAGCGGAAACCAAGTGTTATATGTATGACTATGCGGCAAGTATCCTCCTAACTCTTTTTAACATTTGGCAACTATCCGCTGCAGTAGGCGACTATCCCTTTTTTAGGAGGTCAAATAAAACGTAATATACTCAAAACCAGTATCAATTATGTTAACGGAATTGGTCTTCTATAAAAGACGAAGAACCTATGTTTTCGTATACATTATCAGGTATTATTAATAACGACCCATTTTTTTATAATTTAAACTTTTTGAAAAGTGAGGCAACTATCCGTGTTTTACCCTATGACAAGAACCATCAGTCTATCGGATCGGAGGCAAATCAGACGTCTATCTCCAGACTTATCCATGCGTTTCATAATGTTATATATAATGTAATAGTGCGCTAAACCGACGAAACCAATACTAACCACTAATTTCTATTCGGTATTTTTCCTGGCTCCATGGAGACGCGCCAGGAGTCTCCAATGTTTCTGACTCAAATAAAGTCACATTAATTATCGTAACTAACCAGTATTTTCCAGTCCCAGCTGATGCAGGATGTTAGCGGCCAGGTCTGCTCTCGCCCGGGCGGAGTCCCACCTGGCCACGTGGAGAGGAGCCAGAAGTCTGCCGTACTTCTGAGTCACGCATAATGCTCCGGTGGCTCCGGTCGCTACGGCGTGTACTAGACGCAAAGACGCGTCCAGTTCTTCCTATAACAAAATAAAAAGGTTTAATCATAAAACAAATCTCAAGGAGTCAGTTAACACATTAGTCTTGGTCTCTCACGTGATTGTAATTACATTTTTGTTACATTACTTAGAAATTCCATGATCGATTTTATGATAACCTGAACTTACAATCTACCTAGCCAATAAGTCGTTCGTTGTAACGGATCCGTAATCATAAAGCTACATAAGAACATCCAGATATATGCAGGGCTAGGTATCTATAGTAGTCTTTTTATATGACTTAGAAGGCAAACGAGCAAGCGGGTCACCCGATGGTAAGTGATCACCGCTGCCCAATGCCCATGGATAACTGCGTTGCCGGTTTGCGGCCTTTATTTTTTCCTCTCCAGAGAGGAAGGGGGATCCTCCGGCTCTCTCACGGTGGTACAGCTACAACTCAAACGTCGATTTTCTGTGAGAGTGTGGTACTTCTACGGACGAGCCGGCCCATTCATACTACTAGCAAAAGTGAATTTACCGGTAGTGTGGCTCTACCACAACTCATAATTTTAATAAAATACAACTAGGCTTTGTCGATCCTGTAAAGGATAAATAAGTATATCGTATGTATGTATTATTTGTAATGTCAACTGTGAAAAGTAAATACTTTACTGGTTTAAAACGTAAACCTCTACTAAATTTATAACAAATATTTTTGCTTGTATTTCATTCCTCCCACGTACGAGTGATACATCCCGATGTAAATTAAATCCCTAATTTGAAAACATATTTCAACAATCAAATCCGTAATACCCAAAGATAACGAAAACACAGAAAATCATGAAATTCAAATAAGCAGCGATTTCCATTTAAAACCTCTGATTTCTCAGGAAATTCGAGCACATACTTTTCCAAATTATACGTTTTGGACTGGTGCCCATTTCCAACAGGTTTGCGCCGCATTTGCGAACGCTGTCAGCACATTTTAGGATGTTTGTGTGGATGTGATACCTACGTTCAACCATTTTAAGCTAACAAAAGGCATATCATGAATTTTTTAAATGCTTCAGTACATTGAATCAGCGTCGCTTTGCGAGTTTGTGCCTGTTTCATGAAACATGTTCCAGTTATCAAAATATTTTAGGATCATAAATTTTTTGCTTTATATAATCCTTTATATTACTTAGTTCCGCAGCCATAGTTCGCTCGAGCCCTGTTGCTTATTCTTTATACATGACAACACAACACTTATGCCATGTTCCTCTCTCTCTCATCTAAGCTGTTCCCGGTTGCATCTTCGGTGCGGGCACCTCGGAGCCCGGGGCCCGCCTTTCATTTTTTCTTCTCCACTTCACATTCACACGGTCATATTCATGAATGAGACCGTAAAAGGTGGAGTTAGACAGATCATGTTCCTGAGCCCATCTTATTATCTTTGACTATCCCAATCCTATCCTAACTAATATTATAAAAGCGAAAGTGAGTTTGTTTGTTACGCTTTCACGCCCAATCTACTGAACCGATTATAATGAAATTTTGCATACACATAGGTTAGGGTACTGAGAAGGACATGCTATATATCACGCGGGCGAAGCCGCGGGTAACAGCTAGTAAGTAATTATCTAATCAATCGCATTATTTTACAAGTCAGTCGAGATCGCGACCACCATGGATATACTTGTGTAGGTACTATATTTAACGCTATTGTATTCTTCGATAATTCTCTCCTATATTGGTTTCATAAAACATGCATAAATATATTTTGTCGTCTGAGTGATAACTCTATGCCACATATTATGCATTGTGTAAACACTAACAGTGGCTATGTGTGACAGCTGCCCTCTAATAAAGGCAGCGGGCAATCTGGCTACGAAATTTACAAGCGCTGTGATGGCAGGCCGTTGGTCACACGCGGCATGTAGGCTATTATGTTTATAGCCTGGCGTTAGGCGTGGCAGGATTTTCACAGTGTTGTAAGCTTTAGTAGATTATCGGATGGGAGTTGTTTTAGGTATATTGTAGAGGTAGTGTTATTGTTCTGAAGGCTCATCCGCCTGTTTCCGATTGTTTTCTCAATTTTTAGCGTCGGAATCGTCATCAAGCAACCTTTTTTAGATGCTTCCCATTTTGGCTGTGCAGCGTTGATTAATTTTAACTTAGAACCATTGACCTATTTTCTTACTTTATCGTGTAATCAAAAATTCGTTGGTCTCAAAAGAATAGAACATTCGGGATTCGGGAAGATTTCAAATTGTAGGGGGTCGGGTTTTTCTGCCCCTACTGTACATTACTGCATGGCTGGGAAGTTCGCGATTGCCAGATGAGAAGAGTTAACCTTAGTTACGAGCCCGGCATTCCCATTCCCGTCCAGATTTGTATAGTGCTTTTAAAAAAAAAAAAAACATATTACCAAGCCGAGTTGCTTCTACAACTACATTTCTCATCCGAACGTTTTTACCGGTTGCGCCTTCAGTTGTCACAACGGTATGTGATATGTTTAGACGTGTGGTTCTCGGCAGAAAATAATAGGACCTCTCCAAGTCTTCCCGAGGATGTTGTAGAAGGCAACTTAGGAGAAATACAAGTTAAATAAAGCTGATTAAACAACAAAGAGACGTCTCCATAATCTGTCTGGCCAGCGTGGAGATTGTAAGTCAAATCCTTTGACTACTCGCTATAAATGGCTCTGGTATTACAGAGAGGGTCGTGGTCCTGCAGTGGAGACTATAAAAGACCTGATGTTGAGTATAGACGAAAGTTTGTACAGCCAGCAGCCTGTCTGATGCCAACTCTTTTTGGGTATCTCCAGAACTAACTCCATACCTTTAGAAATAAAGCTCCGGGAATTCAATCCGGTTCTAGTCCCCTCTTCAAAGCAATGTCAAAGTCAAATTTACACCCGCGTAGTTAGATAGATACCTATTACTTGTTTGTCTTGCTAAAGGGTCTGCTCGTATATCCTCTAGAGTATTTAGAAACTGCCATTATATATTAGATTTGGGCAAGAGAACTGTCGTAAATAAGATGTTGTCGGTCTTGTATATCTGTCTACTTAATAAATTCATAGGAGTAGATCCTACAGTTTCATTAGTCGTGTATAGTCGTCACTAAACTTTGAATAATAACAAATGGGAACCAAATTACATTGAGATGGCTTTGTCTAGCTTAGGGCTTTGGTGATAAAGTGAATACGACCAGTGTTTTTTTACCTAACTACTTACCTACAAAAGGTAAAAGTTTAAAGGTTAGACAAGGTCAATAAAGGTTTTTTGCAGGCAGTTACCATACGACTAATTGCCTTATTATAAAACGTGGAATAACGCTCTAGTACCTATCTAGTGTAGAGTAAAATTCGGATTTTACTCTGCCGAAAACCAAACCAGCCACCTTCTACGACATCCACGGAAAGACTCCTATTCTGGTGGTAAGGTCTAGTGGTCCTATTCTACTCTGTCATCAAAGTCACGTGAATAGGATCCCATTTTTATCCTTTGGGTACGGAACACTAAAAGGAAATAATAGCAAAATAGGCAGCCTTATCGCCAAGGCAATCTCTTCCAGCGGCTACCTGACTAATGCCATCACTTGTGAGAAACTACTAAAAGCTGCAAATACTACCTACTCAGTTACAAATACTTGCCAAGGAAGGAAGGCATTATGTACATAATGCCTTCCTTCCTTGAGACTACAGAATTACACGAGAGAGGTACCTCTCTCGTGTAATTCTGTAATTTATCCTAGTTTTATAAGTATCTATCATAGAATATAGTGACGTTGACTTAGTATCCCAAAACACAGTTTCGAACTTACTTTGGAGCTAGCTCAATCTGTGTGATTTGTCCGTACATATTTATTTATTTAGTTTTGTATCAACCAACTAAATTTCAGTTACAAAAGACTTCCTTCCTATTTCTAAAACGGACATAAATGCTGAGCTCCATGATGTTCACAAAATTCTGCACTCAAAGCTGTCCAAAACAAAATCTGCCGCTATTTGCTATCCCACATTTTGTAGAATATTCCTGTGGAAATTGCGATACGAGTGTAAAATGTACGGATAAAGCTATCTCAAAACTGCGAAGTATCTAGAACTAGGTATATTTAAGGACATTGAAATGTATGTCGTATGTCTATATATATATACCTATTAAATAGAAGCGCTTACATACTTTACTTGTTCTAGCTTGCTTGAGGTCCTAAACCTAAATTTTCCGAGATCCAGTACAGCCACTGTTTGTAACAACTATACTGTAAGATGTCATTTACCCAAAATCTTGGGTTAGTAGCATTATCCTCTATTTAATTATTAAGCTACGCTTTTCTTCATACAAGTGATATTAAAAGGTGCCTTTTTCCCAGAACTGGACTGAAAAATTCAGCTCCGGCCTCACGAGTTAGTGTGGTGGTAATAGCTAAGCAGGGAAATTTTATAATTTTTCAAGTCGCTATGAGCCTCAAGAAAATTTATTGCACAAAAAGTGTTCCCAAAAAGCTGTGGGCAAATGCTAGTCAAATATGAAATAGCTTACTGCTTTCCAATTTTTTATATGCATTCGGAAAATATTTGAATTCGGAGTATTATTCCTCCAGATGTTATTTAGGTTACTACTAATAGAAGACATTACATAAGTTTTGTTCTTTTTTTATGCCAGGTATGCATAATTTACCAGCTGACATTTACGGCTCTTAAATAATTTACCCAGAGTTTTCTGAATTAAAATGCCATCAGTCACCTGCGAACGCGGTTTGACTTTGAGAAATTACAAAGGGACGGAGTTCCGCTGAAATCTGTGATATTCAATGCAGCTTTAACGAGCATTTAAGCCTAATTGAATTTTTAAACAGCTTCCCGTTATTACTCACCGGGAGGAAATTGTATCAGTTTCCTTTGAATATACTTCAGCAATGAAGCAATTCTTCCTGATAGGTTTATTTACGGAACTTGGGGTTTATTAACAGCCCCTTGAATTTTTTAAATTAAATCGTTATTGCCATCAACAGTTAATTTAGTTAATTTTATTTTATAAAATTAAGAAATAACACATGAGATATTTTCCACACGGGCATAATTCGAACCTAGCGTCTTTAGTCTTTATACGACCAACGCCTTTTAAGAATTAGGCCAACACAATTCGATCCTACACTTCAAATTTAATCACCATAATTACCCTTAACACATTAGGGCTTGCGTCACCTAACATAACTAGGTACCATTTCAAGTGTGTTATTTGATTTAACGAATTTTACAATGAAGTTGAAAATCAATTAATATGTAGAAAGCCAAAGTACAATGTTTTATAGGTGATTTCATACATTTACAATAGCTATTCTGATATGCTTTTTTTTTAATTAAAATAGGTATAAGATATGGGATTAGATTGAAACGGACAAACATAATTCAAACAACAACAAGATCTTTACTAAATCGTGTAATCGCGGAGAAGGTCGTAAAATACTCCTTGAAAGTAACCGCCAGACTGTTTAAGATAGTGGATCGTAAAAGGAATAAACGATCACTTGATAAAATAGAAAATATTCACACTTGAAGATTTAAGTATTAACAATGTTATATTTGATTTTCTCTTTAGTGTACCTATAAGTGTCGGTGTTACAGATTTATATGATAGGCACAATCTTGTGACCTTGTTTTTATAAGGGAAACTGGAACACAGTAGTTTAGAATTTGTCAGTATAGGCAAGTATGTTAGAACGTTTTATGTAGACTTTAATCACACATCTACGGTACGGATAAGGTATAGAAGTGGGAGGTACTACGTACAAAACCAAATACTCCAGCATTAAATTTTGAACTTTAAATATACCTAGGTATGAACGAAGATAGATGTCGAAAAATATGGTTTGTGAATAATCATAGATAGTATAGTATAGAAAGTAAGTCAAGCAAAGGTTATGTGTTCTTACTTTATATGCCATGTATTTGTACAGTGCTAGAAAACATACATCATAGCTCTCTGTCCCCCATTTGTGTTATAACGTAGAACGTAGATAGGTACTTAAATTCAACTTGAATCATGCGTCTCACATATCAAATAAGTGTTCACTGCTTTGAGTCAGATGAGTTCCGCTGGGACGCGTATAGACTACTGAAATTGTCAATTTTGAGCAAACGTGAAACGCCTGCTTCATTTCCGCATATGTTAAATTTTAGCCGTTCAAACTTACTCAGCTCAGTTATTTTAGAATCTCTGACTTAGTGGTACAGGAAGTGGCTTTGAATCGCTGGGTCCCGGGTTCGATTCTTGCGCCCAAGAACATACCATACATACATATTATCACGTCTGTTTCCCTCGGGATAGACAGAGCCCAAGATCACGAGACCTAAAGGCCACATTTAGTGTGTTGGTGGGCGTATAGGTGATTTTTTTTTAATTTTAAGAGGGTTACAATAATTTACGTAGAACGTAGATCCTTAAATCCAACTTAGAAACTTAGAACGTGGGTCTCACATATCAAGGTGTATGTTGCAAATTTGAGTTGGATAAGTCGTGTTAGTGACTCCGTTCCGCTGGGACGCGAGGAGACAACTGTAATTGACAATTTTGAGCAAAAAACGTGAAACGCCTGCTTCATTACGGCAAATTTAATTGTTATTTGGAGTTATTTTAACCGTTCAAGTTGACTCTAGCTGTGTTATTTTAGAATCTGTGTGCAGTGCTCAGTGGTACAGAAAGTGCCTTTGAATCGCAGGGTCCCGAGTTCGATTCTCGCGGTTAAGTGCATACATACACATTATCACGTCTGTTTCCCTTACGGGATAGACAGAGCCCACGGTCATGAGACCCAAAGACCACATTTAGCTTGTTACAATAATTAACGTAGAACATCATCATCATCAAGTCTATTTGTAGTCTCCACTGCAGGAGCACGACAAACATCGATTTTCTAGGAGAGGAGAGGATTTGGCTTACACTCTCCACGCTGGCCAGACGGGTTGGAGAGGTCTCTTTGAAGTTTATAAGCTTTGTTTAGCTTGTATTTCCTAAGTCGCCTTCTACGACATCCACGGGAAGACTTATGGAGTGGTCCTATTCAACTCTGCCGGGAACCACACGGCGAGGTTATTTGGGGACGGACTGCGGACGGACGGTTATACGGGTTGTGGTATTTAGTAGCGTGGCTCTACTACAACTAAATACCACAACTTTAAGGGATGTCTCAACATTTTATGATACATCCACTGAAGTACCGCGAAGGTCCTTAGAGAAAAAAAATAAAAATTGCAAAAACATAATACTCGAGTATTTAAAAATAACTTATCATCTACGGAAGCTGAACCCCGGGCTAAAAGTTGGTACTCGTAAGTAGGTACTTAATATAAATACATAAATTATACTTAGTTCTAGTTCTGTGCGTTATACAGCTTGATCAATAAAGTTTTTAGAGAAACTACTACTATTATTTTCTATGCAATTTTTCCATTGCATAGAAAATAATAGTAGAGTATTTAAAAAAATATTCATCATATAGGTAACACGATTACTGTTCTAAATAAGAAGAAGTTTTTTTTTTCTCTTGCTTAAGTAATAAGTTAATTCAGATAGAAACGACAGACTCTGACGTCTCGAAAATATAGGAAGGTAAGATGAACATGTTCATTGCAAATTTGAGTTAGATGAGTCGTGTTACCAACTTCGCTCCTCTGGGACCCGCTTTATAACCTGTAATTGCCAAATTTGAGCAAACAACCGGAACGTCTGATTTCATTAGTTCATCAGACGTGAATTGTCGTTTGGAGATATTTGAATCACGTTTCAAGCTTAGTTAATTCAGAAACGTGTGACGAAATTCGAGAATAGTTGACTCATTAAGAAGATGCATTAGCAAGATGTGTAGAGTCTGTGAAAAATATCTGATTATCATAGGTGCTACCTAAAAAGATACTGTTTTAAGCACTGTCTAACCCACTAGTCCTATTATTACCTCCTTTTAATTTGATAATAATAATAATATATTTATTTAGCCAAACTCTTTTTACAAACACAGATAAGTGACCATCCCTCCCTAGTCCCATCCAGCAACAAGCCATCTCCGAACTAGATGGAGATCTGTATCTCGGAAACAACTTGCCATGGGGCTGGGTGAGGGGAGCCATGGTAGGTTACCTTAACTATTGGCAACGATGACTAAAACTATGATCTAAATTTCCCAAACTATAATAAAATCTGTTATTTTGGGAAATTATATATGATAATGAGACGTTTAGTTTATTTTGAATTTTGTTGGTCCCAGTCCATTTTAAAAATATGAATATTTCTATTTAAAAATATATATTATCATATGATATCCCTTCAAATGTATAACAAGTTTTGTTATTTACTTATCTACCTACATTTCCATAAAAACCGAAAAACTTCTCATATCACTCGTATAAAAAGCGTCGTGTGCGTGTGCGTCGTGAAGCGTCGTCACCAATTTTTTTATGATATAGGACGGCCAAACAGCAAGCGTAGTACCTGAAGTAGGAGAGCAACGCTGCCCAAGGTCAAAATGTAAAAATTTGCACAAATACCGATTAAATCCTTTCGACCCAAAAAGTCCACTTTCCCAAAACTTCCACTTCCCAGAACGCCCACTTCCCAAAAGAGCAATTCTCAAAATGACAACTCCCAAAACGACAATCCCCGAAACGCCCACTTCTCAAATGGTCAATTCCCAAAAGGTCCACTCCTAAAACGTCCACTTCCCAAAAGGACAACTCCCCAAAAATCCCTTATCTTCAAAACACAAACTATTACATTTGTGCTAGCTCAAACTGTTCTCTATTATTATTAATACTGAGTTACTTTTAAAGTTAATTTATTTGCATGCACCTTAACAGTGCCGCCCGGATATCTCTTTATAAAACGAGACAACCTTCAAGACCGCCTAGGTAGATAATTGCCATTTTTACTATGAAAAAACTTCAGATCAGACCAGGGTGGGGCACCTGAGTTTAATCTGCCGAAGATAGTTTTTCTGTTCATCACCATCATCTCAGATATCGAAATATACTTACGATCGTTATACACTATGAGGTATAAATAATAAATAAATATATACGGACAAATCACACAGATTGAGCTAGCCCCAAAGTAAGTTCTAGACTTGTGTTATGGGATACTAACTCAACGACACTATATTTTATAATAGATACTTATATAAATAAACATCCAAGACCCAGGTCAATCAGAAAAAGGTCATTTTCCATCTTGACCTGACCGGGGATCGAGCCCGGGACCTTCCGTGTCGCAGTCAGGCGTGTTGACCGCTGCGCCACGGAGCTCGGTATAGATTTATAGAATGTATTTTCATGATTTTCAACTGGCCTATTTTTCAAAGCGTGTGTGTTGATGTCTCTAGTGATAGATAAATTGTATTATTTATCTATCACTAGAGACACCTGGTTTTGCTCTACCAATCGAATTTTAATTTAGCACACGAGGCTTGTGAATAAATTACCGAAATATTGATTCAGTTTTTATTCAATTATACTAATCTATTTAAAATTGTGATTTCATAGATATACTTTCATTTTATAAATTTGTATTTTTCCGATAAAAACTATTCACATTGTAAATTTAAGTATCTTCCCTTCCGCAGAGCATGTATTCAGTTTCAAACAACCTTATTCCCGTTTGAAACGGGAGAAGTTGCGAGAAGTTTCGAGAAGTTCCTTATTGTTCAGTAAGTATACCAAATTGAAATAGGTGTTCAGTGATAATGTGTTATATGTACTGAGGACTGGGATAGGACTATTTGAGTTTGATACGACTAAAGTTGAAGCTTTTGAGCAACCAAGTTATAGGAATTAATGAATTTTCTCAAAGAAAAATATAAAACTGCCTTGCCTAAAAATAGCCTATATCACTCAGAAAGAGGTAAAAGAGCTTAAAAAGTAAGGTATCTTATATGTCGCACACATACAAGCATTTGGGGCATTTGAAAGTAATGATGGAATTCACATAAAACTCTTGTTTTTTGGTTGTTCTGTAAAAAAGGGCCGTGCATGACGCATAAATGGAGAGAATAAAAAGAGTAATTGAGTTTTGTAAACAAATCTAATCATTGTTATTATAACAGCTAGACTGATGATTATTGCATAAAATAATTTTGAAAATTAAAAATGAAGTTAGTTTACCTATGTATTCCTGGATATCGGCGATACAGTTACAAAAGAATCATTCATATTTGATATACTTATTCAGTATACAATTATTAAAAGTAAAGGGCGCCTGCAGGTCGTATGACCTAAGTATGAGTACTAGATCATTATATGTGAAATGATTTTACCAATCAACCCGTGCGTCGAATATCCTCATCATATCCCATCCCCTCCTATACGTACATATTATTTATTATATTTTGTCTAATACGATCATCATCATTTCGTGTAGCTGACACGGTCAGTCGACCATGCATGTGTCAGAGTTCTTCGGAACCGCCTCTCAGCCTCTGACGTGGTTCCTTTAACGACTACCAGATGGCAGCCGGGACCAACCAATAACATCTTTAATGAATAGAAATCATTATAAAACAAAGTCATGACCAACGCTCTATAGTATTAATACGTAGGTACGTAGTAAGTATAACAAAAACACTTATATCGCACATATTTGTTTTCCCATAGTTACGCTATGTCATCATATGCGAGTGTATAATAAACAAACAGGGGACGTCCTCTTCAAATGTGCTCCCATCTCAATCAAATCGTCCGTGACCACTCGGACGATCACAGCACATCACATACACTACACGTACATGGTGGTTGTTGTTCTGTGCGTACATGGGTGGGGTGATTCTTATTCTCACGTTTTTCGGTGTGAGTTGGAAGAATTTAATACATCTTTTAGGATTGTCAGTTTACTGTTCATTAATATACTTAGAAAATTACTTACTTCAAGTATCATAATCATAACTCAATAAAAATTTTACCATAAAATTATTACAAATACCCTAATAGGAAAAATAATCCGAAGTTCAAATTCAGAATTGGACGAGCTCCATGGCGCAGTGGTTAACACGCTTCCCTGCGACACGCGTGGTCCCAGGGGGGCGTGTTAACCACTGCGCCATGGGCTCGATTCCCATAGTCAGGTCATAACGGAAAAAGATCTTTTCAGATTGACCTGGGACTTGAATGTAAAATATGGTATCGTTGAGTTACAACTCAGAACAAAACTGCCGATCGTGCTTATAAATAATTTTAACACAAACATCCCAAATACTTCTTACCGATTTTTTTAAATTTTCAAACTGCCGTAACTTCTACTTCTCGTCCACGTATAGTAGTTTTTAAACTCTATTTCATACATCAGAAAATCACATTGGGACGAAGGTCTATAATGTCGGTAAGCAATTTTATCCAGTTAAAATTTTTCTCCAAGCATATCTTAGTTCTTGAAAATATGATTTAATTTTTTCTATTCAGGAAAGTGTTATCAAGACGTATATAACCTAAATTCGATTGTCGAAAAAGTTTCCCACTTTGACAATACAGATCTCCATTAAAAAATGTTGAAATTATCAGCTATAATTCCCTCGATGTAAATTTTAATTAAATGTAAATACACACCAACGGTTCGAACCGTAAAAAGAGTAAATAAAGGTAAACACAGGACGTGTGCAACATGATGCCGTACAACTGTGCAAATGACACAAAGCCCAGCATTACTGAACGAATGGAATACAAACAGACAGTCGCGACACGACAACACCTCGTAATTGAATCGTCTGCGGTCCAATGATGTATTTTTATTGTTTTCTATATGTCTCACTAAAAAGAGAGTGAGAGAAAAGTTTCATATCCTTCAAGCTGAGCTATCTATGCCAATATTAGAAAACTAAAATTTTTTGAGCGGGACAATTTGGATCCTATCTATAGGTATTGACGACGTGACGATATTCGCAAAAAATCTGTAGTAACTCTTTACTTGGCTTTTGTACAAGTCACGTTTCCGTATGGTAGAATTAGACTTTTAGATGGAACGTTAAGCTACATTTGAAAATAAAAGAACTGACTAAGGCACATAAATCTCGTTCAATCACGCATGTCGCAAGTATATAATAAGATAAATTTAATATTTTTAATTCATGATTGCCATTTTAGTGTAAACTACGGAATTTCAATTAAAAATTCACCGGATCCACTCGGCTATACGTGCGTTTAAATACACACATACGCCGAATTCACAAAGATATTTACCTTGAAGAAGTTTCATCCCAACCCAGGACTATTAGCAGAAGCATTCAATCTTCACATAATTATATTAATCAGATTGATTTAGACAACCTTCCAGAATTAAAAACCTCAATACGAATACTTAAACATGTCCCTAAAGGAGCTAGGAGCTTAGCTGCTGGCAAACTTGCTGAGTTAATAGATGACAGCATAGAAAATAATACCAAAACCACTTGGTTTAGGTTGTTGTCATTCCCTTTGACTGCCCTGAGGGTTCCAATAGACAGTGGTAGTACCTCTTTAACCACCAAAGTAAAAAAAAACATAGAGTGTGAGTGCCCTGAACATCTAGAGCCTTTATGCGTCCAACCCTATAACTTTTATAAGAGAGTAGAGGCTAAAGTTAACGAAGGTGATCTAAGCGGAGCAGCGCGTCTTTTGGTCTCTGACTGCAAAATTGCACCAAACAACGAAGACACGGTTACTTCTCTTAAAGAAAAACATCCTTTTCCATCACGACCACTGTCAATTCCCACTTTTTCACCAGACAATAGTCCTAGTTCTCTCAATGTAACAGTTAATGATGTAGCTACTGCAATTCATTCATTTCACACCTCTTCTGCATCAGGTCCGGATGGACTACGTCCACAACATTTAAAGGAACTCACTTCACCATCTGCTGGTAATAATGGACCCCGATTGCTGGAAGCCTTATCACGTTTGTGCAACTTTCTACTTAAGGGTTCACTTAATCAGGAAGTTACACCTTTTTTATACGGTGCAGCACTTTGTGCCCTGAAGAAAAAAGATGGCGGGATTAGGCCCATAGCAGTCGGATGCACTATTCGCCGCCTTGTGGCCAAGCTTGCTTGTCGAGCTGTTCGAAATTCGATGGCCGTTTATTTGCAACCACACCAACTAGGCTTTGGGACTCCGCTAGGTTGTGAGGCCGCAATCCACGCTACGAGAGCTTTTGCTATAGATCCCACTAACGAAGATTGTGTGATTATCAAGCTTGACCTTAAGAATGCCTTCAACAGTGTAGAAAGAGATACTATTTTAGCAGAGGTAAAAGAGCTAGTACCTTCTTTGCATCCTTTTTTACACCAATGTTATTCAGAACCAAGTAACTTATACTATAATAACCATAAAATTCCGTCCCAAGTAGGAGCTCAGCAGGGAGATCCACTTGGTCCACTCATCTTTAGCCTGTCAATCCACCGTTTAATAACCTCATTAAAGTCACCTTTGAACATTTGGTACCTCGATGATGCAACAATTGGTGGATCCGCTGAATCCGTAGCAACGGACGTTAGGACTCTTTTAGCGGGTTTAGAACAGATAGGTTTAAAAGTTAATTATAATAAATGTGAGATTTTTCCCTGTGGGGAGAGCGCAAAAATATACTTTAGTTTGTTTGACCATCTTATCCCAAATATTAGAAAGCTTGACCAAAACACTTTTGATCTCCTCGGTGCACCTATATTTCCAGTAGCCATTCCGGCTGCTTTGGATTCAAAGCTTCAAATGCTTTTGCTGGCTCAAGATCGCCTTGGGTACCTTTCAGCCCACGTAGCTCTAGTTCTGTTTCGCACTTGTTTTTCTCTTCCTAAATTGACATATCTCATTCGGACAACTCCTACTTGGCTCTTCCCGGACGCTGTCTCGGCGCTGGATTGCAACATTAGGGCCACTTTGGAGAAAATCATAAATATTACTTTAGAAGACCGCCAATTCCAACAAGCTGCATTACCAGTCAGATACGGTGGTTTGGGCGTCAGGAGCGTTCAAACTGTGGGCCTACCCGCATTCCTCGCGTCGTCATACGGGGTTGCTGATCTTGTCACTAACATTCTTAACCTACAAGGTGCAAGACCTAGCATTCCTTTTCAGAATGACGCTTTGGAGGCGTGGACAACTATGTGTCCTAATGTCCAGCCACCAGAAAAACTCAATTCTCAGAAAGCTTGGGACGATTTATGTTCTAAGCTTTTCTTATCTGAATTGAGTGATTTATCAATAGGTTTAGATATTGCTCGATTAAAAGCTGCATCTTGCCCAGAGTCAGGTGCCTGGCTCCAAGTCTTACCCTCACCCCAACTTGGCACACATTTAGACGATGACACCTTGCGGGTGGCAGTAGCTTTAAGACTAGGGTGCAAAATTTGCGAACCACACCGTTGCCCATGCGGTGAAAATGTTGACACCAGTGGCTACCATGGTCTCAGCTGCTCGAGATGTGCTGGCCGATTTCCGAGACACCACGCTCTGAACAACATCATCCGGAGAGCTTTGGTTTCGGCCAACATACCTTGTGTTCTCGAGCCTCCAGGGCTTAGTCGAACAGACGGGAAACGCCCAGATGGCCTAACCTTGACACCCTGGGAGAGAGGCCGTTGCTTGTTGTGGGATGCCACATGCGTTAGCACATTTGCTGCATCGCATTCCGCACACACCATTCACAAGGCGGGTTCCGCAGCAGAACAAGCTGCCAAACAAAAGCATAGAAAATACGCGGAACTCTCACAGTACATTTTTGTGCCTTTCGCTGTGGAAACAGGTGGTCCCTGGTGCGACGAAGGCAAACTTTTTATCAGAAATTTAGGGCGACGCCTCCGAGACAATGGCTGCGACCCCCGCTCTGGAGCGTACCTGGTCCAACACATCTCACTGGCCATCCAGCGTGGCAACGCGGCTGGTGTGATGGGTACATTTGAGCCAGGTACTCTCAGAGGTGGTCTTTTCGACTAGTTTTCCAAATTTAAATTTTATTTATATTACTTTTTCTTTAGTTTTAAGTAGTTTAGGTATATATTTTTTCATAACTTATGTAATTTGTTTTAATTTTAATTAAGTAGTTTTTGTAAGTTTATTCTATCTCAATAAATGTATATATATTAAAAATTCGATTTGAAATTGCAAATCCTTACTAATATTATAAATGCGAAAGTGAGTTTGTTTATTTGTTTGTTTGTTTGTTACGCTTTCACGCCGTATCTACTGAACTGATCATCATGAAATTTGCATACACATAGGTTAGGGTACCGAGAAGGACATAGGCTATAAATTACGCAGGCGAAGCCGCGGGTAACAGCTAGTAAGTTAATAAAAGTTAACACCATGCCCAAAATTACACCGTTTACTTTGAATAACAGTAGTAATGGAACAACGCCGAGCATTACTGAACAGATGGAACATAAATAGACAACAACACCTTTGTGTTGATTTTTTTTATGACATAGGACGGCAACCGAGCAAGCGGGTCACCTGATGGAAAGTGATCACCGCTGCCCATGAACAACTGCAACAACTGAATTGCTTGCGTAATTCGGCGAAAAATTACAACGTACACTTGGAACAACAGTACTGGCCAAATGGAACAACGCCCAGTATTACGTAGCAAATGGAACATAAACAAACCGTCGTGACAACACCCTATTATTGAAAATCGTTTGCTTAATTCTTGTCTTTCAGTTTAACTGAAAGACTGTAAGAAAAGATTCTCATCCATTCTGATGACCTGCATGATTTATCAGACACTGATTTGGATGAAAACTCTTGCAAAAAGTATGCAGCGGTTGTTGTTTACTTGTATTTTTTCTTGCAGAGTCTAAAAGACGAAAACTTTTTTTCATGCCTCCGAGTAGCCCATACTTGTCATCAGGGGTTGAAAACGGTAAAGGTATAAGGGTATGGTACCGGTATAAAATTACGATACACCTTAGATTTAATATAAAGGTATGACGACATACCGCTTACCGATTTAACCGTATTTTTTTTTCGGTTATTCAATCTCTGCTTGTCATCATATTTTTCAAGCCACCTTGTCTAACATGGCTTGCCAGGACAAACGGTTTAACGTTTTTGATTTAAAATTCCGGGGTCAGGTTAAGTAAATAATTCAATGTCAAATAAATAATACTTTTACAAATATCATGTTTATACTTAACCTTCATGTAGTCTAGAATTTAGTCCCTGCTGTGAAGACGGTATTCGTTAAGCTACGAGTATGTCAGATACCTTCAGGCAGCTTGAAAAATCTACACTAGTGTTGTACTACCTACGTTAATTAAATACACAAACAACAAACACAATTAAAACAGGATATCTTATAAAATATACAAATACAATGTTTACCTACAATATGCCTCTGCACTTGGAACAACAGTCGTCAAAGCCCAGCATCCCTGTGCAAATGGAACACAAACAGTCCCTCACAGGCTATAATTGAAACGCGGCACAATTCCCATGGCATTATGGAGGAGGTTCGTCCTTGTATTGGATAATAGAGGTCTCGCTTGATCTTCTTAATCCAGGAAAGGTTGTAGATAAAGGTTGTAGATTATATTATTATATTTGACAGCCTCCGTAGCGTAGTGCGGTTACCACGCCACGGATGGACCCGGGTTCGTAAAGCCAAAAACCATGTTTCTTTAAGCTTATTTACGCCTTTCAGACGGTTGGATCCAGGTAGTCTTGTAGTACCATAAAATGGCATAAATACGTTTTAATTTATTTCTTTTTATTTTATACACCTTGCAATACGAACAAAGCGGCCATTACGTTCGATTTATAGGAGTATTCTATAAAGTTAAAGCAATTTTTCTCTGATAAGTGGTTATTCATTTCATACTTATTGAAAGTTTTCATTGTAATATGAATGTTTCTCAGAGTTTATGTGTTCAATAATATCGCTAACTTTTCCTTGCTGCTTTACCAATACTTGTAATTTTAAATTGTTGGATAAAATGTAGCTTATGTAATATTATACATAACTACATATACACGGACTATCACACAGACTGAGCTTTTATATTTTCATACATATTGCCAGATCGGCCGAACTTTAGACTCTCCCAAAACATATTACTAAAATCTATCATATTTTGAAGTATTCTGTTATATCAAGATTATTGTTTTAAGTTAACCGCACTGGCCTGCGACTTCACTTGTGTTATCTGGATGAAAGATACATTAATTGTCATTGGTAGAGCTGTTACTGGGATAATTTTAAGCCTAATTAGACCTTATATAAAAATAAAATAAAAAATAATGAGCTTACGAAATTACACAACACTTACTTACTTTTATCTTATGATGTCTAAAATAACAATTTCATAGAAATGTCTACCAGTCACCTATAATCTGTGAACAAATTCCAAGAATAAGGGAAAGTTTGTAAAATGAGCACGGCAGAACTTGTAAAATAACGTACCTAGCGGGATAACGTTAACATAATCCTGCTGCGTTTACAAGGTAACTCTAGAACAAGATGTTACAGCTCCCCACCAACTCTACGTTCCTTCTTGGAAGATCTCAGTTGTTGTTATCAACTTTGTACAAAGGTAAAGTTACGTTAAAAGGGTGCGTTAGTTGAGAACGAATGATCATGCAGAATAGGGATAATATATTTATTAATCAACACGAATTAAATTAATTATGAGGTACATGCCCTGTTGGTTTCCGGCAGAGTAGAATAGGACCAATCCAAGTCTTCGCGTGGATGTCGTAGAGGGCGACTAGGACACACAAGCTAAACAAAGCTTATTAACATCAAAGAGACCTCTCCAACCCGTCTGGCCAGCGTGGAGAGTGTAGGCCAAATCCTCTGACTGCCCTGGCTTATATATGGCTCTGGTAGTACAGAGAGGGTCGTGCTCCTGCAGTGGAGACTAACAAAGACCTGTTTATGATGAGGTACATAACTGAGATGCGTATACAAACGACGTTTGGTTCCCGACAGAGTAGAATAGGACCACTCAAAGGCTTCCTGTTAAATTTATTATGTATTTATTATGTGGTGCATAACTGAGACGTGTCAACACGAATACTTATAGGCTGTTTATTAGAGTCATATACGACGTAGAATATGTATGCTCCAGCAATAAAAGTAATTTTTCATTGACCTTCCTTCAGCAGTTTAGATAATACAAAATAATATAGTTACAAAATTTCTCTTGTATATTTCATGTAAGATTTAACGTAAATCCTAAATCCAGTCAATAATTTATTTTATATAATCTAAATTATATATTATCTTCTTCTCTAAATATATAAAAGGCAAACCTGACTAATTCATCTATCAACGCACAGTCAAAACTACTGAACGGATTTCGCTGCCCCCGCGACTACTATGTACGTAAATTACAGCATATACAGCTCGCCGATACGTGAATGAATTTTTAAATTCAGTTCAGGAATTTCTGAGTCTCTTTATAATTTTAAGAGTAGAACCAATAAAAACTTTACTCATGTCGAATATTGTACCGCACTAGTAATACTTTGTTTAAAGCGGGTCTAAAAAGGGTGATGCCACTGGCCGTTTTCCACAAACGTTGTCCCATAAACGCTGGCCTTTCATGCTCTTCATAAGCCTCCCGAGGCAGCGTCGTAAGTAGGTATGTACTTAATGACGCTGCGAATGAATGAGGAACGGGAGGAACGTTATTGTTCCGCGAAGTGGCTATGGTTACGTTATGTAACGAAACAGTTTGGTTCAATGAAAAAGAGGAACGCTCTGGCACCTTCTTTGTTCCTTGTCGTTTTTGACACTTTGAAAATACTAGTGAACACAGAATGAGTTAATTTTATCTACATTGACATCATGTTTTTCTTGGGTTTGTAAAAGTATGACAAACTACTGTCATTCTGGTAACATAAGTGGTAAATTCAAGAAAAGCTTGATGCCAAATACAGTTGTCTCATCCTGTGTTCTATGGTGTTAATTCACAGTCTAAGGAACCTGAAGACTTTAGAAAAGGTGACAGCTGAAATTAAAACCATTAATGAGTGCCTTTCTTTCCACACCTCGATTCACGTTCACACCTCATTCTCTTTCAGGATAAGGCAAAGGTTGTATCGTTGTACCAGGTCAAATGCCGAAGATAGGTAGACATGGAAAATTATTATAGAGTCGGCCGATGAGCTGGCTAAGAAAGGGTCGGATACGCCATACATCGGACCTGAACCTTTCTTAGGCCTATTTATACAGCGTAATAACAACTGCAATAAATGCATATGTCGTCAGCAGACACCAAGCCGAATGGAGTAATCTGAGTGGACATGTACACTCCACACTTAGTATCGACAACGCCAATTGGCACAAAAGGTTCTGTAAATTTAATAGAAAACAGACAAGAATTCTAATGGGAGCCCTGACCGGACACTTCGAAAATAACAGTCATCTCTTCAAATTGATAATTGTCGAAAGCCCTCATGTAGGGCATGTGAGGAATCAGAGGAGACAATGAGACACATCTTGTGATATTGCGACTCTTTGGCTGGTAAGCGTTTGGACCTTTTCGGATCGGCGTATCCTGATCTAAAGGACTACAGGCACTACGCACCAGGTGATATCCTGAAGATCATGCAGTCCTTCTTCGGGAATCACCGTGTGGGTGAGTAAGGCATGGGGTAAAATAACCCGTCTAAACGTGCTTCCGATTTATAATCGGCCCCAATGAAGATAAGATAAGATGATAGACTAAAGACACACATGCTTATATTATATCTTATTTAATCAGTTAGTTATAGTGACGTTATAATTTGGTAATAAATTAATAGGTCGATCCAGTTAAAGATCTGCTGCGGTTACCCTGATAGATATGTATGGCCTTAATTATTTCCTAAAATACTGAATGTTTTTGGATAGGTATGGCTTTTGCTGTAGTAATCTGTAATTCTTCTTTAAAAACGTTGGAGATGTGGGACCTTCTCCATACTTTTTTGAGAAAACCAATAAGATTTAGACCTTTTTTTTGTATATTTAATAAGGCTCAAAATAAGCTTCAACAAGTAACGGTCTCATAAAACATAACTCCACGTAAGGTGTTCAAAATCATCACGGTGATGAAACTGCCTCATCTGAAATGTTCATTCGGAGAGTAAGCAAAGCTTATACATATATATTTAATTTGCAGTTATTTTTTTCAAAAACCTTGTTGTTTAATCACACTGTCTTTACTTTTGCACCTAACCTGTTTTTTTTGTTTATAATTTCCTGTTCACTACGGTTGCCTGCAAGAGATTGCAGTAGCGATAAGGCCGTCTTTTGTGCATCATTTATTATAAATTACACTGTTATTTTTAAGGATTTTTGGTGCAATAAAGAGTCTACTAACTAACTAACTATACCTTCAGGGATGTTATTTTTGAACCGATGACACAAGAGAAGCGATTTTTCCATTGAAAATTCATACATTTTCAAGCAGTCATCGTTCAGATTACCACCCCGCTCTTGAAAGAAACTTGCGCCACATAAGTAGGTAGTTTTACGCTCTTTCCATATCATAGGAATGTTATCAATTCAGCAGCCGGCTGGATTAACCAGTAATAACTACGACGCTTTCCAAGTAAAATTTTCCTTACTCGCATGTTTCTCCTATCAAATCCTCTAGATTAAAAGTTAGTCTTATAAAAGTCTCTCATAATTTCTTTTTCAGTGTGTAAGTATCACTCATATGTTTGTACGGATTGTTTTGTTAGTATAGCAATCTCTGTCTGCGTGTCAATGTATTGAATTTTTTTATGTTCGTGAATCGTGAAATCATGACACCACGATCTCAGCGGTTTCACTTAAAGAAAGGAGATCCAAAGCTTGTTTAATTTTGCAATGGGCAATTTTTCCATACAAAAATCATACGATTTCGACCAGTCAGCCGTACAGAATAGCACCCCGCTCTCGAAGCGAACTTGCGCCATACAAGTAGTTTTACGTTCTTTCTACATCATAGGAATGTAATCACTTCAACAGCCGTTGGGATTAACCAGTAATAACTCCGACGCTCTCCAACTACAATTTTCCTTACGAGCATCTTTCCCCTATCAAATTCTCTAGATAAAAAGTCTTATAAAACTCGCTCATATTTTCGTTTTCAGTGTATAAGTAGGTGTAATATCACTGTTGTTGATATTAGATGGCTAATTATTATGCCAAAAAGGAAAAATAAATGTTATTGTCCATCCGAGCAAGTAGCATACCAAAAACCTATATCTCGTTCTACCGGTAAAATAAACTCCTGCTCTTCCCCCGCTTAAAAAAAACGGCTTTAATGGGCAGCAGCGTTGGAAGTTGGAACCCATATAACCCAAACAAACTGCGCTCATCAACCCGTTTACCAAGCGTGGAGAGTACGACAAAAACACCCTTATGGTTGACATCCTTGGAATGACCAGCAGTGGACTTATTACAACTGAGATGTGATGTGTGATGAATAGTGTTACTATGCAAAAAGAATAATACTTCATAACTAACTACCTCCTACTAAATCATTGTTTAGATTAGATTTTTGTGAATTCAGGCAATTTAATATTGTTAGTATTAAAAATAGCGCTTCAAATGTTTATAGGCGTTGTAATATATATTTGCCTCTAGCTCCCGACACAAATTACGCAACGGATTCCAATTTTCAACTTGATTTCCGTTCAGTAAACAAACTACAAAAGGCCTCTATTCAAATTGTGTTTGTGTTGCGAAGTTCAAGTCAACACAGCGAATAGAAAATAATGAAGGATTGTATAGACACAGTATAGGTAGTTATATCGGTGCTCCGTGAAAAGCTCTAGAAAATGGATTAGGCCTTTTGGCTTTATGTGTGTTTTCATTGGTAGTTTAGCTATACAGACCTTGAAGAACTAGACTAAGTTAGGTACTCAGTCGTATTTTGTATTGTTACTAGAAGTTGAACTTAAAGAATTATTAATTATGCTCCTTGGAAATACCTACCGTGAAATGTACCGGGCTTTTACCTATTTAAGTTTCAGAAAGGAAGAAAATCCTACGTCCTTCTTCAATCTGTTTAATAGGACTTAAAACGTATGTCGGTGATATGCCTATATAATATCTGCATCGACCTGCTCACATCATCGACGCAGCTATGGCCACTGAAACAGGCGTCGTGCGACCAAGTTATGGCCGCAAAACCTGCCAGATCTACTGATTTTATCTGTCGCCTTTAAAAATGATATATGTTTTTTTTAGAGTTGTGTTATATTATACCTATCACAGGTGACCTAACCGTGTCTCACTGTTGTAGCTTGGTTACGGTAGTAGGATGGTTATTCTCTGCTATTGGATACGGGCGGACACAATTAATTGTTGTTTTCTCTGTGCTATTACCATGGATCATTATCTGTACTTCTGTCTATCTATTAAGTACTTGGCTGTATGTTTTGGATTGTTAAATAAAATCCATTATTTCAGTACTTTACCTTGAAGAAAAAAATACGGTTACTAGGTCAACAATAATTATGTTGACGCTCCGTGGAAACTTATTCTGACGTAATCTTTTTTTCTTTCTCTACAATGTCAATCCAATATTTGTCTTGTTTAATATATTGCAAAATACTCGGAAAATTATATTTGTATTAGTCAACAGTTGTACCTAGATAGCGCTAGAAAATGTATTAATCTTTCAACGGACATTACCACAAACAAAAAATACCATCTCCCGATTAATGATAACGTTGATTATCCGTTTGTTATGCACGTTATTGTCAGCAATTAGATATGTAATGCCCAGTCTATTAATCTTGAATATTGACTTATTAATAGATATTTAAGTAGGAAGTTACAGAATATGTAACTGATGATTTATAAAATAGTGAATAGAATGTAATCAACATCTCAATATAGTCCTATAAAAAGCGCTAGAAAATATATTGATGCATTGATTATGGTTCGCTTTGTCATACTCTTCTTTGGTATCGACAGTTATTTCATTTTAGTTCCCAGTCTGTTCATCTTGTTTAATATAAAATTACTATTATTTATTATATGGTAAGTAGATTTATTGATAGCTTGAAAATTGAGCAATTCACTTCTCGTGATTTTCTCTTATAATTTTTAATGACGTGCTTTGAACTATTTTTATTGACTAGCTTTTGCCCGCGGCTTCACTCGCGTTAAGAAGTAGAATTGTTCAAAATCCTTTCTTAGCGGATGCCTACATCATAAGATCTACCTGCATGCTAAATTTCAGCCCGATCCGTCTAGTGGTTTGGGCTGTGCGTTTATAGATCACTATGTCAGTCAGTCAGTCACCTTTGAGTTATATATATTTAGATTACCAAAAATTTTGCTATGTAACGATTATGAGAGTAGGTAGCTTAAATCTTACACCAGTGTTGGCCACTTATTCACACGAAAATTGAAACAAACTATCAAACCTAGCACGGATAATAAGTATAAGTACTCGTATATTCTGTAACGTTATGCTACAAAAATCAAAGGCTCGGCAATTTTATAAGTATTACCGTAACCAAGGTACAACGTTATGCACGCGGTCAACTGTATACACAATACTAAAACATAAAACATTTATTTTTTTACATAGCGACAGATAAAATCAGTGGAGCTCGCAGGTATTGCGGCCATAACTGGGTCACACGGCGCCTGTTTCAGTGGCCATAGCTGCGTCGATGATGTGAGTAAGTCGATGCAGATATATCTCCTACATGACGTTTCAAGTGTACAAACAATATAACAGACATACCTATTCACCTAATCTTAGCACTTAATATACACACATCTGACACACTTCTTCTTCTTCATCAGGTCCTTTAGTCTTCACTGCAGGAGCTCGACCCTCTCTGTACTATCAGAGCTATATTAGCCTGAACAGTCAGTGGATATGGCCTATACTCTTCACGCTTGCCTGACGGGTTGGAGAGGTCTTTTTGATGTTTGTAAGCTTTGTTTAGCTTGTGTTTCCTAAGTCGCCTTTTACGACATCCACGGGGAGACTTGGAGTGGTTCTATTCTACTCTGCCGGGAACCACACGGTTAACTTACGAGTAGTTGTGAGTATGCAGCATGCCGAATGCCGATGCTTCTAAGATAATTAAAGTGTAGCGTATTGTACTTAACATATGTGAAGAATCCCAATAACTTATTGGAGATGAGTACATCAGTACCTCTTATTTTTAGAATTTAAGTCCGTTAAAAATTGTGCAAGACATAAAAATATCAGCGCGAAAAATGATCGTGAAATTGAGAGCAAGAAAACATAGAAAACCGTCTTATGAAATGTTATTACGGTTTTCTTCCAATTTTCCTAATTTCTTTCGAATAACTCGTGGATTTCCGCGTTGAGGTAAACTGGAGTAATTCAAAGGATTTTCCGTAATAGCTGCAATTATTGAGGTCAAAGTTACGGTTTATTCTGATAAATAATATTTTTCTTCAAAAAAGGAGGAGTTTCATAATTGGACTGTATACTTTTTGTTTTTATTTATTTTTTATAATTGGTTAGCAAGTTATGATTTTGAAGAATAGTATCGTTTATATTTTCTGTACCATCATAGAGTAAGGGCCGCCAGTAAAAATTTTGCCGAATCATATCACAGAACGTCTGACTAACATGCTGTTATAATAAAGGACCCCAGGTTTCAACTAACCACATATAATTCTAGTTTTGCAACCGGAAAAACACTAAGATGAGAAGATTCTGTAACATCATGATAAGCGAGCTTCTGAAGCTGAATTTAGTAGATTTATTTATATTAGAACTTTATTGTACAAAAACAAAACTTGTTACAATTGGCGGACTTAATGCAATGAGCATTCTCTCCCAGTCAACCATAGGGATAAACAGAAAAGGTTGTTCGGTGCAAAGATATATTGCTCAGACATATGGTCCCCGGCAGACTAGAATAGGACCACTCCAAGTCCTCCCGTGGATGTCGTATCAGGCGACTTAAGAAACACAAGCTAAACAAAACTTATAAGCCAGCGTGGAGAATGTAACCTAAAAGCTCTGACTTTTCTGGCTAATACATATATGACTCTGGTAGTACTTACAGGTCGTGCTTCTGCAGTGACTAGGTGTAAGTATTACTAGGTGGTAAAATGTGCACTGCCGTTTATTTGCTCTCACTACATGACAAAAGTTGGCAAGAGATAAGAGGCAGAGTAAGGTGGAAAAAGAAAGGGGAGGCTTTTGACCACCAGTGAGACCTAAATATGTAACTAAAAAATTACAAATAGCTAAAAAAAATGTGTCAGAAAGTAAGATAAGGTTTGAGGTACTATTGTTAAAAAGGTGACGAGACCAGCGATTTTTTCAAACAAATTACGTTTTCGACCGGTCGTCCATTCGGAAATAGCTGTTTTGTTCACTTAATAGAATTTCGTCATTTGTTAACAAATGTTTGTGAACAAAGAGACGAGAAACTAAAGTTATTCATGTGAATTCGTGTTAAATCCCTTCCCAGAACTCTTGCTGATCCGTGCACACGGGTCAGGGTTGTTATAGTAATCCTAAACAAACGTAGCCCCGCTGAATAAACACACAAAGACGCATTAACTAAGCCATCATAAAGTAATCATCGTTAGTCTAAACATGTTCATAATTTAATACTTCGATTAAGCCCGCTATCTCTGCTCAGGTTTGTTGTCTGTTATTCGTGTTATAAACTTGGGGTACATAAAACAAAAAAGTTACAAAATGTTCAAGTATTTTTTTCTATTATTTAGAAAATTTTTGATCATCATCATCATTTCATGTAGGTGACACGGTCAGTCGGCCATGCACACCCTGGTGACAGAGTTCTTCGGTACCGCCTCTTGGCCTCTGACTGTGATGATGAAATGACATGACGACCAAAGAGCATATAATTACTATGTGTTAATCACGACATCCGACCGATTTCGGTCATGATGACCACTTCAAGAATAGGGTCAATTAAGCTCTCATATAATGATGATTCAAGAAATAAAGATGATTTCTATTAAAAGATTTTCTGATGAATACATATTTACGTATGGTTTTCATTAGTGAATAAAATTTGGCGTGCGTTGAACGTTAAAATCATCCTCAAATTCAGGGTTGCATCTTCAGATGTGTTCCCCATTCGGCTGCTCTCATGACAATAAAGGTAGGTACTGTATTTGAATTTCATTAACCTCGGGCGTATCAAAATAACAAAATCTCTTAAATATTTTGCAGGTTGTAATTTTCTCAAAATCCTTGAGATGGGTGGAGAAAGCTCCTAATAGAGGCTCATTTTGTTGATCAGTAATCCGAAACTTCCAAGGTACACACACCGGCGTGGCTGAAACCCTACGATGAAACCCCATTTAGGCAAAGTGATGCTGGGAAGACAGACGTATTTGAAATATAATACTGGGAGGAAAGTCGGATTTATCATAAATAGATACCGGCCTTCTGCATCCTCATATTTTTGCGATTTGCTTTAAGTTATACTTATGTAAGAAGGTATTGTGATTCTTCTACTCTTTATAATGTAAAATAAACGGAATTATGGTCACATTACTCTGGAAATACTTACATATAGCACACGTTACTGAGGCGTAAGAAAAGAACTGATTATTCATTGATAAACATCAAAATTTTCTATTACTTTTTTTCAAGTCTTCAGTAAACAATCTTTCACGTGAATAAACTGACTTCAACCAAACCACTGAACCGATTTTTATAAAGTTCAATGATTAATTGAGAGTATATCCTTCTAAATACCTAACACTTTTTAATCATTTCATAAATGACGTCATGAGGTAACAGACAATAAAAAGAAAACATACTTCACAACCGAATTGAGACCCTTCTTTCGAAGTCAGTTAAAAATTAAACTGAATCAAGCGAAAGTTGAAAGTAAGTTTCGGAAGATCCTTGAAACAGGGTAGCTCCTAATAGAGCCTTTTTGTTGATCAGTTCTGAAACTTCCGAGGTCTTCACAAAGACTGCGGTTTTTTTTCTGAAAAGTGACGCTATTTGAAATATAATACTGGGATGAATGATATAATGTAGATACTTACCTGTCTTGCGTGCAACGTCTTCATACTTTCGCAGTTCTGTTTATGGTGATTACGAGCTACGAGTAAGCATCCTCTACCATACACAATCTTGTAACTATATTCGCGAATATAGCCACACTTTTTAAATAGAATTAAGTGAATTTTGTTTACATTACTCCATCCATAGAAATAATTTAAGATATTTTAAACAAAAAACGACTTCAACGCTATCAATTTATTTCAATAAGCACAAAAAGTTTAAAGTCGGTTAAAAAGAAATAGACATACGACTAAAGACAAATATAAGATTTTATCATGAAAATTCTGAATGAAATAACTACGTCCAGTTATTTTGTCAATATCCTTGTTGGGCTAGCTCTTGATAGAGTCTTCATTGTTTATCCGTAATCCGAAACTTCTGAGGTGTACATAAAGCCCCCGTGGCAGAAACCCCATTTCGGGGAAGTGACGCTAGGAAACAGGAGGGATATGTAATAATATACTGGGATGAAATCCGCTAGGTTTATTATAAGTAGATAGTTACCTGCCTTTCAACCTCTTCATACTTTTGCCTTTCCAGGTCTTTTTATGATGATCACGAGCTACGAATAAGCATCCTTTATCACACACAATCTCGTAACTATGTTTACGAAGATAGCCATAATTTTTAAGTAGAAATAAGAGATTTTTGTTTTCATTACTTATTAGAAAAAAAAAGAAAGAGACATGAGATTAAAGAAAATTATAAGAATTTATCATGAAAATTCGAAATTAAGTGATATATTATTTTGTCAAAATCCTTGATAAAGGTATGCTCCTAATAAAGCCTTTATTGTTGATCAGTAATCCGAAACTTCCGAGGTAATCATAAAGCTCGCCGTGGAAGAAATCCCATTTCAGGAAAGTGACGCTGGGAAGCAGGACCTATTTGAAATATAATACTAGGATGGAACGGACGGGTTTATTATAAGAAGATGCTAACCTGCCTTTCAAAATCTTCATATTTTTGCTATTCTTTCTTTCAATAGTGATTATAAGCTGCATTTTTTTGCCAAATTTCCTATAATTGGAAATATAGCTAAATGTTTTAGTATAGTCAACCGTATTTTGTTTACAGAACTCTTCAACACATTATGTCATAAAAAGTCACAAAATTAAGGATACATAATTAAATTTATCATAACAATTCTAAATACCTACGTTTGCTTGTTTGTCTTCAAACTTGATAAGAGATGGCTCCTAATAGAGCCTTTTATTGTTGATCAGAAATCCGAAACTTCCGAGGTGTTTACAAAGCCCACCGGGGCAGAAACCCATTTTGGCAAAGTAACGGCGGGAGGCCGGACCTATATGGCACATAAATAATAATGGGATAAATATAAATATATACGGACAAATCCACAGAACAACAAACACATTAGAAGTGTTATAACGCGTGATTTCTATGAAAACCAGCGTCGCCTCATTTCATGCATACTACTAACGCAACTTAATACGCACACTATTTGCAAATTCGAATGCCGCTTCGTGAATGCGGGATAGGCGTCACGTGACATTTACTAACTTCCAATCACGTAGAAGTAATGCATCCAACACTGGCAGACTTGTACCACTATCATTACTATACTGGACTTTTCGAACGTAATGTATTACATTGAGCGTTTACTTCGTTACTATCGAAAGTCAGACGAGTAAATTACCCGCAATGTATATTTTTCGCAATTTTATTTTTAATATTTTCGTGCATTCGCTATTTTGGATGAATAAAACCAATTAAATATCATATTAATAAGTTTTCTGATTTGCCGGTGATAAGAAACACCTAATTTGATCAAAGTTGCACGGGCACTTGTCACTTTACACGTTACAATAGTTCACGCCGGCATATTTTTGGTTTTTTTCACATGTCAATGCACTGTTGTTCCTTTGACGATTGCGGGACAACTATTAAGGTGATTCGCGGGGTCGGGGTGAAGTGCGATGATCGAGCGTAGTGTCGGCGCGCCGGCCACGTTCCCTTGCTATTTCTAGTGCGTTTGTTGTTCTGTGGACAAATCACACAAATTGAGCTAGCCCCAAAGTAAGTTCTTAAGTAAGACTTGTGTTATGGGATACTAATTTAACGATACTATATTTTATAACAAATACATATATAGATAAACATCCAAGACCCAGGTCAATCTGAAAAATGATCATTTTTCATTTTGACCTGACCGGGGATCGAATACGGAACCACCCGTATCACAGGCCGGAGTGTTGACTGCTGCGCCAAGGTCTTTATTCTCCGTTTTTAGGGTTCCGTAGTAAACTAGGAACCCTTATAGTTTCGCCATGTCTGTCTGTCTGTCTGTCTGTCTGTCTGTCTGTCTGTCTGTCTGTCTGTCTGTCTGTCTGTCTGTCTGTCCGTCCGCGGTTTTACTCAGAGACTATAAGTACTAGAAAGCTGTAATTTGGTATGAGTGTGTATATTAATCATGGCAAAAAAGTCGAAGAAAAAAATCTGGAAAAAATATTTTTTTTTTGGTAGCTCCCGTACAAGTAAAGTGGGGGAGTATTTTGTTTTTCTCTATTTACTTATCGTGTGGGGTATCGTTAAAAAGGTCTTTAAAAAATATTGAAAGGTTTGGAACACCATTTTTCGATTTAGGGATCCGTTTCCGAAATATTTGGTTTTAAAGTGCAAAATTTTGTTAGAGGTACGTGTCCCCCCCCTCTAACTGCTAAACGGTTATATATGGATACGTGAAAAAAATTACAGTAGTAGTATATATACTGAAATTGAAAGGAAAACTATCAGAGCTGGGTACTAAGTGCAAACTAAAAAGTTATAGGCAACTAACTTATAAAATGTACTGGAAAATGTAAAATTTCATACAATCTTCATTGTTAGATGTTTTTGGTCGTTAAACTGTGAGGTGCGAGTGTAAACAGTGTGAACTCAAAGTTGTCATTCGCAACTACGGAACCCTACACTGCGCGTGGCCCGACACGCACTTGGCCGCTTTTTTTTAAAAGTAGATTCTAACATTTCAACGTCTTCATACTTTTGCTATTCCATCTCTTTAAATAAGTAAATAGTAAGCACAACTGAACCATCATTTTGCCTCTAAATTTATTTAGAATACATTAGTATTTCAATTTCATCTTGAAATATAATATTTTTATTGCAGTCTCAGTATGTATTTTTATTAATAATATAGGTAAATTTGGGCACTCAAAGTCTTGTTTTTAGTACTTAAGTAAGTAGTTATTAATTTTGTAATGACTGTTTGTGTCAAAATAAAGAGAAAAAATAAATAGTGATAAAAAGCAGAACCCTTTTGCCAAATTTCTTTAAGTATTATAATTGCGAATATAGCTATGTTTTTAAGTAATATAAATTTTATTTTGTCAACATTAATTTTCTACACAATGTCATAAAGAAAAAGTCAAAAGATTAAGGATACACATTTAAATTTATCATAACAATTCTAAATACCTACGTTTTCTAATTTTTATTCAAATTTGATAAAAGATGGCTCCTAATAGAGCCTTTTATTGTTGATCAGTAATCCGAAACTTCCGAGGTGTTCATAAAGCCCGCCGGGGCAGAAACCCATTTTGGCAAAGTAACGGCGGGAGGCCGGACCTATATGGAACATAAATAATAATGGGATGAAAAGCATGGATTTTTTATAAGCACGTGCCAGCCGACGTGACAATGTTTTGTTGACGTATCGTAGATTTATGCATACGTGTATGGAGAGTTGGAATAGCTTTTGGATTTGACAGTAATGCATACAATATAAAACTGATTCTATTCTACTTAACACGTACTCAGTGTTTTTTTATATTTAGCTTAAATACCATGTCTAATAAACTCAAACATTACTCCCAATTATTGGTTGAACTTAGTAGGTTTTGCGTGAACTTTTTAACGCATGACACCTTTGTGAGCTTTGAAGTTAACATGCTAGACTGCTACACAAGTGGCGTTACGATTTCCATCAAGAGCAAAAACTTCTACTTCGTTTTCCTATTTGTATGCGGTTCTAGAACTACTCAAGGAGATCGACGTGAGACAATCAGTGGACCGATTAAAAAAAAACACAATACAATACAGTTGTAGATACAACCGGGAAAAGGCACCAGAAGAAGAATGGTTTCGTAGTGCCTTTTAAATTTTTATTTAAATCTTTTTGGCAAGTATAATATAAACGCTTTGGAAAAATGACACACGCCAGGCAATCACACCTAGTACAAACAGCAAATTAATCGTTTTCGCATTTGAAGGATCTAATGGAATTTGATTGCTTTTTCTTAGCGAGAACTAGGTCTATTTACATGATAATAGACTCTGAATTATGGATGGAGGGAAGCGGCTTCAGCGGATACAGACAGAATCATAACATATTTTCGTGAAAAATTTATGTAAAGTTGAAGCATTACTTGAATAATAGATAAACAATCAATACCTTGGAAAGTATATCGAAACACCTCTAATCAGATGAAAAGACGTAAATGCAAGGAGAGCAGAAAAATGAGGCGGTTTGCGGTTTTGATGGCTCCGTCACCCTGAGTGCCCTGCCCCTTTGACCTTAGTCCTTAGAATAAATACAAAAGAGGGTTTAGCTATGAACATTACTCATTCTTTATTTAGGATATTGATCCCAGTTAGAAATAACGGTAGGCTCTCTGCACACCTATTGCTATTTTTATTGTTTTGTCGATCACTCATAAATACTTTTTAACAAAAAAAAAAAAAAAAACTACCTCCGAAATAAACTGAAAATCAGAAATTCAATCATCCTCTGTTTGGCTACCCTTAGGGTTGGATTTTTGTAACAAATTTATATGGGACCAACTTCAGGATAATACTCTATCCAATCCAATAAAAAAATTGGTATTCTCTGTAAAAAGTTATGCCATATGGTCATACACAAAAAGCGTTTTATCACAAAAACTTTTTCACGTTTCTCGTAAATTGAAAACAGTTATTGTTTTCCCGAAAGATTGCTAATTTGATACCTCTCTATAAACCCTTTTAAAGATCAGTTTATCTCTAAATTCCAGCAATAGCAGGCAATCTAGCCCTCAAAACAAGCCGAGGACAAAAAGCAAAACAATTGCTTTCATGTTTGAAGGCTCTAGAGGAAATAAGATTGCTTTTCTCAGCGCGAACTAGGTGTGCTCGTATTTACATGATAATGGCTTTGAATTATGCATAGAGACGGCTTCAGCGGTTTCAGGTATGGCACATCGCATATATTTGATTTTGAGTAGTTTGGTGGATGAAATTAGGAACGAAATGGTTTATTTTTAAAAACAGGTGTGTGCCAGCTGCCAGCTATTTCTGTCGATTTTTCATTTTGTAACTTCACCTTTGACTAAATATGGGAACGTTTTACATAAACAGTTACAATGTAGACAAACAAGTCTACCTACTTTATGGGGATGTATGACTTTGAATTTGTTTGGGTTAAAAGGAGACTTTCGTCCGGAAGTGGGACAAAAGCTAACTCTTAAATTAAGAATATAACTTTTAGTGACAAATGAAAATTCTATATAAAAATAGGTCAGTAATGTGATGTTTAATAATACAGACTATGATCAAAAGATTTATCCAAAAAGAATTATTGCATGAAAATCTAATTAGTAGGACAGCTGCTGCTGGAGCAGAAACCCTTAAAAGACGCAAATATGTAAGTATAGGAGGTAACTACATATTTGAGCCTTTTGGGGTAGAAACGTTGGGTCCGTGGGGTCCATCAGCACATAGGCTTTTTAGTTTCCTGGCTAAAAAGCTTATTGAGGTAACCCGTGACCAAAGGGCTGGAAGCTACCTGGCTCAGCGTATCAGCATTGCCATTCAATTTGGCAATGCTGCCAGCCTTTTGGGCACGATGCCCAGGGGTGAGCATCTGGAGGGACTGTACGATTTGTAAATATATATATATTTTTTAGTTAGGTTTATTTAGTAATTTATAGTACATTAGTAGGTATGTTGGAAAAATATACATGATGACGACAATGAGGACGTAGGCACAAAAGTACTTTTAATAGATCCATCCTTTCAAGTGGAGTATATGTTCCCAATACTAATTCCTCATCGTCATTTGCCATGCAAAAATGGGTTTCTGCTGCGATCAGCCTTCTTGGGGTAAGTCATGAACTATAAGGGTGTCAAAAAAAAATAGTGATAAAGGGGCTAAGTTTATTGTCCACCTCAAGAAACTAATATAACCAGCAAATTTATTTTTAACCAAACTACTGAGAAATTTTAATGAAAATTAAAGGGACCGATTGGAAAACACGCTTTAAAAAATATTCTAAATGTGTCCAGTCAAGTAATCAGAGAACATAAAAATAACACAAAAAAGATTACAAGGAATTGAGAACCTACTCCTTATATAAATCGGTCCTTTCGAACAAAGTGTTATTTTCCGAATACGTCCGGCTTCCAACCGCCACTTTGCCAAAATGACGGGGCGGGCTTCGTGGACACCTCGGAAGTTTCGGATTACATCAACAAAAGAGGCCCTATTAAGTTCTTCCCTATCCAAGGTTCATAAGAAATTTACTGCCTGTTTGAGTGTCTTTTGTTTTTTTTTTGTCATGAGATCACTTCGAGGTCGAAAATAATAAATTTTAATCTCTTTGACTGACATTATATTATACCTATGAAAAAGTTTTGTTCATCATAGTTATTAATTATACTATACCGCCGTATAATGAATTTTCGTACATTCTGATTGTGCATACAATCTTCATCACATGAAAAATGAGAGTGATACTATGATCGTATGGGAATGACGTATTTTTTCCAGCAAAATCGAATAAAACTCACTATGAAAGAGTTTAGCTAGTATAAAAAAATACCATAACAGTTATATATATTACATTTTAAGTCAGTTTTCAGAATAATTAATAATTCTCTATAGTTTTAAGTAGTTTAGGTATATATTTTTTCATAATTTATGTAATTTGTTTTAATTTTAATTAAGTAATTTTTGTAAGTTTATTTTATCTTAATAAATGTATATATGTTTTCAGAAAGATCTGATAAGCCAACATACGAACCGTTACACAATCTACTTAATTGTTATCGAGGTGTACACAGAGCAGGTAGGTTTATATCAACTTGTTTATGTTTCTCTTTATTACACCTCCCTTCGTCAACCTTGTTGGTTTTTTCCGCAGGGCGGCTGTTTTCCTCACTATCAATTATCGCACTTTCTATTAAGTGCTTCTGCATAATCTATTTGTTTAATGTTGTTGAAGATAAAATAAACCTGATCTTACAGCCCGCATGCCTAATTACTATTACTTTTACTGAGAGTCTCGGTTAAGTTTGTAGATAATTTGACGAAATTTTATCTGATACGGTCTTAGACACACTATGAAAGAAGAACTGTTGAAGACGTCAAGTATAGATTAAATATAATGCATTTTTACTTTAATAATTATTTTAATCATAACAAGGTGAAACAAGTGCTTCACATTCTAAATTGTTTTGATTTCAAAATTTTCAGATTTAAAGTTTATTAATAATATTTGGAGAACACATTTGATTGTTTGTGTATATTTGTTTGTTTAGATAAATTCATAGGTTTTATATAATACAAAGACTAGGTCACGGGAATGTAGCTAGTATGTAGATGGAAACATACTAGCTTATTCTACATGGATAGATATTTATCCTTCGATGCGTTAAGTTTTCGCGCCCTTAATGGTTCTGAGCATCTTTTGTGCTCACGAGTGGATAGCTTCTGTATGAATGACCAAGCTTAGAGCTGATCTCCGATCACGATGTGATTCTCTTCATTGGACTTAAGAGATAGTTTAGAGAGTCATTAGCCGCTATCTATATAGATGAAACGCTTGATTTTGCTAGATATGATAAAAACTTTGCTTCTGTCTATTTTGTACCTACGGGATAAAGATGTGATAATCGTTATTTTTCTTAATATGTGATGTAACTCTGGACCATTATCTAGCCCAGAGGTAACAAAGAAGAACCCTATTCACACTATTTTAATACGTACGATGTTATATACGTACTTATACTGAAAATATGTTCTTCCTCCGATGCGTACGTAATAAAGCCTTTGTTCCTCCAATCGATCTAAACTTCTTTTGTGTTCTCGTCTGAAGTGCTCCAGGGTAAATAAACAAGTTTAGAGCTCCGATCATGATGTGTTTGTCTTAATCGGTCTTAAGAGATAGCTTAAAGAGGCATTAGCCGCAAATAATATGTGATATGACTTTTGTTTTTGTCTTCCTTGTAAAACAAAAAAATACAATTTCACAAACATACTGTCACGTCTTTTTCCCTTGCGCGGTAGACAGAGCAATCACATCTGAAGCAAAGCAAAAAAACTGTCTAGCAAACCCCGGGCTCCAACGTATCACCGCTGAGGATGCAACCGGGAAAAGGCTCGGTTAACAAAAAATTTTAGTAGGCAGGAGGATTTTACTGTAGGTAAGTGTAGAAATAGTAAAGTTACGTGCTGATTTCTTGATAATATTCTGATTCTATTCAACATCGGCCTTCAGAAATAGGTCAGCGGGGCTTCAGCTGGAAGCAATAATCGATTTATTGGAAATTAAGAACGGGGAAAAATACTGAATATTTCAGTGGTTTCTCCGAATACAAATCGTAACAGTCAATTAAGGAAATAGGTAAAAATGTAAAAAATCTTCACAAAAATGTTTGACAGCTTCACGGAACAGCTTTATTATTAACTATATTTTACGTTATAATTTGTGTGCCGAATTGACAATCAAATGGTATCACAACTAGGAGAAGATCTTACGAAGTGGAAACAAAAATTTCAATCAGCGGATTCCACTTTCCAAAGTATAACATCGGAGGACGCAACCGAGAATACTCAGCTCAGAATAATTGTACATACTACATAACCTTTTTAGGGCTCCGTAGTAAACTAGGAACCCTTATAGTTTCGCCATGTCTGTCTGTCCGTCTGTCCGTCCGCTGTTTTACTCAGAGACTTTAAGAACTAGAAAGCTGTAATTTGGTATGGGTATGTATATTAATCATGGCAAAAAAGTGGTAGAAAAAAAATTAGCAAAAAATTTATTTTGCGTAGCTCCCATACAAGTAAAGAGGGAGTAATATTTTTTTTTTTCTATACAAACCCATCGTATTGTTAAATAGGTCTTTAAAAAATATTGTGAGGTTGAGAACACCATTTTTCGATTTAGGGATCCGTTTCTGAAATATTTGGTTTTAAAGTGCAATTTTTTGTTAGAGGTAAGTGTCCCTCTTCCCCCCTCTATCTGCTTAACAGTTATATATGGATACGTGAAAAAAATTACAGTAGTAGTATACATATATACTGAAATTGAAAGGAAAACTATTAGAGCTGAGTACTAAGTATGAAGTAAAAAGTTATAGGCAACCAACTTATAAAATGTACTCGAAAATGTAACATTTCAAACAGTTTTCATTGTTAGGTCGTTAAACTGTGGGGTGCGTGCGAGTATGAACAGTGTGAATTCAAAGTTGTCATTCGCAACTACGGAACCCTACACTGCGCGTGGCCCGACACGCACTTGGCTGGTATTTTTTACTAATAAATACGAGTATTATATAAATTTGGAACATTGGGTTTCAGTTTTTCGGTACCGTTGAGTTAGTATCCCATAACACAAGTCTCGAACTTACTTTGGGGCTAGCTCAATCTGTGTGATTTGTCTATATATGATATATATATATATATTTATTATTATTTATTTTATTGGCATTCGTAAAAAAATTTACTAGTAAAAACATATTTGTGTCAATTCTACACTGTTGATTTGTGTACCGGTAGGTATATTTAAAAGGATGCATTTAAAAACACCCTGCGTAATAATATTATTAGTTTAGTTATTAAACATGTAATAATATCAATTGACAGAAATAAATAATGAAGGTGCAAAAGGGAAACCATTTTCCATTCGTAAAATTCTTAGTTTTCTTCGTTAACACAGCAATTAACGCAAACTACTAAAATGCTTTGCACTAAGTAAATCTTGCTTCAAAAAATGTTTTCCCAGCTTTTAAATCGCACATGCAGCCAGGTCTTGAAAGCGCAATTTGTCACCGGGACCAAATTAAGTTAAAAGGTACATAATGTCATGAACTACAGTGTGTAAAGTGATTCTCGACATACTCCTAAAGGTACTCAGCCCGTCAATATGAACAACTCTCCATATAACAACAAGATTGATAGACAAGAGCAATTTCACAAGTTGACCATTTTACGCGTACCCAACTACATTTAATGCCCGAAAGGAAAAAAAGAAAAAATATATGGAAAACTAATAAAAACAACATTAAAATTGGAGAACTTTGTATGATAATACTGTGTATGCTAATGTCAAGACGGGACTGATACAGAAAAATATGAGGGAAATTTTAGGGAATATTATGGTTCTGGTTGGAATCAATAAATATTTGTAGGGAACAATAAAAATAAAATATACAACAATACTGGGAACTCAAAAAATTGTTCGACATTTTCATTCAAAAATTTTCATTTTTTCGAGTTCCCAGTTCTCATAGGAAAAATTGTTCACATTGACTAGCTTTAGTCCCTCTATGGGAATGAGCTTGGCTCTCGTCGGTATTGTTGTTAATGCCACGCCACGCATAAGGAAATTTTACTGTACCTAATGTGATGTAGTATCAAGCAAAAACTTAACAAATTAAAGAACTGCTTTACACTAACTCTTGCTTAAAAATGATTTCCCAGCTAGCAGCGCTTTTAAATCGCTCATGCAGCGAGGTCTTGAAAGCGTAATTTGTCACCGGGAACAAATTACTGGGAAATATTAAACAGATGTTGCTCAGAACTCATGCACGAGCTCGTGCAAGCACTTAGTGGTACAAATTCACCCTTGTATCGTTCGTTTTAATATGTGATATCGAAAATAGTTAAGATATGTTTTTTCGTGATTTACGTAGGTATATATACCTATATGCCAGATTTCTCGCTCTATAGATGAAACGCTTGATTTTGCGAGGTGTTATGAGAACTTTGCTTCTGTCTATTTCGTACGGGCTTGATTTGTTTGGTTTTCGTGTATAAGTGGCAAAACTGGTACCAGATTTTTCAAACTGTCCAGAGGTCCAGAGTCATCTGACATAACTTCACGCCTGTCATCGTAGACGACAGCCAATATATAGGTCTATATGCCAAATTTCTCGCAACTGATGCAACCGTTTGTTTCATTTGTGCATGCGTCACCTTGTACACACTCTCGAAAAACCCTTAAAAGGATGATGATGGATGATGAAGGATGTCAATATGAACAACTTTCCCTATGGAAACAATGCTGGGAAGTTAAAAAAACCGAAATCTCCATACAAAAGTGTTCAGCCGCCCGAGCTATTCGTATGGTTATGTCAAACATTTTTCGAGTTTTCAGCATTGATCCCTTAGGGAAAGTTGTTCGTTTGGACGGTCTGAGCCGCCACTTTAAGGAAATATCGAGGGTCAATTTACAAGCTGTATGAGAGCTAGGCTCTTGTCGGCATTATTATGATGCCACGCCACGAGTAAAATCAAGTAAAAACTTTAAATAGGAATTCTCCTTCGTTTAAATTCACAAAATTTTTGCATATCCACACCCAAAAGTACAATAGTAGCAGTCTCTGCTCTACTTTAGAATCGGACTTTCCAAGTTGAACGTGAATTTTCCACAATTGTACGGAACATTCTGGCGCTTGATACATATAGTAGTCTTACTTTAAGGCGCTCTCCTCTTGAAATTCGTTTGGGAGAAAGCTTTTTCTTTTAAACTATAACGAATTTCAAACTTAAAAAAGTATATGTTACTTTTGATTATGTTATGTAAGGCCATCAGCCATAATAATACTATTTGATTTGTTTACTTCTTCTTCTTCTGTTTTATAATATGGCTTCCACCAAGATTTCAGTGATTCTGCAAATGTCCAGTAAATTGAGATAAGTACTAAGTATCGGTGTTGTACGGTAAAGGATTTGCATCACGAACATTTCTCTACTATTGTTAATTGAAAATTATATCAAAATGCTCGTTATTGAATGAGCTACGGCCGCTGGTCGTCAAAATTGTATTTTTCAAAAGCACATTTTTAGAGTTATGTAATTTTTACTTTTTCGCGAGTTTTATAGGTGACACAGTGCAATCAGTACCTTGCCAAACGACTTGGTCGAAGAACTTGGCCTTAAAAGGTTAGATATTAGCGCATTGTCAGCATTGACAACGTGACCCATTAAGAGGCTTATCACAAAATAGTGCTCTGAAAGATTAGGCTTTTACGCACGGCGACCACACGGTTGGGGTCACGAGTTCACGACGCTAATGCTGTTGCTACAACTGCACGATTTTGATACTTTTCATATTCTTTAATTTTTTGATATTGAATTTTTTTATTTTGTAATATTGTTAATCATGACAAGAAATTCCCACATACGTTCATTTTTGTTGGCTAAAGATACTTATATCAGCGAAACTAGCGATACCCGTTATTAAATTCTTGTACTCTGAAATAAGAACACATTGAAAAAATCTATGTAAGTATTCACTAGCAAAGTACATTTAGTATTTTTAGTATAAATTTTCATCAAAATCATCATTTGAGATTGAGAGATCTACTCATTACCGCTAAAAGTGGCCGCTTTTGGCGGTAATTAGTAGTTCTAGTATTTACATTTACTATCTTATATTTACTGAATGAAAAATAATAAAAAGTTATACCAAAAATACTACAAGTCATTTACTGAAGAAGTACTTACGTAGATTTTTACAATTTGCTCCTATTTAGCAGTCATATCATCATTTCGTGTAGGTGACACGGTCAGTCGACCATGCACACCCTGGTGTCAGAGTTCTTCGGAACCGCCTCTCGGCCTCTGACGTGGTTTCTTTAACGACTACCAGATGGCAGCCGGGATCACCGGCTTAACGTGCCTTCCGAAGTACGGAATCATCTTTCTTATCAGACAATCAGGTGATTCATGCCTGCAATGTCCTAACCAAACTGGAAACAACTTAACAAATTGTGCTTCCCGTAGGAATCGAACCACGACCCGGTCAACAAGGCGAACGCCTTAACCACTGGACCACGGAGGCAGCAGTAAAAGAAATAAAATGAGGGATAGCGCTAGTTCACTGGTCTAAGCGCCTTAAGCTCTTTAAGTTTTTGCCAACATTTTATTTACAACCTGCGTGCAATTTTGGAATATTTTTTTAGGGTTTAGTACCTAAAAACGTAAAAACGAAACGTAACGTTGGTGTCACCCTGTCATTACCATTTGCTACGAAACTACTGAACTGATTAAGTTGAAATTCGATACTTATATAAGTCTGTAACCCGAAGATGAGAGATCAAAAGAGTATTACGTGTATAATATTTTTCTCAAACATGCTTGGAAATGTTCACATTATTTTGACAACCTTGTTTGGGATAAATCAATATTGCTGTACTGGCTAATACACGGCAGCAAAGTATGTATGAAAATCCCAAGAAAATCCATATCTGTCGTGTCTTAAAGTAACTATGAAAATTCATATCTGTCATGTTATTTAAAAATGGAACGACGCGTTTGCTGCGAAATAATTCAAGTATGGAGGTTACAAATTCGAATTTAAAATTTTACCAGGCTAGTAAGAAAAAAGAAATTAAAAAACTTAAGATTTTGGCGCGATATTTTCTACATATTGTTGTTTATGAACATTTTATGAATATTAATTGACATATTTACATCAATATTTCATGATGGTCTACGATAAAAGAAAAATCATAGAATATACCAGGTGCTTCTCTTCCCGTACAGTCTGTAAAAGCAGGCCGAAGGAGAGGGCGAAAACATATGCAGAAGAATATGTCAATAGGTGATGCGACTAGCAACCCATCACTATTTTAATTGCATTTTCTACATTAAATTCCACTAATACCCTAAACATGGCTTTTGAGGTCCGTCTCACCTGTAAGGGTAAACACGTGATAATATATGTATATTTGTTTGTCTATATACTATTTTTTTTTTAATTTCCGTGCAATATTTGATAAAAGTACTACACAAGCCTTGGCCGCAATCAGGCATTGATGGACTCACATATGTGTGCCTCGGCTCCGCCTCGGCCAACATTCACACGTTCGTCCATCAATACCTCTTTTGCCGGCCGTTGCAGTAATGTACTTTATTGGTAAATTAGATATTTACAAAAAATATATCGTAATCGTATACATATGTCTGTTGACGATTTATATAACAAATAAGTTGGAAAGTATTTGACCAAATTAATTCAATAAAACAAATAAGACATTTTTACAAACATGATATTTATTATTTGACTAGCAGGAATTGGTTTTTTGGCTGACCTAAATAATTAAATATAAATATATACGGACAAAACACACAGATTGAGCTAGATTTTATAACACATACATAATTACATATGTATATAGACAAACATCCAAGTCCTAGGTCAATCTGGAAAAAAAATAATTTTTCATCATGACCTGACCAGAGTGACCGCGGAGCGAACCCGGGACCATCCGTGTCACAGGCCGTGTGGTGTTGACCGCTGCGCCACGGAGCTCGTCGTCATAATCATTAATTACAATTTTACTTAATAAAAATAAATTGGAATACTATGTGCCTCAGTGGCATGTATCTGGCTTAGTTAGTCGCACTATACGCTTTGCACTCAATCGTTTGACGAAGAAAAATTCGGCATAGGTCCGCCGTCGACAAGCTCTCGCGCAGTACTGAGTTTGAGCGGTCGACGCATCGAAATATATAGTAATTTGGAGGTTGCAATTACGTTTTTTATAGTCATATCTTTAATTATTATTATTTTAAAGTACAAAATTTAAATTCCTTATGAACTTACGTTTATTCTAGTACATATTTCATGTAATAATATTACTGTAGTAAGGAGAAATTTGCAGTTGATGTTTTAGAAATTTCGTGGTTTTACGGTTTTGAATGGATATTTTTTACTAAATATTCCATACATATTTTAAAATTCCGATTCCGCTATGAACTTTACCACTATTAAAGAGATATTATTATAATTTTTTCGTTTAAATTCCGTCTGTACAGTTGTTCAGTTTTGAGCACGAACAAGGGCCTCGCCCTCTTTTTGTGTAAAACATGCTTCGGAATTTTGGCTTTATTTTAATTGATTAGATAAAAATGCAAAAAGTGAAGCCGCTATGAACTTTACTAATAACTATTCTCCATTGTTAAATAGATTTAAGTTGTCAAAGTCTTTCAGTTTCTTAGAATTTGAATGCCAAAATCGCGGTCAAAATGTGATAGGCCTCTTAATTTTGTACTACAGTCCGCCATTGCGCTCATTATTCTTAGTTAATTACGGTTCAACAACAATCAATACGTTTCGTGGCTAATTATAGGTTTTGAAAAAAAAAAAAACTAATCGACATTTTCTCCGGCCGTACATTTTTGTATAGTAATTTCAAAAATTGTTTTGAGATCGCATTGGTATCATAATGATAGGAAATGTTATTCATACTAATAGGCTGAGTTACCCCGCCGAAAGAATTTGAGGGTTAATTTGCACGATATATTCTTCTCTATTTCAAGATTATCTTTTGGAAGACCTTTGCATATATTTTGCAACAGTACGTAAAGCAAAACGAATTTAGTCAGAAGGTGTTTTAAATACTTTTCGTCTCTCTTCTTACCCCAAAATAATGCCTTATGTACCTTGGAATACTTACTATGTATTTATTATAAAATATAGTATCGGCATAGTATCGGTGAGTAAGTATTCTAGGACACAAGTTCACATCTTACTGTGGGGCTACCTCAATTTGTGTGAGTCCCTATAGGAATATTTATAATATTATAAATATTGATGTGCATAGAACGTGTTGATCAAATGTGCTTAAATATCATGTATACAGGAGATATATAAGGGAGTAATGACTATTAGTATGTCTATTTTTAATATGGTTATTAAGTAAGACAACGCAACTGCAACAGTTTTCTACTTATTTCAACTTTGACATTTCAGTTGTGGAAGAATTTGATCATTTAACAAATTAAATACATATTTTGTCTCTTGTTATATGTAGTATAGTACTTTATAAGTTTGCTGACACACTTTTAGCGTTAACAACGAGGCTCGCTAATTATCTGCTTCACTGCCATTATGCAAATTACTCTCAGTTGATTACATTTTCAGCAACGATACGATATGTTTCATGTCCAATTATTGGTTTTGTATTCTTGTTTATTTTATCGCTATACTTTTGAAGATATTTAAGAACGTAAATGTAAAACGGGGTCGGGTAAAAACAACATTAAATTGACATTTTCATTTTATTTCATTGTATTTATAAACAACTTAATTCAAAATGAGTTTTAATTTTCTGTTTCTCCGCTGTTCGACTATTCAACTGTTTGTAACAGGCCAGTATTATTTTTACCGTAATAGATAGACCCTAGGATATTTTTTCAGAATGTCGTTATCGCTAAAACAACAAATATAGTATACAAAATTACATAACATTAAAGAAAATGGCTTGACCTTGAGTAGTCGGGAATAATGCACAACCTCACACACGCCGCATTGTAAGACTTTCAAAATTTAATTATCATACACGAAACGCCGTTAAGGTGATGAATTAACATAGGTTTATTGCAACCTTTCATCAGGGCTGATCAAATATTGATAGCAGAATTGTTGAAAAATTTCGGGTTTTACAAAAATTCTAACACAACATAAATTTTGTCGCCTTGATAAATGTAGTGGTTTTACTTCAAAAGTGTTTTCGCACATTTTCATCGTTAACAATGTGGCTCATTAATTATCTGCTTCACTCCACCATTATGCTAATTATGCTCAGTTAATTACATTTTCAGTAACGATACGATACGTTTCGCATCCAATTATTGGTTTCGTGTTTTTCTAAGTTTTACACATACCATTTTGAAAGAGAATATAGCTGGATTTCGCTTACATGCGGTTTTCTATTATATGTGGTATACGCAACATTATCCAGTAACTTCTTACCAATATTATAAAAGTCATATTTTTTAGGGCTGATGTGTCGTTCGTTGGCTACTGCTAAAGTTAGTATACTTATGTGTATAAACTACTGGACGGAAGTTTACAATATCTGATGCTTTACTTTACGAGTATATAAGGAAGTTTTTAATATTTCTGTATTAAAATTATTTACAATCAAGCTTTTGCCAGTGGCTTCGCTTGTTAATGTCGATCACTCGGGAACAGTGACTTTTTCCGGGACAAAAAATTGCTAAGTGTTAATGTGGGTAATAAAATCTTTGAGCGTGAATGAGTAGCAAACATCCAAGTATACAACGCATTTAATATATTAGTAGGACGTAGGAAAGGATAGCAGAATATGATAGGATGAAATTTCAGAAAGCATATGAGATACAGCTTTCAAATAGTCATTTATATATAGGTATGTTTGGGTGCTATTTAAATCTTTTCCGGTAGAACATCCAGAATTTTAAATAAAAATAAGACCAAGCGAAACCAACATTGTAATGACTTTCATTATGGAGCAGAAAAGGTCTCCCTACATGAAGTTTTAATAGGAAAGCTACTTCGAAATAGGTTCCGACCAAACGCTTTCAACTTTTTATCTGCATACAAAACAAGCCCACTCTTGCAGAATTGTAACTACTTTTTTTTACCCCTATCGAGTGCTCGATTCTTTTTGTACCTACTGGAATATTGGAAAATCAGGACATGTGTTTGGTTTGTGAGAATCTTCAAAGTGAGAATGAATTTTTACAAAAATATACGGCACACTAAAGGCATTTTAGTATCCTCACAAACCCCTTGTACCCTTCCGTTTCTAAGGCTAGATAAATACTAAAAATAGTTAATAACAAAATGTATAATATGGGAAAAGGCATGGAAACAGCAAGTAATTTTCACAAGAAAAGTTATGATTTATTCCAATCCAATAACACGAACAAATACCACTGGTATTGCTTTAAAATTTTTATTAATTTCTAGTCCGAACAAATTCCACTCTTAAAATTATTTAATTTTATGTCCGAACGAATACCAAAATTTGAATTTGGTACAGTCAGCTCAGCCATCAAATTATTTATACACATTGCCATGCATAAAGACGCCATTAAAAACATCTAAGTGCATCTACCTGTTACTACGAGTATTAACAATTGCCGCTCGATAATCCTCTACTGATAGTCTATTCATCAATCAACAATGGATAATATCAATACTATCGATACCTTGTTCTTCTTCAAAGACGATACTATCGATAGATTACGTACGGTTGCAACAATCGGTGATTATCTATGATACGCTATTGATAATGTATTATCGAGTGGCAACTCTGCGATACATACAGTATTCATAAAGATAAAAATAAGTAGTATTGATGGTAAATAAAAAAATAGTAAGTATACTAAATTCAGATGAACCTACGAGTCAGTGAGTAAAGAAAACAGAGAAAAGAGGTTCTTGGTAAGGTTTCGTTGGTTTGATACTTTACCGGTACTGTGCTTTTAGGCAGAAAAAAACCTCAATCTTATTTATTTATTTAAATTTCACTTAAAGCCATAGGCTACCAGTCAACCAACAAGTGATGCCGAGAACAAAAAGCAGAAGTAAGTGCAAAATTGAGCCAGAGCTGTAGATAAAATCATTACTTATGTAGGTATAAAATTATACATAATAAACTTACATACAAAATACTACTGCATATATACATATACTACACTACATATATTCTTATCAAATACTCTTTGAAATTTCATAAAAAATGTGCGCGTACTGCATTCTTAAATGCCGGGCGACTAGTGGCCTTGCGGATACTAAATCCTCTTTTTGGGTCTTATTTTTTTGGTAACTGGATTAGATTTTGCTCACTGTATTACTGAAGTAAGGAATGCGTATACCCTACGGGGTATTATGTAATGTAACAATTCGACGCAGCGGTGCGAAGTCACACTTAGATTTGCTGGCACCGTAGATTTAAAGAAAAATCATCTTGCTGGCACTAACCCCTGGATATTGAAAATAATCTTAACTAATGACAATATTAAAGCTTGGTTTATCTACGTCTTGCTAGATTATCCAGACAGTGACAAAACGATACTTGAGAACGATTTTAGTTAAGACAAGACAAGTGACGAACTCCGTGGCGCAGCGGTCAACACGCCTGCCTGCGACACGGATGGTCCCGGGTTCGATCCCCGGTCAAGTCAAGATGGAAAATGATCTTTTTCAGATTGACATGGGTCTTGGATGTTTATCTATATAAGTATCTATTATAAAATATAGTATCGTTTTGAGTTAGTATCCCATAACACAAGTCTAGAACTTACTTTGGGGCCAGCTCAATCTGTGTGATCTGTGTCCAAAAAAAAAGAGTATATATTCTTTGGTTAAGATGCATCTAACATGAGGGGTGCGTGATGCGATAATCGGGTTTGCGTAAACAGGAACGTGGTACGAATCCTTCTTGTGAAGAGCTCTATAATTTCTTCATATATTTTCAATTCCGCAATGTTTTTGTAGACTCCTAATTTTGGTATTCAATCATGTTCTTTAAGAGGGTATACTAGCAGTGCGTTTTCCATACAAATGTATTTCTCTATTTTCTCGCTGAAAACTGCTTCTAGAGGCACAATTCTTTTTACATAAAATCTATTACTAAAATAGGTATGTCCATATGATTTATTTTTTTCTAAATCCTGTTTAAAAGAAAAAAAATTGTACAAAAACAGTTTTTTTTGAAAAATAAAAAATAGGGGCATTCCTATTTTAGTACAAGATTTTATAAAAAAAGGATTGTGGCTCTAGAATCAGTTTTCAGCGAGAAAATAGAGAAATACATTTGTATGGAAACCATATTGAAAAAATACTGCTAGCATGCGCTCTTAATGTTTTATTTTAATAATGAATTGAATTGAAAACAGTGTGTATTTTCATTGTGATTTATCCTACAAAATAAAACCACAGATGCATTAAATATAGCATTTGTGTGCTGACCCGTGGCTATCTAAACTACAACGGTCTAATAAACTTGCTAATTAATTAGGCCAGCATCATCGAATCTCCTTAATAATTCAATTATAACAGTTATCATTTTAGTTATTTGGATGACCTGTTTGCTCCACATTTTAACCAGTTGTTACTTTAATCAAAATTGTTCAGAATTTGATTGTAAATACTCACAAACATCCCAAACTGTGCCTTTGGATCTCAGGCCTTGGGCTCTATCGACCCTATAAGATAATTATAAAGACATGACAATAAATATGTGTGTATGATTAATTGAAACCGACTCTTAACAATAGGAAGGTTTACGTTTGGCAGAAACCACGCCTAAAAACTTGAATGACATAGCTTCTATTCTGCTAATGTTACAAATTTGAACTACTAGTTCATTGTAAATTAGCTTCGCTCAATAATTGAAAATGATTGAAAAGTAAATATCAGACGCCTTCAAGTTAACTACGTGATGTGGTGAATTTCGTGATGACATTGTAATGTCGCAAGGTAAGCGTGTGTTTCTCACATATAGAACTTAGTTTTTGACTAGAAACACCTGCACGACCACCTTTTCTGTTTGTTTCAACTGTAAATAAAATTAAAAATTGAACAAAATTTACTGGCAATGTTCAATCCTACAACTCTTGATATAAACAAAATGAAGTTTGTCGAAAAGGGGGATTAAAAAAGAGATTATAAATAAAATAAAATAAATAAATATTTACGGACAAATCACACAGATTGAGCTAGCCCCAAAGTAAGTTCTTAAGTAAGACTTGTGTTATGGGATACTAACTCAACGATAGTATACTTTATAACAAATACATATATAGATAAACATCCAAGACCCAGGTCAATCTGAAAAACATCATTTTCCATCTTGACCTGACTGGGGATCGAATCCGGGACCATCCGTGTCGCAGGCCGGCGTGTTGACCGCTGCGCCATGGAGCTCATCAATTTATTAATAAAATATATTTGTGAAAGCGAAATATATTGTTCTTAATTTTTCATAGCCAAAAAGTTTGCATAATATTTTTATAGTTTACTCGCAAATTAAATTAAAAAGAAAAACTAAAGAGCTAAAGACATTTTATAACGTCTAAGCAACTCTCAAGATACTATTATTTGAAATTGAACTCCTCCACTGAGACTATTTGCTATACGTGAACTCACACAACAAGGCAATCACGAGAGTACGAGCAAGTATTAATTAAGCTCCTGCTAAGCTTTCATAGTCGCATTCGTAACATCCGGACAGTTTAAGTATTTATTGTTTGTTTTTCGTGTGTGTAAGTGGCCAAAACTGTTGTCAGATTTTTAAGCTGCCTAAAGGCATCTGACATTGCTTAACGACTGCCAACAATGATGACAGCCGAAACCAACGGCTTGAACGGAGGAGCTGATGAACGGAGGAGAGAGAAGTCATTTTTATGCCACTTGCGGTCAGCCATCCAAGTGGTGTCTGCGCCCAGGGTCACATAACATGCGCAAGCGCTAATAATGCTCAGGCCCACTAGGCCATCGGGTTCCACGAGTATTTAATAATTACCTGTATGTGTGTTATTTGGTCTTTTATTCCAGATGATTTGGTATACTTAGTTTCAACTCAACAGTAAACTGTTGCACAAATAGGAGAAACCAAATACATTGTTTCTAATACCAATTTAAAAACATATTTATATCGATATTGTTGTAATTTAAAATAAGTTTGATATAAATAATCTATTGAATTGATTCAGGCATTGTTTGCGGATTAACATCTAATAGGTTCATTGCCCCGTCCGTGTAGAGACGAAATAGGTAGGTACGTGTCGCGAGCACATCATTGGCATTGGTTAGGTTAGTTATCTACTAATGAAAGCAACAGCGCTCTGGACATGTGCCTATCCCCCCTATATCCGTGCACCATTCCGCTAGCTACATAAAGTTCATAGGCTGAGGTTAGACTTCACATGGACTTTACCGGTATCCGAATTGAATGTTTTGTCCACTTCAAGTCTTCCCGTGGAGTAGAGGGCAACTTAGGAAACACAAGCTAAACAAAGCATAAAGAGACATCTCCAATCCGTCTCGACAGCGTGGAGAGTGTAGGCCAAATCCTTTGACTGCTCCGGTTAATATATGGCTCAGGCAGTACAGCAAGGGTCATACTTCTGCAGTTGAAATTAAAAAAGATCTGATGATGATGATGATGATGTAATGACATACCCTGTAAGTAGTGGTGTTGGTGGTATCTGCTTGCGGCAGTGACAGCAAGGCAAAGGGTAGCAACTCAAGCTAAACAAAGCTTTAAAACACCAAAGAGACATGTTCAATCCGTCTTGCCAGCTTAGAGAGTGTAGGCCAATTCCTCTGACTGCTCTAGCAAATATATAGCTCTCGTAGTACAGAGAGGGTCATGCCCCTGCATTGGAGATTATAAAAGACGCTAAAATATGGCTCTGTTGGTGCTCATGCTCTTGCAGTGGAAATTAAAAAAGACCTGTTGATGATGATGATGTAAAGACATACCCTGTATGTAGTGGTGTTGGTGGCGTCTGCTTGGGGCAGTGACAGCAAGGCAAAGGGCAGCAGCAGCGCACTGGACATGCGCCGCGGCCCCCCCATATCCGAGCACCATTCGCGCGATTGCGCTCTCCTGAAACAAACGAGATATTTTTCCTATTTATCTAAGTCGCAATAATATCAAATCTGTTATAGAAATTATTTTGCCCAACGGACACCGGCAAATCGCATCACAGCTGATGATGCAACGAATAAAACGTCTAGATGAGAATGTATGAAGTCAATTTGAGTTGATTTAATAAAAACATCACTTGTCACGCTCATAGGTGTATATTTGTGTTTCAACAAGTACTTATTATTAATGCATTATTAATTAATTAATACGATCATTTAAATAAAAATGAGTCTTAAGACGTCATGACATTTTTTAGAGACATGAAGTGTTGGCCGAAAATTTACATAATCAACTAATATTAATCAATGGATATATTAAAAAGTAATCACTGCAAAAGTAATTTAAAACAGGTACTTAACATGAGCTTTCCTGTAAAGTCCCGTTAAGACAACAATGTAACAGAAAGTAATCAAAGAGGATTGTCTCCAGAAAGTAACTAGCCGAGATATTAAAAACAGATAGTTCTAATTGGTTGAGTTGAATCTCGAATAGGTAGTGCTAGTCAAAGCTCAAGACAAACTATAGGTACCTCTCTCTAAGATCTTCCAAGAGCGCTATAAGTGTTCCTTCTTTTAATCACTTTTCTACCAATCCACTGTATGTAGATCTTTAGAGTCTTAATTACAGTTTTGTTTTAGTTCCGCACATACGAGTATAAAGGACAATGGGACCCTAGTACTGAGCTTTTTCTGTCCATTCATCCCTCAGTCCCAGTCGTCCCAGTGCCATTTATTTGGCACCGCATCGTTATCAGCAACTTATATCTTGCCATCTCCTAATTTCCCTTTCGAATTATCTTATTTTAAATCTTAACGTCATAATACCTGTATCCTGTTGAATTATAATATAAATGCCTGTCTACACAGTTTGAAGCTTTACGTAAAGCCCTGTTACTTCGATACTCTGACGGCTTTCGTGGCGCAATGTTTAAGACGCTAGATTGCTATACTTTATTCAATAAATTTCATAAATTGTACGGGGTTCTGGAGCTACCCAAAAGAGTTGGCACCAAGCAGGTTGGCAATAAAACTTTGCCAAATTGTATTACAGCGTGAATAGTATAAACAAACATGCTGTTATTACATGGGCTCTTAGGCTCTGAGCATCAAAGCTAGTGAGGACGCAACAGGGAAACGCTTGGTTGAGAAGGACAATTTCATCAGATATCTATCTGTGAATGTGACTATAATCTTACTTATGCTTGTTACTCGTCGAACGTGGAAGCTTGACGGACGCGCCGTTATAAACAAAGGCCGACTTAGTTTATTGCTCATAAATAAACTATTAGCAAGAATGTCATAACGTTAAATGACAATGGTAATAACATGTGAGGACAAGCTAAAAGTTGGGGGTAAACTATTTTCTAGATACTCGTAAGTATACGTTGTTTAGTCCACCATACAGTTATCACATACGTCTTCTCTGGCTAAATCGATTTTTTTCTTTACATTTTTTCTATCCCGATAATAGCAATGTTGTGAATATCTCTAAAAGTTTTAACGCCAACCTTTGATAGCACACAAAAAAGCACGCGAGTGACCCGTTTCAAGAATAATTTTCCACACTCGCATTTTCTACTCGTCCAAACTGGACCTTGTCGTAACGCCATTACACAAGGAAGGTTGACTCGGTTTATCACTCATAAATAAACTATTAGCAATAATGGCGCAACGATAAACGCTAATGATTTTAACATGTAAAGACAAGCTAATAAGATAGGGTTAACCTAATTTTCGCCTGATATACAGCGTTTAAATTAACCACTATGATATTCCCCTTAATAAAATTTTCAAAGAAATAAAATAATGCTGAGAGATATCTGAAAATTACTCCACCAACAAGAGCGTGACTCTCAAATAAGAAGAAGAATTATCTTGAATGGGTCAAAATTATTTTTATGAGACTTACGCTGGGAACCTGTAAAAAATCAACATTTCTATACAAAGATGTTCAGCCGGCCCGATGAATAATTACGTATTTTTTCTCGTGCGAAAATAAGAATGTACTATCAGGTAATAGTTATCTGATAGGGATGCAAGCATAAGGTAGTTAGTATATTCACAATCTCATCATCATCATCTCAGCACCCGCAAGAAACCCTTAGCTGGACATAGGCCTCCCCAGAGGATTTTTGCCATACTTACGCACCACGTTTGGCAGACGGGTTGGTGAGCGCAGTTTGTTATCTCGATTCTGAGGCTGTTGCCCATCGAAGCTGTTTAAGCAAGGGAAGGGTAGGAAATCTTTCGACTGTGGGAACAGGAAAAAGGTATTTGGAATGCTAATTGCCCGTATGGATAAGGGATTAGAAAATAGCAGTTCGACAGGCTGGGCTGGTACGTGATGTCATACTTGTATCCACCGGACAGGCAGTTGAGGCTGACACCCCTGACCGTTGGTATATTACATCGTAAGTATCGTACATACGCTCCTCGTACATATTAACAGGTCAACAGAATCAGATAGCCGCTTTGGCTCAGCTTCAGAATCAGTTATCTTCGTTTTGCTTTCGCCGACAGCCGCCAAAGTTTCGCTATGCTAACTTTTGAATGGAATCCGAACTTTGAATGTCGGCTGTTTTATAACTTCACTGTAATGCGGTTGTACACTCCAGCTCATTGTGTGTCCTTTTAAGTCTCCACTGCAGGAGTACGATCCTCTCTGTACTAGCCATATATATTAGCCAGAGAAGTCAGACTGGCCAGACGGGTTGAAGAAGTCTTTTTGATGTTTATAAACTTAGTTTAGCTAGTGTTTTCTTAGTCGCCTTCTACGACATCCGCAGTATATGGAGTGGTCCTATTCTACTGTCCTGGAAACCACACGGCGAATCATACATGTAGTGAAATTCAATTGTCGTCACATGCTCACCGAAACATTACGGCTGAAGATGTAACCATTTTTATTTTCTAATAAACATCAACAACTATAAAAAAAGGTGTACATAAAAAAAAACCTGGAAAATTCACAAAATGAACATGCGGGTATAGTCTTCTTGGTATATAAGATTGTATCGTGTGTTATATGTAAATGGGACATGGTATCAGCAGCAAGTGAAGAAACAGATAGCTAGGTACTTTGGCTCAGCCTCAGAATCCGTTATCTTCGTTTTGCTTTCGCAGACAGCCGTCAAAGTTTCGCTATGCTAACTTTTGAATGGAATCCGTTGTCGGTTGTTTTATAACTTCGCCAAAAGGTATGAACAGTACACTCCAGCTGATTATGTGCGTAGAAAGTATTATACATGTAGTGAAATTCAATTCCTTATCGTCACTTCGTCACCGCAGCATTATGGCTGAGGACGCAACATGGTAAACCCAGAAACTCTGATGAAAATGCGGGCAAAGGCTTCTTAGTATATTGATTGATAGATTGTATCGTGTGCTACATATAAATGGGACATGGTATCAGCAACAAGTGAAAAAACAGATAGCCGCTTTGGCTCAGCCTGAGAATCAGTTATCTTCGTTTTGCTTTCGCCGACAGCCGTCAAAGTTTCGCTATGCTAACTTTTGAATGGAATCCGAACTTTGAATGTCGGTTGTTTTATAACTTCGCTATAAGGCGGTTATACACTCTAGCTGATTGTACGCATAGAAAAGTAAGTAGGTATATATTACCATAGATTACTAAATTACGTTTATATTACACTGTATCGTATGCTATAAGTTAACGGGACATATTATCAGCAGTATATACAGAATCAGATAGCCATTTCGGCTCAGTCTCAGAATCAATTATCTTCGTTCTTCTTTTGCCGACAGCCGCCAAAGTTTCGCTATGCTTACTTTTAAATGGAATCCGAACTTTGAATGTCGGTTGTTTTATAACTCTGTTGTAAGGCGGTTATACACTTTAGATGATTGTATGAAGGAAATATTATACACCATATAATAAACCAATAAGCATAACCTTTTTGGATTATAATAAGACCTTTGGCAGTTAATAATAACATCCAACTCATCAAACTTATCTACAGTAGCAGTTCAGGTGCAGTAAAGCTTCAAACTCAAAAGGAGATCTATTATCTCCAAAATTGTTCACATGTAGCCTAGTAATGGTTTTTAGAGTTTGGCAAATAAGTCGCAAAATATAGGCAGGCATTTTGATTGGGGAACTAGGCTAGCAAATCTACGTTTCATCGATGACATTGTTTTTTGTCTTACTCTCTCGCAAAACTACAAAAATCAGAGAGGCAGCTAAACTAAAATGAGATTGAACAGGACATGTGTGTAGGATGCACCCAGATAGGTGGGCAAGGGTAACTACTGAATGAGCCCATCTGTTGGCTGGCGTTGATAAAGAGGCCGCCCAAGGACAAGAGGTCTGATGATCTGGTGGCTTCTGAAATTGGTTATCAATCGCAGGAGATAGAGATGAGTGGCGGAATAGAGGAGACTCCTTTGCCCAGCTGTGAGACAGTATAGGCTATTAAAGGAAAAAGTTGTGCAATCACAGCAGGAGTTGCATCGAAAACGCTCAGATAAGAGAAAGAATGGAATATGTAACGTTATCTTAAACTCGGGTAAATAAGCGGGCAAATAAATAAGGATATTTTACCACAGTTCACTAAATAATGTTCATATTAAACTGTCGTATGCTACATGTAAACGGGACATGTTATTAGCAATAAATACAGAATCAGATAGCTGCTTTGGCTTAGCCTCAAAATCAGTTATCTTGATTTCGCTTTCGCCGATTGCCGTCAAAGCTTTGGTATGAAATTTTAAATGGAACTCAGATTTTGAAAGTAGGTTGTTTTATAACTTCGCTGTAAGGCGGTTGTAAACTTTAGCTGTTTGTGCATAAAAAATATCATGTAAGATTGGCAACCCGATTCGATTTTCTTATTTAGGTATACTTAAATCCAAAATCAGTAAAGTTGAGCTCAAATTTTGGCGTAACTAACTGAAAAAATATTTATTTATACCTAAATGAAACATTATTATATTAACATTAGGATGGGTCAACACAGTTCATCTTATCTCTTGAGAGTCTTGTTTCAATAAAGAAAGATATCCGTTCGCCTCGTACGAGAGTGTACTCTAACCACGACCGATTCTGTAGCAACTGTGCCTCTCGAAATCCCTCAATCCTTAAGTATCTCTTGAATCCAGCAATATATTTTGTTCCAAAATTAAATCGTTTCAGCTCTCGAGCAATAAAGCTGAAAACTTTGACATTGTCGCTCCGTGTTACTGTTTATGTTTCTAAATAAAAACTTAGTACGTTTTACCGTTATTCTTGAGATTAATTAAGTATAAAGAAATAATTTATCTAATTTCATTTCGGTTGAAAACTTTATTTTGTACTTTTACTTGTTGTTGCATATATTTTTATCATCTAAAGACATTTGTTAATCGAACTCATTAACATAGCACATAGGGTAAATAATGAGTCGTGTCCCTACAGTGTGTAGGTAATAACATGTCATTATAATATTTAAGGTTTTTTTTTCGAGTTTCGGAGAGAAAGTTGTTAAATATCATAAACTGATCATGCCTCTTAAATATCATTTTGCCATTTTGTTACACTTGTGTTAATAGATCTACACTTTTGCACTTATCAGACCATATGCGCTATATAAAGCTTTGTATATTCTTAGATACCTATCAGAGCATATGTACATAGAAGACAGAATACTTAGATTGTGGTTCCAGTATTCTACTAAAAATATTGAAAGTTCAGCCAAATCGGACTCAATATATAAAAAATAAATCCAAAAAATGTGGACCTTGTCTGGTAAAATTAAAACCTACCTATTTTAAAAATCCGATGACGTTATAAAGAGCTATATTGCTTTATTAATATTCTACAATATCCCCACCTTATCGCACACATGTTCACCGCAGCTATAAAAAGCAAGTGACGGGAAAAAGCAATAAATTAAAAAAGGCGAAATGTCAGGCGATGAGCGGGCTGCTGGGTAACCAGGTCACTACAGGTATACAGGGCAGAGCGCAAATAAAGAGGATAACAGAAGTATAACTAAACTAATTTTAGATTAGTACCTTTTTAAGGGTGACACACGAAAAAATAAGACAAGTAGTTTCGAAAGATATCGGCCAGTAACAGACTGCGTACGTGAGTGTATCTCACGTTAGTTTTAATTTATAGGTATAACTTTATCACTACTCTTCCACACTAAATGTTATATTATCTGCCTCTGGGGATACGACGCTACTGGCAGGCATAACCAGAATACGATGAACATAAAAGAATAGAAATGATACAATCTAGTTACGATCGGTGTAAACTTAGCTTTAAGTAACTTATTGACGTCAACAATAACATAACATTGTAAACCAATTGTAAATGTAAATTGACTTCACCAAATGATATTTAAAATATCTTAAGATGAATAAAAATTTTGACTATTGACTATTGATCTGCAGCTCAGCGTGCCCATCATGGGTTTCGGTAAAATATAACAGTTCGTTGTGTACATTAATTTTATTAGTAGGTTTACTCACATTAGTTTGGTCGTGTATATCGACAAGATATGATGAGTGACAAGACGAAAAAATATTTTTAGCGACAAAGTTGATAGTTTTGACTAGAACGCATTGATTATTAAAATGCTCTTTGGTTTTGAGAGACACATTTTGCTTAGAGTTGCTGATGTACGAAGTCAACGTATGCCTAGTATTGCTGCAAGGCACACGTAAACGCTTGTCATGCCGTTCCGTGCCGTGTGGTTTCCGGCAGAGTAGAATGGGGCCACTTAAATCTTCGACTGCGACTTAAAAAACACAAGCTGAACAAAGCTTATAAACATTAAAGAGACCTATCAAACCCGTTTTGCCAGCGGTAGTTGCCAAATTCTTTGACTGCTCTGGCTAATATGACGGTTTGAAGTACAGAGAGCCCGTGCTCCTGTAATGGAGACTAAAAAACACCTGATAATGATGACACATAAACGCATAGTGTACGATGTGTCGGATTTAATGCTCTCCTTAATTTGTAGAACAGGTGTACAGTGCCGGAGCTAGGAGCGTTTCCGCTCAGAGGGTTGAATGGCGCTTTGGCTCTTAGCGTCCACTAGATGGCAATCATAACAACGTAGGCGTAGGCTTCGTTTTTGCTATGTCAGTCGGTGCCGGACTTCACGCATAGCTTTTTATTTCACTTTACTTTGTTTACGTAACATGTTTTGAAAAGTTTGCAAAGCTGTTAATTATACACGGTGAAATACCCTTAAAGGATGATAAAAAGCTCGTTAGTATGAGTAATTTTTTTACGGGTAGGTGCAAATGTTGGAAACTCAATATTTTTTCGACTTCCTATTACAAATTGACCGCACGGCTGATCTTTTTTGTATGGAATTGTAAAAATGAGTTCCCAGCGCTCCCAAAGTAAACGCTTTGTTACTCTATAAATTTACAAACATAGGTTCATGAAATCGAAAAACAATACACTCGTTTTTTGGAAATTAGCAGGGCATGCATTTTTTTAAACAACTTACTAAATTACATAAAAAGTCGAGTCTATATCAGGGTAGATCACTAAACTGAAAATGATCGGTCCACGGGGGTGGCCCTGCTGACAACCAACTGTGTAACTGGTAAATCAAAATAAGAGAGGCGGTTATTAAAAGAAATAATAATGGGTTAAAGCCTGTTAAAGCATTGACTAAGGCAAATCTTTTCTAAAATTTAAAAGACTGAGTCAAAATCCGTAGAAAAAGAATTCATCGGGAGCTTGGAAGATTAAGATTTAGACACGGATTCATATGAGACAGTTTCGGAAAGTCATGAAATAAGGACAGGCCAGCTAACTGCCTACGTGCAGGACTTCAACGTTGCGGCCGATCGACGTCAATCCAGGCAAAAAAATAGAAATCGTGAGCGGAGTCAGTTTGTATAAAACACAACAAAGCTAAAAAGACACATACTAATAATATATATACACAACTATACGAGACTCAACTGGAGAAAATATTTAAAAAACGACATATAAGGGTAGACATACAAACTGTAAATGGCCAGTCCAAGGGAGTCACCCTGGAAATAAGCAACTGTGCAAATTTGGTAATCAAAATGTGCTAAGGCTTTGACTAATGCAAATCTTTTTCAAAATTGAAAAGTCTAAGCACAAAACCCAAAAATAGAAAAGGTATTCATCGGGAACTTAGAGGATTAAGATTTAGACACGGATTCGTAAGGGAAAGTTTCGGAAACTCATGAAATAAGGACTGGCCGGCTAACCGCCTACGTGCAGGATTTCAAGACTGCGGCCGATCGGCGTCAATCCCGACATAAAATTGGAAAACGTGAGCGGAGTGGGGAGTGCGGATTTTGAAAAAGATTTTGGTGATGTAAGCATCTAACTGTATATAAAATAACGAAATAAGCAAATCCAGCCACAAGATCCCTTCATCTTATTTACGGCTTGACCGATTTCAATAAAACCTGTCTAAGAATCATCGCCAAGAAACCTGCTTTCAAATAACTACACAACAACAACTGACACACTCAGTCTTCTCAAAGGGCCGTCAGGCGAGTCAAAAATGTGTCGTGTTACTTTTATGGGTTATCCAGGTATTTTTATCAATCATTTTCTTTTTTTTTTTTGAGAAGTATATCATTATCTAGCACAAGGAAAAAGTTATGCATATGTTAACGGCAATCTGTATATCTCGGCATTACATACAATGCCTAGGCTACGTATAGAATGCCTAAAACGTCCAGGTAATGCATGAAATATTATAGAATAAAGTCCAGTCTTTTAGAGACGAGATAGAACCTTTTTTCCTCAAAAGGCTTCTAAAAGCCACAAACTATCGTCGGGATTGTCGCGGCCACGTAGCGGCCGATATTTCTGCAAATTGGCCGTCTACCTGGGAAAGCCTGTCACGCGACCCTACTCACAACGTCAGTACGTTCTATACACGACTACACGTACTACAGATCAATCAGTTTAAGAAAAAGCTTAGCTTACTGCATTTATTTATAGCAGCACTGTGTATTTATTTATGAGGTTAGGTAAAGTTCGGTACTTTTCTTTCATTCATAAATACTATAAGTATGTCTATGAACAAATAGCTTGTATGATAAATTTTCCGTACTAACTTGCAACCGCAATTTCGAAACATTTAAGGTTTAATTTTTCAAAAAAGAATATTAATATTAATTTTATAATTTACCCAACTTGATAAATGGTCTAAAAATTATGATATTGCCATACAATTTATTACCCCCCAATTGATTCGTTTAAGGGATGAATTTCGAATAAATATTATTTCGTGTTCTTATTTATTTATATTGCCTAGCACAGTACCAATTTTCATGGTTCCACCTTGAAAAGACATATAGACTTTCATACAAACTTATTTCTCCTATTTTCTCTCTACTTAGTCGTTGCACTCCTTACAGAGTGGTCGTGTTACCTTAGAGAATGAATTTCGAAAAATCCCTTATTAGTGCTCATTTACGTTACAAAAATAACATTTTTTAAGTTTATAGGTTTCTAGTTTTAGTATGTCTATCACCAATCATTGTTTAGTTTTACATATAGCGATAGAAGATATAATATGGACTACTATACTTTATTTAACAGTAAAGTAAGAACATGGAGAGAATGACTAAGTCCAAGAACTTTTACTTAAAATAGAAGATAAGAGAAGAAATATATGTATTCTAATATTATTACAAGCAATGTTTAAAACAAAATAGTTGTTAAAAAGCAATACCTATGCAGATAAGAAATTCTATGTACTTAACAAAAAATTAATTATTCTTTTGAATAAGTAGTTCAAAAAGTTTTCCACAAAGATCTACTCAGAGCCAACGAACAAGAACAGCTTTGCAAGAAAATTGTTTGAAACAATTGTCTTGGAATATACCGGTGTAAATTTACCCTCGACATTACCTTGAAGGGCGACTGAGCATCATCATCATCATCATCAGGTCTTTTTCAGTCTCCACTGCAGGAGCACGACCCTCTCTGACTATCAGAGCCGTATATAAGCTAGGGCAGTCAGAGGATTTGGCCTACACTCTCCACGCTGGCCAGACCGGTTGGAGAGGTGTCTTTGATATTTTAAAGCTTTGTTAAGTTTATGTTCCCTAAGTCGCCTTTTACGACATCCGCGGGAAGACTTGGAGTAGTCCTATTCTACTCTGCCGGGGACCACACGGCGACTGAGCCCGGCAATATTAATAACTTTTCCTAAAAACAACGACCCGAAATTTTAAAAATATTTACATTCGCATACAAAAGTGTTCAGTCTGCGGCCGGGCAATTTGTATGAAGATGTTGAATTCATTTCGAATTCCCATTTTTGGTCCCATATCATCGTCATTTCGTGTAGGTGACACGGTCAGTCGACCATGCACACCCTGGTGTCAGAGTTCTTCGGAACCGCCTCTCGGCATCTGACGTGGTTCTTTTAACGACTACCTGATGGCAGCTGAGACCAACGGCTTAACGTGCCTTCCAAAGCACGGAATCATCTTTCTTATCAAACAATCAGGTGATTCATCATGCCTGCAACGTCCTAACCAAACTGAAAACCACTTTACAAAGTATGCTTCCCGTGGGAATCGAACCACGACCCCCGATTTAATAAGGCAAACGCCTTAACCACTGGACCACAGAGGCTGGTCCCATAGGAAAAGTTGTTGACGGCTGTGTCTCGCCTCAAGAGAATGTTGAGGTAACACATTCACACCAGGTAAAAAGCATTCTTTGTAAATTTTTAAAAGTCATAATAAAATAATGTTATATGCATTGCACATAAAAAAGTAATATATTTAGTTAGCCATCTAACCCACGTGAGGACGTCCTCATGGCACTGAATTTGGAAGGCATATTATTTTTCAAAGCCGTCTTATACCAAAAAACCTTTTATTAGATGAAATAGAATGCATATCTGCGCAGGTAATACCTAAATTGAAAATATTTACGTCTACGCGTGGGAGTGAATCATCCCCTCTGACCTTTCCCTCGGATCTGTGGAATATTATCGAAACATTTCGGAATACCTACCAAACTTTTTGGCAAAACAAAAGACTAACTCATGGCCTTAATTTCATGATTAACATATTTGAGATTTAAATAAGATTTCTTTTTAGGGTTCCGTAGTAAACAAGGAACCCTTATAGTTTCGCCATATCTGTCTGTCTGTCCGTCCGCGGTTTTACTCAAAGACTATAAGTACTAGAAAGCTGTTATTTGGTATGTGTGGTATGTTTAGTCATGCCAAAAAAGTGGTAGTGCTTTTTTTCTACTAACCCATTAGTGGATTATCGTTAAATAGGTCTTTAAAAATATTATGAGGTTGAGAACACCATTGTTTGATTTAGGGATCCGTTTCTAAAATATATGGTTTTAAAGTGCAAATTTTTGTCAGAGGTGAGTGTCCCCCCACCCCCTCTATCTGCTAAACGGTTATATAACCGTTGTGGATATGGATACATGAAAAAAATACAGCAAGAGTATATGTAACGAAGTTGAAAGGAAAACTTCAGAGTTTAGTATCAAGTACATACTTAAATGTTATGCAACCAACTTATTGAAAATTAGCACTTTTTAATAAATCGCAAAAATAACTTTGTCATTCATACAAACACTATGAAAAACAAAGTTATATTATCTGGCGAACAATGAGAGGTTTTTGGATAATCTTAGCTTGCTTCTACGAAACCCTTCATGGGCGAGCCCGACTCGCACTTGGCCAAGCCTGTTAATAAAACAAATTTCCTCTGGAACAACCCGGCAATAATATTTTCTAACTTTTAACAACTTCGGTATACAACGTTTGATGGTCGCCTCGCCTCAACATTCACTTGGTTTATATTATTATTATTATTTTATCCCTGGCCCCTTTTCGGCTATGGTGAGCTATGTTTATGTCATGTTTATAAAAGGCTACCAAAATACCAACGTATGCCTTTATAGGGCTTAAGTACCCTATTTTATCTGAAAATGTACATAAGCATTATGAGCACGACAGAATACCGCCTATACAAATAATTATGATGCATTGAGGAGGCGGAGTCAATCATATCAAAGCCTTAATGGATGTTAAAGTAATCATCAAAACAGTGCAAACCGTTATTGTCAAAAGATAGTCAATAGGCTTGTTTGGAAACCAAAAGATATCGACATTTTCATACAAATCGCGCAGCCGGCAGGACATTTTTGTATGGGAACATGTTTTTTGACTTCTCAGTCTTGGTACCATTGCAAAAATTGTTTAAAGTGACGGGTTTAGTTAGTTAAGGCTATGTCGTAAATTGTTTTTTGGTAGGACGGCAAACAATTAAGCAGGTCACGTGCAGGCCTATTTGTTAACGTTTGACAGCTACGGTGTACATCATTTGGATGGTAACTCCAATATTCATAACCGGTTCCGTATGAATTATTATATTTAATTATGATATGAAAACCGAAATGGATGTTAAAATGACTATAAAAAATCTACAACTGCAACACCGGGGCGTGTCGTTTCAAGAGCCTTCCCGACCTTTCAAGAAAACAATCGTAAATTTTAACATTAGCTATGTTAACAAACAGTTCTAACTACCACTTGAAATAAAACTTCTTTCAGCCTATTGGTTAACTTGGATGTGGATTGGATCCCGATCAGAACATTAATTTCTGTGATTGATCACGACACTAACGGTGCCACAGTTAGTGATCTTTATAGAAGTACAAAGAAACCCAAGATAAAATGCCATGATGCCACTACTCTTTATGACCTGTGTATTGAAAGGGTAATTAGAACATTTCAATTGTGGAAACCATAGATGTAAGATAATGGTGGAAACAGTTTACATTTTCTCAACTATCATGATTCAAAAAGTATATTCCTGTAACAGACAGTGAACTCAAAAAAAGAATCAAATAGTCTTAAAAAATACAGTCTTCAACAATATACTTTTCTCAAACATGCTCGGAAATGTAGGCATTACTGTAGTAAAAAGAAGACCGGAAGTTTGTAATTCTTGGCTCATTCATCGCATTGCCGGCCTAGGCCAGGAAATAAGTATGAAAATTACTTCCCGGCCGCTGCTCAAAACTTTTTAATTAATCTATGTAACGTAAATTATGTCACTTGTCATACAGCCAGTTTACTACCACTGCATTTTTAAAAAATGCATATAATACGTGAATATAACTACAATTTCATTAAAATATCGATATGTGATCATACGAAAATATGCTTAATTTTCGTTGCGAGAGAAGAAAACAATAATCTATGATCTATTAAATTTTTTGTGAAAAATATGACTGGGCTCTATGGGCATTGTTTCCTTTGCTGGAATTGACAACTGAAAATAAAAAAATTAAAAACTCGGGAGATCTGTTATTTTCACTATACCCGTAGTGATTAACGCCACTGCCGAAAAACTGCCTTTACGGATTTTAGGGCATAGAACACACGTCAATTGACTTTGAATTTATGGCCCCCCATAGAAACTCAAAAGGAATTGTATGGCATTTTTTTCATTTTCACCCTCACTCCATTATTTGTCTATGATCCTTATTGCCTAGAGAAAACATATGGCAGTCGGTCGTCTGATACTAGTAATAGTATCTTCTTCGTAGTTTGTGATTAACGCTTTGCAGTAATTGATTGACATTGATTGTTTTCGGTAAATATGTGCAAAGTTGGTTATTTATTCGAAATGAAACGGTTCAAAATGAGTTTTAGTGATGAAAGCAACACTGCAATGGATTTTAAGTACCTACTTCGCCTAATTTGAAACTTGAAAGTGGAAAAATTACTACCGGCAAATACCTAGTAAGGGGAAATATTTAAGGCATGTAAGTTTATGTGTAACTTTAAGTTAAATTTCCTCACATTTATTGAGAAAATCTCTATACTTTCCTCGGCGGGAAAGGGATTGCCGGACTCGTAACTATTGTCAAGGCCTCGCTGACGCTCGGCCTTGAAAACTATGCTCGTCCGGCAATCCCTTACTTCCCGGCCTCTGCAGTAATGTACTATTTCTCAAACATGCTCGGAAATGTAGGCATTACTGTAGTAAAAAGAAGACCGGAAGTTTGTAATTCTTGGCTCATTCATCGCATTGCCGGCCTAGGCCAGGAAATAAGTATGAAAATTACTTCCCGGCCGCTGCTCAAAACTTTTTAATTAATCTATGTAACGTAAATTATGTCACTTGTCATACAGCCAGTTTACTACCACTGCATTTTTAAAAAATGCATATAATACGTGAATATAACTACAATTTCATTAAAATATCGATATGTGATCATACGAAAATATGCTTAATTTTCGTTGCGAGAGAAGAAAACAATAATCTATGATCTATTAAATTTTTTGTGAAAAATATGACTGGGCTCTATGGGCATTGTTTCCTTTGCTGGAATTGACAACTGAAAATAAAAAAATTAAAAACTCGGGAGATCTGTTATTTTCACTATACCCGTAGTGATTAACGCCACTGCCGAAAAACTGCCTTTACGGATTTTAGGGCATAGAACACACGTCAATTGACTTTGAATTTATGGCCCCCCATAGAAACTCAAAAGGAATTGTATGGCATTTTTTTCATTTTCACCCTCACTCCATTATTTGTCTATGATCCTTATTGCCTAGAGAAAACATATGGCAGTCGGTCGTCTGATACTAGTAATAGTATCTTCTTCGTAGTTTGTGATTAACGCTTTGCAGTAATTGATTGACATTGATTGTTTTCGGTAAATATGTGCAAAGTTGGTTATTTATTCGAAATGAAACGGTTCAAAATGAGTTTTAGTGATGAAAGCAACACTGCAATGGATTTTAAGTACCTACTTCGCCTAATTTGAAACTTGAAAGTGGAAAAATTACTACCGGCAAATACCTAGTAAGGGGAAATATTTAAGGCATGTAAGTTTATGTGTAACTTTAAGTTAAATTTCCTCACATTTATTGAGAAAATCTCTATACTTTCCTCGGCGGGAAAGGGATTGCCGGACTCGTAACTATTGTCAAGGCCTCGCTGACGCTCGGCCTTGAAAACTATGCTCGTCCGGCAATCCCTTACTTCCCGGCCTCTGCAGTAATGTACTATTATTCACCGGATAATAGGTGCTACGAAATAAGAATGCTTTTGTTTTCGCTACATTATGTTATTAATGTCAACAATATTAATTTTCCTAGACGTGGCAGACAAACGGGACGAAATGAAAAAATACCAAAGTCCCGCTGAGTACAGGTCCTCCCAAGCAACAACGTTATATTTTTATGAAATTCCTGAGTCGCCATTTTGATCTGGCGTATTAAATAAACGGTTATCTAGACTCATTATTATTATTTTGAAATAAGATGAGTGGTGTTGAGATCTTAAACACGAATGGACTGATTGTAAAAATTATTTAACTACTAAACTAAAAGTTGTCTTGAAGAAGATGATATATTTGATGTTCCAATTGTTCGACTCTCACGTTCAGTACCACAAGTAAAATATTCCCACTGCTGAATATTATAAAAAGAAACAAACCTACTTACTATAACATGTATTTAACCAACTGCAGAAGAGCAGAGTTTGTTTTTATTTGCTTTATCTATTTATTTTTTTGATTTCTATTTAATTTATTTAAAAACTTTATTTGAGCCTTAAAAGCTACAATAGGTAGACTTAATGCTAATAGCATTCTCTCCCAGCCTAGCTTTAGAAAGTAACAAACAGTTATGTCACATTTACGCTTTATGTAACAGCCGGATTCACAAAAAAGAATATTTTTCTTTTTTGTGAATCCGGCTGTTAAAGCGTAAATGTGACATAACTGTCTATCTGTCTAGCTCAGCGAAATAAACAAACTTCTCACTTTAATTCGTTCCTAATATCTCAAATGCCGTCCTCAATTTACCAGCTCTAGAACCTAATATCGCCGCAAACTTAGTTCCGACTTTGGCAGCATTCCAACTTCACAAGTCACTTCACATATCTTCCAGATTGTTGGGAATCGTGATTTCAAGCCGTTGATGCTGAATTCTAAGAGATAAACTATTGTGTCGGTTGTGTTCCATCTAATGTTCTTCTAGCTTAGCACAGGTCACCTTAGCACACCGTTCAACAGAAAGTCTGACAATGTCTGCGTGTTCTTTGCTACCCTGTATTTGCAGACTTTCTGTTCAGGCGGGTTCAAATTTCATATTTGTCTAAACATCATCTGACTCTTTGAGCTAATGCTCAGTCAAACATAAAATATCCACATTTAATTCTTGTAGAACTAATTCTACGAACAATTCTTTGCCGTGACGTAACCAATACCATAATTCTAATTAAATAATACGAGTTTAAAGCTTAACTTTTGAAGATTGGTACACAACTACACACTTAGACTTTCAAACGTCGTGCTCAATTTAGATTTTCCAGAGCACTGGAACTAAGTTCTGTCTTTGGCAACATTCCAACTATACAAGTCGCTTCACACATATCCGTCGAATCGTGATTTCAAGCTTTAATAGACGATTTAAAATTTATGTATAACTAGCCATTTCCCGTGCCATCGTCCGCATAATATATAGTCTATGTGTATCTATTTCATGCTGGTCTGGGAAAAAGAAAAAAATCGCCGAAGTGCGAGTCGTACTCGCACACTAAGGGTTCCGTTCCATTATCTATACAACATTACAGACGGACAACTACGATTGGGCAAAAAATTCAAATAACCTGAAAATACATTATTATCGTTTATATGTCGGTTTTTAAGATACAATAAACACTTTCACCAAATCTACAACTCATATATTTGCCTCTTAAGTTACTAGAAGTTTGCATAATAATAATAATTTAATCATTAAATATACTTATATAAGGACAAATCACACAGATGAGCTAGCCCCAAAGTAAGTTCGAGACTTGTGTTATGGGATACTAACTCAACGATACTTTATTTTATAACAAATATTCAAATCGTTTTTCGTCATGACCTGACCGAGGATCGAACCCGGGACCATCCGTGTCCAATAAAGAAGGCATAATTAAGAATTTGTAATTAACGTACCTATATGATGGGAATGAATAAGCTTATAGACTAGTAGATATATAAGCCAAACATTTGAAGTCCAAATAGCAAACCTCTTAATTATGTTTATATATAAAAACGGAAAAGCCATTTCGAGGCTTCATAAAATTAGAATCGTAAAGCGAAAAGTTGGGAAACAGAGGCACTCGAAAACAATTTGGGCGATATCATAAAAATGATGACTTCACCGCTACGCTAAACCGTAGTAACTTTTAAAGTAATCAAAAACTTGAACGGTGCACCCAGTAACGTACTGCTAATTGCCTGCCTCTCTTTACGGCTATTATTTTCCAGCTTATTCCAACGTTTCCTGAATCGCAGGAACGTTTATGAAATTTTATATTAATTTTTGAACAAAGGGCTTTTTTGTCTTGTGTTGAAGTCTCGTCAATGATTTTGCAAATTGATTTTAGTAGACTTTGCAATATGAAATAGCATTGTACCACAGAGGGAAGTCGTCAAAATTTCAGTGTCACCCATATTAGTAGGTCTAGACTGTTAGTAAGTGTCGACTGTAAATTTTATAAATATATAATAGATATATATACGGACAAATTACACATATTGAGCTAGACCCAAAGTAAGTTCGAAACTTGTGTTATGGGATACTAACTCAACGATACTATATTTCATAACAAATACATATATAGATAAACATCCAAGACCCAGGTCAATCTGAAAAAGATCCTTTTTCATCTTGAACTGACCGGGGATCGAACCCGGGACCATCCGTGCCGCAGCCTGGCGTGTTGACCGCTGCGCCACGGAGCTCGTCTATAATCTGTATATTTAATCAACTGTCTAGCAATCAGTGTATGCAAATGCGAACTTCGTATTCCACATACATTTTCCATGCACGCAATATTTCTCGATGCAAAATGCTCCGTGCCGTATTAATTAATGAAAATCTCTAGGCGCTACATGAAGAAAGTAATTAAATTTAATTATGGCAGAAAACGCCGCTAGGAAAAAAGAAGTGATGAAACTGGAAGAGACGAAAAATTAGTTTATAATGAAAATTAATTATTTTAAGCCATTTCTACGTAAAATTTCTTTGATCTTGCACGCACAGTCACGATGGTTATAAAGTAGATATATTTCATTGTATTCCATTGACAGGTTTAGGTGAGATATTGGTGGAACATTGTGACGAGTGGGAACAATATTTTCTTCGATGAGCACCTCTCATATTCGGCGTTTGTTTAGCAGAGAATGTCTTACAGCATTAATTCCACCTGTTTGTCCTTTTTTTGTGTCATCATCATCATCATCACCCACTGCAGGAGCACGACTCTCTCTGTCCTACTAGAGCTACATAATATAACCTACACTCTCGACGCTGGTCAGACGGATTAGGAAGTTCTCTTTTCAATCCGTCTGGCTTGCGTCGAGAGTGTAAAGCCATATAAGGCTCTACACTCTCGATGCTGGCCAGACGAATTGAAGAGGTCTCTTTGATGTTTATAAGCTTTGTATAGTTTGTGTTTCCTAAGTCGCCTACTACAACATCCACGGGAAGACTTGAAGTGGTCCTTTTCTAATCTTCCGGGAACCACATGGAATTTTGTGTATTATAAAGTCAAAATAAATATACGGAACTTAATTTGAATTAATGTACCATTTTTTTTCAATATGCTGAGCATTTACCAGGCCATCGAACGCTCAATATAAAGCTATATTTACAAGGAGGTTGCATAACGAAGCGCCCGAGCTGCTTCCTGACCTAATTTCACAGGAACATTACTTCAAAAGCGAACTCAATCATTGAAATGCGAAAGGAGTATCGTATTTTATCGACAAGCAAATTTTATTATTGACAATTTGTGTTGATTCCGTTTCGTAGAAGAAATTGCCTGAGGAAGTTATGTGTTGTGTGTTATGTCCTACGGAATATTGCTGCGGGGTAACGCTGTAGACCTCAACACCATATTTGTTCTGCAGAAACGCGCTATCAGATCTATGAATAAACTAGGTGTTCGACAGTCTCGAGAATTAATTAAGATATTCATATTTTTACATTTCCCTCGCAGTACATCTTTGTGTATTGTGCATCAAAATCTACACTGATATAAAACTAATATTCATAGCAGGAACAAAAGAAATAAAAATAAATTAGCAACCCGAGCCTTGTGACTGCAGAAATCAATGAATTCATTTTTGGGTCATTGGTTGGAGTAGGCTTTTATAGGTACAATAAAAATCCTAAAGAAATGTCAGTACTGTCATTAAGTAACTTAAGACTGCTGTTATAAATCAGCCAATAAAAATCCATATTCAAATGTCTGAAAATAAAGTATTATTATTATTTATTTTTGATTTTTTTTTCTCCCATAACAAATGCTTTGGGGTATATGATTGATTACACGGGCTGGTGGCCAAGCGTAACCAATGTGAAGAAGAAGAAGTGTTCAAGAGTCTAAAGAAAGGAACTTACGAACAATGCGACATGTATTTAAAATTACTGCTTTTTGCATCAGAATGAAGGTAAGTGGGTGAATTTGTAGAGTGTTCAAGCTATCATGCAAAGATTTTGGAATAACACCTGTAGAAGAAATAATGATTGGGATAGTCTTAACCGTGTCTACGCGCCACTGTGTTTTTATTCTATAGCAAGATCTGTGTACTTGGTGATCTTTTCAGTGAAAGTTGAGCAGAGGTTATGGGTGTTTGGGATGGCTACGTCAATTAAGTAAACGGTTTTGTTGCTTTTGTCATGTAAAGTTAAGTCGGGTCTATTATGATGTATTGTTTTGTCTGTTATGATAGTCCTGTCCCAATACAGCCTGTAATCAGGAGAGTCTAAAATTGTTTCAGGTGAGTATTTGTAATAAGCAGTTTTTTTTTTAATTAAGTTGTATTTAACGGCAAGATATTGATGAAGAATAGCTGCAACCTGGTCTTGTCGATGCTTGTAGTCTGTCTGAGTTATTGCTCTACAGGCTCCTGTTATGTGCTGTATCGTTTCTGGACTGCTATGGCAATGACGACAGGCATCGTTTTGTGCAGAGGAATCTTTAATAATATATTTTCTGTAGTTTTTGGTGTCGATGACTTGGTCCTGGATGGCTATCATAAATCCCTCCGTTTCAGGAAACAGTTCCCCTCGCTTGAGCTACCTTGTCTACATTTGGATTCATCAAATCGAGGCGATGCCTGCCATGGAGGGACTTTTGCAGCCAGGTATCTAATTTCTGTTGCGGAGTCGTAATGGTTTCTTTAGTTTGTCTGGAATGGTCGTTAAGGTTTAGTGGTGTGTACTTTTTGTCAGCTAGTATGACCGATGAATGTAACGGTGATTGATGTGAATGATGATAGAAAAATGTTCTGAGCTCTGTTATTTGTTTATTGTGTAGATTCTGTATATCTATAAGGCCCCTGCCTCCTTTATGTTTGGGTAAGGTAAGTCTTTGAACACAGGTTCTAGGATGGTGCTTTCGGTATTTGGTCATTAAAGTATTGATGTTACGCTGGAGGTTCCCGAGATCAGTTTGAGACCAGTTTATAATTCCAAAGGAGTAAGTTAGGATAGGTATTGCAAATGAATTTATTGCTTTAATGGTATTACGGCTGTTAAGGTAAGTATTTAAAATCTTGTGTAGTCTATTCCTGAATGCATAAATGAGCTTTTGCTTTGTTTCTTTATGATGTATATGTTGTGTTTGTTGGTAACCTAAGTATTTGTAGCCAGTAATTTGATCAACCGGGTCTATATGTTCTTCATTTTGGAGTATGTAACTGTTATTCTCTATTTTGCCTCTATTTACTGACTGTATTTTGCATTTGTCAATGCCAAATTCCATTTTTATGTCTGACGAGAAGTTTTCTGTTATATTTGCTAAAATATGGATTTCTTCCAATGTACAACCGTATAGTTTTATGTCATCCATACACATTAAATGAGATAAAATATGCTGAGTATTGTTTGATTTTATTATGAAACCTTTACTGCATTCCTTCAGTAAATTGGACAAAGGATTTAGTGCCAAACAGAACCAGAGAGGACTCAACGCATCACCTTGAAATATTCCTCTTATTATTACTGTATAAATAATATGATTAAGCTGTCAAATTGCTTAGAAATATTGAAATGTTTGTATTAATATTTTTTAATTTGAATGTTATATAATTTATGTACATAATAATTACTTAAACTGAGCCTATCCGGTAGGTACGTAGCGACCAATACTGCGGGGGCATCGAGAGGCTTTTTATTTTTTGGGATAAGGGAGAAATTCAATATTCTTTGTAAAATAAAATCATGTATGACGTCCATTATATAGATTTTTCTTTAAAAAAATTGAGAAATTCTTTTTTTACGGAAAATCTATATAAAATAAGGTCACAAAACGCGAAATTTATTTGTTGAATATCTCAAAAATCTGTAACATTGCAAATATTGTTATTTGAGTGTATATCTTGAAATGGTTTTAGATTCAGCCAGTTACAGGAAAATTCAACTACGCGAATTTTTACAGCGCTTCCAATAATGACATAAACGTTCAAGTATGATACGTACGCAGAATATCAGCTATTTTTATTCCTTGCCCGTCCTGTCAGCAAAAGTAAGAACAGCTCTTTTCTGCTTACGTAAACATTGGTATCATTTCCATGAAATAATGTTTATTTTGCGAAATTAAGCTGAAGTCATCACTACGTAAATTTCCCGTCCCGCATGTCATCAAAAATGAGAATATACGGGAAACCTTCGCTGTTTACGTAATATTTGTATTACCGCCAAATTGTTAAGACTTTGGGTTTTGTATATTTTTGTACTTTATCTTATTATAAATAAAACATAGCCTATTTAATTCCTGATAGTGCATAATTCCATTAATGAAAAAAATAATACCTGTGCCAAACAGGTCTCTAGTAGGTACTATTGTTTACGAGATAAACGGCGGACAGACAGACAGTCGACCAGACGGACATGGCGAAACTATTAGGGTTCTTTTTTTACAGAACTCTAAAAAAGAGTGAGGTGCCATCAAAATGGGATTGCTGAAGCTGAGCATTTTACGGCGTAAGTGAATAAGGGATGAGAGCGCAGTGTCTGTTACATTTTACATTTGCATAATTCAACAGTATAAAGCTAATACTTTGGTATCTACGTTGAATATTAATATGAAGCGTTTAATTGCCATTCTGGTGTCTTATTTTCGTGCCACTTGTTGGTACAGTGTATTTATCTTTTATTGGCAGTGCGTGACATTATTTTTATTAAACGAAACTTGCTGGTTAATCATCATGATATTTCTGTATTATCTTATTTATGGTTACTATTATTATAGATCCCTGTAAAAATAACTGTCTCACATGATTTTGTGGGTTAATTATACCCAGTGAATATTGATTTAATCCGAAAAGACAAAGGGGAGGTTAATGTAACACATTAGACACATATTCAGCAAAATAATTGTAATTTAAAAAATGTATCCCTTACGACTCGACCATATTAAGAAAAGTAACTTTAAATAATAAAACCTCAAGTCGCGATAATATAGTAGCCTTGAAAGCAATAATATATTTGAGTCCTTTGAGGCCGAAACTTTAGGATCGTGGGGGCCATCAGTCCATAAGCTGTTCGGCACCCTTGCCCGAAAATTGATTAAGGCTTTTCATGACCAAAGGGCTGGCCATCCAAAGTGGCAATGCTGCCAGCCTTCGGCCCTGCGGTAGCGTACCCTACAGCAGGGCAACGATCTACCCTGAAGAGTTTGTTTGTTTGGTTGAAAGCGCTAATCTCAGGGCCTACTGAACCTATTTCACAAATTCTTTCACCATTGGATAGGCACGTTATCCCTGAGTGCCAAAGGCTAGGTATCTACCACGGGCAAAGCCAGGGCGGATTGCTAGTTTTTAAATATACATATATATATATTTTATAAATTTAGTTTTTGTTAAGGCATTTTTACAATTCAAAGTTAAGTAAGAGCGTATCCTAGCGGTATGTTTTCCATTCAAATTTATTTCTCTATTTGCTCGCTGAAAACTGCTTCTAGAGTCACAATTCTTTTTTCATAAAATCTATTACTAAAATAGGTAGGGCTCTATGTTTTTTTTCTAAAAAACAGTTAAATTTTTATTTGAAAAATAGTTTTTTTTTTAAGTAATAGGGGCATACATATTTGAGTACTAGATTTTATGAAAAAAGAATTGTGCCTCAAATAGCAGTTTTCTCCGAGAAAATAGAGAAATATATTTGTATGAAAACCATACTGAAAAAATTCTGCTAGGATACTTATACTCTTAAGTACCAATCAGTAAATAAACTTAAATTATGAAACTTAATTGAATTTGCTTCGCGTAGGTATCTCAGCTTAAACGATTTACTACTGTCCCTTGTTTTTAGAGGCGGAATATCGACCCATACCGATTTTCGCCTCTGATTTCTAGAAAAAAACTTTCCTAGATACCAACCTAGGTATCTGGGAAATATAAAAATAGGTAACTAAGTACATATTATCTTCTATTCTCCGTAAATCAAAGACTATTAATGGGTGCTGATAAGTAGTTACTGCTTTTGATACTTATCAAGTAAATAGATAATCGGCATAGTTCAACAGGTGTCTTATCTTCGCGATTCTATAGTCAAACAGAATTCATTGGAAATATTTTGTAAATAAAAACATCCAATCAGCAACATGAAATCATCATCATCATCAAAATAGAATATGGTTATTAAATTATTAAATAAATTTAAAAAAAAGTAATTTTTTTATTCTCCACTGCAGGAGCACGACACGACCCTCTCTGTACTAACACAGCTATATATATATATATAAGTATAGCTGTGGTAGTACAGAGAGGGTCGTGCTCCTGCAACTCTATAGTATATATATACTATAGAGTAGCAGTCAGAAGATTTGGCCTATACTCTCCACGCTGGCCACGTTGAGTTGGTCTCTTTGAAGCTTTGTTTAGCTTGTGTTTCCTAAGTTGCCTTCTACGACATCCACAGAAAGACTTGGAGTGGTCCAATTCTACTCTGCCGAGAACCACATGCAATAAGCGTTTGTAATATCCATTAACCAACCGTATTTTTCCCGAATGCCCTACAACACAATACAAACCGGTTTTCACAAACCGAGCCAGGGCCTACGGCACTGTTTTTATTTACTCCGCTTTCTGAGACCTTGGTATAATCTCGTTTCCCTCGTTCTTTAAGGGGGCGTATCTAGGCAGCTGCCCGAGGGCGAAGTTAATAACCTTAATAACTTTAGTGGCGCTTAGACGAGCTCCGTGGCGCAGCGGTCAACACGCTTGCCTGCGACACGGATGGTCCTGGGTTCGATCCCCGGTCAGGTCAAGATGGAAAATGATCTTTTTCAGATTGACCTGGGTCTTGGTATAGTATCGTTGAGTTAGTATCCCATAACACAAGTCTCGAACTTACTCTAACTAAATTTGTGTGATATGTCCATATATATTTATTTATTTATTTAGATCTTTTGTGCTACGTTAGGTATTTTAAAAGCTTTTCAAAACTGAACTGATAAATAAATTTTACACAATTATTGATACTACTCAGGAAATTTCATGAGAACTGAATCGAAAGTTGAGAAATGCGACCTGTTAAGGAGAAGAGCGGAACAGCCGGACAGATTCTCAGAGATGCTTCGCTCGCTCGGTCAGTTAAATAATACCGGACAGGGAATTAACAGTCGTGTTGTTGGAAATAAAAATGGGGCCCCTCTAAATTTATTTACACTTATCTAGTATTTTAAGTTTCTAAAAATATTTATGGATGTGCGTATGTTATTTTCTGCGATTGTGTGGCCAATGAAAATAAGCTACTGTGATATTACAATAATTTGTAAAATAGAAAATTTTTATTTACTCAATCACCAGAAATGTGCATGAAGCAGCAGCCTAAAAGAAAAGTAATTTCATACAGGCCACCTCTGACTGCTCTAGCTAATATATGGCTTTGGTAGTCCAGAGAGGGTTGTGCTCCTGCAGTGGAGACTCATAAAGAACTGATAAAGATGATGGCAGGTCACCTATATCTGTGCACAAATTCCTCAACTGTATTTAGAGTATGCCTTGAGGTGATAAAAAAATAAATTTGCGCGATAAGAACCAAGGCTAGCCTAGAAAACTGGTACATTCTACGTGTTTAGGGTTCCGTACCCAAAGGATAAAAACGGGACCCTATTCATGAGACTTCTACTTGGCCGACTCGCACTTGGCAGGTTTTTTCTCTCCCAGTCTAGTTACGAAATGTAGAAGCTGTTAATATTACTACGTAAAATTTAAATTTATTGCTTGCTCTGGGTATCATCTTCGTAGATACGCCACTGCTGTCTACAGTTATAGAAAAGCGCTCCAATTCCCAGGCCAAGAGCGTGAAAAAACTTCAAATGAAAATAGACGTGATTTGATTACTTACGACATAAATCGCGATGTTAATAAAAGTCTTGACTTCGCTTGCCATCTCCCTAGCTTCAAGCCGACTGACACATTATTATCTTCAGAATAGTATTTTATTCATCTGGTTCATTGTTGTTTTGAACAAAGGTATGTACTATAGAATGAAACACAATACGATTTAAGATACATGAAGTTATGTTCCGGAAATAGTCGATAAACATTACCTACTTACTTCGACGAGCTCCGTGGCGCAGCGGTCAACACGCCTGCCTGCGACACGGATGGTCCCGGGTTCGATCCCCGGTCAGGTCAAGATGGAAAATGATCTTTTTCAAATTGACCTGGATCTTGGATGTTTATCTCTATAAGTATCTATTATAAATATTATAAATTAAGTATCGTTGAGTTAGTTTCCCATAACACAAGTCTCGAACCTACTTTGGGGCTAGCTCAATCTGTGTGATTTGTCCGTATTTATTTATTTACTTATTTATCTTTTTCAAATAAGTTGCAAGTCAGAGACTGTTAAATTTTGGAGCTTTTTTTTTAATAAAAAAAATAACCTAAATACATAGATTACGCAGCTAAGCATTGCTGTAGGTACTCGTTTAGACCAGCTAGTAGATTCGACTACTTGTCCTGATTAAACAAAATAGCTCAATTAAACTGAAGTTATGATAAGAAGCCAGAGTAAATGAAAACTATACCTACTTGTTTTGAGCATCTTGCATTTTATTTGCCAATATACGCGCACAGTCAACTCTCAATATTTTGAAATTCAAGGGACTGAAATTTCTTGGGATTAATGAGAGTTCGAAATAATGCAAAGTTTGTAATATCAAGAAGAGACAAGCACTTACTATATTTTCTAACTCAAAATACCAGACCTGATCTCACGGAGTAACAAACAGATCCCTTTAAAATCGAATATGTATTTTGATTTCTCGAGCGGTTGAGTGAAGGAAATTCGAATTGCCGAGTGGGTTTTTTTTGCATTGTGTGTTTTCTTATTTTTACAGGATTATTCCGACAGGAAAAGCTTTTCATGTTGACGGATTGAGTTGTCTTTTTGGGGACCGGAGGGGGTCTTTTTTTCTACTAATTACAAGTTTACGGTTTTCAGATTTTTTCACTCAACTTATGCTATAAAAGCATAACGATTGACGACCTCCGTGGCGTGCGACACGGATGACCCCGGGTTCGATCCCCGGTCAGGTTAAGATGGAAAATGATCTTTTTCAGATTAACCTGGGTCTTGTATTTATCTATATAATAATCTATTATAAAATATAGTGTCGTTGAGTTAGTAACCCATAACACAAGTCTCGAACTTCTTTGGGGCTAGCTCAATCTGTGTGATTTATTCGTCTATATTTATTTATTGGTTTTAGTAGTTATGCTTAAAAATATTGTGCCTAAAAAATATACCATGTTAATATTCTGCGTAACTATCACTAGGACAAAAAAAATATGTCATGTTAAATTATGACAAAATTTTATGCGAAAAAATAGAGGACCGATAATAATTGCGTCTCGATACGTCCACGAGTTCTTAAGTAACAGATCTTGACAGCCAGACAGATGAACAGACGAGTGATCCTATAAGGGTTCCTCTTTACCTTTTGTGGTACGGACCCTTAAAAAACAAAGCATTTGTAGTCCAGAATTCCATAATGGATTGGAGAATGATAGTCCAACTTTCAATATTCACGTACAAACAAGAGAAATTCTCTAAGCTCAGCTCTCCATTGAGTGATCAATAAAAGAGGATTTACAACAGTCAGAACGAACTTGTTTTTATCAAAATAAAAAAGTTGAACGACCGAAATCGGGTGCTGTTGGGAAACAACTTTGCTATTAAAACTTCGTGTATGGTGACCTTTTCAATGGAAAGTTATTCAACGCAATGATTGTTTGGTCTGTTATGTTCAAAAACAATATCTTTAGATACTCCGAGTTTTTTACCCCACTGACTGATTACTGACCCAGAGTGAGGGTTATGTTTTTCGCGCATATATACCTATTAACTTGTTGACAAAAACGTATGATGTTTACTTTTATGACATACGTTGTATTTTCCATCATATTTGTTCAATAACAAAACTAACAGTCGATACAAACTGATGGCAGATATGTTTATTTCCAATACTTTGTTAACATAAACAGCAGCTAAACTAACATAACATCATTCTACTAAGTTACTTAGCTAGAAAGTAATTTAATTGCCATAATAAAAAAGATATTAAAGAGAAATTAGAGTATAATTTATTCTGGATCGCTGTACGATATATATAACTTTATGAACGTCCACTTTTCTATCTTACAATTTTTTTTGTTTTGATATTATAGTATACCAGAAAAAATAATAAATTACTTTCTGGTATCCTATAATATCAATATAATACCATAATAAAAAGATATGAAAGAGAAATTAGAGAATTTATTCTAGATCGCTGTACCTATAACTTTATGAACGTCCTCCTTTTCTAACTTACTATTTTTTTTTATTTTTTTATTATAGGATAGACCCCTGATAAATTCGGAATACAGTCGTTAAAATACATTGTATAAACGACTAGACATTTGAAATTTGAATTGATAAAGATTTTTTATATTGTCTTACAAACAAACTTATACCAGGTATTAAGTGAAAGTCTAAATAATGAAACGCAATATTTTAGAAGACAAAAATGACAAGGTGACAAAAGAATCCCGAACAAAAAGAACATTATGATGATAGGAGGACATTAATATTACAAAGTGGCAGAAATAATTCAATTTGATTATGTAAATCAGCGCAGAGATTTACTAAGTAATTAAAAACATCATTATCATCATCAGGTCTTCCCAGGCTCCACTGCAGGAGCACGACCCTCTCTGTACTACCAGAGCCATATACTAGCCTGAGTAGTCAGAGGATTTGGCCTACACTCTCCACGCTGGCCAGACGGGTTGGAGAGGTCTCTTTGATGTTAAAAAGCTTTGTTTAGCTTGTGTTTTTCCTTAGTCGCCTTTTACGACATCCACGGGATGACTCGGAGTGGTCCTATTCTACTCTGCCGGGAACCACACGGCGTAATTAAAAACATAAAGGGAGGTAAAAATATTTTAGTGCAATAAATGATTTAATATTCGCATCGGAATCTTCCGTGTCGAAAATTTTAATAAGTAATGTAATTTATTTTTTATTTTTACCTAAATTTTGATAACAGTGATATTGGTACGGTAAATAGTAGGTACATATAGCTTTTATGCAGAACACTTTATTTGCCGTATAAACAGGGTTTCTAACAAAACTGAATGCATTGTTTTGGCGATCGCGTAGTTCGCCTACCAACCAGCGCAGCTTTGAACGCCCACCGACGAGATAGTCGAACGACCACCAAGGTCGCAGGAACTCGCTGGATACAAGCCGCTTCGAATCAGTCGTATTAGATATCTTTGGGGGAGCCCCGCTATTACTATGATAATTCCCACTAATATAACAAATGTGAAAGTGAGTTTTTGTTTGTTTGTTACGCATTCACGCCATATCTACTGGACCGATCATCATGAAATTTTGCATATACATAGGTTAGGGTACTGAGAAGGACATAAGCTATGTATCATGCGGGTGAAGCCGCAGGTAACAGCTAGTGAAATATAAGTTTTGAATGTTTTTAATTTTATTTTCAATATTTAAAAGTGTAGGCCACTCTTAAGTATCGAAGGTTTAAAGTAGACAATGTTACTGAGAATCTGTATTTTTAAGAACTTTGTACTAGTAAAATCTCTACTATGCGGATTTGAGCCCAGTGCAAACAAACTCCCAGACAAAGGCCGCGGGCTCTCCGCTGAAACAACACTGGGGAAACGCTGCTCCGCAACTCTTCACCACCGCAAACTTTACTACGCTTCTCTAAACGATATTAGTTTTATTCTTTTTTCGTGTATTGAAAATTGTTACCTGCCTTGGTTCTTGAAGGTGCCAATTTGCATGCCACTCGTGCCGAGATCACTAAACAGTTCTATAACGTGTGTCTTTTTATTGTTATTTACACTAACCCTTTACTAGATAGAAAACTTAATCGATCCTCTTAGAGGATTTAACCATTTCACCGTATTCGAGTCAAAAGTAACAGGATCGCTTGGCTAAAAAAAATTTGACAAAGTTCTTTGCGACTGCCTTAAAACTATGCTAGAATGTCGTTCTTACCTCTGTCGTTCAAATCATGCCTGAATCTGAAACAAGGGAAAATCGTAAGTTGGATGTGTATTATGTCGAGCTCCGTGGCGCAGTGGTCAACACGCCAGCCTGCTACACGGAGGTCCCGGGTTCTATCCCCGGCCAGGTCAAGATGGAAAACGATCTTTTTCAGATTGGCCTGGGTCTTGGATGTTTATCTGTATAAGTATATATTATAAAATATAGTATCGTTGAGCTAGTATCCCACGACACAAGTTCACAACTTACTGTGGGGCTAGCTCAATTTGTGTGATATGTCCCTATATATTTATTTATATTTATTTATGTAAGCTAGTTAGGTATCTCAATAGCAAAACGTATAAAAAGTACACACTAAAGTTTGTAACAATTATCTAGTTGTAACAATATTTAATGCTTGGAAGCTTTAGAAATGTGGTGCTGAAGACGTATGGAGGGCATAAGTTGGTGACAAAAAAAGACGAACGAGGAAGTGAGAAGTTATAGTAAATGAGAAACAAAAACTACTGAAAACGATTGAAATAAGAAGAAGAAGGATGTTAGTCACCTTATACGGCACGATCAATTCATTAAAAGTATTATGGAGGGAAAAATTGAGGCAAGGAGAGGGAAAGGTAGACCAAGAAGCCAAGCATATTTGGATGAAATAAAGGAAACGTCAGGGTTTGTGGCATATAAGGATGTTAAGAGAATGTCTGAGAACCGAGAGACATGGATAGTACTCCACCGACAAGAACACAGTGAACAATATTTAATATCCTGTGTGGATGTTTTTTAAAAAGATGTCTATGCTCAGCAGTGGGCTGAGATGAAGATAGTGATACATCTTTAAATAGGAGATAGAGAGAAATTCACAAGAATCAGTCGAGAAATGCGACCTTTGGTGAACAGATGGACAAAAAATGAATATTTGCCCAAGTTTTTGGTCAAAACGGAGTTTTACCAAAGAATATATACACTTCGCGAATTTTATAGATTTAATTGTTTGTTTGTGATATCTTTATCACTATCACTAAATATTATAAAACAAAGTCCTCCGCCGCGTCTGTCTGTCTGTCTGTTCGCGATAAACTCAAAAACTACTCCACGGATTTTCATACGGTTTTCACCAATAGATAGAGTGATTCACGAGGAAGGTTTTAAGGTATAATACATGCCCGGGCGCAGCCGGGTAGGGCTGCTAGTTGAACAATAAATGAGATACAAAAGGAATAAAGGCACGAAAGAGTAAATTGACAATGGGGGACTTATCCCAAGACGGGATCTCTTCCAGTCAACCAGCGAATAATTGAGAGGAAATTTATTCAATTAAGGGGTAGAAAGTGTGTACAATCAGTAAAATTTTGAATTTAGTATAAAATATATCATGCATAACCTCCATCTTACAACATAAAATACTTATATAGCTAAAATATATACAAGTATATAAATACTTATAATTCATAAATGACTATATGTATACTAAACCACTATTTATAAATACACTAAATAGATTGATTACTATTATAATAGTCAAATGTCTGAAGTAACGAGAGGACATCCGAATAAACTACGTCTAAAGGAATTAAATGATGTTGCCATCATGATATCTGAAGGAAGTGAGTTCCAGAATCCAGCAGCTAGAACTGCAAAAGACTTGGAATAAGTTTGCGATTCATGCGATGGGATGTTTAATTTAGGAATTCTCTTGTTGTTTTGTTTGTGATTGCTTTGAGTATAATTTATTGCTTAAAAAAGCGGCCAAGTGCGTGTCGGGCCACGCAAAGTCTACGGTTCCGTAGTTGCGAATGACAACTTTGAGTTCACACTGTTCACACTCGCACTTCACAATTTACCGACCAAAAACATCTAACAATGAAAATTGTATGAAATTTTACATTTTCGAGTACATTTTATAAGTTGGTTGCCTATAACTTTTTAGTTTGTATTTAGTACTAAGGTCTGATAGTTTTCCTTTCAACTATAGTATAAATGCTACTACTGTAATGTTTTTCACGTATCCATATATAACCGATTAGCAGATAGAGAGGGGGGGGGGGGGGGGACACTTACCTCTAACAAAAATTTGCACTTCAAAACCAAATATTTCGGAAAAGGATCCCTAAATCGAAAAATGATGTTCTCAACCTCAGAATATTTTTAAAGACCTATTAAACAATACCCAACACAATGGGTTTGTATAGAAAAAAACCGGCCAAGTGTGAGTCAAACTCGCGCAATGAGGGTTCCGTACAATATGCTTCGTGAACACACACACAATGTGCAAAAAATGTTTTATTCAATTGACTAGCGCCATCTAGTGGTGTTTTAGTGAACTATTTCCCTAGATGAACTTATTATTGTGAGTTTACCACTTAATTTTCAAGTGATAGAATTCTTATTATTTTTCCTGTAATCTTCAAGGAATGAACTATATTTTGTAATTTTTTCAAAATTTTCGGCCCAATAGTTTCGGAGATCAGGGGGGGGGAATGGTCAATTTTTGCCTTCTTTCGTGAATAAAATCAAAAGTATTGATTTTACCCGAACAAAAAAAAATATTTTTGAGATCCTCATAAGGAGCCCTTTCATTTGATATATGACACAGTAAGGTTTGCAAAACTTTTTTTTTTTAATTTTGTAATTGGGCCCATCAAAATGACCCTTATTTCAAAAAAATCTTTATTTACTTTGCACATCCGTGTTTGGGTCATAGGATTACACTATCTTACCAAATTTCATCTAATTTGGTTCAGTAGATTCGGAGAAAATCGGCTGTGACAGACGGACGGACGGACAGACAGACGCTCGAGTGATCCTATAAGGGTTCCGTTTTTCAACTTTTGTACGGAACCCTAAAAACATATTACTCCCTCTTTACTTGTATGGGAGCTACCCTAAAAAAAAAAATATTTCAAGATTTTTTTCTACTACTTTTTTGCCATGATTAATATACATGCCTATACCAAATAACAGCTTTCTAGTACTTTTAGTCTCTGAGTAAATCCGCGGACGGACAGACAAACAGACATGGTGAAACTATAAGGGTTCCTAGTTTACTACGGAACCCTAAAAAGTGTAGAAAGTAACATATGTTAGATAAACAGAGAGGTTAAGGTAATCTGTGATCTGACTAAGTGTATTTATTTACATCATTAGAATTATCAAGGAAATACAATCGCAACTTTAAAAATGAATTGTTTGTGAACATTTTACAAAACAAATAAAAAAAAAACCGGCCAAGTGCGTGTCGGGCCACGCGCAGTATAGGGTTCCGTAGTTGCGAATGACAACTTTGAGTACACACTGTTTACACTCGCACCTCACAGTTTAACGACCAAAAACATCTAACAATAAAGATTGTATGAAATTTTACATTTTCCAGTACATTTTATAAGTTGGTTGCCTATAACTTTTTAGTTTGTACTTAGTACTTAGCTCTGATAGTTTTCCTTTCAACTTCAGTATATATACTACTGCTGTAATTTTTTTCACGTATCTATATATAACCGTTTAGGAGATAGAGGGGGGGGACACGTACCTCTAACAAAAATTTGCACTTTAAAACCAAATATTTCGGAAACGGATCCCTAAATCGAAAAATGGTGTTCTCAACCTCACAATATTTTTCAAAGACCTTTTTAACGATACCCCACAAGATGGGTAAGTAGAGAAAAAAAAATGACTCCCCCACTTTACTTGTATGGGAGCTACCCAAAAAAAAATTTTTTTTCAAGATTTTTTTCTACGACTTTTTTGCCATGATTAATATACATACTCATACCAAATTACAGCTTTCTAGTACTTATGGTCTCTGAGTAAAACCGCGGACGGACAGACAGACAGACAGACAGACAGACAGACAGACAGACAGACATGGCGAAACTATAAGGGTTCCTAGTTTACTACGGAACCCTAAAAAGGGAATTGTTCCCGGTCATGTTCCCGGAAATGGGAATGTTGGAAAAGCACGTCATTACCGCGATCACGGGGCCTGAAACAGCTGTGTAATATTTTCCGTGCTATTTGTTCCCGTTTACAGATTGTGCTTTCAAGACTTTTGCACCGTAACACAAGTGATTTTGACACTTTCCTTGACACTATCGCCTGTATACGTACAGTGGTTAAGTGTTCATGATCTTCTAGTTTATTTAAACAATATTTTTTTAAACTGAAATGAATGTGCATAACTAGATGTAAATGTGTCTTACCATAGAACAGGAACATAAATTTAAATTTAAACTAAAGTAGTATTTGATCGTGATCGGTGTAAACATAGGAGTATAAAAATGTAGCGACATTAAAATTGGCGCATAATCATTTACTTAATACTCAAAAAATGTTTTAGCTTTACAATACAATCTACACAGAAATATACATAGTGTTTGTTTTTTCCAAACAATGATACCGACGCAACGAGTAATTCCACAACTCATCCCACATCGACGCTCTCAAATAGAAGATCTAGCTCTTAAATACAACAAGAAGAGAACAATATTTTATACTACTTTTCTAGACCTCCATTGTTCCTTTTAACAACGAACCATTATCACTAACAAACGAAGACCCAGTTATACCCTTGGCTTTATCACTTGCCAAAAATACGACCAAATCGGCTATTTCCTCTGCGTCACTGATTCTTCCAAGAGCAGTAGATTTTTTCATACTTTCCCATGCCGCGTCTTGGTATTCTCCTTCCAAGCCACAGTTCGTTAAAATGTCCGTTCGGACGGGCCCTGGATTCACAGTATTACACCGCACTCCTTTTGGGGCAAGTTCTAATGCTATACACCGAGTAAAGTGATCCAAAGCAGCTTTTGATGCGCAGTAAGAAAATATTTTATTAGCATATACTGTAGAACTGGCTATACTCGAAATATTTACGATATTGCCTTTGCTTTCAGCAATATGTCGAGCGGCAAGGTGAGTAATGTATACTGCTGACCGAAGATTAGTGGCCATAACTTTATCAAATACTTGCATAGCATTTTCGTCCTCTATACCAGCTGTACCGCTAATCCCAGCGTTATTGACCAAGACGTCTAATTTTCCAAAGTGGCTTATAGTTGTATCGACGACTATTTTTGCATCAGGATCCTTGGACACATCAGCTTTGATAAAAAGTGGCTTGTTCCCCAACTTCTCGCATTCTGCTGTTACATTTTTTAATTTTTCTTCGTTTCTTCCCACTATCGCAATTTTAGCCCCTTCTTTGGTGAACAGTTTTGCAATAGCAGCTCCTATTCCGGAACTTGCACCAGTTACTAGAACAACTTTATTAGTTAAAGTCATTCTAATGACGTGTTTTTAACGGCGTTGAAAACAGACTGTCTTTTAAATAACTGCTGGGGAAAGCATGCACCGCGACGCGATTTGCTGTCGCAAAATTCACAACGTATGAAGTGCCATAGAAGTGCGCGCACTGCGACGCGATAGTCGCGCCGTCGCATACCTATTGTTGCTATTTTTGCGACAGATCTGTCGCAAACGCGTTTGCAACGTATGAAGATCTATGAAGACGCGCGCACTGCGAGTCGGCAGTCGCGCGATAATGTTGCCATTATATTAACATTTTTTACATATTTGTAACTTTCATATCCTTGGCGTAACTTGAAGTTACTTCAAATATCCTGAATAGGTGTGGTGTGGCACCGTACCTACTGCAAATTTTATTGTAGATGTTACGGGGTCGGGAGATTTTAATATTAAAAAATTGAATAATTGTATAGTTTGAAGACACAAGTATAATAAACCAAGTCATATTGAAACAAACCGACAGAAACACACAGTGTCAATTCATTGCCTACTGGTTTATCTTTACTGTTTCGTGTAAAGATGTTGAACATTCACTGTGAAGCATTTCTCCATAGCAACTTTTGAAGATCGAAGTAGGTTCATCGCGATAACGAATTTTCTCAATCAGTAATTCTTCATAGTAAACATTATAACTTTCATAGTAGTGGTGTTTCTTGTGTGTTATCATATGTTTGATTTTATGTGCCAAAGAAATATAATTCTTTCTTTGTTTCTTCCTATGATAGTAATTTGTATCATCATCATCTTCAGGTCTTTTTTATTCTCCTCTGCAGGAGCACGACTCTATCTGATCACTAGAGCCATTAAATTAGCCAGAGCAATTAGCCTACACTCTCCACGCTGGCCAGATGGGTGGAAGAGGTCTTTTTGATGTTTAAAAGCTTTGTTTAGCTTGTGTATCCTAAGTAATTTGTATAATTACGTTTATTTTTACGACAAGTATCGGATAACAGTTTCGTAACGATTCTAAAAGTTAACGAAGAAGTAAACAACGTAATACAACAAGAAACGAATAACAGTTCCGTTACGATTTAAAACGAAATGTCAGAACGCCCCATCCCTAAAACGCGACTGCCGAATAGCAGTGCGCGCACCCATGATTTGCTTTTTTCTGTCGCGCGACGCGACGCGATTATCGCGTCGCGGTGCGTGCTTACCCTAAGTCATTAATAAAACAAATATAATAGGTACAGCTGCGTAAATAATTTTATCAGAGCGATCAATAAAACAAATACGAGTACTGTTTATTACTTGTTGTGTCAAAATACAAAACAATATTTAAATCCTCAAAACCGCAAATGCCTTGCATTTTCAAAGTAAGTCTTATGTAATGTTTAAGTCCTAAGAACGCCCAATACCTACATATACAATACATTAAAACATAAGTTCAGGCATTTTAAAATAGTGCTAGAATATAAGAGTTACATCTAGATGTACATAATGTAGGTATGTATTAAATACAGTCTGAAAACTACTTAAAATTAATTAAAAATTTTTTTTTACATATCACACAAATTGAGCTAGCCCCACAGTAAGTTGCGAACTTGTGTCACAGGATACTAACTCAACGATACTATATTTTATAATATATACATATAGATAAACATCCAAGACCCAGGTCAATATGAAACAGATCTTTTTCCATAGTGACCTGACCGGGGATCGAACCCGGGACCCCCGTGTCGCAGGCTAGCGGATTGACCGCTGCGCCACGGAGCTCGAAAATTAAAATATTTACAAATTATACAGTCCCTGCAAACCATCACGAACCAGACCACTTGGTTCTAAAGCGGCCGGCATGTTAATGGTGGCAAGAGAGCAGTGGATAATATTGTTTAGGGCGGCATGACGCCCTAAACGACCGGCACTCCTGGGGCATGATAGGCCGTGGTGTCCAAAGCTATCGACGGTATCCCCACAGGGGCAACGATGAGGGACCATAAACGTTGCACCTAAACGTAGTGCTGTTGCCAAACGGAAGGCGTCATTATGCAGCAGTGTGCCTAGGTTGGCCGATGGTAGGGCTTGCAACCAAACCCCGGACTCCCACTCTGCGACAGGCGGGCACGTTCTACAGAATTGCTAGATGTCTCGAGTAAATTATCTTGAGTAATTTTGCAAAGCGGCCCATCCCACTGTCTTTGCGAGGATGGATAATCGGGAAATTTGGAATTTGGAAGTACACCTCGCCAGGCGTCTCTGGCCTCTGTTGTAAAGCTGATGCTAAGATTGCTGTTTCCAACCATTTTATTGAAAAGATTTTCAATACTATGCACAGAAGACAGAAACGCGGGGAGAGCTACACTAGAAATTTTCCTGATTCCCAAACCTCCGTACCTAATAGGTAATGAGGCTTTACTGAAATCAATACTTAATATGGACGAAAGGGAATTTTGAATAAATGCATCTAATTTGTGGAGTCGGAAAATATAACATGCTACTCGTATGATATTAGATTTTATGGGTAAGAGGTATATTAAATTTGATTAACAAAATGATTGACGTTGAGCCAATATTTACTTATACGTACGTATATGACTTACAAACAAGTTCTTGTCTAGTCTGATATTAACAATAATAAAATAATACGAGTCCTAAGTAAATAGTGTTTTTAATAACCTGGAGCGCAAGTCTGTTAATTTAAATCTATTGTCATAATATTATCAGACTAACACGAAGCAATTCATTCGCCACTCAAAATCCGTAGTCCGCTAAATCAAAATATTACTTCAATGATCATGGTCTAGGAATCGTGGCAGATTTGGACATGGTGTTTACATATTCAAAAACTCATTGCATGCAGTGTGTCTGCCACCAAAATATATGAATAGAATCTTCAATGAGGACGCTTTTCTAGAATTTCATGTACAAAAAATACTTTTCTTTCATTGAATGGCTGTCAACTGAACTGATAAATTTTTCTTATGGGCCCCGACCTGAGAAAGTAAGTTGTTCATATTAACGAGCTCCGTGGCGCAGCGGTCAAACGGATACGGATGGTCCAGGGTTCGATCCCGGTCAGCTCAAGATGAAAAATGATATTTTTCAGATTGGCCTGGGTCTTGGATGTTTATCTATATATGTATTTGTAATAAAATATACTTAGTATCGTTGAGTTAGTATCCCATAACACAAGTAATAAGTAACACTTACTTTGGGGCTAGCTCAATCTGTGTGATTTGTCCGTATATAGTTATTTATTTATCTGACAGAATTTTCTAAACATATTGTGTAACGAAGTTCACATAAAATCACAGCTAAGTAGGGTCTACAAGTCAAAGATTAATAGTCCACCAACTTATAAAATGTTCTTGGAAAAGGATATGAGAATTGACAAATTCCATTGAAAATTAGTTTCACAAGTAAAACTATTCAAAGTCAAAGTTTAATTATTTAGTTTCTACGGAACCCTACACTATGTGTGGGACGATACACACTTGGCCGGTTTTTTAGATGGAGGTATTGTCAGCGGCACTGTGGCGTCATGTCCGGTAAGCAATTGGTTGGTATTGGTCAACAATGTGTAAGTGGTCACTGTTTATCAAACATTTTCCAGTGTCAGCAGCTTATCGGACCCTACGAGTCAGTGCTGCCATCCGGTGGCAAGCATTACAGAAAACTTTCACGCTTCGTTACTTTTTCTAATGCTTTGCGGAAGAGTGACTTAATATTTTTTACAATCGGTTAAATAATAATATGGCCCAAGCCAAAGAGGAAGAAAGGTCTCTTCAAACAGTATACCTAGTTATCATTCTTAAAAAAAAACACTGTCACTCAAGCCTCCATGAAAACCTGATATCTGACCCTATCCATATTTGTAAACAAATAAATTATTTGGATATTAAAAACGTTAATATCAAAATAATTTAAGAGGTTGGGTGTGCAATGAAGAGCAGTTTGACAATGAAATAATATTTTATTGCAACCAATGATACAGCGAATAATATCCCATTGGAACAATATTAAGGCCGCACGCTAGGCACAGTAGCGACGCAAATCATTTCATTCCTAATACTTTACAAATAGAAAGAATAATAGTTTTAAAATGAGATTTATTTTTCTTTATGATATAAAAATGCCTAAGAAATACGAAACTCACTATCACTACATATTATAAAACAAAGTCCTCCGCCACGTCTGTCTGTCTGTTCGCGATAAATTCAAAAACTACTGCACGGACTTTTATGCGGTTTTCACCAACCGATAGAGACATTCACGAGGAAGGTTTTAAGGCATATTACATGCCCGGGCACAGCAGGGCAAGGCTGCTAGTCGATGATAAAATATTGTCTCACTTTTTACACATCTAATTAAACGAGCAGGATAACTATTTTAAACGTCTTTCGTAGGGAACAGGCTTTTTCCTGCTTCTCCAGAGCTAGGCTAGGTCGCCCTAGTACTGTATAAAAGTTAGGTTGCAGGTATTAAATAAACCATTTGTAGTATGCTTTGTAATTGATTTTTTCTTCTTATTCTAGGTACTACCAAGTTTAAAGCATGCTTCTTTCTCAGTATGTTTAGTTCTGCTATTTTTGATCTTGCATTTCTTGTAGGTACGTACACTGCGAAGGGGAATATTATATAGTTTAACGTTTTTTGAAGAAACATTTAAAAGCGTATGCGTATAACGATTGAAAATTTCCATATCCTAGACAATCTTTGCTCAAGCTTAGTAACTCGAAGAGCACAAAAACTGCTACATTATTGTACATAACAAGTCGTTAGCGAGTCCGTAGATCACTTATGAGCCGTTTATTAATCGTTTTTTTTTAACGATTATATGAAATATTCACAAAATAAAGATATTGTAAAGGATTTTACACAACGTCAATAAGTCAATTAATAAGATGTCAGTGCAAGCTTAAGTCAAAGTTCTGTCAGAAATAGCAGACTTACAAATATTTTTGCAAATGGCGTCCACAATATTTTCGTAATGGCGCGATTCTGACCAAAAAATAGCAGACTAGGAAAAATGTTCAATGTCTGTCATTTTAGGGCCAGAATGGTCACCAACGATCGTGAATTCAAAATTGCAGACTTGCGGCCCTGATTTTAAAATAAGAAGGTTGACAATCAGTTTGACGACTTCCATTAAAAAAACGAAACAGATTTTAATAGGTGTAATTATTAATTTTTGAATTAACTATTGAGACCATTCTTTTTTTTTGATTCTATTCTTTTTTTATTGATTTACTAGCTGTTTCGGTTTTACCTCGCAATCTATCCGGGCCCCCGGGTTTATGAGTTTATCCATTTTTTAGGGTTCCGTAGTAAACTAGGAACCCTTATAGTTTCGCCATGTCTGTCTGTCTGTCTGTCTGTCCGTCCGCGGTTTTACTCAGAGACTATAAGTACTAGAAAGCTATAATTTGGTACGGGTATGTAAATTAATCATGGCAAAAAAGTGATAGAAAAAAAACTAAAAAAAAAATTTTTTTTTAGGGTAGCTCCCATACAAGTAAAGTGGGGGAGTAATTTTTTTTTCTCTATTTACCAATCGATATTGTGAAGTCGAGAACACCATTTTTCGATTTAGGGATCCGTTTCCGAAATATTTGGTTTTAAAGTGCAAATTTTTGTTAGAGGTACGTGTCCAACCCCCCCCCCCCCCCCCCCCCCTCTATCTGCTAAACGGTTACATATGGATACGTGAAAAAAATTACAGCAGTAGTATATATACTGAAGTTGAAAGGAAAACTATCAGAGCTGGGTACTAAGTGCAAACTAAAAAGTTATAGGCAACCTACTTATAAAATGTTCCTACTGTAAAATGTAAAAGGGGTTTGGGTAATTTTGTATGAGCCTTGGCATGATTTTTCTTTTCAGCGACCACTAATATAACTAGTATTTTTAATTAGCCTTATAGTTGAGAATAACAATATACAAAACATTATTGATGTAAACTATATCGGAGCCGAAATATCAAATATCAAAATAAGACAAATAATAAGTAAGTCGTCTATATAGATGTAATATTTTTTAACAAAAATGATTTGATTAAAGCGTATAGTATGTCGTTATGGATAGGAATCTAGACTAATATTATAAAGAGGAAAGATTTGTTTGTTTGTTTGTAATGGGTAATCTCAGAAACGACTGAACTGATTTAAAAAATTCTTTCACCATTCGAAAGCTACATTATCCCGGAGTGAAATAGGCTATGTAGGTACCACGAGCGAAGCCGGGGCGGACTGCTAGTGATAAATAAAATGCAACAGATACACACAAACAAATCATTTATTATAGGCACATACAATATCAATATGAATATATTACATTATTATTAGTTTACAAGATTAGTTATTTTCCGATTTATACAATTTAGTTATTTTCCGGTTCATCGTAAACTTCATTTTCTTGATCATGTCGTATTATTGTGTCTAAAAACTGAGCTGGGGGAGATAGATTATCTTGGTATCTACCCCATCCCAAATACCATATAATGGACATTACATGCGAGCAACAGCCTAGAGTCCGTTTTCCGACAACACATGAGCAATAATGGCCCAATATTGCGCTGCTTCCTTCTAGTTCCCTTTCTAATAAAATATAAACATAATAAATTCTGCTTGTCACGTGTCTTGATTGAATTTTTCCTCTAAGTAGCCATGGATTCCGACAATCCAAATTCTGCTCTCTAAAATCTTCTATGTGGGGCTCCTTATATATTTCAATTATATACGAACCATTTTTTACATGCTCCCCGTAATAACTGCGGGCTTGGAGAATTTGATACGTTCCCAACGCATATATAATAAGCTCGTCCATACTTAATATTGGGAAATCATTAAAATCTAATAAAGCCGCATCAATAGACTGAAAACGAGCCCATCTACGATTGAGATTATTTTCTATAACATATTCACTTAACCTGTTTCTGTCACCATCACATTGAATTATTTTGTTTACGATTTCGTTCACCAAGCGGTGGTCGGTTAGGGGTTTGCCAAAAGCATTTAATAATGCCGCAGCAATTTTTATCTCGTCGAAAAGATGCCTTGCAGCTACATTAAAGTATTGGTGACGTAATTGGCGAAACTGATTTTTTAATCTGCCATTTACTGTTTCTACAACCCAACGGCAAATAGTAACTTTCCTAGAATCATTTGCTTGTCGCACACTTAACTGACTTTCATTTACGTCTTTGGAGGCTGGCATGTACGTTTTGCACGCCATCGAGATCTATCTTCGGCTGCTCGCATCCAGCTTCTACCAGCCATCATTGGGGAGGCCTATGTCCAACAGTGGACGAGTATAGGCTGATGATGATGATGATGATGATGTACGTTTTGTATCCATATGACTCCACTTCATCAATGCAATCTCTGAAGCCTCTATCTAAAATGAGTACATCATTTTCACGAAAATACCAATGAAATGTATCAGTTTCACTACTCATAATCTCAGACAAAATACGAGCATCTGAAGTAGTAGCTTCATATAAACCATAAATATCAACTATATGACCATCAGGGCATACTACTAAAAAGGGTTTTAGTAAATGACGAAACTTGTGCAGACTATAGGATTTTCTTTGAAAGTAATAGTTGCTGCTTTTTTGTAAATATATATAAGTCCCGTCTAATATAATTATGGCTCTACGTTCACTCAGAGGAGCATTTGGATTTCCAAATAATACATTTGGGATAGTCAGACAACGTGATATGACTTCTTCTCTTGTAATATGATCATAGCCTAAATTCTGTGGCACAAACTCTGTCATTAATTCTTGTCTCACTTCTCGCATTATTTTTTCAAAAGTTTTTCTTGTCATTTTGAATACGCTAGAAAGTCGTTGATTTGATTCACCGGTGTGAAGTTTTGCAAGAACTGTTGCAAGGGCTGTTTTAGCCTTTTTGTGATGTTGTGTGATACTTGGGGTTGCTTCAAGAATTCGCATAAAGTTTTCCTTAGAGAAACCAATGTAATAATGAAAGACTCCATTATTAATGGAAGAAAGTCTCTCAAAATCTAAAAAATTACTACGATTTCTTAAAATATCCATCATGTCTTTCACTTGCTTCGACGAGAAACTTGCAATTACACGACGTGTTCTTGTTTCAATATCTTGAAACCCTGAATCTGAATGCTCTCTACATACACGTGTACCCCGTGGAAGGTAAAATCCTTTATTTTGAAGAATTGTGGTTCTTATGTCAACATGAATTCGTTGAAGATTGGTGTTGGTGCAATCAGCAAAAATACATAACTGTGTATTAAGTGGTGCTCTGGAATATCCAGGAACTTCAATCGTTTGCGGTCTACTAACTTGCACTTGTTGGTCTCGCATATTTTCATTAATAATAAGATCTGATTCAGATTCCTCTGTATTGCCTCCTTGCGATGAATCATGCTCTAATACTTGATCATCTGCATGTTGTTCAAGTAGGTCTGGTGCAACTTCTGCTTGTTGATCTCTTGAGACATAGCGCTGAGCTCGAAAAAAGCATGGTCGACATATCCGTTCATCGCCACCAAACTGTAAAATACAAAATATAGGCTTAATCAATATATTTGTATACGTATTAGCTCCATATATAGGTAAAAAATAATTAAAACACATCGTAGTACCTAGATAAATCTAACTGGGTAAATTGATTTAATTAATTTTTTAGTAAATATGAAATCATTTCCTCTTTTACTTGACTTACGAACATATAGCAAGTCTCAAACATATAGTAATCACTAAAAAAAGTGGCACGTACTGCATCTTATTGCATTTATGCCGGTTTGGGAGCAAGCGGAAGAAACACAAGTACTAATCTTCTTTGACACTCAAAAGATAATCAAGGTAAAGGGGAAAATATAACCAGTGGCCAGTTTTCAATAAGTTAGGAATGGCTTTGTGACGAGTGAGATCGCTTTAAGATATGTACTTCAAACAAAATATAATTGACACTGGGATATTGTACCTACATGAAATCATGTTTGACACAACAGTCCCTGAGTTTATCACGTTTTAACAAACCAACTGTTTTTTAATATTAGTGTAAATAAGAAAGTTAAACAATTAATAATTATATAAGAAATGTCATCACTTACCTCAAGAATGTTAATAACTTCAATGCAGTATGCCATTAAACATGGGTTTTGCTCCATCAGTTGAGCCGTTAACACCATAGATCTCCTGCGAGTGCCGCCAATGCGGTTCAAACTTCGATGGCAGCCAACACACGATGCTCTATCTGCATCCATATTGTTTTAAAGTCCAAATCACTACAGCAAACTCTTAGTCCAGTTAGTAATGCCAGGTCACAAAATAAGATAATAAAGAGAGAGTCCAAAAACAAAGCAAAGGTCGTGGTAATCAAAAGTATATAACGCACTTGCACACACTCAACACAAAGGTTAAACGGGAAGTGAATCCTGCCTGCGCCTGCACCTCTTTCCTTCACCCCTCCACTCCACCCTGCTCGATTTTCAAAGCCTAACCGAGTCAGGTAAATGAACCCTGCGCTGTGATTGGATGAACGCGACCGGTAGCGGGCCTTTCAACTTTCTAGGAACTTCCCATTGTTTGTTTACTTAACGCACTAAAAGTTATGAATCACATTCACCCTCGGTCTTTTGTTATAGAAAATTCTCTAATCCACATCTGACATATCAGTTACCTTCGAATGGCTTAAAAAATCTGTGTGTGAGACTTATCATGTCTTCCGTGTCATTTTATGCCATATGAAACAATTTTTTCGTAAAAATATATAAGTACACATGCATGAGTGCCTGAAGTAGGATATCATCAAATTCTGCGTAATAAAAATAATATATTAATGTTTGTTGTATTAATTATGAATGTCGCATACCCCACTGTTTTTATTTTATATATAAATAATATAAATCATAGAATCAAGTAATATTTACACGAAAAAATAATAAAATAAAGATCCTGTTTTGTCTATCTAGACGACATTATTGTAATTTATTTTTTAATTATGAATGCCGATATCTCGGCTCCGATACACTGTAGACAGAAACGGCCATAGATGAAAATAAACATCTTAATATGATCTTTCGAATGAGTAAACTTTGAACGGTGGTCGCAAATTTTGAAAATCAGGCCACTTTTACCCAATGCCCTTTCATACAATCTTCTTTGTTAGATGTTTTTGGTCGTTAAACTGGGAGGTGCGAGTGTAAACAGTGTGAACTCAAAGTTGTCATTCGCAACTACGGAACCCTACACTGCGCGTGGCCCGACACACACTTGGCCGGTTTTTTAGTGTTAGTTTTGACTGACGTTGAAAAATATTAATTTTTTGATGCAGCGAACTAAACAAAATCTAGAGCCGAAGTTACAGGTATTTAGAGATTACTATCATTTCGATCTACGTTTTCTATTCATTAATTCTAAACCAGCAGTTAGATAATACGATTGAGTTAAGTAATTTTTCGTGCAAAATTATTTGATTACAAATATTTGCAACATAATTTTTTATTTAAAGAAAATAAAAATAAACTCGCTCTCGCAAAGAAGCAACACCCTTTGTTACTCGGGATAAGGACTAAGATTTCCAACAATACGAAGGTATCCGTAATCACACATCCAAATCTGTTCAGGCATTTACATGTTATTATAGAATATATATACTCTCATGCTTGTACAGTCGGAAGCAGAAAACCTAATCCCCTACAATTTAAAATCTGTTTGTTGTTAACTGTACATCATCATCATTATATCAGCCGCATGAAGTCCACTGCTGGACGTATGCCTCCCCCAAGGATTTCCAATACGACCGGTTGGAAGCGGCCTGCATCCAGCGCCTTCCTGCGACCTTTATCAGGTCGTCCGACCACCTGGTCGATGGGTGTCCAACGCTGCGCTTGCCGGTACGTCGTAGTCATTGAGGAACCTTACTGCCCCATCGGCCATTGGTTTTTCGGGCTAAACAGATTTGTAATAATTTGAATATGTTGAATTAAAAAGCAAAAAGGTATTAACAACTAAATTAAAATTAAACATAATTGTTTAAAACTAAATTAACCTAAAAAAAAAATCCTATCTAAAACAAAACTTACCTATAAAAAACAAAAAACCTACTTATAAATAAAAAATGTCCCGCAGGTCATTGCCCTGCGGTAATGTGTCCAGAAGACTGGCAGCATTGCCACGCTGAATAGCAATGCTTATTCTTTGTGCGAAATAGCTACCAGCCCTCTGGTCATTGGACACCTCGACCAGCCTTTTGCTTATGAGCTTGAAAAGTTTATGAGCCGATGGACCCCACGGACCCAGTGTCTCCACCCCAAACGGCTCAAAAATATATGAGAATTAATAATTATCTCAAATATTTTGGTGATATATATGAGTATTAGTAACACAATCTAAATTCGATAAAGATAACAAGGGAAAGAAAGATAAGGAACGAAGTGGAGATTTTTTGGTATAGATTTTTAGAATAGTCAAATGATGCGTCAACACACCACTTCACATTTTTAATTTGGAAAAACCGGCCAAGTGCATGTCGGGCCACGCGCAGTGTAGGGTTCCGTAGTTGCGAATGACAACTTTGAGTTCACACTATTCACACTCGCACCTCACAGTTTAACGACCAAAAACATCCAAAAATCAAAATAGTATGAATTTTTACATTATCGAGTACATTTTATAAGTTGGTTGCCTATAACTTTTTAGTTTGTACTTGGTTCTCAGCTCTGATAGTTTTCCTTTCAACTTCAGTATATATACCTACTACTGCTGTAATTTTTTTTCACGTATCTATATATGACCGTTTAGCAGATAGAGGGGGGGACACTTACCTCTAACAAAAATTCGCACTTTAAAACCAAATATTTCGGAAACGGATCCCTAAATCGAAAAACGGTGTTCTCAACTTCACAATATTTTTGAAGAACCTATTTAACGATACCCCACACGATGGGTAAATAGAGAAAAAAAAATTACTCCTCCACTTTACTTGTATGGGAGCTACCCTAAAAAAAATATTTTTCAAGATTTTTTTCTACCACTTTTTTGTCATGATTAATATACATACTCATACCAAATTACAGCTTTCTAGTACCTATAGTCTCTGCGTAAAGCCGCGGACGGACAGACAGACAGACAGACAGACGTGGCGAAACTATAAGGGTTCCTTGTTTACTACGGAACCCTTAAAAGTAATATCAATTATTTTTAAATATATATTAATAAAAACACATAAATATAAATTAATTTAAAGGCAAACAAGTGTATTCATCTTTAGTTGAGGCCTATGTCCAGCAGTGGAGTTCTTGCGGCTGAAATAATGATGACGATTCATTCAAAATATAAAAACCTGACTACACTTTTGACAGTGTACGTCCGCCATATTATTTTTTTGCTGACGTAACATAGCCTATGCTATGACACTCCGGGGAAGAATACGAATCTAATGACATTTCACACTTCTAAATCGGTCAAACCGTTTAGGCTGCAGGATACAAAAATGGAACAGACATACTTACAAACATACATTCATATATATATATAAGATACAGACTTGAGAAAAACAGTTTCGTCCTTCTGGGTGGATCAGTCGTGCAAAAATAGAAAAATCTAAGCAAAAGAAATAACAATCTTTATATTATTTAATAATATAGATTCAATTATAATTTAATTAAAACAGCATTTTAGGATGCTTTTAGTCCTCCTTTTAATAGCGCTCCATTGTCAACAACATACGACGCTCCAGTAATACTCTTTGCTTTGTCGCTTGACAAAAATACAATCACATCAGCAATTTCCTTTGGGTCGCTGATACGATCAAGAGCAGTAGAGTTTTTAAAATTATTCCATATCGCTTGTTGGTATGCTTCATTAAATCCAGAGTTCACTAGGATATCAGTAAGCACAGGCCCTGGGTTTACAGTATTAACCCGCACACCGCTTGGGGCAAGCTCTAACGCCACACATCTTGAAAAGTGATCCAAAGCAGCTTTAGAAGTACAGTATGCAAAACTTTTAGCAGACATCACTCCCATACTGGCAACACTTGATATGTTTATGATATTCCCTTTACTTTTTACAAGATGTGGTGTGGCAAGATGCGAAAGATATACGGCGGCTCGAAGATTAACATTCATCACTTGGTCGAACACTTGCATAGCATTTTCGTCGGCCACACCGGCTCCTGCACCAATTCCAGCATTGTTGATTAGTACATCTAGTTGTCCAAACTGGCTTACAGTTGTATCAATAACTCTTTTTGCCTCAGGATCCTTTGCAACGTCGGCTATGATCACTAGAGGTTTGCCTCCCAACTTTTCGCAATCCGCTGTTACTTCTTTCAATTTATTTTCGTTTCTTCCGACTATAGCAACCTTGGCTCCCTCTTTAATGAACTCTCTAGCGATAGCCGCTCCTATTCCAGAACTTGCTCCAGTCACAAGAACTACTTTATTTTCCAGATTCATTTTTACAACGAGTTTCTTGTAGCAATGAATGAATACTGTTTCAGAAACGTATTTGTTTGTTCGATGTATAATTTAATCAAGATACTGATATGAGGATAATATTATTATATCTCTGGACAAAATCTTTCAAATAACTTTACGGATCATATTCTTTATCTGTTATTGGCGATAAAAATACAACGTTATCAGTGCGTTACTCAATTCAAAGTTCAATTAGGCAATATCATTAACTTTTTTTACGACTGTTGAAAAGTTAAGATATGAAAAAGTATTTTAATAAAAATAGAACAGAGAGAGACTCATAAAGTACTTGGCTACAAACAACTTGGAAATACAGCTTCAATCGTAAGTGATATAATAATAAATAACGGTTAGAAACAGCAGTATTTTTCTTATTCTCGTTGGGCCGTAAAGTTAACCCGCGAGCTGTGCAAACTTTTCTCATAAACTCGGCACCCGTTGTGGTCTACGCGCACTGTTTTGGTCGAGTTACAAAGTTTTGTTTCATTCTAAAAAAAACCACGACTTTCAGACAATGTCATGTCGTCAAGTCGTCTCTATTGCTGTAGTTTACGAGTATTTTCGCGTAACTCTACATTATCGCTATAATTCTAACTAATAAATGTGAAAGTAGGTTGTATTTTTTACTTTGTTATGCTCAAACCACCAAACTGACCATCTTTATATTTTTTTTTCATACTCTTTGAAGAAACAGACTAAAGTATACATGGCAGGTTCATCATCATCATCTTGATTCATCAAACTTAAAATAGTGAAAAGTTGTACCAAGTTTTTAAATTTGATATGATTTCGGATTAAAATAATTTATTTCTGGGTGGCGCTAGTGTCTACCACAGCGCCTCTACCTAAATAGCCGCATGCTAGCTAAATATGTGCACCATATGTAAATAAGTAATGTTCCACTAAGATTCTGAAAGATTGCAATACGACTATGCTACTTATATTATTTTATAACTTTTCATATCATCAACTCAAAACTAGAACTTAGATATAATTTTCCTATACATGCATGCAACGAAACACTTACCCTAGAATACTGCTAATTATGAAATTAGCGGTATTTTAGGGTAAGTGTTTCGTCGTTGGTCATGCAAACGTTGCATTTTTCTCTTTAGAATTTATATCTGGTCGGGGACAAAGTAATTTCGTATTTTGTAAGTATGAATATTTTATCCGTCCATACAAAAGAGGTGTAACTTTGACATCAAAATTCTCAGACACAAAACGTCTAATCCAACTTTGTGCTATTCGTACTGGGACTGCGGTATGTTCATAAATACCAAAATTTACTTTCTGTGTATTTTGAATAATTTCTTTATTTTTTAATTAACTTTCAAAAATTTAAATTTTTTTTCGTCAATCTGATACATTTTTAATAAACAAACAAACGGTTGAAAAATTAAGGGAAAATATTTTGTACATTATATATAATTCTTGAAAATTGTACCTTTCAGATGGTATCTAATTCAGCCAGATATATACAATATTACCAAAGATATTTGATTACAACTTTACACATAAAAATACGAAATTACTTTTCCCCGACCTATTATAATGCAGAAAAAACATCAATTATAGATTTTATCCCAGCTTATAGGTAAGACAGTTGAGGCGTCTAAGACAGTTCATGTTACTCGTTATGAGATTGTAGAATGCATGTATTTTGTTTCGAAATGCTTAGGAGAGACCTCCGGAAATCAAACACTCCAGTGAAAAAAAATATGTTAACAGTTCAAAAATCTTTGCGATACAAAGACATTTTAGGGCTAAATAAAGGATATCTTATGGTTATATTAAAAATGACTACAAAGTACCAACCTTTATCTTTTATTTAATGATACTTTTAAATCAGACTTGTCCAACTTATCACCATATATCATACCAACGAGCTCCGTGGTGCAGCGGTCAACACTCGACACGGATGGTCCCGGGTCCGATCACCGGTCAGGTAAGGTAAAAAATGATCATTATTGTATTGTACTGGGCCTTGGATGGTTAACCAACATATGTATCGGTAATAAAATATAGTATAGTTGAGTTAGTATCCCATAACACGAGTCTCGAACTTACTTTGGGGCAAGCTCAATCTGTGTGATTTGTCCGTATATATTTATAAAAAAAAACTTTTTGTCAAATTTGACAATTTCAAATTTAAAGTTTCCATAACATTCTTTTTAGGTAGACACTTATGTTATCAGAAATGCTCTTCAAAATCCACATAACATGCATCTTTCTAATTTAGCTTATCCATTGTTAACAACTGTCGGTTCGGGACAAGGTACGAACAGACTTTGATTGACCTGATCTTTTATCGTAACCTACTTGGAACCAATACAATCTTATCAGACTGCCCATGATTTTGACATGTTTAGCAAACAACTACATTCAAAGGTTCCATTTATACCATTCCTACGTCCCACAATAGACTAAAACCCATTTTGTAAACGCGTAGGTAGTCGGCCAACTTATCGTCAGACGCCTGTTTGCATTAAATTGTGACCTTACAACCTACAAAATAAGGGTGAGGGCAGTGCGTAGTCAATTTTACGGGGACTCATATGAAGGTATATGAATGCCTACCTTTAAGGCTTCCGTTGCCACTGACAGCTACCGTACGCTTCCCAAGTCTTTGTCCCACTTATCAAAGGCTCCAAAGGACAGACCCTTATACGTTTCAGAATTTAAATTACGCGAAGAGAGCAATGAGTTATGTGGGCCGTTAAATTGTATGTGAAAAGTCTAGGGCGGTATCTTTCGTTTTATCGCGAGATGAAAGCTGAGGCTGGAGTTCAGAGCATTATGTTACGTAAATCCATTTGAATAATAATTTGTGTTGTTATTTCAGAAGAAAATAGAACTTGATATTCGTTTCCATGGTAGTATCGGGAAAAAGAAAGTTCAGGTCGTTATTCCGCCACTATTTGGCCGAGCGCAAAATCTCCGAAAGGTCTTTTCGCCGATGACAAATTCTTCGAATATATTTGTCACTGCTAGTTGCGAAAGCGGCTGGTTTGGATAAGCAAATTGATTGTATGTTTGTCTGACGAATATCTCAGAAACTTTAAGTAGAGTGCATAAATTATTTTAAGTGGATGTGGTAAAGTCCAACTTAGAGATACGCGCAAGTTTCATCAAAATTGGTTCAGTTTTTTGAGACAGAGAGTTAAGTTACACACTTAACTCTCTGTCTCCAGTCTAAGTCTTCAGACACCAATAAAAATTAAGGTCGATTTTTTTAAATTCATCGTAAAAGTCTCTTCTCTTCGTGTAAATCGTTTATATGGGTTGTTAGTTAGTCTTTTGTGCTTGTACAAAACTTGTAGTGTAACTTAACTTTTTTATTGTTTTGGTACACTTCCTATGGAATATTACATTCTATTATAGAGACATATTAAATATGCATCCATATTATGCGCAAAAATCAGAAAATATCGTTTTCAAATTGATCAAAACTCTGAGGCTCAAAGGCATAAAAGATCCTTATTTGATCATTTGGAGCAAAGTATTAGCTACAGATAATTACAATAATTTCAGGTTAAATAACAATCCCAACTTAATCTACATAATATTTACTAAACGTTAACTGACTTTCAGGTGAAATTATCGAGACATGTATTTCATTAAAAACCACTAAACTCTATCCAGTCCCTCGACACTAATCAAGAACTTACACAAACTTAAGCGTTAGAAAGCCAAAGACACTTCTCCTCACATTTCTACTCTTATTAACTTAGAAATAGAGTTAAAAATCGCGCTGAGCTTTAGGAATGTTAAGAATACAACTGTTTGTCTGATGAAGGCTTCCGAGAGTTATTTTCAATCAGAATGGAAACCAATTTCTTTGTGTAGAAATTAATGATAAAGGAAACGTCAGTGGATTAAAGTTGGAAGTTTGGAGCGGTGTAAGGACATTTGGAGTCTCCGTTTAAATAAAGCTTTATTGGAATTGTAGCCAGAATAGGGAGATCCGTAAAAGTAATTTATAAATGTTATTTTTTTAAATAGCTATGAGTGTCCCAATGTTGGGTAAAGGCCTCTCTTTCGCTCCTCCAAGATTCTTCAGATTGTGCTAGTGCGCGCCAGTTCTTATTAAATTTGTTTAATTCGTCGCACCAGCGGGTCCGGGGCCGACTAGGCAGTCGCTTGCCGTTTAGAATCCAACCAGTTACTCTTTTGGCCCACTGATCTTGGGACATCCTGGTCACATGCGGGCATGTGCCCAGTCCCATTTTAATTTTGCAGCTTTGTCGGCTACTTCTATTATTTTAGTTTGGGAGCGTAGCGTGGTGTTGCGTATGTTACTAAGGCTTAATTAGATTTTTATTTTAATGCCGTCAGGACATTTCAGTAGCCTTCTCAAGGAGGCAACTGGCCGTAACAACTTTTCAATATCATATACTAGCTGTGCTCGCGACTTCGTCCGCGTGGAAAAACTAAGCCTAGCTTTTTCAAGCTCTCTGTGTACGAAATTTCATTTCAATCGGTTCAGTAGTTTTAGCGTAAAAGCGAGACAGACAGACAAACAAAGTGTATGAAAAAAAAGCCTGTGTGTATGGCAGTATAAATTAGCTGGGAGAAAACGGAAATAATAGCGAGCTCTGTTATTATTATTATTTTTCCCCAGGTAAAGCAAAAACGTGGCTGTTATAGTTGATTATTAGAATATTTGAAACTCTTAGTGTATGTTATGTCTATGATACATGTGTTAATCCACCAATATTTCTCTCCTCATCAACAATGCAACCATTCGTAAAAATTTAATAAAATCATTTTAGGAAAAAATTATACCGCTGAAATAAACTGAAAAGCAAAATTCCCCTGAAACCCCTGTTTTCTTACTGGGTTAGATTTCATGATGACTAACTTCAAGGTATAAGCCTATAACCCTTTATACCCCTAATACCCTTTCCAATAAAAAAAAAGTATAAAAATCAGACTAACTCTGTGTAAAAAGTTATGAGGAGTCATACATAAAAAAATTTAGAGAACCTTCAACGTTTTTCGACAGTTGAAATAAAATAGGAGTTAAATATAACATACATCATCATCATCAGGTCTTTTTTAGTTCCCACTGTAGGAGCACGACCCTCTCTGTACTACCAGAGAAATATTTTAACCAAAGCAGTCAGAGGATTTGGCCTACACTCTCCACGCTGGCCAGACGGGTTGGAGAGGTCTCTTTGATGTTTATAATATAGCTTCTTCCTACGTCACCTTGTATGACATTCACGGGAATACTTGGAGTGGTCCTATTCTTCTCTGCCGGAACCCACACGGCTAACATAACAAACATAGTAATACTATATTTTCTTCTTGGTCAGGTTGCCTAAAAGTAGCCTTCGAAACAAGAGTGATTAATTTTATATAGACTATGAAGCAAAATGTTGTTTTACATAAAAAAGGAAACACTGCCCTCTTTTGGTAGTAGAATGCCAAGAACAAAATTCGTATCCCTAATTTTGTACTCACTCTACGAAACTACTCTAGGGAGACAACTTCAGAGGATCCCAAGAGGAAGGTGCTTACGACCCGCCATTTAATATTTAAGAATTGCAATCCAGCCGCTTACCTTCAACAAACAATTCATTTGCCAAGAACTTGACGTATGTAAAAAGCTTAGGTAAAAGAAAATGATGATTTGAAAAGTATGTGAAAGGCTTATTATTTTGGCTGACTGCTCTCAAGTTACAAAGTAAAGTTTCTGTGAGAGCCTCAAATTTTCCTACTTAAGTACTGATAATATTATGAAAATTCAGAAGTTTCTTCTTGACGGAAAACTAAATAAACTGGGTAAATATTTATTCGTTTAAAAAAGAACACCTGTAGAAATCTTATCAGCAAGTAATAATGCGCGACGAGCCGAGGAAACAAAAAATCGATCTTTCTTTCTAACATTAATAATTTTTGTTTTTCGTGTGTTAGTGAACCGTGGTGTCAGATTGTCAAACTGCCAAAAGGCATTTGAGATAGTTAAACAACTGCCACCACTGATGATAGCTGAGATCAACGGCTTATCGTGCCTTCCGACACTGAGAATGATACTTTTAATAGGACCACACCCGTGTTGCTTTACTTACGTTAGCGTTTTCAGTTCTTATGCGCAATAGGCGTAAGCACTGTAAAAAATTGCGTTTAAAATAACATTACTAGATTGAGACACAATTCATCCAAAAAAAATCTCATATTTTTCGCGGGCAGAATTATATTCTAGTCTTTACTCTTTGTACGAGTAACGCCTTGCCTTTATTACTTCTTTATTTTAATAAGAGTATAATCAAAACACCATTGTGAATGCATGAAAACACTTATAAAAATAAACATTTACCTTATTCAAAGAAAGTGCAATATAATTCTGTTCACATGATATTCCTTCGTGCATAGTTTTCCATCGATCTGTGAACTCGGCATTGACTGAGGGCATACGAGGAATGTTATTAGAGCTCGATGAGGCGGAAACTTCAGACATTCCCTGCTCTGCGAACTAAGCAAGAAAGTAAACAATTACCTACATGAACTTAAGTTGGAAGTTAATATATAAAAAAAATAGTGCCTAAGAAAAAATATTATCATTCTCGCTCGCGGCTTCACTCGCGCCAACAGTACCTTTTCCGAAAGCCCTTCCCCGAGTCTCAAACTACATCAACACTAAATTTTATCTACATTGTTTTAATGGTTATTCTATTATTTACACTAGCTGTTACTCGCGGCTTCACCAACGTGATAAATATGTCCTTCTCAGTACCCTTACCTATGTGTATGCAAAATTTCATTATGATTGGTTCAGTAGATAGAGCGTGAAAGCGTAACAAACAAATAAACAAACAACCCACTTTCACATTTATAATATTACTAGCTGTAACCCGTGGCTTCGCCCGCGTAATATATAGCCTATGTCCTTCTCGGTACCCTAACCTATGTGTATGCAAAATTTCATGATGATCGGTTTAGTAGATACGGCGTGAAAGCGTAACAAAAAAGCAAACAAACTCACTTTCTCATTTATAATATTAGTAAGGATTTAGGATTAGGACATATTTTTTTTTATTTCAAGACTTCTACCGAGTTTGCGGTGATTTTGCCAATGTCTAGTATTGTACGATACAACAAGCAGCAATCAAAAATGGCGAAAGTCCTTTGCTGCGCCAATTTCATATTATAAAGACCTCTAAAACAATTTACCATTACCTACTAAACAATTCTTAACTTAGCGCGCCTAAAACTCTGTAAGGAAACAAGTAGCATTATTTATTTATTACAACTTTATTGTACCAAAGCAAAACTTGTTACAAGTGGCGGACTTAATGCTATGAGCATTCTCTCCCAGTTAACCATAGGGATAAACAGAAAAGGAAATTATCAAAAAAATAAAAAACCTGACTGCCGTCTTTGACAATGTACGCCGCATTGATTTTTGCTGACGTTACATAGCCTATTACACCCCGGAGAAGAATAAGAATGTAATGCCACCTCACACTTGAAATTCGGTCAAGCCGTTTTAGCTACAGGAAGCAACAATAGAACAGACATTCTTACATACATTCATACACATGAAAAGCATTCCTTCTGGGTGGATCAGTTGAGTAGAAAAAAAAACACTTAAGTACCTTATTTTACTTTCATACCGAAATATTGCTATCAAAGGTTTCAATACACAGAATTTTATCTTTCAGACTTGGAATTGATGAAAGCCGTATCTCGAATAACATTATTCTTTCATACATATATTGAACCTCATAATATATGTATGACGGCCTTTGTGGCGTAGTGGGTAGCATGCCAGTTTACATACTTACACGAGTTTGACTCCCAGCGTGAGTAATTAATTGTAGTCACATACATGGAGTTTCGTTGTGTGCCTCGACTTTGCTTATGATTGTCTTTTGCCGACCGCTGCTGTAATGTAGGTTCAATACAACTTTGCATCAACTGAATGCATAGATGTGGGTTCGAGGAATGCTCAGATCAGAATCAGAGCTCGATGAGGCGGAAATGGAAATTTCAATACGTTCCTGACAACACAATTTTGATCTTCCACCTCAGTTGTACAAAATATTTACTAGTGGCTAGTGGTAGTACTGTGAGCTGTAAACCTCGCTTGTCTGTCTTTGATAGCTTAAAATTGAATAAATTTTCATCACACACCTTAAGCAAAGACTAGTAGACGTTAAAATATATTAAAGAAAAATAACAAAAAACAAACGAATAGAGGCCTATGCGTAAGCGAATCATATCAATCGAAGGAGGTTAGAACTCGGTTGAAAAAAAAAACATTAATATTTAGTCGAAAATAAATACTTTCCGTCTAGAGTAAGCATTATTTCCTGAAGGATCGAGTTTTACTTAAGAATCATGGATAGTGACATAAGTAAATAAAATATATCTAACTGAGGGTACAGATTCGAGAAGGATTATTACAGCCCATGAGGCGGAAACGTCACTGCGTTCATGACGACGCTCTCCTCATCTTTCTTTGCTTTTCAGAATGCTTACGTGGCAATTCAGCAATATTTCCAGTCAAATTCGATTTTACTTAAGTATATTAAAAACTCATAAACTGAGGGTACAAGTTCGAACAGGAGGAATGTTATAAGTAGGTCAAGATGGAAAATGATCTTTTTCAGATTGAGCTGGGTCTTGGATGTTTATCTATATAAGTATATATTATAAAATAAAGTATCATTGAGTTAGTATCCCATAAAACTAGTCTTGAACTTACTTCGGGGCTAGCTCAATCTGTGTGTGTGATTTGTCCGTATATATTTATTTATTTATATAAGAGCTCATGAGGCGGAAACTTCATTGCGTTCCCGACGACGCTCTCCCGATCTTTCGTCTCAGCGATTCAGAAGGCTCAGGTGGCAATATTTCCAACTAGGAGGAATTACTTAATAACCATGGATTGTGGCATAGTATAATAGGAACTCGGTAACTGAGGGCACAGGTTCGAATAGGAGAAATGTTGTTGGAGTCCACATGGAAGAAACTTCTCTGCGTTCCTGACAATGCTTCTTTCATCCCTGTAATACTGCCAGGGGATTGATTTACTTAAGAATCATGGATTGTGACATAAGATAATAAAAACTAACTGAGGGCACAGGTTCGAGAAGGAGGAATGTTATTAGAGCCCATGAGGTGGAAACTTTACTGCGTTCCTGACGACGCTCTCCCAATCTTACGTCGAAGCTGTTCAGAAGGCTTAGGTGATTGGATTGAATTACTTAAGAATTATGGATTGTGATAGTGACTTAAGCATAATAGAAACTCATTAACTGAGGGTTCAGGTTCGAGTATGAGGAATGTTATTAGAGCCCATGAGGCGGAAACTTCATTGTGTTCCTGACGACGCTCTTCTGATATTTCGTCTCAGGTATTCAGAAGGTTTAGGTAGCAATTCGGCAATATTTTCATTTAGATAGAATTACTTATCAATCATGAATTGTGAGATAAGTATACCTAATAAGAACTCGGTAACTAAACAGCCTCCGTGGTCCAGTGGTTAAGGCGTTTACCTGTTGACCCGGGGGTGGTGGGTTTGATTCCAACGGAAAGCATACTTTGTTAAGGTGTTTCCAGTTTGATTATAGGATTGCAGGCATGAATCACCTGATTGTTTGATACTAAAGATGATTCCATGCTTCGGAAGGCACGTTAAGCCGTTGGTCCCGGCTGTCATCTGGTAGTCGTTAAAAGAAACACGTCAGAAGCCGAGAGGCGGTTCCGAAGAACTCTGACACCAAGGTGTGCATGGTCGACTGACCGTGTCACCTGTTCGGTTCGGTATCGGTCAGTAGGAGGAATGTTGACGACGCTCTCCCGATCTTTCATCTCTGTAACACTGCCAGGGGATTGTATTACATCATGGATTGTGATAAAAATATAATAGTAACTGGTTAACTGAGGGTACAGGTTCGAGTAGGAGGAATGTTATTACAGTCCATGGCGCGGAAACTTCACTAGGTATGTTGCTACCAACGCTCTCTCGAAATTTCAATGTTGAAGAAAATAAATCCGCAAAAGCAGTACATACCACGTTAAATATTATTTTCTTATTAGGAATACATTAAGACACGATGTTGATGAACACAAAAGCAGTACCATGTTAAACATTATTTTCTTATTAATGAGGTTTGCTTCTGAGAAAAATAATATAGATATCAAAATCCTATAATGGGTTTTCTTGAGATATAAATACCCAACAAATAAAAAAGCAGTATTGAGTCCGGTAAACAAGCGAACGTGGGTACGAGATGTAATTAGCGGACCCCAGGCCCCGAAATATTATAACTGAGGATACCGGAAAACACTCAGAACATGAGAAAGACAATCGGAAAAACACTCAGAACATGAAAAGTCAGGTAACCGTTCGCTAACTTTACGAAACAAACAGAGTTTACCAACCGCATCCTCATTAGGAATAAGATGTGAAGCCAAACGTAATGTAAAAGTTTCGTTCCGTGTTCGAGTTTGTCTTCTTCGCTTCGAGAAAGGTCTGATATTGATCTATCAGCAGGAAGGTGCTTTATAAAAGTATAGTAAGTAAATAAACACATAACGTACGCCTACCTTGAGCTTCTGAGAATCTACGAATATATAAAAGCGTTGCTAAGGATAATCTGCTGTTTATGTATTATATTAATGGTTTACAAGAAAAAGCCTGGGTAAAATGCCTGCTCTACGTAAATGTACAACATCAAGAATCTTGAACATCAAGTGTAAAGCCGAAAAAAGGGAATTATTAAAAATATTTGGAAGAATCTGCTTTGTTTCATTCCAACACCACTAATGATGTGCAATTTTTGAAAAGGCCATTTACATAAGTAAATGTTTATTTCTTTAAAGCCATTTTTATCAAGCTCCTTCTTTTGCAGCCTAAACTACAAGATATAGATCTCTTCCAGTGCAAGCCAATTGTTTCGCTTTCCTTCTCCATAATGGATACGATATCATCTCTCCATCGAACTACTGGCTTTTGTGGCTCAGCCATGATCTCCAGTCCAGTATTTTCTGGCTCCATCTTCTGTCCAGCTTATGTGACCTGCCCATCATTACTTTATTATGGCTACCCGTTTTGCTATATTAGCATCTTTCGTTTATCGACTTATGTCCTATGATTGCACCCATTTAGGCATTACGCTTGGATAACTCGTTTTCACGTGCTATGGACACTTTCACACGAAATGACAGTAAACGGCTTGTATATTAACGAACAGATGAATAATAATATTTCACTCGCTAATAAATGAATAATTGCGTCGGCCAGTAAAATAAAACCCATATGGCTGTTAAGGCATACGCTCTCCTGAACAATATTCTGTAGGTACACGGCCTAACGGACCTACTAATTAAATAATTGACGCTTGAGCGAACATCTGAGCTCAAAGTAAAATATAGGCGGTAATACGCCTAAAACAACATCGTGATTAGGAATATAATATTTTGACTGGCTGCTGAGATGAATGGAGTTGGTTTATTACGCTTTCACGCGCTATCTACTGAACCGATCATCATGAAATTTAGCACACACGATGTCTGGAGTATGAAGAAGGACATAGGCTATTTTTCTCCCCGGAGAAAAGTACTGTTCCTCAGAAATCGACACTAACGCGAGCGAAGCCGCGGTCAAACTACGAAATATTTCTTGTCATGTCAAACTACCTGTGCTAGATTGGTGGTTTCAGGTAGGTATGACATCGGGTAGGCGCACCTAGCCTCTCGAAATACTACTGGCTTTTCCCTTATTCATCCATGAGAGTAGTATGCCTATACCCTGCGAATAAGTACTTATTCATCATCATCAGGTCTTTCTAGTCTCTACTGCAGGAGCACGACCCTCTCTGTACTACCAGAGCCATATACTAGCCTGAGTAGTCAGAGAATACCAATAATAATAAAGGATACCAATAAGTACTTATTACTTATTGGTATCCTTTTATTCCGTTCCCAAATCCAACAAATTTCTATCCTGCCCCAGCTTCAATGGGCAGCAGACCATTGAAGCAGCCTCATTTCGTCGAAGTACAAAAACCACAGAAACTGCGCTCGCCAACCCGCCTGTCAAGCGTGGTAAGTATGAAAATATTCTTTCTAGTTCTTATAAAATCTTTGGGTGAGGCCTCCGACCTCCGATGTAATATCGCAGACTGTCGTTAAAATTTGCCACGGATGCCGTACAGTCGTATTTTCATCCGAAAATATCGCTGCGTAACCAACACGTAAGTAGATTGTGAAAATGAGGATGGCAATGGTCTATGAGAGACGGCGGAAAAAATGTTTTAAGACCATGAAAATATCTTCTATAATGTTATCACAATACAGACCACGCTTGTCTACAATATACCGCAGCGAAAGTAAAGGAGAGTTCCTGTACGAACACAAGCAATTAGCAGCGGGGAAAGACTGTGTTTTATACTACGTAGTGATCATAAATAAATTATTAAAGTGACCTCCGATACGAAAATCCCTTCATCTTGATAAAGGCTGAACCAATTTTGATATATCATGTCTTGAAAAAAATATATCCATCTTGACCAAGGATCTTGGCAGTTCCGGAAATTAAACTGCATGTGACGACGAGAGAAAGGGTTCTTGGCAAACATTACTAAATATTCTTTTTCCTTTCGGTTATCCAACTAATAGCCCAGTATTAGTGGACACACATAGCCAGAAGTAGGTATACAATTATCTGCATTTATATTATTTAATTTTTATTACCCTCCTGCATAAAAAAGCATGCAAAAATGAAATTCCTCACATGCAGACAAATCTCAAATAACATTGAGGGCTGAGGGAAGGATCGAGTTAAAAAAATCTCGACATGGAGGGCTGGGGGTTTGAAAAATTGCCAATATCGCCTCACGTAATTAATTAACGCCTCAGCTACAAAGGTCATCGACATCATTAATTGTTGACTGTTAGCCGGCTTCAGATTTTAATAATTGAACGAAACATGGAAGCTCTCCAGTAGCGCAGTTAATTGAAATAATTTATTCAGGAGTAATGAAGCGCGAAGAACCAATAACTGATGAAATAGAAAGGTTTTTGAATGGCGATTACATACCAGCAAGCGCAGCGTTGGATACCCACCGACCAGGTGATCAGACGAACATGATAAAGGTCGCAGGAAGGCGCTGGATACCTACCTACCACTTTCAAGCAGTCGTAATGGAAATTCTTGGGGGAGTTATGTCTAGTAGTGGACTTCTTGCAGCTGAGACGATGATGATTTACGAGAACCTTCTTCTTCATCCTCGCCTTTTCGGTATTTGGGGTCAGCTCTGTATGTCAACTCTCTCCAAAGCTTTCTATTCCCAACCATATCGACACTAGCTCCCAGTTCCTTCATTACATTTTTCACACATTCCCTCCACGACTTTTTCGGCCTTCCTTTTCCTCTATGTCTCGACACGTTTAAGTGGAGCATCCTCTTAGCCAGATGATCGGCATCCCTCCTCTCGATATGACCATACCAGATGATTTACGAGAACCGTAGATGTTGATTTAATCAGTTAGTAGTTAATGCAAAACTCAGCTAATCCTTCTTCTGTAAGTTATACTTGACCACTGTAAATCAAACCCAAAAGCCTCTAGCTTAGGTAGTCTCGTAGCAGCGAGTCACCTCACCACTGAGCCATTACTGATGTACAACGTAACACAATCACTTGGATTGGACTCAAAAACCTTTTAAATTGAGCAGCTATAAAAATAATACAAGTTATCGTCATCGTATCGGATAATCCCGGAACACCGCCTCCGGGATTGCGTCGAAGTGTCGAAAGCAATAAAGTTTTCATAACAAAAATTGGAGTCCCGATTTCAAGACGTCACGTAACTCGGCTATTGGTAGACGTCTTTCGATCGACGCCATTATTCTTTTAATTTTTCTTTAAATGGTTGACTAGATGATGGATTCTGGTCACATGTACCTATACGTGTGATATGTATGTGCTTGGTAGGGAAAAGCATACTATGTAACTCTAATGGGTGTAGATAATTTTTCGATCTACAAACTTTTGTAACAAAAAAACAAAAATAAATGACATTTCATCTTCTATACCAAGCACAAGCGGAATTTATAGTGCGTTTGTAAATAATTGCATACATGTACTTTTTTCATCTAACCATTTTGTCTTAGTTTTATTGATTCCAGGGAAAGCGAAGGCAGACATTATTCTAGATTTAGCCTTTGAACACTAACTTTCACACTAAACTCAAATCGAATAGCTATAAAAACAGAACAGAAAAGATTACAGCAAAGTGCCGGAATCACGGAATCAATAAAGTTGTCATAACATAATTGGAGTCCCGATTTCCGTACGTCACGGACAGGGTTTATTGATAGACGTCTTTCTGTCTCCATTGAAAACCCCGAGATGGAGAAACTCGGAGCCGAACCGAAGCCGGTTTCAATACAAACAATTAAAGGGACATATCTTGGATTGTTTGAGGAGGGAACCTTATTCAAATTAATGTTGACTAATTCATTAGTTTCGTTTTTTTTTATATTGTCTTAGTTTAATTGATTCCAGTGAAAGCGAGGATTTTAATTACTCTAGATTTAGTCTTAGGACACTTTCAGTTTGAGTTTTGTATACTTACCCTCAAATAAAATAGTTTCATATGAAAATAATAAGAAATTAAAGAAGAATAAAGAAATCATCGCCCATATAATGGAGTAGTGATGGAATCAATAAAGTTTTAAAAACAAAATTGGAGTCCCGATTTCCGTACGTCACAGACGGGGTTTGTTGATAGACGTCTTTCTGTCTCCATTAAAAACCCCGAGATGGAGAAACTCGTAGCCGGAAAATTGGTTTCAATACAAACAATTAAAGGTACATATCCTGGATTGTTTGAGGAGGGAACCTTATTCAAATTAATGTTGACTAATTCGTTAGTTTCGTCTTTTTTTAGTCTATATTGTCTTAGTTTAATTGATTCCATGGAAAGCGAGGATTTTAATTACTCTAGATTTAGTCTTAGGACACTAACTTTCACTTTGAGTTTTGTATACCATCAAATAAAATAGTTTCATATGAAAAAAAGAAGAAATTAAAGAAGAATAAAGAAATCATCACGGATGGGGTTTGTTTATAGCAGTCTATCTGTCTCCATTGAAAACCCCGAGATGGAGAAACTCGTAGCCGGAAAATTGGTTTCAATACAAACAATTAAAGGGACATAATATCCTGAATTGTTTGAGGAGAGAACCTTATTCAAATTAATGTTGACTAATCCGTTGTTGATGTGAGTGATATCATGCGAAGGAATTGTAACACTGTTAGTTTTTCGATATTATTTTAAGAACTAGTAATCTTTGATATGATTTATGCATTCATCTTCCCGTGGATGTTGTAGAAAACGACTTAGGGAAACACAAGCTAAATAAAGCTTATAAACATCAAAAGACCGTGCTCCTACAGTGGAGACTAAAAAGAACTGATGATGATGGTGATGACGATGCATTCATAAAAATACATTTTTTAATTAGAGTGGACATAAGTAACCTGGGACCAGAAATCTCAAACCTTGTATAGCGTGTTGGCTGTCGTGTTGGTGGAAATCCGAATCAAAATAGTGTTGGGTTTTAGCCGCATCGCCTGTTGACATTAGTCCTCACTTCACCTATTACCTCAATGAGAAAAGAACACCTGGTAAATTCTAAGAAAAATACTTAGACCTTTTCTCCTAGAACAAGAAAATTCTATAAATATATTTTAATCGTTTTGGACCACATATTTTAGAATATACAGATCTGTGTTTTTTGGTCCCTTAACGAAGTGATTCAGCCCGTCAATGTGAACAATTTTTTCTATGGTAGCAATGAAAATTACATCCCCATACAAATTGACAGGGCCGCTGAATATTTTAGTATGAAAATTTTTTTTTTTTTTTTAGTTTCCAACTTTGGTAACCCCCAAAGGAAAAGTTGTCATATTGACGGGCTGAATCATATTAAGAGTACAAAACGATCAATATTTCACCGTGTAAATAAAACCGATTTTGCAAATATTATAGAAGAATACAAATACAAGAAAGATAAATGACGTTCAAAAATTGATACATGACTCCCAGAATTTGAATAAAAACTATTCATTTCATTTCATTTTATATGTCACGGATGCTGGTGATAGAGGTCTCTCAATCGATCGCCATTAAAAACACCGAGATGAGGAAATCACAGCCGGAAAATTATTATTAATGCAAACATTTAAATGGATTTATCCGGATATTGTTTGAGAGTTACCCTTATTCAAATTAATGTTTATGTAGTCGTTAGTAATGGGAGTGATATCATGCGTAGGAATTTTATTAGATGGTTAGTTATTCAACAGGATACTGTATATGTTAAAGCTAATATGCATATTTACCTCTATACATAGTAATTATAATCTGATTGAATTGTAGATACTTACCACGTCTTCCGTCTTTATCCCTCACAAGGTAGACTGAATTGCTGCCCGTTCCTTTGATTGGTTTTTACGATTTTGGTGGAAAGAGAAGCAGCTGGTACATTTAAGGTTTTTTCTCGGATCAGAATGGAAGTGCAAGGACATATAGGACACTTCTGCACTCCGCTTTGGAAGCGGCCTAAACTTAGCCATAAGTAATTATGGACGTCAACAAATTTTTTTGTTGTAAAAATTGTAAACACAAATATGACAATTAATAAGTGTTCAAAGAAACCTATATTCTACATAGGTTTATATAACCGAATCTTGAATCTTGACATGGTCTAATGCAGGTAATAAATAATAAAATAAATAAACATTAAATGTTTGTAATTTCTAAAATAAAAGAATGATTGAATAACATAATTTTATCTCCGTTTATACTTATACCAGCAAGTACAATCCAAAGAATGTCAAGACATGCTATGATTCACTGCCGTTCTTAGTTTATTGAATAGTACAAAGAGTATGCCCATTTCAATGTTAAAACTTATGTCATCTACTATGGCGTAGTGTTGTGATTTTGGTTTCATTCTATTTTGTTTTTTACTAAGTTGATCCAGAGTGGGCACTATGATTTGTATGCCCAATTTATTTTTAACGACCTTTGTAGCTCAGTGGTGAAGTGCAAGTGCCTTTGAAACACAGGGTCCTGGCCCTATCAAACCCGTGTCGTGTTGTGGTCTGATCCCCGGTCAGGTCATGATGGAAAACGATATTTTTCAGAATTATCAGCCTAGGATGTTTATCTGTATAACTTCGTCGATCGTTGAGTTATTCCCAAGACACAAGTTCACAACCTATTGTGGGGCCAGCTCAATCTAAATTGATTGAACTGGCTTGAGTGACAAATCACACGACTTGGAGAGAAACAACAGCCAACAAATTTACCATTGAAATCTTGAAGGTTGAGTAAGTTATCCTGATTTCTTGATTCATATACTTCTAGGGAATTCAAAATCAATGTAGCGATTGATGAAATATAACATCGTGTAGATGGATATATCATCTATTGTAGCTTTAATTGCCACGTGACTCATCCAATCTAGCCAATTGGTTTGAACTTGTCCATTGTAAACACATCATGGCTTCCACACTGCACATGCACTGCAAATCGTCGCGGAGATTGAATGTCGTAATACAATCTAGGGCAATACGAATGATGTTATTGTTTACCTCATGCCTTTGCCTTTGTTTTGTTTGAGCTAAGTTTGGTAGGTAAGTTTTTTGTCAACCTAAACTTGGTCTATCTTTTTTTATGATATGGTTCCACAAATGAGCAAGCGGGTCCCTTGATGGTAAGTGATCACCGCTGCCCATGGACAACTGTAACACCAGGAGAAGGATGACAAGTGCGTAGCCGGCTTTTTAAAAAATCTATGTAATCAAATTGTCCAGTGTACAAAAATGGCTAAAGTATCAGGACTTGAAACATGTTGTATGCTATGATTATGTCTTAATTTCTACACATAAAATTTTATTTATTTATTATCCAAGGTTAAAAGTTAAAATATAGGCCAATAATATAACTAACAGTGTTGAAGTTTACTTGGTGTTTTTCCTCCCAATTACTTTGTTTTGGTTTCTTGTTTTTGTCAAGTTAATGACGCCTAGTACGAGTACAAGTTGTTTTTTTTAGTGTTAGGTTACAATTACCTATCTATTTTCTCATTTCAATACAAAAAACATGATGCTGAAACATGATAGGAAAGAAATATGATATTTAGCAATCATGGAGATATAGGTTACGTACCTATATCTCCATGATGTATTACGTATCGTTTTTTATAATCATGAACAACCGTCATAAGACTTAACAGATAACATTCACACTGGGGCCAACAGTTTATCATGTAATCCGACTGCACTTTTATACATAGTGTACGCACCACTAGGGTGAGAGCTTTCCAAACTTTTCTTCTACTGGGAGCAGGAAGTAATGCAATGATTGGTGACTTAAAGGTTTGAATCAGGTCGCTGCACTCGAATCCGAAACTTTTTGGGTATAAGTATATAAGTTACGGCTTCAGATTTTTGTGTGTCTAATATTTCGGAAATAGTTGATTTATCAAAAACTGTGTATCTACAAGCCACTGTCGAATGTATAAGCTTAGAGCTGGGCTCTTGAATTGTCGGTATCACTATGTACATAATATTAAATAAAATTAAACGTACATTAGTAAACACATTTACTATTTTTGCAGAAATACACTTACATATATTTTTTTTTAGTTACACTAGCTATTTTCCTGCGACTTCTCTACGTTAATTATTGCCTATGATATGAGAATGTGACACGCAGATAAATTAGCTTTCTATTTAATGAAAGAATTTTCAAAATCGGTGCAGTAGTTTTTGAACCTATTCCATGCAAACAAACAAACAATCAAATATTTCGTCTTTATAATATTACGAAAGAAGTATAGATAATACACTAAATCGCAAATTTCTATATTATAATTCTACAGAAACAATTTTAATTCTGCTGAAATACTTACTGAACAGACGTATCCAACCTTTACCATATTTGCGGTTTGTTTCCTGAACAGGAACACAATATTTAGGAGCAAAATTCTTTGATACAAGAAAACCCTTTTTAGCTAGAAATAGAATGGTTATTGGGAATAAACGCGTCCATAAGATTAAGTAGAATTCTATCCAACCGTAAAAAGGAACAAAGGAATAAAATCCTACTGAGATATTTCTTTGCTAAGTCTCAAACGGTTTGAATATTTCAATCTGTTTGTTTGTGTTTGTGGACTACAAACGAGACTCTCTTGGCAATAAAATACTTTATACTTTCTATAATAGACTAGCCGATATATGGGATTTAAGTATTGTTGTATGCACATTCAATATTTAAATACTTTCAAGCAGCTTATATCACATGTTTGTGGTTTAAAAAGCTGCATGTGGCACTTAACATTGAGATCAATAGTTTTTCATGTGAATTAAATAAACGAATCACACAAATTGAAATATCCCAACAGTTAGTTGAGAATTTGAGCTTGATAGCTTGACTCTCAACGGTACGATGTTTTATAATAAAAACATGTACATGTATATAAATTATGTATAAGCAGGTTTGAATATATTTGGAGATATTAGCCGTGTGGGTCCCGGTAGCGTTTCTACTCAAATGATGACCAGTCGAAGTCTTTCCGTGGATGTCGTAGACGGGGACATAAGGAACGCAAGCTTATAAACTTCAAGAGACCTACAACCCGTCTGGCCAGCGTGGAGAATGTAGGTCAAATCCTCTGACTGTTCTGGCTAATATATGGCTCTGGTAGTACAGAGAGGGTCATGCTCCTGCAGTGACGACTTTGAGTGGAGACTAAGAAATACCTGATCATGATGATGGGTTAAATAAAGAGTTAACTAAGAAAGTAAGAGCGAGAGGGAAAGCAGATCACGGTCTCCAAAAAAGCTGAGGATGCAACATGGGACACGCTTAGATCAAAGAGAATCTTTTGTTTCACATTTATTGGAAAGCCTTAGGGAAAATATTCCAGACTGAAACCAGTGAGCGGCTGATTACATTAGCAATCCTTGAACTAAGCTCTGCTCTTGATGGGGTAATATCACGCCCGTAATGTTGTTTGTTGTTGATAGACTTTGGATTTCTACTATATGTATGTGTATAGCCGTGTGGTTCCCGGCAGAGTAGAATAGGACCACTCCAAGTCATCCCGTGGATGTCGTAAAAGGCGACTAAGGAAATACAAGCTAAACAAAGCTTATTAACATCAAAGAGACCTCTCCAACCCGTCTGGCCAGCGTGGAGAGTGTAGGCCAAATCCTCTGACTACTCAAGCTAATATATGGCTCTGGTAGTACAGAGAGGATCGTGCTCCTGCAGTGGAGACTAAAAAGAACTGATGATGATGATGATGATGTATGTGTAAACTTATAATTATTCCCAATTCTAAGTAAAAATAATGGCGCTTTTTACATTACTCTATTGCAATAATCATTCATACATTTTTTTTATGCAGTACCTATATAAAAAATACCTACGTCCATTATGAAATGTTTAAAATAAATAATATCAATTGCTGACTTATATTCATAGGTAGGTAATCATTTAGCAAAATCTTGTTTGCAGATATTTGTCCAAGCCAATTTCTCTGTTGCGTCCTCAACTACTGTAAATAGAAACCAGGGGTCCGCATTCTTGCTGTGATCATTATCATCATCAGACCTGTTTTAGGGTTCCGTACCCAAAGGGTAAAAACAGGACCCTATTACTAGGACTCCGCTGTCCGTCCGTCCGTCTGTCACCAGGCTGTATCTCATATACATAGAACGGTAATAGCTAGACAGTTGAAATTTTCACAGATTGTGTATTTCTGTTGCCGCTATAACAACAAATACTAAAAATAAAATAATTATAATAATTAAGGGGGCTCCCATACAAAAAACGTGATATTTAAGCCCTTTCTCATGGCTACCATGCACTCGCCGAGCTAGATGTCAATAACCGTAAAAGCTAGACAGTTGAAATTTGCACAAATTATGTATTTTTACTGTGGTTACAAGAACAAATACTAAAATCAAAATAATAATAATAATTAAGGGGGCTCCCATACAACAGAGTAGTTGTTGGAGTTTTTGCTGTATTTCATTAACCGTAATAGTAAGGAGATTAAAATTTACACAGATGTTGTATTTTTATTGCCACAATAATAACAAATACTAAAAATAAAATATAAATAATATTTAAGAGATAAATATTATTTTTATTTTATTCCATATAACATTTTTTTTGCTCGATATTAATAATGACTACATGTAGACGCTAGAAATAATTACAAATTATGAAGGTTATATATTTACTTTAAAAATAAATAGTTAAAATAAAATGAAATCAGTATTTAGGTCCCATACAACAAGTGTTTAATGGCACCAGCTTTTAGCCTTTTTTCTGATACAAAACCCTTCGTGCGCGAGTCCGACTCGCACTTGGCCGGTTTTTATTTAGTTTTAGCAGGAGCACGACTTTCTCTGTACTACCCGAGCCATAGGCATATTGACTGAGCAGTCAGAAGATTTGGCCTACACTCCCCGCTGGCCAAACTGGTCGGAGAGGTCTCTTTATTTTTTATAAGCTTTGTTTAGCTTGTGTTTATCAAGCCGCCGTCTACGACACCCACGGGAAGAGTGGTCCTATTCTACTCTGCCGGGAACCACACGGCTTGCTGTGATCATGATTTCGGAATACCTGTAAAAAAAAATAACAAGTAGGTATTTTCCCGCGCTGAGAATCGAACCTGGTGTAGTTATCGTGTAGCAGGCGGGTGTGTTAACCACTGCGCCACAGAGGCCGTCCAAATGTAGCATAATTCTATATATTGAAAAATGGAAGAGCAATAACAGCACTTTAATCAATTAAATAATTAATAAACACTTTCCGTGAAAACATTGAATATATACGGATAAATCACACAGACTGATCATGAATATGATAGACTATCATAAAAAACTGTATACGATAGAGTTATCGAACAGAATTCATACAATACTTGAATAAATACGAAGGTACCTTTAAAATTAAAATAAACATACATATCACTGGCTAATAAATAACACAACTGGAGTAAGCAGGTGACCAAAAAATGGGAAAAAGGAAAAATATTTAGTACATTTGTATCGGAGATCCAATATTTTATTTTGCAGGTTTCACCTATTTTACGTGCGGGTCTAAATTCTTTTCAGGATTATGAAGGCGACAACAAAATAAAAAGATTGTTTAAAATCAATATGTACAATTCTAATAATAGGGTAGCAAGGTTCTTTGGACTCCTTACATGACCAAACAGGAAAACGCTATTTTAATTCTATACATTGTTTACGTATAAATAGATGAGAAATCATGTTTCTGTGATAGCTTACTTCGTGTCCTATAACATAGGCGGGTTAAGGGTCATAACCTTTAGCCCCCACTCTCTCAATATCTTCACATCTTAATCAATAACACCAATATTCAATAAATATTTGTTATTAAATAATAAAAGTATATAAACGGTACTCACGTCTCTAAAAAATCTCGCAGCTCCTTCGGAATGGAGAGCGGCAAGACAATGAATTAACTTCACTTTCAACACCACTAATCGTCAATTAAAATCCTCTCAAAACAAAAAAAGAACTAAATAAAAACGAGTTGTCACCACTGGACAGGCACCGAACCGGAGCGGCTACCACGAAGTTAAACGCTTCACCAACCAATGGTTACTTAATCATTTCATATGAAACTGCGTTCCCGGCGGCGACGCGGTGAAAGTGTGAATTTTCCTCCACGGCCGCTAGAGGACTGAGGGTTGAAACCTACGGGAAAATATAAAGCCTCGACCGGGATTCCGATGAAAATAAGCGCTCGGGAGCTGCGACGGACGCAAACTGGCTCGCTCACACTTTGCGATCATCTATGAGTCAGAGTAGGACGTATGAATCATTAACGAACCTACTCTGAATGACGGGAATCTGCGAGCGCGTCCGAAGTTCGCCTAGAGACGACTAGCAAGGGCTCAATGAGCAACGATAATTCATTATTATGAAAAGGACATTTCCCAGATACCTCCTTCGTCTACCGCTTAGGTGAAATTTATGAAAGCTCTCGAGTAATTGTTTTCATTAATTTAATTTGCTTGGAATGTTAATTACTGTTTGCCTGTTTGCAGTTTTACCCATTTGTCTAGGAAGCCGTTAATGTTTAGTTACTGGATAATTTATGAAAGTTTATCGTTTAGTTGTTATGTAAATGTTATGCAATATCTATAGAGTATTAAATCTGTTATTAATCAGTCCAGTACACATTAATTACAACTATTATGAGTATATAAGTAAATCAGCATCTATGAAAAAAAAAAACTATTGGTTTACCAAATTAATTTTACAAATGAAAGTTTTCGTAGCTTTAAATCTACGCGTGCTAGTGCTACGATGTTGGCTACGAGGCATCTACACCCTACGGTTGTCTACGATGACGTAGAGCCTACGACATAGAAGAAAGAGCGATTGACTATTTATTTATAACTAAGTAGATGTCTCACGCGGATGAAATCACGGGAACCCGGATAGAAATATCAAAATAAAAATGTCACGCAATCTACCCGGGCCATTTCAATTAAATTATTTTAAAAAGTCATTTTCCATAGAACTTTTAAAAATACATATCCACGCGGCACGTCAATATAAATAGAACAATATTCTTACAAAATGTCATGCAGGTAGCTCAAGAGTGTTCTTAATTTTAAAATTAGTTTTAGATTGGTTGAAACTGAAAACTCGTTTCCGAATAAAAAAAAGAATACTGTACCGCAAAAGTAAGTACTTTTTAGTTTACATTACCGCATAATTTCACAATTTACAAGATCGGTTCTTTTTACATTACTACGTTAATAAATAAGTACCTATAACTACTCTGTTTTGCGATATTTGAACTACTGCACAATCATACTCTTGCAGTTTATGATAACATGCAACTTAAGTTACCGATGGCCCGAGTTCAGTATTATTAAACATTATCCGCTAACATATTATTTCAATATATTCGCATTATGTTTTAGCGTAATATTATGTTACTGATATCGGTTCTGAAACATTTGTAACAACTTTAGATCTTCTAGAAATAGATTTGTTAAATCCAAGGACATTCTTAGTCGATAGCTATTAGCCTGTAAAGTTGTATACGGCTTTGATTACTGCTGCGTGCGATATCCGCTGATCCACACTATTTGATTGCGATGATCACCCTCCATGCAAATTTGAACATGTAACAAATACAGATGAAAAATATATTGTTATAACCAAATAGTTTTCTCCATATTCAGCTATGGCTCCGAGACATGGGTTCTAAAATAACCGATAGAGACCGCATAATTGCCTTCGAAATGTGGTGCTGGAGGAAGATGCTACAGTTTCCTTGGACTGCCTTCCGCACCAATGTATCTATTCTGCGTGAGCTCCAAATAAAAACGAGACTATCCACCACCTTTCTACGCAGAATATTGGAGTTTTTTGGCCACGTTGCAAGGAAAGACGGTCACAACATAGAGCAACTGATGGTGACAGGCAAGGTTGACGGAAAACGAACTAGAGGCCGCAACCCTACGAGATGGTCGTACCAAGTACGATCATCTCGAAACACGACCCTCCAAGTGGCAAAAGACCGTAACAGGTGGAGGGAATTGATTAGAGAGAAGGTGATTCTGCGGGGGAGTCACGACCCGCAGCAATGAGGAATACGACGCGAGGAGGAGGGATAGCCAAATAGTAAAAAGGTATAATTTCAAATCCATTTTCATGATATACCGGAAATCGTGTAGATTTTATAAATCCAAATACGCTCGATATACTCGACTACGTAGGCAGTACTCGGCTTTGATTAGTACTGCGTACAATATCCGCTGATTCACACTATTTGATTGCGACGATCACCCTACCTACATGCGGATGCGGGGTGCATCGGGGATTATTTCTAAATACTTGAACATGTACCAAATACACATGAAACTGATATACTTATTATACTTATAATACATAAGTACTTAGTAAAAAGTATTTTTTCGTCTGATGGATTCCAAATCCATTTTAACGCCATTATCGTGGGCAACAGCTTGTAGATTTGATAAATTTAAACACGCTCGCTATACTCGGCTACGTAGCCAGTACACTTTGATTAATGTTACGTGCTCTATGGGAACGCGGCGTGCATCGTTGATTATTTCTACTTGAGCATATACACTTATATCACATACTGTGATATAGGTAGGTACCTATTGAGTAAATTAACTACGTACCTAGTTAAAAGGTATTTTTTACTTTTGATACATCCCAAATCTATTTGCACGTCATAGCGGGTAATAGCTAGTAGATTTGATAAACCCAAACACGTTCGCTATATTCGTGCCGTAGCTACGTAGGCAGTACACGGCTTTGATTACTGTTGCGTGCAATATTCGCCGCTCCACGCTGTTTGATGGTGACGATCACCCACCATGCGAACGCGGTTGTGCATCTGGATTATTTCTAACTACTTGAACATGTAGCAAATATACCATGTGAAACTTGATATTATCCTAAGCCCAACTAATATTATGAATACGAAAGTGAGTTTGTTCCTTTGTTTATTTGTTTGTTACGCTTTCACGCCGTATCTACTGAACCAATCATCACGAAATTTTGCATACACATAGGTTAGGTTACTGCGAATGACAAAGGCTATAAATCATGCGGGCGAAGCCAAGGGTAACAGCTAGTTACTTATCTAATTACCAAAAAAAATATTTTTTTACTAAGTACTTAGGTAAAAATTATTTTTATTTGTCTGATAGATTCCAAATTGATTTTCACGACATACCGGGAAACAGCTTGTAGATTTGATAATTCTTAACACGCTCGCTATACTCCGCTACATAGCCAGTACACTGGTTTGATTAATGTTACGTGCTCTTTGCGAACGCGCCGTGCATCGGGGATTATTTCTACTTGAATATATACATATAGAGAACTGTGATATACCTGTTAAGTGCATGAACTAAGTAGGTAGTTAAAAGGTATTTTTTTACTTGGACTGATTGATCTCACATCTATTTTCACAACATTGCGGGTAACAGCTAGTAGATTTGATAAATCCAAACACGTTCGCTATATTCGTGCCGTAGCTACGTAGGCAGTACACGGCTTTGAGTACTGTTGCGTGCAATATCCGCCCCGCTCCACGCTGTTTGATTGCGGCGATCAACCTCCATGCGAACGCAGTTGTACATCGGGATTATTTTGAACTACCTACTTGAACATGTACTAAATACACACAGTCTGATAGGTAGATACCAAATCTATCTTCATGTGTTTGCGGGAAAAAGCTTGTCAAATTGATAAATCCAAACACGCTCGCTATACTCGGCTACTTATGCAGTACACGGCTTTGATTACTGTTGCGTGCAATATCCGCCGCTTCACGCTGTTTGATTGCGACGAACACCCTCCATGCGAACGCGGCTTGCATCGGGTATTATTTTTAACTACTTGGATATGTGGGTATCTACCAAATACACGCATGGAACTGTAATATAGATTTTAATAGTTATTTGTAATATCAATATTTTTAAAATAATACATGAAGCGTTCGAGAGTTCGAGAGCACTATTTTGTATGAAAGTTTGGAGACATTTCAAAGATGATACCATCATGTATTCTAAGTACTTAGTTAAAAGGTATTTTTTTTCTTTGTCTGATAGATCTCTTTTGTTAAATGATAGAATTGAGGAGCCCGATGGTCCAGTGGGTGTGAGCTCTATGAGCGCTTACGTATGGTAAGCAACCCCTGGCGCAGTCCCTACTTGGATGGGTGACCGCAAGTGGCATGAAATATCTCGAGCTCCTCCGTGCTTCGGAAGGCACGTTAAGCCGTTGGTCCCGGCTGTCATCATTGATGGCAGTCGTTAAGCTATGTCAGATGCCTTCAGATGCCTTTAGGCAGCTTGAAAAATCTGACACCAGTGTTGGCCACTTACACATTCGAAAAACAAACAAACAATGATAGAATTGATCCCAATTTCTAACTAAGTACTTGAATAGGTTACTTACCTAGATATCTTCTTTTCTTTAATTTCAAAGAAATTCAAAACTTTGTGTTTTGTGAAATTACTCACTAAAGACGTTCCCTATGTACTTAGAAACCTAACTTTTTATATTCGCAGAGGTGTAATTTTCCGTGTCTGTCGATAGATGCTACTGACTAGAAACGAACGAAATAGATACTATTGTTTACTTGTTACACAGAAGTTTCGCAACAAACAGAGATCAATAAGAAAAAAAAAATTGGTCGCCCCATACAAAACTGATCAGCTGCAGGTCGAAATTCTGTGTGTTAATTGCTTACGATATTGTATTTTGTAGGGTTCCGTAGGTATCAAAAGGGTAAAAACGGAACCTTACTACTCAGACTTAGATGTTCGTCCATTTGTGTCGGTCAACAGGCCGTATCTCACGGTCATGCTAGCAGTTTATATTTTCAGAGATGATGGAGGTACCTATGTCTGTAGCCGTTATAGCAACAAATACTACAAACAGAATTAAGGCCACACACTTTCACTAGCGACGCCAATAATTTTATAGAAAGAAATTCAAGAATGTAAATAACTTACTAAATAACCTGAAGTATATTAAAACATGATTCCAAAAATACTTTAGGTTATTTACTAAGGCTTACCTATATGATTTACATTCTTGAATTTCTTTCTATTTGTACAGTATTAGAAATAAAATTATTTGCGTCGCTAGTGTGTCTAGTGTGGGGCCTTAAGTAAATATTTAAAGGACCACCCCTTTACAACAAACGTGATTTTTTTTCCGATTATTGATGTAATTTAGTACGGCAACAGGTAAAACACTTAAGAGCGTATACTAGCAGTATTTTTTCAATATGGTTTCCATACAAATGTATTTCTCTATTTTATCGCTGAAAACTGATTCTAGAGCCACAATTCTTTTTTAATAAAATCTAGTACTAAAATAGGAATGCCCCTATTTTTTATTTTTTCCAAAAAAGCTGTTTTTGTACAATATTTTTTTCTTTTAAACAGGTTTTGAGAAAAAAGTAAAACATAGGGACATACCTATTTTAGTAATAGATTGTATGTAAAAAGTTAAGAAATAAGATATGGGTAAATATTCCACACGGGCAGGATTTGAACCGCAGCAGTCTTTGTACGACTCGGGAAAACAAAATGGGGCGAATGGGAATTGAAATAAGAGTTTGGCCTATTCGCCTCCACGGGGGGAAAATGGGACTGCCAATAATTTGCCATTGCCACTCACCGCCAGTGGGGGCGTCGCCAGTGGTGGCAATTGGCATAACTAAAATTAAATTAGTCCCATACGCCACCAGTCGTGGCCGCCCCCACTGGGGGCGAATGGGATATTTAGATTAGACGAGCTCCGTGGCGCAGCGGTCAACACGCCAGCCTGTGACACGGAAGGTCCCGGGTTCGATCCCCGGTCAGGTCAAGATGAAAAATGATCTTTTTCAGATTGACCTGGGTCTTGGATGTTTATCTATTTATGTATTTGTTATAAAATATAGTATTGTTGAGTTAGTATCCCATAACACAAGTCTTACTTAAGAACTTACTTTGGGGCTAGCTCAATCTGTGTGATTTGTCCGTATATATTTATTTATTTATTATTTATTTTATATACCCTTTCAAGGATGAACTCTCCATCGATGGCGTGAGGTACGATTTTAGAAAGTGGAGGCATAATCTTAAACTTCAGAGCACAACCTTTATACAAATGGCAGAACACATAGAAAAAAGCAAAACCTTTTAGACCCAGTGGCTCGATGCCGCTCAATCTTCGATAATTCTGACAGCTCGTCTTTGGACCGAGTCATGTGGTCGCAACGCCTTAATCGTACGATTTGTTCTCAGAGACTCGCATAGATGGCGCCACTCGAAACTACACAACATTGTATCTACCGTATTATGAGAATATAAAAACATGATTCACAAAATATATCTTATTAAAAATCAAAACAATATTTTAAGCATAATGTTTTATAATGACACCGTATATTTAGTAAGTTAAAGGCTAACGCAGATTACCGCCATCTAGTATCGAGTAGCAACTCTCCTGCGCCATACATTCGCCTGCTTTTCGCAACCTTAATTTGGTCCAATATTTTTGTATGAGATGGGCAGTCTATTATGTTAGTATTATATTGTCTTTGACCGAGTCAAGTGGATCCAGCGCTGAAAAACTCATAAAGCAAGTAATTTTCATACATTATGTAAATTAATACAAATGTTTATTGGAAACAATTTATTGTGACAATATTAAAAATCTTATATTTGGACGGATTAACTTAAAAATTATGGTCGGCTACTAACTATCTTAATAAGCCTAATAAACATTATAAAAATTGCTGCAAAGAGTTTCACAAATTCCCTATTTTTGTCATAATATTTCTTTTTTTAATATTTTTATCTTTCAAGTAATATTAACTCAATGATAAAAATCAAGCAGAGATTCGATTTACTTAAGTTATAACATACTGACATGAGATTCTTAAAGAAATAATTTTTACATTTCTCAAACATATTGTTAAGGTGCAGGGATATGCAAAACTAGCGTCATCCTGCAATTTATTCATTTACTAGAAGTACTTTAGTATCAAGTATATATTTTTTTTGTCTTTGCTAGAAGTAAAGGAATATTTCTTTAATAAATTAAAGATAAAAACAACTGATGTCTCTAGTTTCACATATCCTTGCGCCTAAAGTTTTTACAATAAATGGCATTTTTATCTACTTAAATATGGACGGAAATAATTACTTACAACACATACACTTAATACTTCATAGAATCGTAATATAATACAAATATAACAATATCAAAAGTGAAACACTTTCTAAACACATTACATACCCATTTTGAATTATCGCCTGTCTATTACATATTCAAGCAAAGCAACAATTCATTCAGATTATATATATAAGTGTTTAAGGAAATTATTTTATTTGTTAGTTAATGGTATATTTAAAAATAATACATAAAATAAAATATAAAAGCACATGTAACAAAAGTACATAGACAGTCTCAATGGTATTTGTTGGTTTAGATTTCTTAAAACATCCTTATTATCGTTCACATTACGTACATATCTAATATTACCTACACGTACATATATATAAGGGATGTTCAGTTCATACTAAGTCTTGTAATGTAATGCAAGCTTTGTTGATTCACACAAATAGAATTCATCTCTCATCTTCAAAGCAAAATTAAGGCAAAGGTGCATCCTAAAAATACTTTAGTCATTTTCAAGGCACTTAATGACAGTATTTTAATAACTTTTATAAAATATATTTGTGGAATAAGCCAAGTGTTGTTGTGCATAAAATAACAATTAGAGATGATTTGATGAGAGCTGAGCCATTACACTCATCGGATGAACAGTAACATTCCTCCCAGTAGACTCCATTAGGGTAAACCCCCCAGTTGCATACACCGGTAACTCCGTTGTCAGCTATAGATGCACATCTTCTAATCACTTGACGCCAACGGCCATCCCCTGAAATTACAAACCAATGTTTCAGAAAAACATAATACATAACATTTTTTTTGTCACTAAGAATGTACTTAGGTACAAGTTTGATGTTTCATGTTTAATTTGTATATTTTAATGCCTAATACTCTAAGGCATCTTAATTAAAGTCTTGGTCTGTCCCTGTCTAGATAACGTTACAAAATTCAATAGGAAGATTTAACTTCTTAAATTAACTCTTTTGTTTATTCAAATTTCAGATTGTTTAGTGTTCCTGCATGTAAGGATCGTGCAATAATAAATAGACCACTTTAATGGTGGCACTTCACATTGCTATTCGTGTTCGCGTACATTTGTCTTATTTGCTCAAATACGACGATTTTTTTTTTTGCTCAAATACGACGATGTGAAGTGGGTCTATTCGTCTTTATTTGCTTATTCGTAACAACTGGTAATTAGCACAATGGAAATAATAAGCCGCTGCTGCGGTCACGACATCCATCGTTATCGAATGAAGAATCAAACTATAGCAAAAATGATTTTAAATGTTTGGCATATTTGCTGTTTGTGAACGATGTGTGGTCGGTGTATTAGTGTTATTCGGAATTCATCACGAATATAGCGAACAAAGTCAAAATAAAACGCGAACACCGAATAGCGTTGTGAAGTGCCAACATAAGAGCAAATTATTTGGCAATACTTACTTGAACAAAGATGTTAACTACACATGCTTACTACTAATGGATTCAGGTTGAAGAGGATGACTCCAAGGGTGCTATGAATAATGCAACGATATCTTAAATAGAAGGCTGAAAGTAGTAAATACTTACAAATGAAACCTCGAGGACTTTGCTGAGTCAGCTTCATACAAAACGATCCTGGCATATGAGACTCATCACTGCTACATTCTACAGCAATATGGCTTTCTCTGTCGAATTTCTTATATGCCCCACATGTGTCGTCTCCTTTGCTATCCTGCGACGATGCACATTGATAGCAGCGAACAGAAAACACTGAAATTTAAATCAAAACATCAGCAACAGCTTAAAGCCGATAAAAAGTGCTAACATGAATGAAAAACGTCTTACCTGATGGCAACACGCATATTAAAACCACCAAGGAGACATTGACATACATTATGGAATGATATTTGAATAAACGATCCAAATACGAGATTAATTGAAACAAATGAACAACGAACCAAACAAAAATTGAACACACCCAAAATAACCAAACCACTTCAATCAAGTCTTCAACTGTCAAACATACTATGAAATGTCAAATTACGATAGTGTTGCGACCTGCTTATTTCCAGACCTGTCGATTATTCGAATAAAACTTTGAAGTACAAATCGAGTAAAAACTTGAAGCATCTTATTAAACTTTATCTTACTAACTTTTGCAAAGTAATAAAAATGAAAATGATATTCAATGAAGAAAATGAAAATAGATGGTTTGTTAATTTTAATGGGTGTAATTTGCTACCCTGAGAGTTCTAAGTTGCTGCCACTGCTATCTTATTTGATTGAGTTAAAAAATAGGCATAATTATATTTTTTCAAAGCTGACCTCATATTAAATTCTTCCGAACAGTGTTTTCGGTGGTAACGTCAGTTTATAAGAATTCTGACTCCAAGAAAGTTCTCTACCAGCGTATAAAGTCAGATTTTTTAAACTTTTCGGTTCCTGTCCGATCCAACCGGGTCGGAGATAAATCGATTACATACGATTTGTATAAACTCAATCACACAGTTTAGGGCCGGGACAGCCGGGTTTTGGGTCACCAGCCGGCCTATTTACTAACTCGGATGACAGGTGTCGATGCCTATCAATCAAGAATTTAGTGTTACAATGCGGTTTTTGTATTTCAAATAAAAAGTTCGAGCAAGCAAAACCCGCATTGTAACAGTAAATTCTAGATTGATAGGCATCGACACCTGTCATCCGAGTTAGTAAATAGGGGGGCAGGATACGTCTTGGTTGATGACCACTGACCACCCCCAGGCGCTACGTCAGGGCTATTCGATTTTCAACTACGGTGGCATTTCCTGTTTTATTTATTGCACAACTTATGCGTTAAAAACCGGTAAGTAGACCAATCTATATTATAACCGATATTCTTTGACCAACACTAATATTGCCCTGACAAATAAAGATTACACTGATATCGATTTCTCTGATATGTGTGAATGTGAACACAGATCCTGGGGTACTATTATTAAACGTGTGTAAAAATCGTACCCTTGGACGCCGCGGCCCTGGCGGACAAAATCATTGACCACCCGGAGCCCGGATGACCCTGAGCTGGAAATGTGTCAACAATGCTTCATCATCATCATCATCATCAGGTCTTTCTAGTCTCCACTGCAGGAGCACGACCCTCTCTGTACTACCAGAGCCATACTAACTAGCCTGAGTAGTCAGAGGATTTGGCCTACACTCTCCACGCTGGCCATACGGGTTGGAGAGGTCTCTTTGATGTTAATAAGCTTTGTTTAGCTTGTGTTTCCTTAGTCACCTTTTACGACATCCACGGAATGACTTGGAGTGGTCCTATTCTACTCTGCCGGGAACCACACGGCGGCAACATGACATGCTTGATCCTTATAAATTAGGCCTAATAAATTTTGTGATCGATTATGTACTGTAATAATCGATTTATAGAGATGCATAAAGTTGTATTGGCTTTGGCTACACTACAACACTAAACTGTCAAAAAGTGCCGAACCGTTTGGGGTTGTTTGCTTGTGCGTTTTTGTTTGGTTTTAATTTTTAACTTTCTTCAGCCATTAATTTCTGTGAATAAACAGAGATATGGCTTACTGGTTAAAACATTTCTTTTGTTTTGTTATATTACTAAGCGTACTTGACTACGGTAAGTAAACCTTATTGAGTTGGAGAAGTTAGCGGTCACGCCCAACTTATTTTGGCTAAAAATAAATACTTTGAATCTTTCAGCCTGTGGAATCAAATGCTGGGACTGCCGTTCAAGTAACGACCCCAAATGCGCTGATCCATTTGATAACAGTACCGTCCCAATAACTGATTGTAAACAAGAAAAAGGACTGGCACATTTACCTGGAATTAGACCTCAAATGTGTCGGAAGATTAGACAGAAAGGTAATTAAGTGCATTTTTCATACATACATTCTAAGTGAGCCCTTATCCATAAGACTTCAGGGTCGGAGTATAATAAAGCGTGATTTAAAAAAAATCGTTTCTGGCATGCTAAGAACTTAACGCTCGTCACTTCGCTCCTCGCAACCTACTCCTACTTTCTAAGTCTAAGTTAGTAGGGACTAATGGAAAATTGTTGATTACTCTGGAAATATTGGCCATAGGAAAAATGTTTATACGACCTAAAGTGATGCTGATAACGATCTCGAAGCCGTGGCGTCATAAAATTTTTTTGACCATTTTGTATGCCCTAACCAACTCCAGACACCATTATAAACAATGTGCAGCACAGTTACAGATAAGAACATTACTCAGAATCTTAGTACATATTTCGATCAATCATTTGCATTTGAATCAGAACATATTGTAATTGACTTATGGCCCTTTCTATGCTAACTGGTACCCACAGAGATTCTCTATAAACATCTATCTTGAATTTTCTCCTGTTCAAAACGAATTGTTTTGTGACTTAAGTACTCTTGTTTTCTTATTAACACTCACAATCCCATTTTTAATTTTCAGTGAATGGCATATGGCGTTACTTCCGAGGATGTGCGTACCTCGGTGAAGTTGGCATACAAGGTGACGAAAGGTTCTGTCTTATGAGGACAGGCACTTACAACATTTTCATAGAATACTGTACATGCAATAGCAAGGATGGATGCAACTCTTCTTTTTCTTTTAGTCCTATGCCAGTGTTGTTAGTGTTAACACTGAGTACTAACCTCTTTAAGATTTTCTCATAGTTTAAAAATTGCCAAATCTTGTTTTTGCATTGTAACTAAAACAATTACAAATCTTAGGTTTTAGCAAAAGCTGTTTCCACTATTATATCAATTGAATATGGAGATAGAAACTCATAGATTAGTCTATTCTAAAGAATAATTATATATATTAGTTACAATTAAAGAATATCTTGTGTGATATGTATTATGAGAGTATTTATGCTCCAATAATCTAAAATCATTTTTTAGCTAAAATGTCATCAAATCACATACTGTCCAGTTATTATATTATATACTAGAAAGACCAAGACATTGTCAGTCTACATAATTATTTAAAATATTTTTGATTATTTGGGTAATGTATATTTATGTTGATTATGCTGGCTTACCATAGTACAAATGTAATTTTTCAGTAATCCTTTACTTTTTAATGGATTTTTAACCAGAAGCATTAGAATACTTTAGGCATACTAATGAGTAAAGTTTTTCTTAATGCATAGTTGACAGCATTAAAATTTTATTATATATTTCATTAATTATAATTTGTATTAGAATGAATCCACCTGACTACTTCAAAGCCTATATGATAAGTACCTTGTTGATCAAAGCCAAGATTTCACTACTGGTATGTTAAACATTTAATAAAAGCTGATATGCTATTGAAATAGAAAAATAATATGATTAAAATTTTGACCTTACTTACTAAATTAATTTTTTGAATTACTTATCTCATGGTACAGTAACTATTACAATGAGGTTGTTCTAAAATAACACTGGCAGCATGGAAACGTTTGGTCTGGTAAGCACTGATTGGGCCACAATGTGTCAGTTGTTGCTGCTTGTCAAATATTATCCAATGAGAAAGGCTTATCGAATTTGACGCCAGTGCTGCCATCTGAAAGTGAGCCTTTCAGAAGATCCTGTTTGTAGAAAATCTTAATTGATGGTAATACAATATTTTTTGAATGATCAAATTACTTATTGTCAGTATGTCAGTGTAGTTGGTTGTGTAAAATGTGTTGGTTATAATATTGTGTTCATACGTATGTCGCATTTATTATATGTGCATTTTCCATAAATTGCAGGAGATATTGTATTGCATTTTACATGTAGCCATTGTTTTTGTTTTTTAAGGACAGTGTAATTATATTAATATGGGTATTTAGCAAGTTCATGTACTTTCCCCACGATAAGATGTGTTAAATTGATATGATATTTGCTTCCTCTACTCACAAAAGAGCAGATTGCACAATTTTTAGTATTTATTATGCCTTTTTAAATTTTTATATTATACCTTATAAGTGCCTTTTGATAGTGTTGTAAGACTGAAAATCCGTCCATAACTGTTTGTATTTTCGTTTTAAGAATAAAAGAAATAAAATCTTAAATACATACATTGAACTTTATTATTTATATATTTTGCAATACATAGATACTTAAACCATTAAAAAACAATGTCAAATATTTGTATAATTACCCAAAATAACGATGACATAAAAAATCAATCCATCAGATTAAAAAAAAAATATAATATTATTGTTTTGTCGAAATAGGAAATATTAAAAACAGACACTGCAGCATCTATCATTTTTATGTATATCGGGAGAAAAGAATGAAAACACACAATTGTGAACAAAAGTTTATTTTTAAAAGGAAGTAAGTGCCTAAACATAAATCATTGTTCATGAGATTCAAAAGATATAAATGCTATATTATAAAAATAATTTTATGACTAATAAAATTTTCAAGGCACATTTTAGTCCTGTGTGAAATTAGTGTTTATTTGTAGATAATTATGACAGTCGCTTAAAAAATAATCTTAATGTACACAAAACACGTTATTTGATAAACTTAAACATATTTACATTCATTTAAATAACTTCTATTTCAAAAGATCGGTATAATATATTAGGTATATTTTTTTTATCGTCCGATGGTGTTGAGTAAAAATTGATGAAGTTTCACTGTTTAACAAAGCTTAAATTTACAAATTACAGGTACTTATAAAAATATGTTCTAAATTAACTCGAATGAATGTTCGATATCGGTAACAAATCTGTAACAAAGTAATATTTTATAGAATAAAAAGCTTTTCCTCTTCTTCGGCAACGAAACCGGTGGGCACTTGGTTCTCGACTGGGATATCTCATGGTCCCACGTAAAAAAAAATTTTTTACTACTTAGAATGTGTGGAGTTTAGAAGTGGCGTAACTTCCCCGTTCTGAATCTATCAAAAGAGAAGACATTAGCACCTCAGTAAGTACTATTTCAATATTATATTTGTATTTGACATCTCAGTCGCCAATATCAGAGTTATCTGGACCTTCTGGAGGAGACACATGTTTATCAAACATTCACAATCCTGTAGTAATAAATACTCAGCGCTCAGCGCGACTTGGTCTAGCTGACTAACCGTACATGACCTGACCTACCTTAAAAACCTTTAAGAGATTAAAAAGATTTTTCAAAATGCGTAGCATATGGGTCGAGCCGTGGTCGTTGCAAAACATTGTTTTGACAAAGTTAATCATGAGTTCCATTTTATTGGACTTTAATAAGCAGAACAGTGGTAAGTACGAATCATTAAAAGAGGTTTACTCTCAGCAGTAGGATGGTATGAATTCACACGTATGCCGTTAAGATTACGCTTTTTGGAAAACCCTCATATTATGAAATCTCTTTAAATTACAGTTTTCCAGTTACGCCACTGTATTTTAAATTTACTTGAAGAGCAGTAGAGCAAGGGGTGCCAACAGTAAGGCTATAGTTTTGCCGACTGTCGCGGCGCCGTTGCAGCCGTCGTAGTCGCATGTCTCGCAGTAGGAGGTGATTTCATTGGGGGCGTTGGACGAGCTGGGGCAGGCGGAGCCGTAGTCGTCCTGTCGCTTCCATGTGCATCCACGGGAGATCACCATCTGGCCGTTTACTGTTGAAAAAACATGAGGTAAGTACTGTTAGACGTATTGTGTATGGAATAGGAGGAAGCTCGTAGAAGGCAAAATCTTGCCCGATAGACAAATCTCATTTACTCTGATATAACCAAGCGTGGATCCTGTCTCGAGGACTCGGGGAATGCCCATAACCTCATTCAGGGTGTTTATTATTACTTAGTTTAATTTTATTTCATTGTTTGATTATACTAGTAAGTCTACTACCTAGCAGTTAAAAAACTCTTGATTTGAAGATATTTTAAGAAATATATTTATTAGCGAAAGCAGACAGGAAAAAAGCTAATATATGACTCTGGCAGTGGAGACTGCGACTGCGAAAAGACCAGCAGGCCTATTTGCTAACTTTTGACAACTACGGTGTACATCATTTTCATGGTAACTTTGATATTCATTACGGCTTCGGTATGAATGACTTTTTTTTTATTTAAGATATGAAAACCGTAATGGATGCTAAAGTGACAATCAAATCGTTGTACACCGAGTTAGCAAATCGGCCTGCTGATGATGATATATCTATTATTCTTTTATTTTTAATAAAAGAAAATAACTTAGAGCAAGAGCAGTTACACAAATGTACAGTGGACAGCTATAGATCTAAAGCATCACAAATATTGAGACACCTTGCCCATAGCCCTTTTATAAGAACTGAATCCACGATCAATATCATATATCGTTTAGGTAATATCATGCATGCATGATCGGCTTATCAATTCCGGCTTCCTTGGAGGTAATTATCGCAACGGAAATCCTCAATAATACTGTGATTTTTTTGATAGTGACTTATTAGATATTTTCAAAAACTAACCAAACAAATCACGTACCTATCGCCTACATATTACCATTGATTTTATAATTCAACAATCCTACCTACTTATAAGTTTGCGGTTTTTAAATGAACAACCAGAAACATGAACATCGCATTGGATAAGTAGGTATGCCTATCTATTTCGTTTTTTACATGAGAAGGTAAATTTACCTACTCACAAATAAATAAATAAATACGGACAAATCACACAGATTGAGCTAGCCCCAAAGTAAGTTCTTATGAAAGACTTGTGTTATGGGATACTAACTCAACGAATGTTTTATGATTGGCTGTTCAGAGTTGAATTGAATTCTTCAGGGTTGATCGTCACCATCAGATCAGCTCCATGATACCAAAACACCTACCTAAGTATATCTATAGTATCTCTAGTTAATATTGCATTGTTACCCGACTTACATGTGTATCCTTGCAAAAAATAAAAACTCAAGTATATTAAAATGATATTGTGCATCCAAGCTGTTCTGGGGTAATAAAAAACATAGAATACTACCAGCAGGCCGATTTGCTAACTCGGTGTACAACGATTTGATTGTCACTTTAGCATCCATTACGGTTTTCATATCTTAAATAAAAATAGTCAACCATACCGAAGATGTAATAAATATTGAAGTTACTATGAAAATGATGTACACCGTAGCTGTCAAAAGTTGGCAAATAGGCTTGCAGCACGCAGAACGTCAAATCCGCTAAAGTGGATTGGGCGAAAATGTAAATAATTATGATAATAGGCGATGCGTTTAGTAACCATTCAATATGTCGATTACTTTCGATTTACTTTGAGTCTTATGTCCTAGATCCTGTCTACCCCGAAAGGAATAAAGACGTTATAATTTATAAGTATCTATGTAAATAATTTGCTCAACCAAATATCGGGAAATATTTCTAATTTAGCATAGAAGTTTAGACACGCACTAACACGGAAAGTTAAATAAGTTTAAATTGTACTGTCCGTTTTATATGTTTGCCACTGGTTCACACATAACGCGAAAACGTGCAAATTAGTTATTTAACCATTAAAGTACGCTTAGGTGCATAGCTACTTACTCACTTATAAGTCTTAAATTACCACTGATTAGTGAGAACAATAGAACTGCTGTTTTCCATACAAGAGAACAATTAGAACTCGGGCGACATTGAAGACGTCATTGGTAAGTAGGTACTAGAACCATAGCGTTATTCTTTTGTACGCTTTATTTGAGGAAGAATCAGTCAAGCGCTTTGTCAAGGTGTTAAAAAAAATCTAAGGTCGGTTTCATATTCAATGTCAGTCAAATAAGTATGACACAAAAATCGTGGAGGCGTACCTACCTCTTGGTTATGTTCGTTCCCACCCCTTGAGGCCACATTAGCCACATAACGACCTCCGTGGGTGTTTAACACACTTGTCTATCATCTAGAGGCACTGGGTTAAATTCCTAGCGTGGAAGGAGAATGTCTAATTGTCGCTATATGTATGTATGTATGTCGTATTTGCAAGTTTGTTTGTAGGAGTTTGTGGTGGGAAGTCAAAGGTGCAGTTGAGGTTTGCCTTAGATAAAGGACAGGAACAACAAAAGAGGACTTTATAATGTGAAATTGGTGTAGTTTGGTTTTAAAGGTTCTTGCTTAGGAAGAATTTGTGAAATAGTTAAAGTAGACTGGTTTATGGACTCATATAGATTTGTCACTTAAAGGCACCAGAAGCAATCAAAGGACCTACGCCATCTTTGTTTGTTACTTGATAAAACTGTGCACGACATCGATACTCTGTATCTCATAAAACTGGTCATTCGCAGAATCACTAAAACTTCGGTAGGAGCCATAATACTTATAACGCAGAAGAAGAAGGTAATTCGTGCATGTCCATGTAATATTGAATGACACGAGTTGAGTGTGGTTACTGGCCCATTTAAAGGTGTATTTTAATGCTCTTTTAAGACTGTTGGACTAATCTGTGTTTACTAATACGCGTGTGAAAATATTTTTAGCACTTTATCTGTCATTCCGTCATGTGTTGACATCACGTTACCTAGTATTTTATGGGTAAGATATTTTTACCTATGATGATAAACAGATCAGCGTTGCATCACCGACTGTCCTGAATCGCCGTGGGCAGAAAAAATAACTAGAGGTTAAATGTGTAATTGGATAATATACTGACTCACTAATAAGAAGGTGACCGTATGGCGATGTTCGACGTCTTTTGAAAGGTTTGTGGGATAGGTTTATAATTAGTTATGTATCTCACAAACCCAGCATTGTAGGAAGCTGATATTCTTGTTTCCTTATCCCTTTAGAATAATTCTATTTCTTTCTTTTTTCTTATTGTTCTTTTAGAGAGAATAGAGACAGCAATAGCACATAATATAAGTAAAACTGACTATAAACAATGGATATAAAATTGTACTTATTCGGCTTATCAGGTAAAAATAGATGTTTGTCTCCAAACTTTTTTCAAACGCTACTTCCAGTTTATAGTAGGCCATGAAGGCGTACCTATATATCGCGATCACAGCCCTTCAGGTACTCTCCGACACTCCAAGTGCATTGAGCATCAAGACAACACCCAAAGCCTAGGTCCGGCTCTCCTGCGGGGACCCTTTGCGCAGTCTGTATATATACATACATACATATTACGTCTTTAACCCCGTCGGGGTAGACAGCGCTCAGGGTAATAAAAACCCAAAGGCCAAAGCGGAATCAAAATAAAGATGGATTCCTAGCCGCATCGCCTATTGACATGATTCCTCGGATTTTCGCCCAATCCCTGGTGGCAAGTGGGTATATTCTATGTTTTTCCTTTTCACCTAAACTTAGAGATACACCTGTATATAAACAGATTGAGAGCAATCTGCTCTCTCTCGCCTCAAAAGCCCAGTCTGATAGCGAATGCTCATTTATTACCATGTACAGTCATTGTCAAAAATCGCTTTACTTACTGTATTTCTTCTGCTTCTTGCAAGCAGACCTCGACGTGGTGAGGTAGGGGAACGTGGCGCCAGTGTTCGCGTCACAGTTCTCAAGTCTGAACTGGTAGCTGCTGTCCGAGTAGCCGACCACGAAGGGGTCGTTACAATACGGGTTCAGGTCCGATGAGCAGGTCCAACATCTTACCGGCTCGCCTGGAATAGAAATAGAGGAAAATTAATGGCATTGTCCATTTAAGGCTAGGATAGATACCTAGTCACGATCACGAGCGAACCGATGTGTATATCGATAATATGTATACAGATAACAAAAAAAATGCATGCAGAATTTTAATAATATAGGCTACTTTCAAGTTTAAATAAAATAATGTGTTTACCTAAAAATTATTGTCATTAGGAACAAAATGGTAAGCGGAAAAGAAACGCCTATTTCATAGGTAAGGACCCAATATTTCCTTTCAAGATTCATTGGTGATTTGCTTGAAAACGGATTAAAATTTACCAAGTTTCCGTTTCATTCCGGTTTTTTCTGTTTACCAGAAAATTTGGTTCGTACTGTGTGTGTTTGATTATGTACTTATTCGTTTAACTTTTACTTAATAATCACATTTCATGCAAATTGTAGGTAATATATCCTTTCTTAAAGGGGCGATTTAGCCCGTAAATGAACATTTTTTTCCAATAGGAGTAGGTAGTAAATATATGAGAACATATTTTTCCTAGTGCTGAAAATTTGGGAAAGTACTTAATGTCATTGCAATACAAAAGTGTTCAGCCGGCAATTTATATGAAAATGTTTACTTTTTTTTATTTCCGGTTTAGTCTAATAGAAAAAAATATTGTCTGGGCTTTATTAACATATTGTATATTACTAATGGGCACTCGGTGTGTTATTATCACATCTGAAAACAATAGCTTTATTGTGCACTTGTGCAGCCAGAACAATCAAATGTTTTGGCGATAGTGATCTATTGTGTATTTTCATTATTTCATATTCTAAATATCTTTATAAATATTCTCTAGATGTCGGCCTATTATTGATTCTTATATGTATTATATCATGATTAAATATCACCTATTGGACCCGCAATCTTTTTGGCTTAGGTATAAAATATACGGCCGGTTCCACAGAATTTTATAAGGACGCATGAAACAAGCAAACGTCGAGTTTGATTCTTACTCTTACTTTCAGTGATACTAAGTCAAAAACTCAAAAAGGACAAGTAACAGAGAATTCCCGCCGTTCAATGCTAAATGGCTAATCGTTAATGTAATAATTACGAGGAAAATTTGACACGCTCTGTTGTCTTATTGGTCAAACGGCACGTCTATAACCTAATCTGTATGGTTCAATTTACTCATGCGAGTCTAGCATTATCATTGTAACTTTATTAACTTTTATTTATGCTAACACAACGATATATTTTATACGACTGCGCGAAAAAAGATGGTATGTATCTAGTAGGTACTACAAGTGTTGCCCCAGCTATGTTATCTGAAGATGAGTCAAGACAGTGAGTTACTAGTGTGAAGGTGAACGCGTTTAACCACATGTACTTACTAGCTATCTGTACAATAGTAGCGTATATAACTCATAGTAGGTACCTTCTAAGTCGTTAATTAAGTACATCACGCCGCTACTGTTGTTACTTATTGTGGCGACTTACTTTTTGTAAGTATAGATATTAAACGACATAAACCTACCTACCATAGGAACTCTAGAAAAAAGAGGAATTAAAAGTAATTTATTTAGAAGGTACATATTAATTCGATTAAGTGGAGAATGTTAATCACATACTACTAACTGTAAATCGAATTAAATGTGATAATAAAATGATGTGCTCACAGGATGACCTTCCTAAGTGCTAGCTTGCTTATAAGGTTTTGGGCACGGTGTCTTTAAGACCAACTTGCTTTGGGTACCTAGGTAGGTTCCATCGATGGTACATTTTCTTTTATGGTCCCAATTTTGCAAAAAGTAAAGTAAGTAGATAGGTATACACTTCTTACATACTAATTTTACCTACTTCTTCTTGTGGAAAATTTTCCTACGCTACGCGCTACTTCATGTTTGTAGTTCTCGATTTAATATGATACTTAATTGCTCTAGAAATGTAAAAATATTTTCTTCACCTTTGTTAGACCACTCCTCCAACATTAACTTTTTTATTATGGCAACTATTAAATCGCAACCGATCATTTTTTTTCAATTTCAGTCTGCTATTCTAATAAATATATATCGTTTATGTTACAGAAATTGAAAACTACGAAAATCCAAACAATTAAACAATGGAAATGATAAAAGGCATGAAATTGGCATTGACATTGATTGAAAATAATGGAAAGTACCGTACAGGCTTTGTTAAACGTCGCTACCATAGAAAGAAAATACTTGACCGACTCAATATTACAGTCAGTGAAGCAGAGTATAATACAAAAGTGTATAAACGTAACTTAATCAGAATTTGAACCAGGCATTGGAGCAGATTCTATTCTCCAAATATGGCTTATAGCCCGAAAAATCAACTACAGTACCTTTCAAGGGTGTATGATTGCACCACACATGTATCGTGAACTCTACATTTTTGGAGAAACCTTTTTTTTATCTTTGGCAAAAATGAGAGGTGTGAAATAGGAAGAAAACAAGTAGAAGGTATTTCCACTCCTGCGGTGATCGTGATAGCCGATCGGGGAAATGAACGCATAAGGAGAAAACTCTATGGCAAATATATGGCTCTAGTTGTACAGAGAGGGTCCAGCTCCTCCAGTGGAGACTAAAAAAATACCCGATTACGAAGATGATGATACAAAAGCCGTAGTGGATGTTGAAGTAACCATCGAAACGTTGTATATCGTAGTTGACAAAAGTTAGCTAAAAGGCCCGCAGATAGAAGCAGCAACACGTATCTATAAACTGTGACAGCGGCGTAGTAAAGTGCGTGTTTTGTGTGCATGGTTCCGGTAGTCTGTGTCAACGCTGCCCTACGTCTGTAGGTACCTATCTATTATAGTAGTGTAAGCTGCAATTGACACAGTCGCAAGGACAGACACGAGTCACGACGGAACGTTTTTTACTTGTAATTTACACTCATCATCTTTTTTGGTTAAGTCCAGATGCATTTCGTTTAAAGTGTTTTTGCGTTATGTTCACCCTTTTTATAAAGTAGCGTGCCAGCCTTCACCAGTGAGCATCAATAAAAACTTAATGGTTGTCTTGGCAAGCCCTTGAATCACTGGTTTGACACGCTATGCTGGATGCTTCAATGAAAAGCAGCAATCTGGCAAGTACTTACCTGTAATAATAGATGTAACTGTTACTGGACACAATGAAGGTGCGCGTGATTTGAATATCTAAATGACTGATGGTTTACAATGAACGGTATGCATGGATGTGGGCAGATAATCCTTATGTACTTCATTACATAAGGTATTTTGTACTGTTGATATATAAACACTACATAGGGATTCTATTTTAAGTAAATAGGTTTCTCAGCATTTTGTCAGTCCCTATTTTAGTTAATAAAGAGATTTTATATTTTGCACGCCTATGACGTTAAGAATTATCATAGATGTTAAAAGTTAACATTACTCTCTAGAGGTCAATCCATTTTCAGAACTGAAATTGACAAAATGTGCATATTTTAATTAATAAACGCAACGACCTATGAAAACAAAAACAGTCCTTAAGGGGGCACTCTAGGCACAGTAGCGACGCCAATCATTTTATTCTTAATACTTTACAAATAGAAAGAAATTCAAGAATGTAAATCATATAACCACTAGTAAATAACTTGAAGTATTTTTGGAAACATGTTTTAATATTATGAGAATCAGTCATTAAGAGAAAACGTGATTACCGCCAAAAACGGCCGTTTTTGGCGGTAATCTGATTCTCATAATTCTCACTGATTCTGATAATATTAAACATGATTCCAAAAATACTTCAGGTTATATACTAGTGCTAAAATGATTTACATTCTTGAATTTCTTTCTATTAGTAAAGTATTAGGGATAAAATTATTGGCGTCGCTACTGTGCCTAATAGTGTGCCCCCTTAACAGTAGTTATTTATACCCCTGCCCCAAACTTCAGAAGGTTTTTAATAAAAAAGAGCATATTTATTAATTCAGCTTAGGTATGTCGTATTTTTCCGAGGTGTTATGCTAGAAGTTATGTAATTTGTTATATGCGCCCTTACATTAGGTGAGTTTAAGCTAAACATACTTTAGTATATCTACAACATACTTGTTGTAAAGCGTCGTATACGATAATAACATAGTAAGTACGTGATTGTGCTTCATGACTCAGTTCCATCAAAGAGTACAGATGGTATGACATCTACATACAATTGTTCGTACGTGGGAAAATTCGAAAACTGGAAAACTGCGTCTTTGTTTTTTTCTCGTTGATACACAGTAAATATGATAATGCAGGTAAAGATGACTTAACTGTTTATGCCTATTCAAATGACTTTTTTATTTTTTCTTAGATGCATGAAGTTAGATTTTTACGCTTTTGATTATGATCATTTTAAATACGCTTTGTTAACTTTTTTGCATATAAAGTAAGAACGTGTAATTAAGTAGATAATTAATGGTTTTACAATTAGTTAACTACGGTCCTTGCGTTGGTTATTATATCCTGGTCATGTTATTTGGCCAAAAATACATTAAGTATTTGATACTAATATTCTATCTGAACCAACCACACGTACTTCGTGATTCTTAACCTACTGTACGTTACCGGGAAAACACTCGAATGATGATGAAAGCACTGGATATAAAAGTGAACTACTCGGTAAATATGTAATGTCGTATTTTCAACTCATCATCATCATCAGGTCTTTTAGTCTCCACTGCTGGAGCACGACCCTCTCTGTACTACCAGAGCCATATATGTATATCTTGAGTAGTCAGAGGATTTGGCCTACACTCTCCACGCTGGCCAGACGTGTTGGAGAGGTCTCTATAATGTTTATAAGCTTTGTTTAGCTTGTTTTTCCTTAGTCGCTCTTTACGACATCCACGGGATGACTTGGAGTGGTCCTATTCTACTCTGCCGGGAACCACACGGCAACTAAAAATAGTAAATTAAAATCCCATACAATCTACAGATAAAAGAAGTTTCTAAGGCAACCTAGATAAATAGGTGCAAAGTGCAAGCCGAACAAATTGGTATCTTCACGTACAATTAGTACAATAAATATTACTTCTATACCTAGACAGGTTAAAGAATTTCAGATACCTACCTATATTTCCTCAATTTCCTCGTCAACGCCAGTATCATTATAAAAATATCTCAGTAGTCTTTAAAATACAAGAAATCATGTTTTTACATGCCTGTCAAAAACTGAGTTTACCTATTGTTTTTTAAGAGTTCATGTACTTATGTAAATATTATGTGACTTTCTCATGACTTTCTATAGTCCGTTAGATTTGGACAAGACTAAAAAAAAACCTGATGAAGATGAAAAAAATTATTTAAATGTACTTAAACTAAAGCTGAAGAAACTAAACAAACGTAAAGCGACCAAAATGTAGGTTAAACGCATTTCCTCAATAGAATCGTAGATAAACCACTTCTTATCAATATTGTAACTGTTGGAAGCAGTGTGTTCATTGAGGTTGGAGGTACCAGAGCAGGTCGCATTGACCTGGATAGCGTTTATTTACCCATAGACACCCATTCTATCGCGCGGTAAACCAAAACTAAATGGCTTTGTTTTGTCGGTGTTACAATAGTGGACATCGCATAGTTAGGCTGTACTGACCAATGAACATGCAACTTATATGAATACGAAAGTTGTTTTGAAATAATTAGGTAAAATAAAATTATAAAAGTTGTTTGGAGGAATTTATGCAAATAAGTACCTACGGCAGTTCCGTTGTCTACTTTTGACGATTCTCACAAACAATTTTTTTTGCCAAAATTTATTTCACCCGCCATTTCCGATACAATTTTCTTAACAACATGTCTATCAACTTTCATTGAACATCTAACTTTCTGCTTTAGTACTTATCCACTACAAATATCAACTGCGTTGGGACGTTTTTAAATCTATACTAATATTATAAAGAGGAAGGATTTGATTGTTGTTTTTTTTGCATTAAATAGGATATAGAACTACATACTGGACCGATTTTAAAAATTCTTTCACCTTTAGATAGCTTATTTTCTGCGAGTGACATAAGCTATAATGTATCTCTTGCTTGTGGACTATAAAACTATCACACTATCTGCCGGTGAAATGGATATAATTTATGCTGACGAAGTCACGAAAAAAATGCTAGTAAGTATATGATAAGTCTAAAAAGTTAACCTTCAAAATATTTTTACTATTAACAACGGAATCCTGACTGCTAATCATTTATTGTTGAATATAAATTCGCCAACCAGTTTTATTTGCATGGCATGTGTACCACTGTACCTGTCTGTAGTCGTCTATTGACACAAAGGTACACACGGCGCTCCTTCGCTGAGTATTATGGTGTTGGTGGCTTATTGTACGAATCCAGGGCACCAGGACACGACATTGGCACGAAGATACCCAATTTGTAGTAAAAAGGGGCCACTTGCACGCATATTGACAGTGTTAATGGGAAAACACACAATACATAGTACTGCTAACGTATAAAAGGCAAAAGGTAATATTGATAGTCTACTAGAAATAATTTTTGCGAAGACTTTACTGGAAAATAACAAAAGATGACATGTTAAAAATAACTTTCATAAAAATTTCAAGGGTTTGAATCGTTTTTTCCTACAATTTGGGCAATTACTATCACAGATATATGATAATTGTTAAGTAAACAGATACAACATACCTAACAGGTATATGGCATGCTAAAATCACCGAGCTAAATCTCAAAGTCGAAAATATCAATCTAGTATTATGAATATAAATATCTAATATTATGAAATGTCAAATCCGATTTAGTAAATATAAACAAATGAACACATTGAAAATGTCAGTGTTTGTCATTTTGCACCTTTGCAGTGATGCAAATTCTAGACTGGCCATTAAAACAATATGGGAAATTAAAAAATTTACATTTTCGTACAAATTGCCCGGCTGGCCAAACACTTTTGTTTCATAATGTTTTTTTTTTCCGAAAAACCAGCAGGGGTCGCAGAAATCAGACCGTATTGTCTTTGTCAGCGTGTAGGCCAAATCCTCTGACTGCTTAGTGCTCTTGGTAAATATGACTAGTACAGAGAGGGTCGTGCTCCTGCAGTGGATACTAACAAAGACCTGATGATGATGATGAAGGTTCGTATTGGATGTCGGCAGTAAGTATATCTATTTTCGTTCGGTCTCAACTTCTTAGTGCGTAGCTACATTACAATGTCAAAATGTCAAATAGGGAAGATAAGCAAAGACATACAATTATATATAATAATATTGTCTTTGGTTTAAGTGAGTATTGATTGATTTTTGCAAAGTTAATCGATTCTTCAGTTAGTCAACCACTTTTAACCTTGTATTTTTGTGAAGCTACCTTCATGCAGTGAGTACAAGTAAGGTTTCCGTTTTTATTACAGTGACTCATTCAAATTTAGGAAATTTAATACGCCTTGCATTCGCCATTTCGCTGCACTCCCCTATTCGACCGAATTAAAAAAAAATGAGAAGATTCTCAATTAGTCAGAATCATATGAGTTTCTATTTTTAATATCAATCAATATGTAATAATATCATATACAATGTTTTTGGTTTTGATCTAGCAAAAATTTAAATTCACGTTCTCAACATGAAAAACTTACAACTTTTGTACGGTGACTTATTCTGAAATTGAGAAAATTGAACGGATTTTTACATAGTACTTTGAATTGCTTTTCGTTTTCATGTTGGGAACCTTTTTTTATATTATCGCTAGTTCGAGACCAAACACATTAGTATATTTGGATTGGATACTGAAGAAGCCTGAACCGATTTCGAAAATTCCTTTAATATTTGAAAGGTTACTTCCCGATTAGTCCATTAAAATGTCATCAAAGTCGGTTAAAGTTATAACGTGTCCATAATTTACCTTTTTTTGATTGCTTAAGTTTTTTACCAATTTAATTTCCGTTGTTAAAATAAGTTTAAAGAATATTCTATAATCATCTTAATTTTAAAATTATGCAAATCTTTACTAATATTTTTTTTGGGGCAAAAAGGCTACAATTTAAGTGTTACTTAAAATAAACGTTATTGTTTATTCTCATCAATTAAAGGTACATCATTGATCGACATAGGTAACTATTCACATAAGAATTGGGAGTGAATAAAAGCACTAAAAATTGTATACTACGGTTCCCAATCGCGACTTACGGCGATTTTTGATTGAATTTTGATTTTGTAACTGACTCAAGTGGTCACTAGTGTTGTAGTGTACGTACAACGTACATCTACGTAGTATGACGAGTGATGACGACACATGACCTCGATAAATAAAGAACACTATTTTATTATCTTATATCGCTACGTACATCTACTAGTGTAACGTCACACAACCTCGTTAAATAAAGAATTGTTTTAATTATTATCTTATAAGCTCAATGTCATGTGACGAATGTGTACGCCGTGAAAAGCCTGTATATAAACTGTGGAAAAACCGACAATAAAGGAGTTCAGTTCAGAGTACTGTTGGGAAACCAGCACACACCAAATAGTGTTTTACTATATAACACCCCGCGTCCCGTCGTTTCACCACAGTGTGCCTAGTGTGAGGCCTTAAGGCCCCACACTAGGCACACTAGTGACGCCAATCATTTTATTCCCAATACTTTACAAATAGAAAGGATCGGGTCGATAGTGGGCCCTTAATATTATAAAGGGTTCATCGACCCACTGTACCGAACAAACAAAAATCTATGATAAAAAAGGGAAAGTTCCACACCAAACATCGTCGTGCAAAGAATGGCGGGCCCCACCAATCCTGATTGCCAAATCATTGGTACGTTGTTTCATGGGTTGCCAACATGTTTTCTTCTGAACATAGTATTAAAAAAAAAACTACAAAACTTTAGTAAGTATGCTGCAAAAATATTTAGGTAGGTATAGTATTTAGCAGGGAAGAATAAAAAAGACTAAGTTGCAGTTTTATATTTATGTCTTTAATAAAACTAGCATATGCTTTATCACACAGATTAATTAAGTAGGTACCTATGTCAAACGAAAGGCGCGTTCAAAACCTGCGCGACCTATTTTTTATTTTGTTAGTTTTAGTTTTGCAAAATATAAATATTAATCTATTCTACTGAAATATAGTATATTTCTTCAACAGTATATAGTACGGGGTCCCGAAATACAATACAATACTTTTTTTTATAGTGCGGTTGGCAACCCTATGCGCCATGGGTTTTGTTGGGCCCCACTGTCACTATAAGTAATGTGCGTGGTACTTTAAAGCTGATGATGTAATCTTATTAAATATTCATTAGGTAACCGAACGCGTACATGACGCATGATTCGATATGCTTTCATCGTGTGAAAGTTTTGTTGAAAGAGTTAACGCCAATTGTTTTTAGTTTATTTTTTTATTGTACGTAAATGCCTATATAATTTCCTGCAGTTTTATTTCAAACATAAATATTATGACGATAATGTAATACTTAGTCAGTAAGACGTTTGGATTTTTCATTTATTACTACTAGTTACGGGTGTCATTCTCTACTGTCTGTTGCAAGTCTGGCATCGGTAAAGCGCGCCCAGCCTTCCGAGCTGCCACCTCTCATTCCCAATCCATCTGAACAAGAGGCATCCCAAATACCTTTATCCCATTCCGCCAGTCCCATGCTTAAAAACGATTTCGATGTGATATTTTTGGACATTAAAGGAAACGGTTGACTGGAAGCGATCCTTCTTAGGATAAGTCCACCGTTTGTACGGATTATAAATCTAGTTTTGATATGATTATTTTATGTTTTTGTATAATGAATATTTTAAACAAACAAATATATTAACAAACAGCCATGAAGTAGCTAGAACCTAAACTTTTAACACATCTATCTTATTAATAAACAGACCACGATTCTCTCATTGCATTACGAAGGGACTAAGTAAACAAATGATGTTTTCCCCGTCCATCAAGATAATAACACCGGTTTCCGCCACGGCCTTCAAAGTCGCATGTACCTTGCGGCCTCGCGTCACAAATATGTGCCCTATTGCTTAACACGTAAACGTAGGACCACAGATCGGACCGTGATGTCAGACGGTCTTTACCATAGAGCACGGAATGTCGTTCGTGGGCTACTAGAGACGAAAGTGATGATAGTACCTACTCCATGTCAACCCGCGCCCGGCAGGATAAAATCGCATACTCGGCCTGTCAGTTCGTGCTCAAAAAAACGTAAAATTGCCCCGATGTGCTGTGATATGTTATCATAATTACTGCAAAAAGGTTATAACAAAATTCTGATGTAATTTATATCACTAGTAAGTAGAAAATTCCAGAATTTTGCATTTCTACAATTTATTTGAAACCCAAAACCACAATAAACGATACCGCCCTCAGACAAGCATGTTTCGTAGGAAATTTGTTCTTTCTTTCTTTTTTTATATTATGGCTTTCACTGACACTTCAGTGATTCTGCCAATGTCCAGTTAAATGAGATAATAAGTGTCGGTGTTGTACGGTACAGTTTTTTACAAGTGGCATCAAAGTTAGCGTATGTTCTTTTTAGCCTCGTGGGAGCTTCTGGTGACAAGTCTACACGAGTCCATTTATCACTCTTCTTTAACTTTTTCACAAATTATTCATGAGCACGAGCATTTATAACACCAAACTACACCAATTTCTTTTATAAAGTCCACTTAAATCAATTTCTAGGTCAAATCGTCTAGAGCGAACCCCCTGCACCAAAAACCCATGAAATTTGTTGAAAGCGCCTTACTAGCGCGCGAGCGACAGTCACATTTCCTGCTCTGTGGACGGTATTTACAGTGATCTGCTATTTTGGGGCTGTAAGCCGAGTAATTAGCTATGAAATAATTTTGACGGTTACATCAACGGTTCCTGGAAATTTTCTATAGTGTAGCTATTTTATTAGCGGTCGTGAAAGAAATCTGCCTATGCCGCATCCGCCGTTCGGCCATTCATACATCTAGGTTCATTATGCAGAGACGCCTGTTGCCTGAGAACCTAGGAATACATCAATAGTCTTACATACAGAAACCTAACTATACTGACTTATATTAATAATATTGTTCTCATCTAAAAATCTTAATTGTCTTATGAATTTAGCCACTATCAATACGCGTTTAAAAATACTGTCTTAACAACTATACGTACCTATATTTAGCTTAGGTGGTTTCGCCCTAAGTTGGGGACACACGCTCGCTCCTGTTTTGGTCACAGGGACACACATAACAGACCTAAACTACCCTCTGTTTGTACTATTATGTATTCTGTGCCTCTGTGGTCAAGTTGATTTTACGAAGGCGTCGCATTTGAAAAAGGTGAATTAATTTATTAGAAGCTTTCTTATTTTCCCTTGGCTTATTTATAAAATCAGAAGATTGTTTTCGTGGCCAACAAAACTGAGCATGACTTATAGAGCTAAATATGTCTTTACCCTTTACGGAGCCGTAAGACCTGGAATAGTAAGTAGGTGGAAGTAGAATAGTGATTGAGACTGAGAGTTTCTTAGCCGAATCGCCTATTAGATTCTTTAGATTCTCGCCCATTCTCCATACTTCTACGATAATATTGACAGTCTTGTAGATGCAAAATTATAGAATTAGTTTACAAGTCAAGAGCCAGTCCTAAAATCAGAAAGAGTGTACGTTTCAAATGCCAGCTTTTGTATAATTTATACAAAGCTCTGTGCCAAAAAGTCTTTCATATGTTTATGGAAAAATCACGGCGATATTTTTTATGAAACTTTGAATATACTTATTTTGATTTTATAATATTTTAAAGTTGAATAGGTCTGGAAACTAGAATACTAATATGAATCAAAAATTACGTTTTAAATCAACTTACAAACAATTTTACGAAATTTTAAACCTATTAAATATACCACTAAATCAAATATGTACGTACTAATAAGTCTTATTATTTAATAGTCTGAATCAGCGATGACACTGTAAATTTTCTGCCAAGTGAGTTTGTTGGTTGGTAGAAATAAACATCGTAGGCATATTGTAGTAAGTGGTTAAAGTAATGTAGGCGGTAGAAAATGAATTCGCTGTTCTGCACATAGCGAGTGAGATTGATTAATGATTTATTTTGATAGGTGAAAGGTACCTACCTACAAGATTTTATTGATCCGTAGCCCGTAGTAAAATAAATATGTAGGTACTTACACAGGTCGCTAAAAGTAAACGAAGCCTTTTATTATTCGTTCAGGATCTTAGTTTAATAAATTATGAATTTTAATTTTTTACTGTTAGCTTTCCAGTGCCTCAAGTGAGGTAATTTCGTTTTTTTTTATCAGCATAAATTAAGTAATTATAGTAAAAGATTTTTAAATGCTTAGTTCAGAATTTTCCTAAAACAATTTCTTTGTTCTCATTTGAAATCCCTAAGCTGTAGCACGCCCATGATCTGCTAATATGTTTGCACGAATAAACCATTCTTGCTGTAATATGATTTAAGTAACAATGATTTTACAGCCGCCCTCCCGAATACCGCCAGCCCTTAGGTAGATCCCTTTAAACGTCTTTTTATCAGATGCTTTCTATCTCGGCCAAGTGCCATGACCTGATATTTTGATTCAAATGAGCGGTTATCATGTTACATCCGCATTAGTATATCTTGGTATATCGCTTCAGCCTATATTCTACTCTCTATGGGCAACGCATCAGCTCGGTCATCGTGAGACGCCAATGTGTGCTTAAAAGCGATATAAGGTCGTGTTTTGATTGACAGCTAATCAATAAATACTTTCCGTTGCTGTTTAATAACCTAATGCACTAAGAAGATGAATGGCAGCGGCGGAAAAAATATACAGGGGTATTATTTCCAAACATGTGACACTCGTCTTCGAACGATTTTTGTATGGAAAAACCGAACCGAATTATTTGCGAACGGCGAAAGTTCAAAAATCGTACCCCAGATCTGTGCCAAAGCATGTGGTCTCAACGCCTTAATCGTACGATTTGTTTTTAGAGACTCGCATAGATGGCGCCACTCGAAACTACACAACATTGTATCTACCGTATTATGAGAATATAAAAACATGATTCACAAAATATATCGTATTAAAAATCAAAACAATATTTGAGGCATAATATTTTAAAACGACACCGTATAATTAGTAAGTTAAAGGCTAACGCAGATTACCGCCATCTAGTATTGAGTAGCAAGCAACTCTCCTGTGCCATACATTCGCCTGCTTTTCGCAACCTTAATTTGGTCCAATATTTTTGTATGAGGTGGGCAGTCTATTCACGCTATGTTTCAACCCTTTTATTGTGTGACGTAATTTGTCTTTGGTGACAGATATGTTGACAAGGCTTCAGCACTTGTTATTTAATGATTGATTTAAGAATTTAATTGCTGTACCATTGCTATAATAGATGCTGAAAATAATAGGATGACTGGAATATATCGCATGCTTTGCTTATATAGGCACATCTGCTGAATATTCGTCCGTGTATATTTAAATTTATCTATCTCGGGAAATTGTAAAAATATTAATTATTTAAAATACCTTTTATTCCTTGCTACTTAAATCCGGATTTTAACAGGTTTAAAAAAAGTGGATACTCATATTTAAAGTGATGTCATATAGCCTGTAGGATAAGCAGCTGACAGATGCTTCTAACGATATGTCGTCTCTCAAATTATGAACATAATTCGGCCAAAATCATAATTCGCCTTTTGGCTGTAGGAACATTAAAGTTAGTATTTATCATATAGCTCTATTAGTAAGTTATATGATAAATACTAATAATAATACATATAATGGTTCACCTGAGAAGCTCTTAACAAGAGGAAGAGAGAACGCTCTCTTTCTCTTTTCCGTACTGCAGTTCACTAAACGGCCGTTTAATTAAATGAAAGGGCGATGAAAGGAGCAATTTGTCTCCTTCCGGCGTTTAAGACCCTCCCTGTTTAAATCACAGTGTCTCCGGCCATAAACGAGAAAATAATATACTTACTTAATATTCATTATAGTTTTATGTATTTAAAGGTACGTATAGACTTGCTATGACTCCCAAAGCTCCGTTCCTACCTTCCATGAACATTTCTATCAAGTTTTATGTCCGTTCAAAAGTTAATTCATGATTTGAGGAAACCACCCAAACTCACAAGTAGTTACACTTTAGTATTTGAAAACGAATCGAAAATTAAATTGACCAAGCGAGCAAGCTATCAAGTCGAGTTGGAGCGAAAACACATGTTTTGAATGTACTACTAAACTAATGTGTATGTAGATATGTTTGTTCGCGATAACTCTCGGTGCTGCAATTACGTTGAAATTAAAAAAAAATCGTATATAGGTACGAAAAGTACAATTTTCAAGTTCAATGGGCATCAAAATCGCTTCCGTAGTTCACGAGATAGAATTCATACTTATATGTTTAAGCGACGAACTACTAGTATTAATTTAAAATTGATTACGAGTTCCGATTTACCTTTTGAGGCTATTACCAATCGATATTTATTTACGCTATTAAAAGGTTCTTTTAAATATAAATATAAATGAAAAACGGTTTGGGTTCACGAATATTTACTAGACTTTTTTATATGACACAACTTAGAGTGACGTACATATTTAAAAAACAAAAGGTTAAAAAATATAATTTAAAATAAAGAATACTAAAACTAAAGAGTTCGCAATAGAGGCAGTGAACCGTAATAACGAAAGATTTTTTTTTTCTCTGATAAGTACATAATGAGCGTTGAAATTAAACGAATGAGAAGACGATTAGTCAGTACTCACTTATCTTTTTTCTGTATTTATCTAAAACAGCCTTGGAAGTAATTGATCTTAAAATAACAATGGTTTCCTCACTCGACACAATGTACTAGAATAACTATTACAAAAGTACAGTCAACATCTTAAACACACTAATCTTTTTGGTTTTGTTAGTTTTTCGTTATTGGCAAAGGTACTGGTGTCGTCAGGTAAAATGACATTTCCTTACAGGAAGATATAGATACTTACGTGGCGTAAATATGCCTTTTTTAGCTTTATTTATTTAGCCTCAAAACTAGGACTATCTAATCCAATAATTTTACTAAAATAAACAAGCTAATATTATTGTTTTAAATTTGTCGTCTGAGCCATTAATTTCGTTTTGAGCAGAGATTTTGATTAACATTGCTGAGCAGTTGCATGCATCGTGAAGTCATGTAATACGAGGTTCCGGTTGTATCCCTAATTGTAGAAGTAGGAAGGTAGTAACGTCGATGCCCATTTTTTGTAACAGCATGATTTGTTTACACATAGACCATGTGTACGTCAGCCCGTTCGTCTGTCATAGGGCTGATGTATCTATTGTAGCCAAAAATAATTAATCCAGATTGAATCGTAATAGGTAAACATTGAAATATTCACACTCTATGACAACATATACCTAATAAAAACTAAATCAAATTAAAATTAAAGGGGCAGATCATACAAGAGATATTATATATACATAACACAACAAACTTTTCATAGGGTAATTAATGGTTTTTGCCTACAACATGCTAGTTATAGATACGGTTGCGGTCCTCTCTCCATGGCGCAAATTAAACTATTATCGTATATTACCACTTCACAATACAGCAAAGAACAAAAGCAAAAGGTACCTACCTACATGGAAAAAGATACATCTAAGTCCTAAACAAAATCGTAGTTTTTTAAGACTGATAAATTTGCAAAGAGGCTAGTTCCTAATATGGTTTCGAACTAAACCTGCGCTACAAAATATGAAATGAAAAAAAAATAGGAATCCTTCAATAATATAAAAGTACAGATGATAAAAAATACGATAAACAGTCTTGTGCCACATAACTGTACTGGTGATTATTTTACTCAATAAAGTTAATTAACACACGTTTGTACCAGTGTCAGCAGATAGGGTACGGGAGCTCCGCGGGCCGTGACCTTCTGACCCGCAATATGCGGGGTCGGGATCCGTATGAGTAACTGGACTGGGCCGAATTAATCCAAGTGAACTCTACTAATTAGTGACGTTGTAGCTGTGTGACTCAGTCGCAGGTATTAGGAATTAAGAGGCGAAAAATGATACTAATACTAATCACAATTTATCTTAATCTCACTTTCATAGGTAATTAAAATTATCAATGCGAAATCACTACATATTATAAAACAAAGTCCTCCGCCGCGTCTGTCTGTCTGTCTGTCTGTTCGCGATAAACTCAAAAATTACTCCACGGATTTTCATACGGTTTTCACCAATAGATAGAGTGATTCACGAGGAAGGTTTTAAGGTTTAATACATGCCCGGGCGCAGCCGGGTAGGGCTGCTAGTTAAGATTATATATTTATTTGTTTATTCTTCTATGAAAAGAATTACTGTCTGAAAAAAGTGTTGTTCCTAAGGGCACTCAAGCGAAAGCTGTAAAGATAATGGGGATTTTATTAAAATTTACTAAAGAGGTAAAATTTAATAGTAAGTATGTTTATTTGACTATTAAGTGAATATTTCAGAAGCAAAGTCGAAACATAAAAACAAAATCGGATATGATACAAGATACGTTTAACTTCCTATTTCAATCCCTATTGAAAATTAATTAGAATTAACGACGTCATTCTCCGATCACTATCCAACGCTATCACTTAACAAATCAATGGTGTGATTTGCCACCATTAATACCACAAAAGACCCGGTCAACGCTTCCTAGGGGGTCATGGCTTTTTTATTGAATCCCATTACAAATTATGCGGGCATAGATCCAGCGCCGGCCCTAGCACAAGCGTGGAGCGAGATTATTTTTTGGCGCCCTTGGAATCTTTCGTGTAGGAAATGTGCACTGTTTCACTAAGATCCCTTAGGCAAAAACAAAAAACGGATCTAGTATGACCTAAGAACACACTGAAGACTTATAAAATGAATGCATAACTTATAATCGTACACCAAAAAGAGCATAAGTATTGATTTAAATAATCCCAAGTGTTCCTTTTTTACTCGATTTCCCAAATAGCTTGATTTCAAATAAGAGGAGAGAGACGTGGAACAACGAGAGAGTTAGATATTTAGATGAGTATACAATATTAAATCTATATACATTTAAATCAGTTCAAAGGTGAGAAAAATAGTGATAAGTGCGTTTCTTCCACCCTTTCCTAGATCAGATTTAACTATGATTATATTTGGTACATTGTAATTTAAACATGAAAAGACTTAAATTCAATTGAACTAAACGTTCTGATTTTAGTTTGCCACCCCTTGTTTGCCTATGCCATGGTGCGATCACTTCACCACATCAGGCACCAAAACTCCTGTGTAACGTTTCGGAAATAACTGTTAATTTATCCCTGGAATTATTTATCAATGGTATATCTTTAGCGTTTTTTACGATCGGACGAATGATGTCATTGTTTGCTCGATGTATCGGGTCCAATGAAAAGTTATTTTGTTTTGATATCTTTGTTCTTTGTTGAAAACGCAGGTACTAATAAACATTGATTTAGTTAGTGATTTCATCGCAAATGTATGACAAATCAGTTAGTTAAGCTTTTTTTTGTTTTTTTATAAATAATTTTGCGGTTGTCGACTAAGCATTGAAGTCATGCATGAATCATGATCTACAGCTACATTATTATTTATCTTCCTTCAGTTGTAAGCAATTTTGAATTTAAATCAATTTCTTGAAATTCTTCGTTTTCGTTCAGTACTAAGTTATCAAAAACTTGTAGGTATGCTTAGTACTTAATATTAAGTAATATTCATCTGGCTGTTCTTAATGTTTTCTTCTTTATTATACTTACCTAAACAGTAATCTTAACTTCAATGACAAAAAGTATTTGCACAAAACATACCAACTTACTTAAAAATTACTAATGCTAAAATAATATTGACTCGGAAAACAATTGTTTTAGTACACACCTGTGTTCGCATTAAAATTATCGTCATTGTACAGTGAAATTTCGTCACGGTAGGAAGCCGTCCCTTCACCATAGTTATAAGTACTTGTAAGTATCACGAGTACCGTCGACCACAAAAAATATCATCTAAATCAAAGGTTGAAAAGGGCATAACAAAGGAACCTTGTATCATTTGTATGAAAATTGTTCTGTAAATTGTAGTAATTTATATGATCAGTTATGAGGGTGAGGATGTTATGGATGCAACCATTTAATTAACGATATTCCAAAAAAAAAGATAATTTATAAAATTCACGATTATTTCTGTCTGCGCGAACGTGAAACAAGAGACAGTCTGTCTACGGCCGTAGCAGTTAAGATAGAAATGAATACTTGTAAGAACGCTTATGTAGTGGGATACAAAACCAAACAGCTAAGATCACTGGTAATTTAACATTGCAGCAACTTAAATTTATCATGGTCAAGGGAATTGCATATTTATTTTTTTACTAGATTTCACCCGAGGCTCCGCTCGCGTTAGTGTCGGTCCCTCGAAAACAGAACTTTTCTCCGGAATGAAAGGTAGCCTATGTCATTTTCCGTACTCCAAATAATGTCTTTGTAAACTTTTATAATGATCGGTTAAGTAGAAAGGGCGTGAAAGCGTAAAAACACACTTTCTCATTTTCACATTAATATTAGTTGGGATTGGAATTGCAGCAGCTTAAATTTATCGTGGTCAAGGGAATTCGATATTTTTTTTTTATAATTCTATAGAAAAATTGCGAAGGTAAAGATTAGAACAAGTCATCATAGACAGTAGCATTAAATATTGTATGTACATAATGAAATTGGAACTAATTTTGACTATCAACTTTTCTTGTTGGCTGTACGAGTACCAATCTACCTATAATAGAAAAGGGCTCAAAAGTGTGTCAACGGCCCAGTGAAAGTGGAAGTTGGCATGCTGTATGCGTTTAAAACGCACGATTGAAAGTTTTAAAAATGCCCAGCGCTGACGACTTGTAAACATTTTTGAAAGCGTCGCCAAGTTGGGTTCTACTAGATAAATTTAAAAAAGAACACCACTTAAACTAGTATTCCTGTAGGTCTTGTTACTTAAGTTTAATTTTATATATTTTTTTAATCGATTATTTCATACAGATAATATTAAATATTTTACTTAAGTACCCTTGATTTGGAACATTAGATTTTCTTTGAATTGATTTAGTTCTTGTCTGCAAAGTTTGACAGTTTGTCCTAAATGTCCTATTCCTTTACGAACGTTAATATTATTATATTAGTACCTATTGTACATATAATAAAATAATACATGTTCCTGCTTTGAGACCTTAGTAACTTGGTTTTATTTACAACATGCTATAAATTCTCTATAAAAGTTTATTCAAAAGTTATCTTATTGCCAAAGTTTTACGTGGACGAAGTCGCGAGAAAATTGCTAGTCTTATAAAACATACAACCCATGTCCATTTGTGCATATGTAGATTCACAATTTGCATCTAATGAAGCATTATGACACTGCTAATAGGATGAAATTGAAAAATTGAGACTGATACCACTTTGCATAATCTAGACCTCCATTACAAAATGGTATTATGCAATAAGTAGTAACTGTATCACAACTTTCTTGCTTACGTTTTTGTATTTTAATAGGAAGTATTTTAAATTAGTAAAATGACACAGCTGGCTGGTTTTATTCGCATTTAAGAATATAATAACAAATTAATTAGTGTTATATCGGTTGCCAGGCCAGATTTTATACCTACGAAAATTTAGTATTCCCTCTTTCTTCATCCTCATTCAGGTCTCAATCAGGAAAATTCCTAAAGAGATGCAAATACTGGGTAGGGAAGACCTATATCACTATTTCGGATTTCTGTTGGCCAATAGCTCTAAATAACTCTTTTTTACCCGCTCTGCGATCAAAAATTTTAAAGACATTTTGATTAGTTCCGTTGGCTGAGCAATAAAATATATAATTAACTTTACGGTTCTTCCTTTATTTACAATGGAAGCAGTTTTGAACACGGCCTGCTCCATTCAAGGCCTTAAAAGTGCATTGGATGCATTTCTGAAGTTTACCTATTAGAAAAAAAAAACTGTTTACTTGCAGAAACAGACTACACTGCTGTTGTATAAACTAATTGTCGCTATCGTTAGCCTTTTATCCATTGCGGGGTAGACAAAACCTTAGTTATCAGATGGCGATAGTGTTGCTGTAAAACGGAAGACAAGATTCCTAATCATCTATCCTTGGACGGATTTTGCGATCTATGCGGAAAGAGATATTTCGTACATTCTTGCACTTTGTTTTCACACACACGCACATACACACTTTCACGTCTCTATCCCTTGCGGGGAAGACAGAGTCCAAGGTTGTAAAACCCAAAGGCCACGTTTAGCGTGTTTGCGGGCGTTAAAAGGTGGAAAGCTGAATCAAAATAGTGATGGGTTGCTAGCCGCATAGACTATAACGTGGTAAAAGCAGCCGTTATATTCTATGTTTTTCCCTTTCTCCCAAACCACCATGAAAGAGAATAGAAAAGGGCATAGGTGGTTATTCAGATGACATACAGTACCTTATAAAGGTGACAGGTTGTTTCAACCATAGAGTATTACCATAGATATTATAATTCTATTACCTACTACTTTCAATAAAGAACATCTGTATCGTTCCTTGTATATTTAAACAGGAGACATAAAAAAATCAAATCAGACAAACAAATCAAAGTTTACGCACTTTCTCCTCATTGTAAGCACAAGCAACTGGCAAACATTATTTTCTTTCTTGGCTCAAAAACTACTATTTTTATTTATCTAAGATCAAGTACTTAAGACTTAAAATATAAGTATTTCATTCATTTTATTAGCGGTGATTAGAAAATCAATATAATTTCTCTCTAGAAAACGCATAAGTATAAATTAATTTCGCTGCAGTTTGCATCCGGTGAAAATACCCGGTCAACATTTTGAAAGTTAAGTTCCATTTTAAAATGTAAAAAACAGTAATCAAAGTGCCTAATCAAATATCGACCGTGTAAATATTATTTGTAGCTATTATCTGCTCAGAATTTGTTCCGCCATTTTGTTTGATTTAGCAAATAAACAAACAAACTTTCCTAAAACTTTGATATTAGTAGGTACACACTAATAAAATAGATACGGAACTCTTAGTCGTAAGCACAGCTCTTATTTCGGCGCTTTTATTATAAGCAACTTTAACTTTCTAACACATTGACCTTCCGTGAATAGAAAACGGTCTTCAAAAATCTGATATCAACATGGAACTACTGCCTATCACTTTCTTATTTGATAAATACATTCTTCGTTATTCCATTGTGTTGTAAAAATCTTTTGGATGGAAAAATAATAGTGCTGAAAAACGTATCTGTTGTTGATTTTTAAAGAAATCTATAATAAGTGACAATAGGTACTTCACGTTTTAAAAACTCTTCATAAAGTGAACACACAGTTTAGATAAGCTAATACAAAAAGGCTTTACACTACAACATATGCAATATATTTATGATGCGATTGCGTGCGCATTCTTGGAAAACAAATTTTAAATAAAATCTATACTCTATCTACAAACTTACTAGGAGTTTGAAGAATAAATCAGAGGATTTTAAATTTGCATAGTTAATACGACCTTTCATACTTATAGTGTTATTAATTAGATACATTATATCTAAGTTATCAGCCCGTATTGGTAGAGAAAACGCGAAGTAGGTATGACATGAAGATGTGGTAATGACACCTATTAAAATAATGTAAACATACATTGGAAGTATAAAGAAAAGTATGATTATATTGTAGGCACTTTATGTAGTAAGTATATTATTATGATCTAAGTACCAACGTATGTGATTTTCTAAGTGAATTAAGATGTTATCTTATCCTTATGCAAACATTATGTTATGCAACATAATAACATAACATGATTTATGCAAACCTAGGGTTTAGAAATCATAAATTATAATAGTCTCTTATTTATATAGGAAACATTACATTTGTAGAAAAATAAAAGAACATAATGTAGATGAACAAATGAGTTCATTATCCATTCAAGACCACATACAAGATTTTATGGGAAATAGGAAATGAAAGCGCCATGGGAAAGCCATGAGATCGGTTAAGTACGCTGTTCGATTGAAAAACACGATGTCACGAGTCACGAATGATCGAAAAATAATACGTCATTGAAACTTACATGAGATAAATAAATTATAATGAAAAACAGGTCACTCATGAGCTATTTAGTCCGGATTACCGACTATAGTTTATAACTCGTTCGGAGTCGAATTTAAGGCAAGTTAGGTCGAAAAACGCGACGCCAAAATTAGACCGAAAATTAGTACATATACTTAAAAGTATTCGTTATCAAAATAAGGCAATGTTATACATACATGTTTTGAATGCTTTAAACCTATTGTGTTAGTCTGGTAAATATTAACTATGAGCTGCTATAATAGTAGTTATGCCTACAAGAATTGAGTTTAACTAGGAGATCCTTAACAATAAGCAATCAGCTAAGGCTTGACATGATGCCTATGTCAACATAATTCTATAGAGAATGATAAGATAATTCCAAAATGATAGCGTAGTAAAAACTGTAAATATAAATTGGTAAAAGGGAGACCAAACTAGATCGATTTATGGTCGCCTAAAAAGCAACTATACTAAATTCGGGACAGCTATTTTTAAGCGTTTAAAGTTTACGATTACATAGACACTAGTCTTTTTATGCACACTAAGAAACTCCAAGAAACTCACTGTGCATAGTCCAGGAAGTTAAAATCTGCTTTCGTTTTACATGGTTTAACTTTCTTTTAAGTATAATGTTACTGGACTTCCTAAACTGGTCGGACTGGTTCATTCACTGCGCCTGGGGCAGGGCTGCATGTGTTGCAATCCGAGACGCCAAATTGAGCCTACTTGGTTGCAAAAAGGGCCTAAAGTGATAAAGGCATCTCAAGGTTGAATGGTTTTGTATTTTTTAAGTTTCAACGTAAACAACGTCTCTTATTTTGTACCTGATATTGAATGATTTTATGTTATGAATAAATATATGTTAGCGAAGTGCGTCTCAGAGGTTTATTAAGTAATAGCAATTTTCCCGCGACTTTGTCCGCGTAAATTATACCCTATGTCACCCGCAGATAAATAAGCTTTCTCTAGGCAAGACTTTTGAAAATCGATCTTATAGTTTCGGAACCTATTCAATGCAAACAAACAATCAGATCTTTCGTCTTTATAGTATTAATATTATCAAAACTACCTACGCATAAAAGTATAAAAATATTTAAAAATACTATTACAAAAAAATTAAATGTTTAATTACTGACTACTTACTACCGATTATTCCTACACAAGAAAAAAATAGCATATATTTTCGGCCTTCTTTTTACAACTATAAACAAAAAAGTCAGATTCTTATGTACGATATACACACACCACACCACAGAGAAAAACCTGCCTATATGCGCATTACGTGATTGATCAAGTATTGCAAAAAAGTTGCGTAAACACCATTCAAATCAAAATAAACAAAATTAAGAGAATTAAAATAAAAAATCTGTACTTACCATTTTCAACGAAAAGGCCAAGGAGGAGGACTGGAACTATTAAAGCAAGGTTTGCCATTTTCAGAGTTTTGTGGTCCAAAACACGAGCACACTCAAAATTGCGATCAACCGCTCGCACGCTTAGTCGGTAGGCGAATGCCGAGTGAATGGCTCCAAGGGCTCGGCTTGATGCGAACATGGGACGCAGATTGGCGGCTCAAACGCAGCGGTTTAAACGCTGTTTTTAGCGTCATCGTAATATTGCTTCAGTTTCATGGTGTTACCTTATTTTTTTACTTAGAACTAGCTAAACATTTGGGAGATGTGTTGTTCATTCGAGTTTTATTTCGTTAAGTTGCAATGTTAGAGACTTAGTACATGAATTTATTATGACGTCTGTTTTAGCTCAGTGGTACCCAAAGTCCCGGGTTCGATCCCCGGCCAGGACGTGATAGACTTTTACAAAATGGACAGAGTTCTCTATAAGTATATATATGTATTATAAAAATAGCATCGTTGAGTTAATAAGTATGGTGCGACACAAGTTCACAACCTACTGTAAAGCTAACTCAATCTTTGTGATTGGTCCCTTTATTTATATTGTGGTGTACCTACTGAAGTAAAACAAACAGAGGAAGTTCAAAATATGTTAAAGAATATTTGAATTTTAAGTATAACCCTATGATGTCTTTTCCAAAGTAAAAAGTGTAACAATACAATTTTAATCAAAACATGACTGTTGTTGGTCGCGTTTTAACCGCTAGTGCTAGTCGCCAGTCTGTTCACTTTTATTTTAAGCGTAGCATTTGGTGCGAACACAGTTTTCATGCATCGTGCTGCATTACTACGCGACGTATCAAAGAGTAAAGCATATGTAACAAACTAGAATAGAAAGTAAATGTGCACCTTTGTATGTATAATATAAGCAATTGATCGTATAAAGGTGTATATTTGCCGACCGAAGATGATATAAATAAAGATAAGAAATATTTACAAAAACCGTAACGTACTATAATCTAGAATAAATAGATAACCTGCTTGACCTAACAAACTACCATGTTTTACGCTATTTAGTGCTCAATTATATAACAATAAGGTCACATTGTGTCGATAAAATAGACTCACTTGTAGAAAACAAACACTTTACATTGTTTTAAATATTGAAAGTTAAGTAAAACAGTATGCGAGTAAAAGAAATAATAACTCTAAATCAATGTTAATGGCAGAGCAAGCGAGGTGATTGAATTTGAGACGAAAGCATATTTTTTGTATAACGGTATTACTATAACTTTATAAACTAGTGCCCCAATTCAAAATATATGTTTGACTATATTTAATGAAACCTTTTTGTTTTTTGCATGCTGGAAACAGCTAGGTGTATTGCACTTATGCGAAATAAATGATTTGATTTGATTTGATTTGAAAAGAAAATGGAACATATAATTGGATACGTATATTTTTTTTCAATAAAATATAAAATGTAAAAATAAAGAATAACAATGATGTCACGAGCCACTCATGGACTTTGCTGACTATGTAATTAAGTATGTTTAACTTTATAATTCAATTCGCATAAGAAAAAAATACAATATTTATGGATTATCTTGCTGACAGACTGATTTTTGAATTATTATTTTGACCCAGAAAATTAAACTATTACCTTACTATTACATTTCTTTTTTCATTTTTTAAGTCCTCTCTGAATTTTTCATCTTTGACCGATTGACCCGAAAATTAGGTTACGAAAGACGTCGCTGTCTCTGGGAAGCGATATTTTTGTTACAACACGCATTTAATTATGTTTCTTTATATCTTGTTATCATTACGGTGAAAAGTTAGTGCGTGGTAGAGGCTAAGATTCCTATGTTTAGTTTTGTATTCATGACATCCACGGGAAGACTTGAAGTGATTCTACTCTGCCGGTAACCGCACAGCATTTATTATTCCAACTAGCTGTTACCCGCGGCTCCGCCCGCGTGATATATAGCCTATGTCCTCAGTACCCTAACCTATGTGTATGCCAAATTTCATGATGATCGGTCCAGTAGATACGGCGGAAAGCGTAATAAATAAACAAACGAACTCACTTTTGCATTTATAATATTAGTTAGGATTCGGATTTGTCCAGATGATTTCAGAGATTACGATAAGTTTGTACTCTAAGGTATGCTTTTGTTAAAAAAATACAATAACAACATTAAAACTATTAAGTTTTAAGACTCAGGTGGCATTCTCTGCCATACACTTGTATTTTCCTCATAGTTATAACAAGATTACGCCTACGGCTCCGTTCTCTTTTCTGTAAGATATACATCAATAACATTTTTGTTTTTAGGATAATAGCCAGCCTTTGCTCCATTAAGTATAAAAGCGAAACAAATAAGCAAATGTGCAAACTCAATTTTGCATGAATACCTATACTAAGGGAATAGACGCTTTCTACCCAGAAGATAAAAAATAATTTGCGGTCACGCATAGTTCTTGTTCGCCGTGGATTTCGTTCCTGTTAGCACACAATTGATATAATACGATAATATGAACCTTTTCGCATATAATTGCTGCGATATCAGTACTTGTACTAAATTCCAGTAGTGCGTGGTAACTGATAGTACCTAGTTTTTTACCTAAGCTCTGCAAGATAACGGTTGAAGGCCATCGGCTCGTGCCGAATTCTGAATAACTACTTGCCGTAAGCCTTCGCCTATGTTACAGCTGTTTCCGGAGCGATTGGGTAAAATCCTAAAAGCACCCGACAACCTCGCTGTAACGAGAGGCTCTGGATTCAATTCCGAGTACGGGAAAACATGAGTACGGTACAGCTGAAATTGTAACCGGGAAAACGCACGAGTGTAGCAGGAACTGTCTCAGAAACTCGCAAAGATCCGTCTTTACCGGGATCTTGGCCTACACTCTCCACGCTGGCCACACAGATTGGAGAGCTGAGATGATAATGTTGATGTTTTTTGTAAGTGCCTAGAGGCAAAGCTCTAGGAAAGAGAATTGGTTTAGCAAACATTTTCACATTCTCACATCCTCGAAAATTTCAAATTCACATCAACATTATATTGAAATAAGTCCTATATCACTAACATATTATAAAACAAAGTCCCCCACCGCGTCTGTCTGTCTGTCTGTCTGTCTGTCTGTCTGTCTGTCTGTTCGCGATAAACTCCAAAACTACCGAACCGATTTTCATGCGGTTTTCTTCAATGGATAGCGTGGTTCTCGAGAAAGGTTTTAGTATATAGTTTGTTAAGTTTTTGTATACATTTTTGTATATAAAATGGAGGTTTCGTAAAAAAATGAGCCATTTGGGAGCTTTCAACGAAAACGCTGTCTAACCCTTTGAGATATAACAAAACAATGTATGGTGAAATTGTGTATCTTATTTAGGTCTACAGAAAAGTCCGCGATGGCATATGTCTATATATTAAGGATAACATACTATATTCATTTTAATACTTTAAAAAATGGGCAATTATCTAAGATCACGCGCAGGCCAAACCCTTAGAGCTAGAAATTTGAAATTTGCTCACGTATTCCTCTTATGACATAAGCATCCACTAAGGAAGGATTTTTCAAAAGTCATCCCCTAAGGGGGTGAAATAAACTTTTTATTCCTTGGACATATTTGTATGAAATTTCGTGTGAATCGAGAACGGCATAAATAAAGAGTAACATTTTTAATAGTTTCCCAAAATTAAACCTCTAAAAGTGTAAATCGGGGTATATGTTTAGTTTACCGCTTTGTAGCGTCATATTTTATAATCCCCGCATTTCAAACGTGAAGTCACCGCGGACGAAGTCGCGGGTAACTGCTAGTTAATTCTATAATGATTTTTTGGGGTCCAATGCTGCTTGACTTTTTTAAACACTAAGAAAGCTTTAAGTTCTTACTTTAAATTGTTAACTATAGTTTATTAAATAGCTTGAAGGCCCTAGATAATAGGGCCTAGTAAAAATTTCTTCAGGTTTTTTTCTCAAATAACGCATTTCAAAATTCAAGTTTGGCCTTAAAAGAATATGAGGCCAACCTACATTCTACATCTATTATGGGAACGGGATTCAACCAAATTCGTTTTTCATTTGTGTGAGACATTCTTATATTGTGACTTCCTACTTTTCGTTGGATTCTAGTGCAGATGATTGGCTTCCTAAAAATAGTTGCACGATGACAAAAATATCCAAGACAGGGCGACCACAATGCTGTTAGATGAAGTAGAACGTGCACATTAGTATTTTTATCGAATGGTAAAATAGAGCATTTATTTATTTAAGTTTATTGCACAAAATATTGATACAAAAGGTTAACTTAATGCTATTTGCATTGTCTATCAGTTCACCTCAGCATATTGTTTTTCGACTTCATGTACTCGTATGTATGTGAGTTTATGGGGAAATAAAGTGGAATTAATCGCACACAATGACTGTTTTTGGCAGGAATAATGGATTGATTTGCCTTCTCCACTAGTGAAGTAACGAAAAATCTACTAGTGTTTTCTTTCACCGGAAATTAAAATGACCGTATTTGAGTCAAATTGGGCTACAAACTCCTTTGAGTTCTCTAAGTGAGTTAGACGAGCTCAATTTTTGAACAGGTAGAATCGATCACTTGTGACGTCATCGCCATTCAACGAGTTGTCCAGTTTTTACGTATTTTTGAGTATGCGATTAGTTTTATAATTTTTTCTAAGTTCTAGTAGTTCTGGGCTCGGTGGACGTATCAGAAGATGCCGATGATACCCAATCGGACCAATGGTACCAATGGAACCCTAGTATAGGACTCTTGGGTACCGCTAGGATCCTACGATATCCTTGGGATCCAAAAATTTTACATTTCCAAAGGTTGGTATCAAGTCTAGCCAGGTACATAGGTACTGCATAACCGAAGACACTTATTATATAAAGATTTGTTTTAACAAACTGTGCTAAAGGCTTAAGGTGATTCCCCATGACTCCTCTAGGTATACTTATTATCAGCTATATTAACGTTATCTTATTATCTGTCTGAATCACTAAGTACTTAGTCATATATAAGGTGCTGTTACAATGCGCCTAAATCCATTACATGGCAATGCGTTTGATCGTCGTTACCTTGTGTGTTTTATCTTAGTTTACACTCATACATAGCAGTTTGAAAAGTTTTACCACTGTAAAAAACCATTATGGCTATTAGCATAGAACATAATTTGTAACCCCCAATAGAAATTTTATATTTAATCCTCTAGAGTGAGGGTAAAGATGATTAAATATAAAATTTCTATGTCGAGTTGCAGAGTCGGCCCATAGTAAAATTGTTCATATTCATAAGCACAATCACCACCTAAGAGGTTTTGCACTTATTCATTAACACGTTGTATATTTCCTTTCATTTATAATATAAACTAGCAGTTACCCGGGACTTCGTCCGCGGTGACTTCAGGCTTGAAATGCGGGGATTATAAAATATGACGCTACAAAGCTGTAAACTAAACATATACCCCGATTTACACTTTTAGAGGTTTAATTTCGGGAAACTATTAAAAATGTTACTCTTTATTTTTGCCGTTCTCAATTCACACGAAATTTCATACAAATATGTCCAAGGAATAAAAAGTTTATTTCACCCCCTTAGGGGATGACTTTTGAAAAATCCTTCCTTAGTGGATGCTTATGTCATAATAGGAATACGTGAGCAAATTTCAAATTCCTAGCTCTAAGGGTTTGGCCTGCGCGTGATCTTAGATAATTGCCCATTTTTTAAAGTATTAAAATGAATATAGTATGTTATCCTTAATATATAGACATATGCCATCGCGGACTTTTCTGTAGACCTAAATAAGATACACAATTCCACCATACATTGTTTTGTTATATCTCAAAGGGTTTAGACAGCGTTTTTGTTGAAAGCTCCCAAATGGCTCATTTTTTTACGACACCTCCATTTTATATACAAAAATGTATACAAAAACTTAACAAACTATATACTAAAACCTTTCTCGAGAACGACGCTATCCATTGAAGAAAACCGCATGAAAATCGGTTCGGTAGTTTTGGAGTTTATCGCGAACAGACAGACAGACAGACAGACAGACAGACGCGGCGGGGGACTTTGTTTTATAATATGTTAGTGATGTTATAATTTTTATATCATTGAGGTCAAATCTTGCAAGACAATTTTTGAAGCCCTTATTTTTAACTGTTTGAGCTTAAAAATTTTGTTGGACGAGGGCTATAGTAACTTCTTGATTAAAAGCAGATAAACCCGTACTTGGGCTCATTAGATTGTCTTGGCACTTTTCAGTATGAAACACCTATGATAAAAGCTTAGCTTAGTTGTGGTAGAGCCACGCTACTGGTAAAATTCACTTTTGCGAGTAGCACGACTGGGTGGCTCGTCGAGGGAAGTACCATACTCTCACAGAAAACCGACGTTTGAGTAGTAGCTTTACCGCTGCTATGCTTCGTTCGGTAATTGAGAGAGTCGGTGGCCTACCCCTTCTCTCCTCTGGGAGGGAAAAATAAAAGGGCCGGCAATGCTCTTGTCACACCCCTGGTGTTGCGGTTATCTATGGGCAGATTTGATTACTTACCTGGTTCTGTGGGTACGCCAGACCCACAGAACCAGGTAAGTTTATTTGATTAAGAAACCTTACGTACTGGTTCTGTGGGTACGCCAGACCCGCTTGCTCGTTTGCCGCCCTATGACATAAAAAAATCTTGTGACAAGACTGAAATTTTAAAGAAAAAAAACTTTTGTGATTAGTGAGTATCAGCATTTCCTATGGCTTAAAAGTACCTGCCACAGATAAGGACATAATTGTTTTTTCGGATGAGAAGAAAACAACGTGAAATAAAATAACCATTTTCAGTAGAAAATCGCCTTATTTACTTCAGATTAACAATATACAAGCAGATGAGACATTTGCACTTAATCTAAGCCATTGTTATTGCTTATTTGTCCATCACTCATTAAGCCCTATTTTCTGAAGGGCTATTTACGACAATGTATACTTCGCAATAAGTGGTGCAATTATTACGAAAAATGCTACTGCGGCAAAAGAGGGGGAATGGGACCGGTTACCGTCGTTGCATCTATCTCCTTCGCACTCCTCGCAACTCACTAGTGACACGAGACCATTTTGTAAGGAGTAAAGCTGTTTCATTTCAGCACATGTGTTATGTTCTGAAGCACATCCACGTATGTACCATGGTTCATCTGCATCTGAAAAGTATCATAAAAACTATTTTGCAGGGTATGGACCAAGTGCTGTTCTAAAACTAGTGGCTTTTGTGAGCTGTAGACCGCGCGAGTCTTATTCTCTTGGTCTTATTTAGTCCTTCTTTTTCTGCTTTAATCGCCTGTTCATTACTGCGCATCATATGCATAAGAGATACGCATACGCAGCCAACTGAAAAGAATCTCCGCTTCATCTGAGTCTTTATGGTGGAATTCTTGCTATAATATGATTGAGCAAAATATTACAGGGGATATGCTCTTGTGCACGGGATCTTAGTGTTTTTGTTTTTAGTTGCTTCACATAATATAAATTAGATGTGAATATTATATATTAATCGTTTTGATAATACCTTTAATGCTAAATGGATAAAATGCTTCATTTTATCAGCCAGCGGTGGACGCTGGCCAGCAAAAGTTTGCATGATCTACTTGGCGTACTTTAAGCATGCAAAGTAATTTCACTCAAAATACTTAACTTTTACAAAATAATGCCTCAATCAATTCGACAACTAGTGTATCATCTAGGTTATACTCACTGGTAAACTTCTCCACGTATACTATGCATCTGTTCTGCTTCGAGATATCCGTAGTATATGGACATGTTTTGAGGTCTGCTAATCCACTAACTAGGTTACAGCCCACACAGGAGTAACATTCCGTAGCGTAAAAGAAAGTATTCCTTTTTTGAGAATCGTTTGGATCAGGATTCTCTTCATCTACAGATCTGATCTCAATATTTCTTTCAACATTGGTGTAGGTTTTTGGGTACATGAACATGTTACGTTTACGGGTACCGGCCAGATGTAGACTCTCGTCTTCTACAGATTTGGTCATGACGTCATCAATGTTGCTGTCGTATATTGCGCTGGCGTCTTCTGAATTCTTGGATATATCGAGGTCATCATTGCTATCTAAAATATCTAGATTATCTGGAAATTAATATACGTTTCTTCTGTTACTAGGAGCGCTCTGAGCTAAAAAAAATAGCAAGTCTTATCACAATAAATATATAGGGACATATCACACAAATTGAGCTAGCCCCACAGTAAGTTGTGAACTTGTGTCGTGGGATACTAACTCAACGATACTATATTTTATAACATATACTTATATAGATAAACATCCAAGACCCAGGCCAATTTGAAAAAGATCGTTTTCCATCTTGACCTGGCCGGGGATCGAACCCGGGACCTCCGTGTCGCAGGCTGGCGTGTTGACCACTGCGCCACGGAGCTCGACAATAAATCCACCATAAAAATAAATGCGTTACATAAATATATGTAATTATTAAACTTGTGACGTAAGAAATGTTTTAACGTGTAAAAACATTATTTGCAGAAGCCAATGAATTTGATTGCACCATGTATGATATTACCCGTGCTAAGTGGCATCAATACATAGAAACTATTTTGTTTACGATAACTAAATATTCATCTATATCCAAGTGCTTTTTCCAGTAGCATATCCTAAGCCGTGATGCGATGAAGAACTCGTGCTATGACTTCGACATGATTTAGCAAAAGTTTCAGGTCATCACGCCAACTTGTGAAACTGAATTACAAATTTTTGTCCGTGCCGGGAATCTAACCCGGTAACCCTCGTGTCGCAGGCTGGTGTTAACCACTGCGCCACTTAAGTTTTTCATAGATAAGAAAACGTGTGATAGCTAAATATTATACAATACAAAAACGTATGGCATAGGTAGTGGGTAGACTATCTAGCCACATATTAGGTATATGTATATCGCGTAGAACCGTTCGGGCCGAAATTTCTCGAATAGTGACCACGAACCGATAGACTTGGCGTTGGATAACCGAGACACGAGAATCAAGATCTTAAAGAAATACTAGATGAAGGTCGCATCAAACCAGTCATTTTAAAAATACTTGGACGGGATTAATTTCCTGCATTAGACTGATGCAGCTGAAATGATGATAATGAAATTATACATACCTGCAGCAATAACCAAGATTGTAGTCAACAAAAGTGGGGCCACGAGAGCCCCTCTCATTCTGTTTTGTTCCTACCTTAGCCCGACAATGGCGACTCTGTCGTGACCTTATTGTTTTATATCACTTTATCGGAACCAGATTCTACACGCGCAAGCATGCCTGAAGATAGTGACGTTGAATACAATACAATATACAGGGAGTCTGACAAAAAAAAAACAAATTTGTGTTTGGTACAAAAAAATTAAATTAATAATTATTCAGCTCCCGGCGGAGACCTCTTACATTTATTTAGTGCTGGCCATAATTGGATATTATGCTAATTTTTTAAATTTAAATTAACCCTTGACATTCCTTTGAAGGGGTGCTTCAGCCGGTTAATATATTTTTTTTTATAAATATCAACAGAATACCGTTTTCATGCAATAGTATTCAGTCGGCCACGCCATTTGTACAAAAATTACGTTTTTTCCGAGTTTCTATTATAAATAACCATAGGATAAGCTTATGCTACTTCACAATTATTTTGGGCTTTTGCATAATCATAAACTGAGAACCTTTGTCCTAAAAATATTATATCGTCTGAGTTGATTAGTTTCCGTATAGATATAGCACCATTACACAATGATACACCAGTTTTAATTAGAATCACAAAAAAACTATACGTAAGATTTATAATTTGAGACACCCCGTAATTTTCACAATCACTATTTTCTTACTAGTAATTTATATTCTTACTACCGTTTTGATTATGTTGATATAAGTAAACACTTTCAAGCAAAGGTTATGGTCGCCTCTAGACGAAGTGCAACAGCATAAAATAAAAGTCATTCAATAGGTTTTTAGGGTTCCGTAACCGATAGGCAAAGAACAGAACCCTAATAGCTTCGTCGAGTCGGTCTGTTTTGTTGACACAGGCCTAGACAGTTGAAACTTGGTTGGAAGATTTCCTTTTATTCTGTTAACGGATCTACGATTAATATACAAAAATGAACAAAATCTAGAACACATTCCGTATACATGGAAATTAAAGTATATATTTTTTTCATCAAAACTTTACCTGTGGGGTGTCCTTAGATATTTAAATATAGTTAGATAAAGTTTTAAAATTACATTTAGTATTTCTTGCTGGCGAAAAATGATAGTTGTATTTTGGCTAGGTGTAGTGTAGGTAGTAAATATTCTGATATCTATGGTGTAGGTAATTGGTACGTTAAGTGGATACCCAAATCTAAACTTGCTACTACGGAACCCTAAATTGACGAGTCCGACCCGCATTTGGACACTTTTTATAGTACTTTTCATTTTATTTAAATTTCATTTTAAATATGTTATCGTTGAGTTAGTATCTTATGACAGAAGTTCACAACTTACGGTGGGGCTAGCTCAATTTGTGTGGTTTGTCCCTATTTATTTCATTTAAAATATTAAGTGTACTGTGTAATAATAAAATACAAACAATACGAACAAACAAGAATGTGATAGAATACTGCAACATACAATCGATTTCATAGATTACGTAATTTTCAAAAGGATAAAAATGTACAGTGTCATGTCCATTATTATTTAACCATTTACATAAAAGTGGTTTAATATTTGTTTTTAAGTAAATAAATCTTACATAATTTTATTATTTATAGTTTATGTTGAATTGAAGCAGACTCAAGGCAGAAAGAGAAAACTAACACTATGATTTTGATTGAATACCTGATTCGGTATTTGTCCGATTTTAAGGCCTATCTCCTACACATCAGAGTCTTGTCCGGTACGTCACCGTGTTGAAACCGTGCATCCGTGTCTTGTTAGAGGCACACAGCACAGTTCATTGATGTGATCGGAGCAGGCATGGATAGATTCAAGATTCAATCGTTTATTTAATATAGGTTTCTTTGAGCACTTATTAATTGTCATATTTGTGTTTACAATTTTAACAACAAAAAAATTTTGTTGACATAAAGAAGCGGAGTGCAGAAGAAGCGGCAACAAACTGCACAGCGCATTTTCTCCAAGCGACGTCAACTCACAATTCTAGTTAGACCTTATAAACTACTTATATATAAGTGGACTGAGTGTGCATTGTTTTAATTAAATGTCATGATAAAAATTGAATTGGAAAAAATTATGTCATCATTGAAATGTTAAATAGGTAAAATTTAAATAGCAAAATGTGACTGTGGCCTTCCACTTCTACTCCTCTGCTACTTTATAATTTCAGTAATTTTAGTAATAATATACATCATTTACCTCACTATGCTCATCATCATCATCATTTCGTGTAGGTGACACGGTCAGTCGACCATGCACACTCTGGTGTCAGATTTCTTCGATACCGCCTCTCGGCCTCTAACGTGGCGGGACCACCGGCTTAACGTTCCTTCCGAAGCACGGAATCATTTTTCTTATCAGATAATCCAGTGATTCATGCCTGCAATGTCCTAACCAAACCGGAAACAAGTTAACAAAGTATGCTTCCCGTGGGAATTGAACCCACGACCCCTGGGTCAACAAGGCAAATACATTAACCACTGGAACACGGAGGTTGTAACCCACTATGCTAACAAGATTGTGGAGGAATGTACTTATGATAAAGTCACAGCATCGGTCTGAAGCACTTGCGCGCTTGCGTCCGATAATGACACTTAATTGAAAAATAAATTATTAACTTTGCACATTGTCATCAATGTTTTGTCTAATGATCTAAGGTATTTGGCTCATAGAATTGCACCATTCTTCCAAATTCCACCTGATTTGGCCCAGATTAATTTAGAGCAAATTGGCTGTGCTGTGACAGACGGACGGACGGACAGACAGACGCAAGAGTTATCTTATAAGGGTTCAATTTTTGAGCAGAACCCTAAGGAAACTAGTTTTTCGATACTTGCAATTTTTTAGAGGGAAATTACCATTATTTTTTATCTACTTATATGATCAATGTGATAGGATTATGTTTATCTTTATACCTAGTATCGATGTTACAATTGAATGACCTAGTTTTTTGCAATGACAAAAAACTAAGGCACAAAGAATTATAATCTTAAAATTATTATATATTTATTATTATAAACCCACCTCTTTAAAATAACTAACGTCAACTGAAAGAATAGCCTAGTCTTGCTTATTTTCTATCTTTTACACAATAGCCACAGAAAAAAAAACCTGGAACGAGGCAGCTGTTCCCCTAAAAATTGAAAAAGAAGATTACGAGAATAAACGTTAGATTAAGAGGAGTTTAATAGGAAATTGATAAAACCTGCGCTTATCCATAGCAACAACATAGAAGACGAATGCTTTTAAAACTGAATACATGAATATTAATAAACTTCTTCTTTTCATTCTCTCTCTCAACTTAGACTTTTACTCATCTCTTCCGCTTTGTCATCTGTATCCTCTTGCTTTTATAAGCATTAAAAATTTAAATTTTTAATCCCCACTGCAGGAGCACGACCCTCTCTGTACTACCAGAGCCATATATTAGCCAGAATAGTCAGATTTTTGGCCTACACCATAGATATCAGAATGTGGCCTACACTCTCCACGCTGGCCTTCACGCGGGCTGACGGACTGGAGTGATATCTTTGATGTATGTACCTAAGCTTTTTTTAGCTTGTGTTTCCTAAGTAGCTCAGTCACTTAATTTTGTATTGATATATTTTATCATTATGAGTTTGTATCAAAATGTTTTTTTTCACAAATCTTTTTTTATTATTAATCATACCCAATTGTCGTAGTACATTCAGTAGTTGTCATCATCATCATCATCATCATTTCAGCCGCAGGAAGTCCACTGCTGGACATAGGCCTCTCCCAAGGATTTCCAAAATGACCGGTTGGAAGCGGCCTGCATCCAGCGTTTCCCTGCGACCTTGGTCAGGTCGTCTGACCACCTATTCGGTGGGTGTCCGACGATGCGCTTGCCAGTACGTGGTCGCCATTCGAGAACCTTTCTGTCCCATCGGCCATCGGTTCTTCGCGCAATGTGCCCCGCCCACTGCCACTACAAAGAGCTAATCCGCTGAGCTATGTCGGTGACCTTTGTTCTTCTACGGATCTCTTCGTTTCTTCTTCGCAGAGAAACACCGAGCATAGCCCTCTCCATAGCTCTTTGAGCGACCTTGAGCTTAATTATGAGACCCGTAGTAAGAAACCACGTTTCGGACCCATAAGTCATCACTGGTAACACACATTGATTATAGATTTTCGTCAGTAGCAGTCATTTGGTACCTATAGTTACATAATATCTTTCTAAACTATTTTTTATCAATCAATAAAAAAAATATTTATAGCACCATAGGTATTGTTATTACATATTGTATTTATAACTTATCAGATGTGTACAGATTAAAGTGAATTACCTATAGATTACATTCGAACCATAAGTGCATAGTTATTGCGTCTTTATCCATACCTTTTCCGTGCTAAAGAATGGACGTAAAGCCGTCGTTATTTCCGACAATCATCATGGCAGTCGTAGAATTATGTCATATGCTAGGTTAGAACTAGTTAAGCTTAATTGCATTTTAAATTATTATGTGTAACCATTGTTAAAAAATCCTAATCCTAACTAATATATCCAACTAATCCATCCAATCCAACTAATATTATAAATGCGAAAGTGAGTTTGTTTGTTACGCTTTCACGCCGTATCTACTGAACCGATCATAATGAAATTTTGCATACACATAGGTAAGGACACTGAGAAGGACATAGGCTAAATATTACGCGGGCGAAGCCTCGGGTAACAGCTAGTATTATTATATTTGTTTTATATTCGTTTAAGCCGGCAATTGCTAGCCAAGGCCCAATCCGGTTCAAAGTGGATTTTCCCTCAATTTTTATAATTAATACGGCATAGCAGTATTAGTATATCTATTTAAAAGCATCTTAAAGTACGTGATACTTACTACCACGTAGTAAGTATCACGTAACATCACATGTTACATGATCTGTGAAAAAATAGTAATCAAAATTATTTCGGCTTTATGTAACACTCTGTTTTAGGGTTTCGAATCCCAAAAGCGCACTTTTTCGAAACCTCTGCTGTTCACTAGTGCGACTGTTACAGGCCTGTCTGTATATTTTTAACCGTAAAAGGTAGAGATTTTTACAGAATGTGCATTTCTATTATCGCCATAACAAAAAGTTGTGCGGCCAAGTGAGAGTTGAAAATCAAAAACAATATTTAAGTACAAAAAACATTCAAAAACATATTTGATGGACTTACACTTCCTTAAAAGGTTCCATTTTACCCTTTGGGTACGGAACCCTAAAAATTATAAAAACTTTCACATTAGAGAAGGCTCCCAAAAATAATCCTGTTTATACGGAACATTTAATGCGGGATTCCGACGTGCACACAGCTAATTTCTTTTATTTAATTTTCACCTTCTCTCTACCAGCACATATAAACAAGAAACTATCAAATGCTGTTTTTATTAAACATTACGTACTTTACGATATTAACTATATAGTCCAGAATAATTCACATTTTACTGTCTAATAAAAATACCTATTAGATAGCCAAATATTTACGATACTCATTCATGTCGTACTATCTTATCATTAGTAGGTAGGTACTATTTTTAGTTTGATATATCGACAGGGTTTTAGGCAATAATTAATTTTGTAGGTAATATATTTTTATAATAAGGAAACATACATATTTTATAAAAAATACTTTTAATCATTTGGTATTTCTATGCTTAATTAAAATAAATATAAAATTAAATACTTAACTAAATAAAAAACAATCTCTCATTATCCCTCACATTCGGTTCATCCATTTTTTAACAAATTGTCCACATTCTTTATTACATTGTATATAGGTTCACAGTGTTGTCATAGAGAATATGTTTTTGATAAACAAAATAAGTCTAAAAGAGCATAAAAGTATTATTCATAACTGAAAACTAGCTAAGTAGGTGACTTTTACACTTTTTCTTTGGCTTAACAATTAAGTTACGAGTATGTGTAAGAAATATAATATTTTTTGAGATCTCAGATTGGATATTTTCAGGGACGGGCTAAATGGGAAACCAGCTCAAATTTTTTTGTTGTTGTCATGTGTAAGAGTTCTTTAAAAATACCTAATATGACACATATTATGCGTACATGTTATATGTATAATATTCAGCCAATTCGATTTTTAGGTTATGTATTTTTTGTTTTGAGTTTGCAGTATGCTCCCATAGGAAAAGTTGTTTAAATTGACGGGCTGAACCACCCCTTTAATGGTCCAAAGTGATAAAAATGTATATTTGTCAACCTAAAGGTAAACTGTGAAGTTCGGCGGTAGCTGTAGTATCGTGCACTTCATATGAATAACGCTAAGGTATCTCTGTCACTTCATACTTAATGCGTGACACTAACCACTGCCCCTGCCTGACATTATACATTTATGTATTACTAGTCCGCTTTAGTTATAGCCTATGTCGCCATAAATCAGATTTTAATAGGCGAAAGAATTTTGAAAATCTGTCCAGTGATTCGATAGAATATTATTATAGATAGATTACACCCTGTATGAAGATCTAGTCTTCTCTTACACAAGCAGCAAGTGTGCGAGTAAATGACATATTCTGATTACAGCCTATGCCCACACTTGTACATCAATTTAATTAAAATATAATCGTTATCAATTACAAGTACATACATTATCTTTGAACCAAATCAATAATATCGCACGTGCAAATCCTACCTAAAAGAATGAACAATCTAAAATTGTAACAAGATATGGTATAAATATTTACGTGATAACGATGTGCTGTATTTTTAGTTTCATTAGACTCCTGTTCAACATTAGAACGATTCCTACACCTTAAAATAACTAAAAACTAAATTCAGAGATCGTAATACAAATATTGTAAAAGATGTATTAAACGCTTTTTCTTTATACATTCTCATTTCGCAATTGTCTTTGTCTTATTTGATTTTCCCATTTTTTGTCACTGTAGTGTTGATATTTTTTTTTATTACATAAATAACTAATTAAAATCACCTAGTTGCTTGACAGGCAGTTAAAGCTAAGGCCATTAAGTTGCCTCGTACTAATTAAAGTAAATGCATTCCCTATTGATAAGATTCTCAATTTATGAAATGTCTCAAAAATCTCAACCGTAATGAGATTGTCCACTGTGTTACAAAATAGGGAATTGTTCATAATTCCTTACATGATCAGTCACTACAAATGAACCACTAAGCAGATGAGTAAGATCACGATTCCCACAAAAGCCCTAGAAGAGGAGTTGCACTGGTCTCCATCGCAGACTCTGCAGTTTTGCAGCTGTGCATCGGAATCACCTATGGCTTCTGTGCAGCGAGTTTCAGCATCATCATCTGCATATGCGCAGCCTCTAATGACATCAGTTGCGCCATTAACTGCAACAAATTTAATCAAATTAAGATTTTTTTGTGATTGTGTATCTAAAGATGCAACTGGAACACCGTCAGATGAAAGGGAGAGAGAAAACAGAATTAAGCAGTTAGTCCCAGCTGTTATCGGCAATCCTTAATGTATGTCATATATTTTTAGGCTAACACGACGATAGGAGAAAGAAAATAATTAGACCTCAATATAATCAAATAGTTAGAATCAATAAAAACTCAAAATTATAATTACGATTTATGACTTTGTAAACTAATCTCGCTCATCATCGTGAATGACAAGAACTGTATCCGTCTTATTATAAAAAAACGGCAAAAATAGGTTTAAACCTGTTCTACCTTAGTTCGGACTCGTGATGGATCAAGTCAAGTTTAAGAAATTAAACTTTGCTTCATTATAAAAAGTGAACTAAGTCACGATCGACTTAGATCTGAGACGATCCCCCGAAAGCATATTTCATTCGTTCATTCATTCCACTACATCGTTCCGATCTTCTTGATAATTGTAATTATTTTATTTAATTTGTTGATTGAAATAGTATAAAACTTAAAATTGAAATGATGAAAGATGTATATTTTTGTTATAAAATGATATATTCAAAGGTTTGATTACATAAACCATACTTTTTACCTGCAAATATATTTTTACGTAACTGTTGGTAACTTTATAACCCTGAAACGGAACGTATCTGAGCGCGCGTAACAAATTGTATTTTTTACAAAGAAACCAAATAGTAACCTCGAAAATCGTTTTATATTAGATTGTAAAAAGTAAATTTTCAAATTTATTGAATTTATTGAATTAAAGGAGCCGTGGTCGTGTGTACAAAAAGTATTGTTTTGTAGATGCTGATAAGGATCGCCGATAATTATGTTGAAACTAACCTCAAAGTTTGTTTACGATGGTGAAATGTTTAATAAATCAATGGTTCCAGGTGTCCAAGCATGGTTTTCTAGTTGTTGTGAAATAAAAATGACAATAATAGTGTTGAAAGTGATGAAATAATATATTTACGACATGTAAATCTTCAAATCATTAAATAATTTTACGTGATATTTGTGATAGTTTTACTGCTTTCTTTGTATTTATTAAGTATTCGCTCATTGTAAAATAAGTAAGTATCGAGTTTTCACGTAGATTCTAGCATCAACATATACTTTTGTAGTAAAAAAATCTATTTGTTAGTTACAAAATGAGTTAGTATTGAAGTTAAACCGTGAAATGCTGGTTTATCTTTTGACCTAGGATCATGTATGACTTAAGCGATAAACCTTTTTTTATAATACGATTTTCCTTTGTACTTGACTTGAGAACCGACTTAGAGATGGTTTAATAGTTAGTCCGCTTTTTATAATAAGACGATATAAGACTAATAATTGACTAAAGACAATTAAAAGAGACTGTAACTTACTTTCAAAATATGTGACAAAGCAGCGGGCAGGGACTTCTTCATCTTCATTCCTCAAATTTTGCAGACTTCTTCTCGACATCGTATGATAGTTCATGACCACTTGTGGGATTATTTCATTATTTGCTGTTGTTGTGATGGCTTCAGTACTAGTTAAGGCTTCAGTGGTTAGTATAGCTTCTGTACCAGTTATGGCTTCAGTGTTTGTACTTGCTTCAGTACTAGGGATAGTTTCAGTACTAGTGATGGCTTCGGTATTAGTAATGGCATCAGTGGTTGTGATTGCTTCAGTACTTGGATTGGCTTCAGTATTAGTAATAGCTTCAGTGGCTGTGACAGCTTCGGTACTAGTTACAGCTTCAGTGGTTATGATTGGTCCAGTGTTAGGAATGGTTTCAGTAATAGTGATAGCTGCAGTGGTTGTGTCAGCTTCGGTACTAGTTATAGCTTCAGTGGTTGAGATTGATTCAGTGCTAGGGATGGATTCAGTACTAGTGATGGCTTCGGTGGTTGTGATTGCTTCAGTACTAGGAATGCCTTCAGTACTAGTGATGGCTTCGGTACTTGGTATGGCTTCAGTGGTTGTAATTGCTTCAGTGGATGTGATTGCTTCTGTAGATGTGATTGCTTCAGTACTAGTGATGCCTTCAGTGATTGTGATGGTTCCAGTACTAGTTATGGCTTCAGTAGTTGTGATAGCTTCAGTACTAGGAACGCCTTCAGTACTAGTGATGGCTTCGGTACTAATTATGGCTTCAGTGGTTGTGATTGCTTCAGTACTAGGAATACCTTCAGTACTAGTGATAGCTTCAGTGGTTGTGATTGCTTCAGTACTAGTAATGGCTTCAGTGGTTGTGATAGCTTCAGTACTAGTGATAGCTTCAGTGGCTGTGATAGCTTCAGTGGTTGTAATTGCTTCGGTACTAGGAATACCTTCAGTACTAGTGATAGCTTCAGTGGATGTGATTGCATCAGTACTAGGAATAGTTTCAGTACTAGTGATGGCTTCAGTTATTGTGATGGCTTCGGTACTAGTAATGGCTTCGGTGGTTGTGATTGCTTCAGTACTAGGAATGCCTTCAGTACTAGTGATGGCTTCGGTACTTGGTATGGCTTCAGTGGTTGTAATTGCTTCAGTGGATGTGATTGCTTCTGTAGATGTGATTGCTTCAGTACTAGTGATGCCTTCAGTGATTGTGATGGTTCCAGTACTAGTTATGGCTTCAGTAGTTGTGATAGCTTCAGTACTAGGAACGTCTTCAGTACTAGTGATGGCTTCGGTACTAATTATGGCCTCAGTGGTTGTGATTGCTTCAGTACTAGGAATACCTTCAGTATTAGTGATAGCTTCAGTGGTTGTGATTGCTTCAGTACTAGTAATGGCTTCAGTAGTTGTGTTAGCTTCGGTACTAGTAATGGCTTCAGTGGTTGTGATAGCTTCGGTACTAGTTATGGCTTCAGTGGTTGTGATAGCTTCGGTACTAGTAATGGCCTCAGTAGTTGTGATGGCTTCGGTACTAGTTATGGCTTCTGTAATTGTGACGGCTTCAGTGGTTGTTATGGCTTCTGTGGTTGTTATGGAAGCTGGGGTTGTTATGGCTTCTGTGGTTGTTATGGCTTCTGTGGTTGTTATGGATTCTGTGGTTGTTATGGGCGCTGGGGTTGTTATGGCTTCTGTGGTTGTTATGGCTTCTGTGGTTGTTATGGATTCTGTGGTTGTTATGGGCGCTGGGGTTGTTATGGCTTCTGTGGTTGTTATGGCTTCTGTTGTTGTAATAGCTTCCGTGGTCGTTAAGGCATCTATGGTCGTCGAAGCTTCCGTGGTCGTGACTTCAGGCGCGGTAGCTTCTGTTGTGGTACCTTCAGTAGTACTACCCTCCGTGGTAGTTCCCTCTGTGGTTGTGCCTTCTGTGGTAGTGCCATCCGTGGTAGTACCGTCTGTTGTAGTACCCTCCGAGGTAGTACCCTCTGTAGCAGTACCCTCCGTGGTAGTGCTCTCCGAGGTAGTACCCTCTGTGGTAATACCTTGAGTGGTTGTATCTTGAGTTACAGGCAAGGCAGTTGTTGTGACACTATTACGGGGTGGGCAAGTATGAACTTGAGCTTCTGTCAATTCTCCACTCTGACATCCGCGGCAGACGTAACACCTCACAGCTTCCGCTGTAACAAAAGAATAAGAATTATTTTAATAGAAGGTCAATAAAACCTCTAAGATGTGGCTCAATTTACTGCACGGCCACTAATTGGAGACTTAAAATCAGAAACGACTGAAGGGTGAATCATTCCACTGACAGAGCATAGATAATCTCAAAGTAAGGAAACCCTTGAACAGACACCGGCCCGGATTCAGGTCCGCGGCTACATAGAGAATATGTTTACATTGAAGGAATTTGTACGACTCGGAAATGGCTTATATGAGTTGTCATAGTCATTTGTTTATGTCCATGTTCTGTTTCAAACAAATATAATTGGCCTGAATGGCACACTAAAAAGAATATTGCTAGAAGAATATTGCTTGAAGAAATATGATCGAAGTAATTTTTTAGACATTTACCTAATAGGATACTTACGTATGTATTTATTTTTACGTTATTACCTACTCCAACTAGAGGATGAGAAAGGCGTAGCTGTCCTTCAAAAATTACCACTGCCTAATCGTTTATGTCTACCTAATAAAACTGTGTTTTTGTTAGCACTTATGACTACTTCACTTGTTATCACAATTTGTTCAAGGTTTGAAAAACACGATATCAGGTAAGTGCCAGCGCTCTTTCAAACTTGAGTTAAAACAGAAGAAAATAATTATGAAAGGAAAAATCTAAGTATTATTTATTAAAACATATCTAATGATAATTAAAACTACTTAAAATTAATTAAAATATATAATTAATTATACAATAATACTTATAACTAACTACCAACTACTTAATATTAATTTGAGCTTTTTGGGATTGAAACCATGGGTCGGTGGGGTCCATCAGCCCATCATCTCTTTGACTTTTTGTCAAAGAGGCTAATCGAGGTATCACGTGACCAAAGGGCTGGCAATTACTTGGCACAAAGGATAAGCATTGCCATACAACGTGGCGATGCTGCCAGCCTTTTGGGCACGTTACCGCGAGATGATGGTTTGCAGGGACTATATAATTTGTAAATATTTTAATTAATTTTAAGTAGTTTTAATTATTATTCTCTTTATTTGCTTAAATTCTTAGGATAGGAATTATAAAAACTATATAAAAAGTAAAATATAACAAAATATCGTACAAAATTAAATACAATTTTATATAAAAACCTATCCTAGTGAGCCACCAGCAGCGGAGTAAGACTCAAGCTACCGGCGGTTAAGGCTGCAGGGAGAGGAACCTTCTGACTATGCGTGCCGTGTCTAGAAGTACTGCCTTCTGTATCTGGCCCTTGATCCAGCCATCCAGCGAGAGTCTCTTGAGATGTTGGTCGAGACTCTTCGCTATAAGACCATTCACAGATACGACTACTGGGACAATGATCGTCGAATCCACATCCCACATGGGGGTCACCTCGTGAGCCAAGTCTAGGTACTTACTAAGTTTGTCCTTATCGGCCTTCACGAGATTCTCGTCATGCGGGATGGTTATATAGATATCAACGAGCACTGCCTGTAGTAATTATTATTATTATTAGATATGTTTTAATAAATATATTTGTGGTTAATAATAAGTATTATTTAAATCTCTAAATTTTTATTATGACATATCGACCTATACGAGCTTTTCAATTAACTTGCACTGTTAAGTAATAATGTTGTATACACGGAGCAGCACTACCCTGCAGCCGAGATACACAATCGTCCAAATCAAGCAACCGTTCGTGCTGCGACGTGTGTGCATCTTCGCTACAAGTCAGTACGTTATTTTAGCTTTTATTTATTTATTTAACTTCTTTACAGAAGTAAAAGGCGGACTTTAAGCCAAAGGTTTTATCTACCAGTCAACTCTCAGGTGGAGCTGAGAAAGGAGAATTTGAAAGTTTGTGCAAAACGTATACTTTAAACAAAAGTGACTTAGCCTAACTATATTTATAAACATATATATAAAGAATACATACACATTTTAAAACATAATGTACATATACTACATATATTAATTTATATTCTATCTGATAGTTCATGCAAAAAATGAGCGCGTACTGAAAGCTCGAACTTGAACTAGCTTTTAAGAGTACACTCTTAAAAGCTAGTCGAGTTCGAGCCTTCTGGATATCAATATAAATAGCAATTTTGCACAAATCTAAATTAGATTAATTTTAGATACTACATCGTTTACGTCATAGATGTTATCATTTATCTTTCTAATTTAATATCGTCTAAGGGAAGTGTGATTAGGTTTGATATTGACGCAGATACTTATCGAGAACTCGTTATCTATTGCAGTAGTAATAAATAAACTAACAAACATGTAGATTATTGTAAAATGAGATATTATTTGCTGACGTCACATAGCCTATGACACTCTGAAGAAGAATAAGAATTTAATGAACCTCACCTCACTTCAAAAATTTTGAAGCCGTTTGGGCTACAGGAGGCGGTAATAAAATAGATATGTAACATACATGTAATTGTACGAGTATATTACATACATGCAAAAAGCCCAAACCTTAAGGTTTCAAAATAAAGTGTTCCATGAAAATGTATAGGTTGTAGGATAGTGTAATAAATAATTATATTTAAGAGGCATGATTAGTCCATCGTATTAAATAATTAACCCCAAGGTATACATCAAAATTTAAAAAAAATCACTACGAAGAAAAATTACTTACATATAAAAAAATATTTAAAAAAAGGTTATCATTCAAACTAGCCGAGAATGTACTTTCAGAAAGAAAAGGAGTGGTTCAAGCTCTTGCTGTAACTTTAAAATCAAAACGGATAAAATTAACGAAAAGACTTTTTCGCTGACCTATTATTACTCTAGATATTTTGGCGATTCCCTAGCAAGAAAAAACAAAAAGAAAATATACCTAGTTTGCATAGCAACTGTCGCACCAAGTGTGTCAAATATATAGAGATGCAAAATCTTTTAGAAATTATGATGTTAGAAATAATAAAAGAATCGAAAGTGGGAAAACTTTCTTTTAGTATAATTTGAATGATGATCAAAAAATTGAAGTCGGATTACCCATATGGGTTTCATCATCATCATCATCATCAGGTCTTTCTAGTCTCCACTGCAGGAGCACGACCCTCTCTGTACTACCATTTACCAGAGCCATATACTAGCCTGAGTAGTCAGAGGATTTGGCCTACACTCTCCACGCTGGCCAGACGGGTTGGAGAGGTCTCTTTGATGTTATTAAGCTTTGTTTAGCTTGTGTTTCCTTAGTCGCCTTTTACGACATCCACGGAATGACTTGGAGTGGTCCTATTCTACTCTGCCGGGGACCACACGGCGAGTCTGGGTTTCATGGTTTTTTAAATCTATATATAAAGGTAAATTTCTCTTTAAATCTGTCAGTGAAAACCATTGATTTAACTATCAGTTTATATTTTGCCTGTATGAAAAAGAAAAATATCGAAAGAAGATCATCCAAAATTAAATTTTATAAACAAATAAATACCTATATATTTATGAGGATAGAAGATATGTACAAGTTGAGCTTGCCCCAAAGTACGTAGGTTCGAGACTTGTGTTAATTGAGATTCTACTATACTCAACGATACTATATTTTATAACAAATACATAAATGTATAGATAAACATCCGAGACCCAGATGAATCTGAAAATACAATTTTCCATGTTGACCTGACCGGGATCGAACCCGAGACCTGCAGTTTGACAGCCTGACAGGATGACTAAAAGGCCTTAAAGATCGTTGATGATATATCATTCGTTTTGTATTTTATTTTGGTGAAATAATAACATTTCTTAATATTAAAATCGGAAATGACTTACTCGTAACTGTGTGCTATTAGTTTTACAAAAATAAGAACACTATACAAATACAGTTTATGATTTTAAGCTTTTGCGGTCATAATCACTATTATGCAGTAGCAATGTTGTCGAAATATCAGACGAAAGTTAGAACTAATCGCGGTAAATAATAAAAATAGTAAAAAAACAGTATTCTGTTAAGCACTTCATACAGAGTTTGAAAAGTAACACACATAAAATGTACTTAGCAAAGCACACCAGAGTATTCACAAGATACACTAGTTATCACACGTGGCTTCACATATCCTATTCTGAAATTTACCTGTGGTTGTTGCTTTGGAGTTTGTAGTATTTACCAATTAAATCTCTGTTGCAGACGAGAATTTTGACTATTACACTTTTCGATTGATCGTGTTTCCAACGTTTCAAATACCTTACTTCCACTGGCATGACAAACGGATATACATAATCATACACATTCCATATTAAATATGGATTTTGTATATAGTTACGAATTGCTTCATATTTTTAATAATATTCACATTGTCAAATTGTTGATGATTACAAATTTACTCACAACTTTGGTTACTGATGACTGCCAAAGCAGTGACTGCCCACAGAACACGCTTCATTTTGGCACTGAACATTTTTTGCCTATCAATCGATAATTAGGGATCAGTCGCGCGCGATGTTACAAACGTAAATGCAGCTATAGACTTTGATAGTAATTTTATATGGAGGCATTATCTCGACAAGAATGAGATAAAAAGGATAGCAAATAAAGCTTAAGCTACGTCACATAATCGCGGTTACGAGTAAAGTTAGTTTATATCACATTGGTATATTTGACGTTTTATGATGCTGATTGATAAATGCAATCAAAAATTATTTTTTAATTTAGGTAACTATATATTAGTTTGTAACTGCGGTTTTCCTCGCGTTTTTGTTTTAGTAATATTTGGAGAGCTGTGAGTAAATATACTATACACGTAACCTTGAAGGGGTGACTCATTTCGTTAATTCAAATACCATTTCTTCTTTTTCATTGTTGTTCCGTACAGAATTGTTCAGCCGGTCGGGTAATCCGTATGAGAAGGTCGAAAATTTTTCGCGTCTATGTTTCAGTTAGTTGCTTACGATTCATACTCTCAAACTGCCTTTGGCTACGTTTTCTTTATTGTACTGAGTAACAAACGGACACATTTTTATATTTAATTTTTTTAAAGTAATTTTTGTGTTTAAATAATGTGGTATGGATTAATGATAATATATGATACTGGCGCTTAGAGTATCAATACTGGCGCTAATTAAATTTTGTTTTTTCGTGATTTCCTTCTTAGAAATATCAGTGTATGGCTAAAGTTGAATACATGGCGAAATTTTGATCGTTCTGAACCCTTAAAGGGGTGATTCAGCCCGTCGATATGAACCATTTTTCCTATGGGACCAATGCTGGAAACTCAAATTTTATTTCGACATTTTCATACAAAAGTGTTCAGCCGCCCGGGCAATTTGTATAGGAATGTCGAATTTTTTTTCGAGTTTACAGCATTTGTCCCACAGGAAAAGTTGTTTATATTGACAGGCTGAATCACCCCTTTAATGGTCCGGAACGATCAAAATTTCGCCATGTATAAAAGAGTGGTCACGTAAAAGACATTACATAGTTAACAATCAAACAGCAGTGGTGGCGGAGAGTGGTTATATTACATATTTATTTTTTACCGACTTCAAAAAGGAGGAGGTTCTCAATTCGTCTGTATGTTTTTTGAATGTCAAGATCTGAACTACTTTTGTGCTTTGCTAGGATCCTCCAACCCGTCTAGCTAGCGTGGAGAGTGTAGGCCAAATCCACAGCCAGAGCAGTCTCTGGCTAATATATGGCTCTAGTAGTACAGAGAAGGTCGTGATCCGGCAGCTGAGACTTACTAAGAGACCTATAAGATCCTAGAATAAGTCGTTTTAAAATGGTTTTTAACTAAATCATTCATGACCCCTTTATTCATGCATACACAATTTCGTTTAAAAGAAATTAATTAGCTAACGCACTTATCTCATACATACTTATCTCGATGAATATTTAAATAATCCGTTATTTTTAGACCATTCGCTCATGAATATATCGTGTTCAATCATAATAGTGGAGATAGTAGAAATTCCTAATCTAGAATTTTTTTATCAATGTACGCATATTGAACTTATATCTATAAAAAATGTTAATCCGGAAATAATAAATACTTAATATGATTTAATTATTCTTGACTTGACCAATCGAAATCAAATTATGATAATGATGAAGAGGTCTGATTAAAACAATCGGCTAAGGTTTCAAAAAAATGTGGCAAAGACAGTATTCGCCATAATATGGAAACGGCTAAGGGATCTGTACCATTGCAAGCCATGTAATCAACAGATGGTATGAAATTTATGAATTTATATATTCATCTATGTATGTATGTTTGTTTTAAGTAACTATGTTTTATTTCATCAACATCGGCTCAGCCGCGCGAAGTCCATTGGCATTGGCCGCTCAAGGATGACCATAATCAGGGGATTTTGCCATACCCACCATGCCTGAGAAACGGGTTGGTAAGCGCGGTTTTTTAAGGCCGCACACTAGGCACAGTAGCGACGCCAATCATTTTATTCCTAATACTTTACAAATAGAAAGAAATTCAAGAATGTAAATCATATAAGCACTAGTAAATAGATGATTATATAAATTCATAAATTTCATACCATCTGTTGATTACATTACATGGCTTGCAATGGTACAGATCCCTTAGCCGTTTCCATATTATGGCGAATACAGTGTCTAGGGTGCCCCCTTAAAGCGTATATCAATTCCGACGCAAGGGTAGGAGTTTATTGGACTTGGGGAACGGGGTAAAGGTATTTGAGATGCTACTTGTTCGGATGGATTGGGGATGAGAAAGTAGGAGTAAACTACTGGATAGGTAGATGACACCAGTGACTATAAGTTTTTATAACAGATATCATCATCATCATCAACAGGTCTTTCATAGTCTCCACTGTTTTGTTTTTCGTATGTGTAAGTGGCCAACACTGGTGTCAGATTTTTCAAGCTGCCTAAAGGCATCTGACATAGCTTAACGACTGCCATCAACGATGACAGCCGGGACCAACGGCTTAACGTGCCTTCCGAAGCACGGAGGAGCTCGAGATATTTTTATGCCACTTGCGGTCACCCATCCAAGTAGGGACTGCACCAGGGGTTGCTTTACATACGTAAGCGCTCATAGAGCTCACACCCACTGGACCATCGGGCTCCACTGCAGGAGCACGACCCTCTCTGCGTATATCTACTTACAGATATATGCTTCTTATGGCATTGTGGTATCAGACACTGGCGCCACCCAGCAATTAAGTAATTCTATGAGTCCTAAATCATATTGCCATTGCCATTCTATGAGTCCTAAATCATTATCTGATACCACAGTGCCTTAAACTATCAACTCCTCTCACGGGTGCTTCACAAAAAATTGCTGTGATGTAGGAGCAATGGTGTCTACCATTGCTCGCTAATCACAAAAGGCATTTTGAGTTACGTCGAATATTTTTGGGACATTACATTTTTGAGCATATACCTAATCTGACTAATCAAGCAAATACGTGTGAAAGTGGTAATTCCCTCTTGTGTTTAATAAAGATTATAACACTTGTAGGATTGTATATTTTATCACGATTTATCTATTACTTATGTAAAAGTGAGGACTATAAATAATTGGTATTATTTTACAGCCATATTCCATTATAACTATTCAATCATCTAATAAATATAGTTATAACCCTATATTTTATAACAGGTATTTTAAAAGATTACAATGTTATCTAGGGTAAAAGTCAATACAATTAATTCAGATGCTTATAAAGTAATTATTTTTTTTAATAATAATGATAAGTCAAAAGCAACATTGGTTTTTACTGCACATATAAGCGCAAAAAAGTGCATCATCGTTCGTGAGTGGGGGTTCATGACATCATAGTTTTCTAAAAAGTGTACTAAACTGTGACGTCACACGGGTTCTAACGGGCTATATCTTTATTATTTTTTGTTCAATTAACAAAATAAAAAATACGTGTCCTATATTATATTTTTTTTTATTATCTTTTTTTTTCGGAATGTAGCCGATTATAAAATACTCATTCACTGAATGTGAATATGATTATTACGTTTTTACGCAATCACCTCAAGTAGTAAGGAAAGGTAAGAAAATGTACTGCGTGACATATTTTTTTCATTTTTGACCTCCTTACCGCTGTCGTGACCACCAGTAGACAGAAAAGCAAAGAAATTTTGCAAAAGTACAAATAAATTAATAGGACGAAAAAAAAAATTGAGTTAGTAGATCGTAGGTAAAACAACGATATTATATTATACTAAGTACTTGCATTCATAACAAATTTGATTATTATACCTCCATGTTTTAGTTATGTACATGTATAGATAAACATCCAAGACCCAGATCGATCTGAAAAAGATAATTTTCATCTTAACCTAACCCGATCATACTCTTGACGCGACCTCTGGTATGGTAGCATGGCTTGGTGAACACTAGGCCAAAGAGGTATACCTTATAGGTCAGAATAGCACTTAGGCTATAAATTACACGGACATACGGTAGTCAGCTGATCTTACTTATATTTTTTTATTCGCTCTATGACCAGCACGGAAGATTTGTCAAAAATAATAATAACAAAATAATAATAACATAGAACAGCAAAAAAACATCACGGTCGACAATGAGCGTATAAAACCTCCGGAATTATAAATGACAATAGTCTAGTAACCTCTATTTGGTCTTTTTTTTCGTGTCATCGATACAAAGAGCAGATGGTTGAGTGACCTTTGCAGAATTTTCTTTTCAATCAGAATAGACGATCATTTCTGAGCGACTGCACCTTGATGCTTTTAGAGTGCAGGCAGCATAACGTTGGATATAAACATAGTATTCCCTACTTGGATGGGTGACCGCAAGTGGCATAAAAATATCTCGAGCTCCTCCGTGCTTCGGAAGGCACGTTAAGCCGTTGGTCCCGGCTGTCATCGTTGATGGCAGTCGTTAAGCTATGTCAGATGCCTTAAGGCAGCTTGAAAAATCTGACACCAGTGTTGGCCACTTACACATACGAAAAACAAAAAACAAAAATAGTATTCTATCCATCCGATACAGGCTGACTGGTTAAACACTTTACATATTCAAGGTCATGATAGTTTATCACATCACATCTTACATGAGAAGCAAGTATCATAGGCTAAGTAAAATCAGGCCATCGAAGTAATGTTTGACATCCCTAAACAATTTTTTTGGCCAGATGATCATTTTTAAAAAGTTCCGTACCTAAAGGTACTTAGTTACTCTTTAATTTTCGAAACTGCACTATCCCAATAATTCTCAACATCACCCAGTTGGTTGACTGGTAGATAAAGCCATAGGCTTTTAGTCCGCCATTACACTTGTATGTGTATGAAGTTAAATAAATAAATAAAATGAAGGGTTACTCTACTCCGAACCCTCCGCTGTCGGTTCACAGGACCGTTCGATGACGACGTTACCGTACAGAATATGTTATTTATAGCCACTGTAACATCAAATAATAAAAAATAAAACAACAAAAAATTAAGGATGGTCTGACAATGGCTCATCTGATGTTCTGCCCCCTATCCGTACTACATGATCTATAGACGACCTAAATGAGGCTACAGCTCAAGCTCAAGAAGTAGCCAAATACTACATGAATGTTGTATAGATGTGAATCATTGACACGATAAGAAGAAGAAGAAAAAGTAGGAAGGCAAGAAACGCTATTTGTTAGTCCAACATGCACTTGACAAGTTTTTGATTTACTACTGTCCAAAATGGAGTGTATATTTTTCGAGTTCATAATGTATGTTAGCTAAATGCTTCAATTTTAACAGATTTGGACGTATCGTAAGAATTCTCCCGAGTGACAAAGGTGACCCTTTTACCAGTGCCGCCGTGTTTTTACATAATATTTTGCAAAATTATATTATATATACCATACACAAGTAGTGTATGGTATATATATTGGGGTATACTTTTAAAGTTTCGATTATAGATGTTTAATTAAGACCCAGGTCAATCAAAATAATCGTTATATAGAGATATCTTCGCCCAGTCGGGAATCGAACCGGAGACCTTGCGATTCAAAGACACTGTGAAATAGTCCAATACTTAACCGGAAACGAAGGTATAATTGCTATTGGATTTATAGTATTATATGATAATAGACTTAGACTTAATAGATAAAGTTAATAATTGTAATAAGCCCAAGTACTTCAGATTTCAGCTGCTCTTTTTGTAAAAGTATTCTATTAGTCATTTTTTGCTCATTTTTGATCGGAAACATTACTTTTATCTAGCATGTAATCTAATCTGCTACTCTTTAATTAAACCTGTCAATAGCTTATCCTGTAGGTACTGGTAAGGTACTATTGGAAAGTACACACTGTGATAAGTAAGTAATTAAGCGACGTCGAAGAAATTGACAAATAATTCGATTGGCGTCGAACGGCTACCGTAGCGCAGTGGTCTACATACTAATAATAATAAGACGCATTTTTTTCATCAATGACTAATACGATACTTATTCATGCATTTTTCGGATTAATCATTATGAAAATGGAGATATCACTTGAAATTTGGTTCTGCGAGGCCTAGATAACTCTTCAGTCTATTATATGCACTACTTCTTGCAGTTCTAAGTGTAAACGTTAAGCTTTACTTAGAATCTTCTACAAAAGTAGCGTTTTTTTAAACAAATATTAAGAGAAGCATTACGTTGTTTTTTTTTTCAAAGTTTTGCGCTTAAAACACGTTATCGTGTTCTCGCTGTGACCACGATAGATGTTTACATACTCCAAAGAAACGTCAGCGTAAATAAATAAAAGATTCGTGCTAAGTCCTGTTAATATTAATAAATAATTTAAGCTTTACGTTCTCATTTTAATTTTCTTCTTAAAATAGTTTGATGGGTTATTACGGGCCTCACTGAACAAAGTTACAAATGATTTCTCAGTGTTTCAAATGGCATGCGCATGCATGGGCTTAACAGCAGGGGATCGATTCCCGACACGTGAAAATACTAAAACATCCATTTAAAGGAGATATTTTCAATAGTTCTAGAGCTACCCAAGTTCCCTGGCATCAGGCCGGCGGCTGGCTAAAAACTATGCGAAATCATATTACAACTTGAATAGTGTCGGTTTGCCTATAATTTAATCTTGCAAGTTGATTCGAACTGTCTTCGCAGTATCCACCGAGACTGGATTTTAGCATACTTAGGTAATTTGGACGATAATACAATGAAGATTTTCTGAATAGATTTTTTTACCCCAAGTGACGGCACTGAGACGTAAGGTGTTTTTGAGAGCAGCTGTCAAAATCCACCAATCAGGTTCAATCATCAATTTTATTATTGGTGAATTTTAATAGCTGCTGTAAAAAAAGCCTCTCGTCACAGTGCCAATACAAGGAAAAAATCGATTCAGAAAACAATAATTATATGAGGTCACCTGTTCGATAGAGAACTGCTCGACTTTGTGTACCTACATCAGGCACCAAACTTACAATACTGATTGATTCATGTCACCTCTCCAACTTTCTGGCCAGCTTGGAGAGTGTAGGCGAAATTCCCTGACTGCACTGGCTAATATATGGCTCTGGTAGTACAGAGAGGGTCATGCTCCTGCAGTGAAGACTTAAAAAAACCCGATGATGAATTAATTCGTGATAACGACTTATCCTAAATATCATTATTTTTTGACTAATCTTATTGACGTAATAAATCACGTTGAGCGATTTCTGTGACGGCCGGCGGCAGCATGTCTCGTTGCGACTTCGAGCAACACGCCTTCAGAAGCCGTGTTGCTCGAAACGTTGCGACCATGATGGATGTCACTCCATTGAAACGTCAGCAGAAATAAATAAATCAAAGGTTCGTGCTAATTCCTGTTTATATACATAATTAAGCAAACCATAGTTAACTGAAATGATGTATGCATTGCTTATGGGTGATAGCATGTAGAATACTTAGGTAGGACATGAAGGCATCATCTTTCACGTGTTCACGAAGTTTCATGCAAACTAGAGTTGCGCTCCAACTATACATAATGTTATGGATATTTCATAGATATACAAACTCATATTTCAGCCGTAAGAAGTCCACTGCTGGACATAGGCATTCCTCAGGGATTTCCATCATAGGGAGATTTTGACATTCTCACTACGCTTGGCAGACGAGTTGGTGAGTCCAGTTGGTTCGGCTTATTTTGGTTCCGATGCGCAATGAAACCGTTTTTAAGCGTAGGAAGAGTAGAAGTTTGTTGGACTGATGCCAAACTTGCAACCACCGGACAGGCCACTGCCTCCGTGGTCCAGTGGTTAAGGCGTTTGCCTTGTTGACCCGGGGGTCGTGGGTTCGATTCCCACGGGAAGCATACTTTGTTAAGTTGTTTCCAGTTTGGTTAGAACATTGCAGGCATGAATCACCTGATTGTCTGATAAGAAAGATGATTCCGTGCTTCGGAAAGCACGTTAAGCCGGTGGTCCTGGCTGCCATCTGGTAGTCGTTAAAGGAACCACGTCAGAGGCCGAGAGGCGGTTCCGGAAAACTCAGACACCAGGGTGTGCACGGTCGACTGACCGTGTCACCTACACGAAATGATGATGATGACCGGACAGGCAGTTAAGGATGACACCCCTGACCTACAACTAACTAGAAAATGCATTTTCGATCATTGCATTTGTTCAGATTACATTTTTATCTTTAATTAAATGCGTAGGTACGTTCTATCTTTTTGACGCTAATACAAATTCGGATTATACGAAACTGCTATCTAACGGCGAAATCTTGAAACTTGCCAGAACATCTATTCTTATAGAATTATAATCTTTGCTTAGGATTATATCCCCGCGATTTGGAATTCATCAAGAAGAACAAGCGTAGCCAACATCTGAGGGCCTCTACATTACCTGTTTTTCCGATTGAGTCCTGTCCCAGTCAGTGAAGGGTATCTATCACCCACCACGTGTATCTAGAAGAAAATCAGGCATCACGTTTATAATTTTAAAATTACACAGGTGGATTATTTTGAAAATAAAAATCCTGACTGCCTTTTTGGCAGTTGGCTCCCGCCATTTTTTTCTGATGACATTACATAGCCTTCGGGAAGTGTTTGAATGTAATGAAAGCTTACACTTCAAAATCAGTCAAGCCATTTAAGCTACAGGAACCAACAATGGAGCAGTCATATTTATATAATAAAAATGTTTATATATAGGTACATTCAAACATACATACGTGCGAATACATTACTCTCCTTCTTAGTAGGTCAATCAAAAAAAAGGATTTTTCTAAACGTTAATAAGATAAAAGTAATATTTAAATAATAAATTTGGCCCTACTTCACTAAAGATCTTTCTAGGTGCTGACCAGAACTAAATATACTTTAATAATTTTGCAATCAATATCACCAGCAATCCGTATAGATAACAAGATAACGGTTATCTATACTCGTGCTAAAAAGAAAAAAATTGCTTCGTTTGTTTGGTTAACGGATTAAACATAATAAACAAGTGGCAATCACGGCAGTTTCAGCTTTCATTTTAATCTGAATTATAATAGTCTCGAGATAGACTAGACCTTTTTTCTTTCTGTACTTACAATACGTAGTCCATGTGATTAAATAATATGTCGAACGTCAACGTTATCATGGCACAGTACAACATAAATCCTATAATAAACCTGTCATGTTCGATTGTAAGTTCTTCAGCCACTGTCTTCAGCTGCTAGAGAAAGGGAGTGGAGTTCGTTAAGGTCTCCAGGGAAACGATGAAGTGGGCACTCTTTGCCAATATGCTACAAAGTTTGTTGGATGGCCCCACAGTTAGAGCTTTTTGTACATAGTTTCACACATGAAGTCTGCGGGCTAAATACACTCAAAAAGCTTACAGCGCCCTTAGTGTGCAGTACAACTAAGTTTCTAGGGTGCAGCTGGGGATACCACGCTTCTATAGTGCATCATGGATTTTTACACAACTATGCGTAAGCAATGCGCAGGGTGCCGAGCAAACTGTTCCTGCCATGTGTCATAGCCGGAGGGATGATGCAGGAATGGGTTTTATGATTATTATCCTTATAAATGATTTATAATATATAATTAACCTAGAAGTAAGTATTACTAACAAATATGAGCCATTGATACTTTAAAAAAATCATTCTAAATGAACGCTTTATTCACAGTCACATTCTAGAGGGTCTTTGCACCCTCACTTATGAGGGTGTTGGTGAGACCACTAGTATCCTGTTCGGAGGTTTAGTTGTACCCACTAAAACAAATATTATAGATTCCTTATGAGAGGATGGTGCAGTTGGGATACTCTTTCGAAGGTATTTATAAAACGATATAAAAATGTTTTCATTCCCCCAATCACGCACATCTGCAATACCTTATTATCCTTCGGTATTTTCCCCTCTGCTTTCAAGAAAGCCAATCCCAACCTTGAGGTTCCGGCAACAACCACAAAAATTGTGCCAAGGTTGGCCAAATAACTACCAGCCCCCTTTAAAATTAATAATCTTACCTTGAGTCACGCACCACTCTGTCTCACAATCAATATAGATTCTGCTTAAAACATGTGGAAAATCAACAAATGATGTTGTTCATGACGTGACGGAAACATTTTTTGAATCAATGTAAAATAGTTTTTTTATTTTTTTATTTTATCATGTCATTCATCATACGCTGTGATTGAAGTTATTTTACATATGTATAGATCTTATCTTATCCTTACTGAGGCCGATTAAAAAATCGGAAACATTTTAGACTTTCACAATATTTTGTACTTACCCTGTATAGTACCATAGATATTACTAGATCAATGATCTGATGAGTTTATACTCGTTAGTTCCGCCAGTTAATAATTTTGAATTCGTAGACAATCCAAGCGTGTCAAAAAAAACAAGTGTGTCGTAAAAAAAAGATGACAAATTTTTCTTTTCTTGACTTTGTTTTTATTAGTTGCCAATTAAACAAGCTTAACTACAGCAAAGAAAGATATAGCGAGTAGAAGTATAGAGAAGTTGATAGAAGTTGCGCCATTACACTGGTCTGTTTCGCAAACGGTGCAGTTGCTAGAGAACGCTGAGCTGACACATGTCTCTTGAGTTTGGTTGTGCTTCAGGGCACATCCTCTGTTGATAACTGTAGCCCCATTTACTGAAAAAAAAAACATAAATAATAAAATGTTATTTTATTTTTATTATTTGAAGCCACAAGACCTGTGTTTTTGTTTGTCCTAGCGTTCTTTCGTCTTCCCGGTTTGCTTTTCACATTGGTGCTTTAAAGACCATGGTCCAACAATACGACAGCCTGTAAGTTTATTGAATACGTACAATTTTCCTGCGATTTTATTCTGTGTAAATTATAGCCTATGTCACCCGCTGATAAATTAGCTTTCTTTAGGTGAAAGAATGTTGAAACTCAATCCAGTTGTTTCCAAGACTAGTCAATGCAAATAAACAAACAATCAAATTTTTCAATTTCATAATATTAGTATAGATATGTTGTAATTGCTGTGAAATGATTTGGCAAAGTTTTTATGGCTCCCAAAAATATACTTCATTCATTCATTCATTCAGTAAAGAAAAAGTTGTCAAAATTTCAATGTTTCCAAAACCAATAGCTCAGACTAACTATTGGTTATTGAAATGAAATCTTGTAAGAGCCATACCAAAAAAGTAGGTGATCACTTTATGCATATGCACAAAGACCTTAAGACTATCTAGATGATTTTATGAAACAATCGCCTGTTAATAAAGTTGCCTGTTTAAAACTAGAATTCTCGATCTTGGATATCTTAAGCCGGGTCCACATTTGTAGCATCAAAACGTATCACGATCAGTCGTATCGTATCGAGTATTTGTATCATAGATATGGACGCTCATTTTGTCCATGTCGTATTATTAAAGCGTATTTTGTAAAAAACGCGTCCATACTTATCAAATGCCGTATCATGTCAGTGAATCGGCTTTACCTTTGCAAATATGGACGCTTAATCCGATCCTCGTATCTTTTCCTGATACGCGTTTCGTTCAGTGCACCTTCCCATTATTCTTATCCCAGCTCATCTTCAATGTTTACCTCTTTCATTCACAAATTAACACAGGTAATAACATGAGAAACACTGGAAATAATCGCGTATCAAATGCATTCACGTCCAAACTTGTTCGATACGACGTGTGTCCCCTTTGATCTTCGCTAAAAAACCGACACAGGATGGTTCGCGGTGTATCACGTATCGTATCGCGATACAGTATCGTGATACAGCATCAAAATACGTCCATACCACCAATCGTGATACGCGTATCGGATACGAGGTGTTAAAAGAAACGCGGTTATTGCGGATCGAGCCGTATCAGATACAGCACGTATCCTTATTGGGTATCATCTTGCGTCCAAACTAGCGATTATGATACATAACAAAGCCACGCAACGAAGATACGATACACCGAAATGCTACAAATGTGGACCCACCTTTATGTTCAGGTATTCTTTGGAGAACTTGTCATAAACAATAGTTTGCCTTGGTGCATAAAAGCCCAAGTCTACTAGGAGCCCGGTATAATTACCTTGTAGTGTATCCTTAACGCAGACATACGATTCTGTGGCCTTTCCATCTCCAAACTGTATAATCCGTAATCCATGGCAGTTACATTCACCCTGAAAAATACAATCCTTAATTTAATAAAATATGCTCTTTATTAGTTTTCTCTGAAGCTTCCTATCTATGTCCTTTTCATATCAAATGTGTCAAAGACCGCTTCATACAAGGAAGAAAGTGAATTAATAAATTAAATCTATGTTTTCCCCAGTCCATTACCGTGGCTGCCCCAGTACATCACCAAAGGGTCCCCAGGAGGGACGAACCTTGGCTTTGGGCGTTGCCTGGGTGCGCAAGGCTTCGAGAGACAGCAAATTCTCATATGCCTGATCGGCCGCGATTTGCCTGCATGGCCTGAAGGGCCGAACTGAGAGACAATGGCAAAGCCTATAGAGAGCAGCAACTCTCATGTTTTGCCGTATGGGCCGAGAGCTACGGTGTCTGAAGAACCTATCCTGGGTGCAAGACACTCGGGACCACCGGGCGGTCACCAGTGATCGGAGCTAGTCCTACTCTACGCACTCTATTCCGGTGGCGAGTGCGACGGGGTCGCAGGGTGGGATTCCTCTGGCTGCTCAGAGCCGGGGAGGGATCGGACTGGGCTTGAACGATGTCAATGGTGTCATCTGGATCGGCAAGATCGTATCTTGGTCGTCTACGACCGACGTTAGGTCGCAGCGTCATGAAGGGTAGAGGAGTATTCGACAGAGTTCTGTTAGATGTCTTATTTATTTGCGCGTTTTAGAATCGTTCAACGCATTCTTGTGAGAATTCATGCATTTATATGTTGTGTCACCATATTAAGAGTTAAGTTTAAGTGTTAGTCGCCACAACCACTTATACATGGCAAAATTTTGATCGTTCCGGACCATTAAAGGGGTGATTCACCCTGTCAATATAAACCACTTTTCCTATGGGACAGATGCTGTAAACTCGAAAAAAATTTCGACATTCCTATACAAATTGACCGGGCGGCTGAACACTTTTGTATGAAAATGTCGAAATAAAATTTGAGTTCCAGCATTGGTCTCATAGGAAAAATGGTTCATATCGACGGGCTGAATAAGCCCTTTAAGGGTCCAGAACGATCAAAATTTCGCCATGTATATTAGGTACCTTCACTATCTATAGATTGCCGACGTTAATAACAGGCAGTTTGAAAAATCTGACACTATCTATCTATCAGCCAGGGACGTCCACTGCTGGACATAGGAAGGCCTATGAATCGCCACAAATGCGATCTTGTGCATATTGAGTTCACCGATTCCTAGCGACCTAATAAGGTCACCGTCCTGGTCGGGGGTCTAACTACTAATCCACCAAAATACGAAATTTAAAAAAAAAACGCTTGAGAATGTCCGTTAAGAAGCTAAAACTTACGTAATTATTACAGAAGCAATTGTCTTCATCTTCTTCAGCACTTCTTCTGACCCTTAAAGCTTCAGGATTCTCTTGTGTAACGTTTGCTGTAGAATTTGTTGTTCCGTTTGAGGGTGGAGTAACGGGTGAAGTAGTGGTTGTAGTTGTTGTTGTAGTTGATGTTGTAGTAGTTGAGGTTGTTGTAGAAGGAGTGGTTGCATTTGTAGAGGTATTTGTCGGTCTCGTAGTTGTTACTGTTGTTGTGGTTGACACCGTTGTTGTGTTTGGTTTTTGGGTTGTGGTTGTTGTTGTGACCGTTGTATTTGCTCCACACGTCACTAGTTGTTCGCTTCTAACCTCAGTACAATTGGTACATCGGTAGCATTGTAAAGAGTTCACTGTAAAGAAAATATTACTAATTATGAAAATACAAGCAGATTGGTAATAACATTATAACTTAGGTGAAAAAGGCATTTTTGCAAGCAAGACAAAATATTAAACAAAATTGAATCGTTCGCTCGGATATAACTTTCGTTACATTTTTCCTTTTGAGTGATATAATTTTTAAAACTCCAATACCCGACAACACATTGTATTAGTTATTAACTGAATAATGAAAAAGACTAATGAATCTAGTCGAAGGGTACAGAACGTGAGATAATACCCGAAAAACAACACACTATTTGCGACGCAGTCTGGTACAAAAAAAAATCTTATTAAATACATAACTAGGTATAACAGATAAATACCCGTGGAGTTGATATCGTTCTCTACATTTTTTACAAGTTATTTACATTTTAACTAGCTAGTTATTAAAGTTTTTTTTTTTCACTTTCACCACTTACCGGGCGAAAACCCTTGAGAAGCCACAGAAAACGTAACAATTCTAAGAAAATAAATATTTATCTTGTGTCACTGACTGTACTAAGCGTTGATAATGTTTAAAATTCCATTTAAAAAAATGGGACGAGTTACAGAATGAAAACATTGTACATTTTGATTTTCAGCAATTCGTCCCAAATGAGCCGTAGGCATATGGGAAGAGTTATGGAATTACTCAAATCTATTATTTTTTTTCCCTAAGAAATCGCATATTTCATTTGTTTTCTCTAATTCATTTTAATTTTGTAAAAACAAAGCTTTACATCTCTTTATTTATGTAGAGGTTTTTTGTACTTTGGGGGTTTCCTATTGTTAAAATGAAAATAAATAAATTAAGGGATAAAAAGCACTTACCTCCACCCAGAACACTGATTGCTACAATCAAAATCAATATTTTTTCCATTTTAGTCACAACTATTCACCTTTCCGATAACTTTCAATGTGATAAGTACCAATTGATGCAACCTTATATAAAGATTGTCTCTATATACATGGTGATTCATGATGAACATTTATAAGTGTCGATATTAGTTGCATTTATATTATAAGTACCTTTTCTCGTCATATCGGTTGCTTAGAAGAAATCTTTTATCATCTCCATGAGGCTTTGTAGCCTGGGATCCTCTTAAAATCATTGTCAATTCTTGTACCGATAATGTATATTTATTTTATTCTGTACGTATCCTTCTATTTTGGACCAATTAAGATCTTTAAGCCGCTGATCTTCGACGAAGTAGATATTATTACTGGACATTTAGTATTTTATTTCAAAACACACCCACTATCTACTGAGATTTCCTCAGAGGACGGAAGACAAAGAGCGCCTAATGCACTATACAGGTCACATATTTAAAATATACCTAACCTGGAAACACCAACAAGAATCAAATCAATTATCAAAGTTATGAGAAGGGCTTTTCCAACAATCAGTCGACACCAGATATCTGCATAAAATGCAGATAATTAGTTTATTGCCAAATTTTACGTATTTGAGAAACTGCACTTGCTTAGGTACTTTCTGTGCCATTGTATTCACGAAATATACAAGACTACAAATAAGAAATTCTTAAATTTGTTTGTTGAATAATTCAAGTCGTCATTAACATCATCGTCACCAGCTGATTTTTAGGGTTCCGTAGTAAACAAGGAACCCTTATAGTTTCGCCATGTCTGTCTGTCTGTATGTCTGTCTGTCTGTCTGTCTGTCCGTCCGCGGTTTTACGCAGAGACTATAAGTACTAGAAAGCAGTAATTTGGTATGGGTATGTATATTAATCATGGCAAAAAAGTGGTAGAATAAAAACTTGAAAAAAATTTTTTTTTATGGTAGCTCCCATACAAGTAAAGTGGGGGAGTATTTTTTTTTCTCTATTTACCCATCGTGTGGGTTATCGTTAAATAGGTCTTTTAAAAATATTGTGAGGTTGAGAACACCATTTTTCGATTTAGGGATCCGTTTCCGAAATATTTGGTTTTAAAGTGCGAATTTTCGTTAGAGGTAAGTGTCCCCCCCCCCCTCTATCTGCTAAACGGTTATATATAGATACGTGAAAAAAATTACAGCAGTAGACTGAAGTTTAAAGGAACTATCAGAGCTGAGTACTAAGTACAAACTAAAAAGTTGTAGGCAACCAACTTATAAACTGTAAAATTTCATACTATTTTCATTGTTAGATGTTTTTGGTCGTTAAACTGTATGGTGCGAGTGTGAATAGTGTGAACTCAAAGTTGTCATTCGCAACTACGGAACCCTACACTGCGCGTGGCCCGACACGCACTTGGCCGGTTTTTTACATATATAGAAACTTACATTTCTTATTTCTATCCATACTACATGGGTCACTATTAATTATAATTATCCTTTTTGTTTTAGGCACTTTTGCACCAGAAACGTTAAGGGATGGGATATAAATGCGCCTGTATAAACTTTTAGTGACTTGTTTATTATCCTTTTTATTTTATACTATACTTACAACCTTTGCAGCTGCTTTGTAGCCTGTAGTAATACCTGACCGTGGTTTGGTATGGAGGCTTGACTTGGCCTAATAATGAGAGCAGTATAACTCAAATATGCTTACAAAGTAACAATGGATAAACCACCAACCTGCATGTATAGGTACCAGCCATCACCATCATCAACCCAACGTCTTTCCCGGTTCGTTATCAGCTGTGATGCTTCAGAGTTTGGGATCCACTATAATAACAGCATTTATGCTGGGATATTAATTGGTGAAAGATTTTTTCTCTGCTGGCTGACTTGTTTAAGAGTATAAGTGCAGATCTGTGGGCTGAAACTACGTTGCAGAAAAAATTACTTCGTATTTCAATACCTATAAAGCGAACTAAAATTTTATAATAGGTTTAACGCTTTGGCCACCCTTAACAAATTGACATGTTACCATCATCATCATTTCGTGTAGGTGACACGGTCAGTCAACCATGCGCATCCTGCTGTCAGAGTTAATGTTACCGAAGCAAACCCCAACATCAGTTAAACCTTACACTCCATGATTGCAATCAAACCGATTCTTGCCATTGCCCTGGTTTGGAACAGGTACAAGAAACAAAATATCTAGGTGTTTTCATTGATGAACGCCTCTCGTGGAAAAGACAAATAACCACTGTTTGTAGTCGAGTAAGGAAACTAATGTATATTTTTAGAAAGTTGAGAGCGGGAGGGGATAAGGAAGTAATTAAAACAACTTATTACACCTTGTGTCAATCAATTGTTTCATACTGCATTTCCATATGGGGAAGCGCTTGTAAAACACTACTCCTGAGACTTGAACGTTGCCAGCGTGCAATCCTCAAGATAGCATACGGAAAGCCTTTTCGACACCCTTCCAAACTCCTATATGATGAGTGTAAGGTACTCTCAGTTCGGCAATTATACATCCTCAATGTAGTCCTATCCTTCCACAGAACAGCCTTAGTGTCGGGTGACCCAAAGCTGAAAAAAAAAAATACCCATTTGGCAAACTCCTCCAGTAAAAACCAGTTTTGGCAAAAGATCTCAATTGTTCATGGGACCATTTATATATACAAAAATAAATCGCTAGTTAAAAATAGCTGCAACCACGCGACGCATTTGTAAAAAGAGCCTGATCACCTGGCTTCTTACACTTGGGTATGATGAGACAGAGACATTCTTGGCATAATACACCATACCACAACATTTATCACCACACTGCACTACAATACAATACAATACACTACATTACATCACACCACACTGCACTGCACTGCACTGCACTGCACTACACTACACTACACTACACTACACTACACTACACTACACTACACTACACTACACTACACTACACTACACTACACTACACTACACTACACTACACTAAACTAAACTACACTACACTACACTACACTACACTACACTACACTACACTACACTACACTACACTACACTACACTACACTACACTACACTACACTACACTACACTACACTACACTACACTACACTACACTACACTACACTACACTACACTACACTACACTACACTACACTACACTACACTACACTACACTACACTACACTACACTACACTACACTACACTACACTACACTACACTACACTACACTACACTACACTACACTACACTACACTACACTACACTACACTACACTACACTACACTACACTACACTACACTACACTACACTACACTACACTACACTACACTACACTACACTACACTACACTACACTACACTACACTACACTACACTACACTACACTACACTACACTACACTACACTACACTACACTACACTACACTACACTACACTACACTACACTACACTACACTACACTACACTACACTACACTACACTACACTACACTACACTACACTACACTACACTACACTACACTACACTACACATTGTAATATTTTGCATGTGTAATTTGAATAAGTATTATTATATAAATTAAAATTATTACATAGTGTACGTATTTAAAATCATCTTTGCGAAAGAGACTGGGTATCCACGACACAGGGAATCCTAGTGTGGAGCCCAGAGATTTCCTGTAAACAATGTTTGTAAAAAAAAACGAATATTTCAATAAAGATTTATTATTATTATTATTAAACACCAAAGTGATAAGGGTTGACTTATTTTGGTTGGATAATGGTTGGTCCAAGTATATCCTCGTTTTAGAATAAGACGCAGTTTAATAAATGTACATGTTAAACACAGCCGTCTGGTTCCCGCAGATAAGAATAGGACCACTCTAATTCCTCCCGTGTATGTCGTAAAAGGCGACTTACGAAACACAAGCTAAAAAAGCTTATAAACATCAAAAAGACTCTCCAACACGTCTGGCCAGCGTGGAGATTGTAGTTCAAATCCTCTGATACCTCTGGCAAATATATGGCTCTGGTAGTACAGAGAAGGTCGTGTTCCTGAAGTGTAGACAAAAATAGACCTGATGATTATGACACGTTAAACATAATTTAAGAAACTATACCTTTATTTCATTAAATTATTAAGTATAAATTGTATTCAAACTGTTGCTTTACCATTTCACACTTCAGTTTATCAGCGGCTGGCATCACTAAACACTTCACTGATAAGTATTAATTGCTGGACCCTCGAGATACAGATTGAAGGTAAAACGGAACTTTCTGCAATGATGCCAATATGTTTGTTATAGATAACTAGCATCCACGACTTCCATGAGTGTCTTTGTATAATTATGCATGTACCGAGAAAATAAGGTCGTACATAAATGGCTTTCATTATGAGCATATTCTATATTTATAATGAACCCAAAAACAATGAGATTTTCTTGTTTAACTTAACCTTCAACTCCATCAATAATAATAGAGTTTTGTTATCCGACTTACACAAATATGAAGCAGCTCAATCGGTTGAGAATATCTGTTTGGAATTGTGTTCCCAGATTTGCCCCAACAAACATAAAAGAGTTTCTGCATGTAAAAAGATAAAGAAAGGCTTATTTCAAGTTCAGTCTTCTTATTTTTGTTCTATCTTTCTTAAGTTCCGTGAATGTCGCTAAATATTTCAGGAAGAAGGAGAAAGAAAAGAAACGGCAGTAAAAATTAAATTTCAGGAGACTAGAGACGGAAGATATGACGAGAATGTTCCTCTCCATCTATCGATCAAGATTAATCATGTGACTTTGTATAACTATACCCCTTGTCACTTGTCATTATGAAAATAAAACAAAACCGCAGAAGAAGGACTCAAACGCGTAGGAATTAAAGAGGGTTTACGTTCTGGAGAGTCATTCTTGCTGAAACAGAAACAATACAAATCATAAGAGATAATGTTATTTCTAATTTAGGTAAAATAAACGAGATTTTATTGAAAAAAAAAGACTGATCACGTTCCTGACTATGCACCTCGCAGAGTAATATTTTTTTTGTGAATAGTACGATAGTACGACGATGAACGATAACTGGGGACTCAACTTTTTTATTGACCGGGCGACCGACAGTTATTCCCATCCTTGATCTCATCGGTAAAGTTGTTCAAATCGACGGGCGGAATCACAACTTTAAGAGTACAAGACGATCAATATTTCACGAAGTATTTAACTCGTAGTAAGTCACATCGGCTGATGTAACAAGTAACACGTTCGAATGAGGAGGAAGATCAAAACAAATAAGTACAGCAATAATGTTTATTGATAAATACAAATAATTAAACATAAAAAACATCAATGTTCAGTTTCAAAACAAAATAGGTATTTTGGATACTCTGTACCCAGTTTATGTTGATCATACATATATATTATATACACAATTCAGGTATCATTACAATAAATAATTATCATAGTAAGATTATTCTTATTAGCACAAGTTTTATGTAGGTAAGCTAAAATTACAGGTAAATTCTAGATTATATCTTATAATAAAACGCTCAACAAGCATGTAACAACTTTGATATTGGACGGTCTTTATCTCCTAAGGTCACTACTATAATAGCTAACATTCACGTATCTTGGAGTCCTATAAATGTTTCATACATTTCTTGATACATAATGATAGTATTTTATTAATGCAAGTGCTTTATAAACAAACAGCGAACTATTCAATATTGAGAAACGAATTACAGGTTCAATTTAAAACAGCTCAAAGCTCTAAATCAGAATCATTAAAAAAAGGTGAAACACGACAAAAAACTTGACCTTCCATACATATTTTCTGACATCTGTTTGAAATCACATATCTTAATGATGATCACATATGTAAATGATGATATTATGTGGGTAGTGACATCGAGCTCACTCTGCTATTATTTATTGCTTTATTATAAATGCATTTCTTATATATCTTTCCTTTTGTCTCATAAAAATAAAAATTTATCTTTACACCTTGAAAGTTGCTCTGTAACAAACCTAAAATACTTTTTTCTTATCGGTTACACATATAAACATCTACAAATAACTAAGGCTGAAAGTCTCTTGACTACCGAATACATTATCTTATTTGTCGATTGATAACATGGTTAAACCTCTCTGACTGCGGAAAGTCTTCTCATGACTTCGTATTATAGAAAGCATGAGCAAGCACTTATATTAAAACGAATTAGATTAATATTGGGCATCGATTTTTTTGAGTCCAACACTTCTTTTTTAGGGTTCCGTACAAAAGTTGAAAAACGGAACCCTTATAGGATCACTCGAGCGTCTGTCTGTCCGTCCGTCCGTCTGTCACAGCCGATTTTCTCCGAATCTACTGAACCAAATTAGATGAAATTTGGTAAGATAGTGTAATCCTATGACCCAAACACGGATGTGCAAAGTAAATAAAGATTTTTTTGAAATAAGGTTCATTTTGAGGGGCCCAATTACAAAATTTTAAAAGAAAGTTTTGCAAACCTTACTGTGTCATATATCAAATGAAAGGGCTCATTATGAGGATCTCAAAAATATTTTTTTTTGTTCGGGTAAAATCAATACTTATGATTTTATTCACGAAAGAAGGCAAAAATTGACCATTCCCCCCCCCCTGATCTCCGAAACTACTGAAAACTGAAACTTGAAAAAAAATTTTTTTTAGCGTAGCTACCGTACAAGTAAAGTGGGGGAGTATTTTTTTTTTCTCTATTTACCCATCGTGTGGGGTATCGTTAAATAGGTCTTTCAAAAATATTGTGAGGTTGAGAACACCATTTTTCGATTTAGGGGTCCGTTTCCGAAATATTTGGTTTTAAAGTGCGAATTTTTGTTAGACGTAAGTGTCCCCCCCCTCTATCTGCTAAACGGTTATATATAGATACGTGAAAAAAAATACAGCAGTAGTATATATACTGAAATTTAAAGGAAAACTATCAGACTGAGTACTAAGTAGAAACTAAAAAGTTATAGGCATTCAACTTATAAACTGTAAAATTTCATACTATTTTCATTGTTATATGTTTTTGGTCGTTAAACTGTAAGGTGCGAGTGTGAATAGTGTGAACTCAAAGTTGTCATTCGCAACTACGGAACCCTACACTGCGCGTGGCCCGACACGCACTTGGCCGGTTTTCGTTTATTATAATAATGATATTCAATAACATTTTTAGGAAAATCAATCCTTACTTAAAAAAATATTATTTAGTTTCGTAAGCAGTTTGTGACTTAAACTGTTTTACATAGGCTTTGATCATCGAATTGCCTTCCTTATAGAAACTAGCTAGGTAAAGGTACGGTACGGTACCTAACTACCGTATTAAAAAAGTATCTGTTAAATAAAATAGGTTTATCCTACGGAAGTATCTCATCGTCCAATGAAATTAAGGCCATATTTAATTGGATATTTTCTATGTAACAGTTTCAATAAGTCGGATTCTAAGCCATGTGTGAGCCAACTTCATAAAGAATAAAAATACTGCAGTAAGAAGGATATCGTCATTACTTTCCAGCAGTCAGCTACTTTATTGATAAAGCAGTTTATATACTGAAGCACGTATTGTCAATTTTTTCTAAAGTATTCACGTTCTCTAAGTAATGGTATCTGTTTAGCGTAGGACCTTTATTTCTAAAAGTTTATTAAATATTCTTCAATATCTTGCCAAACAGTTTACGAGTACAATCATCTTCTCAAATCTCATTTGCAGTAGTTTCAATCAATTACAAAATTATATATAAAATAAAAACAAAACCTTATTTCTACGAAAATAAAAACCAATATCATTATAAAGTTATCTGATTTATAATTTTTTATTATTAATTAGGGACTAATTGATAATAATGTAGTTGGCGTACAGATTCTATTTTCAGAGATTTAATCACTTATAAGTAGCAAAGACATGCCTTTGAAACTCTCAACATTTACTCGTTTCATACACATGTCTCTAACGTAATCTTCAAATGAGGAAACATGCTTACGTAGAATAGAACAATATACAATCAAGAAACCAATGAAGAGGGAAGAAACTTCGATTGATCTTGACAAGTGCTGTCTGCTGAAGCTACCTGGAATATTGTGCTAGATATTTGAAGAAGAGAGTATAGTTCTTATAACGCTAAACAAACAGTAAACCAGGAGCCCTAAGCTCAGACCTATAATTATATCTGTTGTTACAACACTCTCATTTGTTACTGTTTAAGGTACAGGTACGAAGCGAAAAGTGCTGCTACGGCGAGGGAAAGAGATGCAGATAGAGATCCAGCTCCATTGCAGCCGTCCTTCTCGCACACGCTGCAGTGCTTGATCAGAGGGATCTTGTTCCCGATCATTTGGCAAGTGGTGTTCAGGGCGTATGGGTTGTCTTCCAAGCACACTCGGAGGACAGTGTTGGTATCTGGAAAGCAAACAAATGTATGTTATATAATTTTATCAACGATTTTATTTCTTTCGGCATAGAGAATGCCGGACCTTTAAAACCTAAAGGCCACATTGACCCGACAAAAAAGAAGGGTATTATAAGTTTCACACGTTAGTTCTACGTCAGTCTATCTATGGTATTGTACTGGTCCAACATAGTCGATGCATTCTCACAAGAATTTACTGGTTGCTTTCTAAGCTGTTTTTAGCCTTAAGGTATTCTAGACCAGAGCTCTGTCGTCAAAAGACGTGATAGTATGTATGTATGAAGTAAGTACTTACTCGTGACTAGTTTGTGGCAGTATTTGGTTGCGCCGGCGACATTAACTTGCACGCCCGACAGCAGCGGTCGAAGATAGTTATTGTTGAAGTCCATCACTACTAAATCATTATTGCAGTCCTGAAATAGAAATATATATTCGTAAGTTACTTAAAGCTCTAAACAAAATTAATTTATGAGGAGATTCTGTGTCCATTTGCACCCTCGAGTCAGCTGCAAGGGTAACATGTGACTTATTCACGCTTTAATAAAGCATGACTTGGCAAAGTTCTAAGAGCTGACTAAATGACCCTCTTCGGGTCCTTTGATCTTCCAGATGTCGTCAATTAAGGCCGCACACTAGGCACAGTAGCGACGCGAATCATTTTACTCCTAATACTTTACAAATAGAAAGAAATTCCAGAATGTAAATCATATAAACCTTAGTAAATAACCTGAAGTATTTTTGGGAACACGTTTGGCCAAAAACGGCCGTTTTGGAGGTAATCACTATTTCTCTTAATGACTGATTCTCATAATATTAAAACATGATACCAAAAATACTTCAGGCTATTTACTAAGGCTTATATGATTTACATTCTTTAATTTCTTTATACTTGTAAAGTATTAGGAATAAAATGATTTGCGTCGCTTCTGTGCCTAGTGTGCCCCCTTAAATGTAATTTTAAGTGATATTCGGTTCTCTAAGTATGATTATTACTTTGCAGAAAATGACATTCAAAACAATTTTTTTATAACGAATTGTGTGACTGCGGTGCCGATCAGACCATGTCTCACCTTCTGTTGTGCCCAAACTGCCCCATTACTTGCACCGTACAGGACCTAATGAGGCTAACGACAGGGCTGTCAGCGTGGCCAAATACTGGTCGAAAGATATTTAATAGAATGAAACCATTTCGACTCGATAAGAAGAAGAATAACGAATAATTATAAAAAGAAAACTGCGTTATCTGTCAGCTTGCGATTTGGCCTTTACATACCGATACACAGGCAAAAACCAGGACAAAGTAATTTATCTGTCGGCTTTTCAAGTACGTAGGTAATGTATGGAATTATAGGATGATTCTCTTCGGCAACCTACTCTGATAACGTAGTGCAAACTTACCTACTTTTAACTGTACTATACCTTGCACTAATGGCTTGTATACACTTGGCGAAGTTCATACATTTGCTACTAAACGTTTAGTGGGAAATGTATGAACTTCGCACTTGCACTAATCAAAGTGAATACCAGCCATAAGTGTTGTCACCGCGGTGGAAACGCGTGATTTTTAAATAATAAATCAGTTATTTACCTACTTTTAACATGCATGAGTTCGAAATAATTCTACACTCTGTTATTAGTACATTCGTAAATAATTAAACTAGCAACATTGTCTATTGAATAACCGCCATATTGATATCAATCACCCCACCACTAAAGAGGGGTGACCCCCTCTATTGAATCTTTTTCAAAACAGTAACGGATAAAAATAGCCATTCGCAGTTCGTCTGTGATCTTGAGTAGTAGTTATATACAAGTTGTCACGTATAAGTCTATCTTGATATAATAAGGAAATAATGGATAAGTATATACTTTGTATTAGGGATTTAAAATATAATTGTGTTAATTAACCGGTGCTTTGAATATAAACAACTGTATGAACCTTAACTGTGTTATTTATTGAATTATATATGATTGGACGCTAATGTTGTTTCTATATTTTAGAAAACCTTATTACATTACTAGCTGTTACTCGCAGCTTCGCCCGCGAGATGTATAGCCTATATCCTTCTCAGTACCCTAACCTATGTGTATGCTAAAACTACCGCCTAAAAGTGTTCAAAACGTTGGGTGTATAAATAATGTAATAAAGGCGATATAACCGTATTAAAATTAATTTTATTTGAATGTGTAACTATCGTGAAAATATCAGAAAATATTAATAAAATAATACAAAAAATTGTAAATACCTGTAGCTTAATGTTGTTCTTATTGAATGGATCCCCACAACCAGGCTGGGACTGTGAGTTGCACTGGTAGCACATAGAGCATGATCCTGAAATGGAAGAGAAAAAAGTTACTAACGGACTTTAAAAAATGCTACGCACACGATGATGTTGTCATCAGTCATCGCTCTCTGCTATGCCCAAGATTTTGCTATACAATTTGAGTTGGTCTTACAGAATTAATGCTGTTTTCGTGATTTGTACACAATATTAATTTATGCTCCCTTTTCCTTTCTTAATTATTATTAATCATCTTACAGTTTTTGTTGATTTACGATCAGTAAAGTGGCCAAATAAGGACCTATTCTTGGAATTTACGTTAAAATGGAGAAGTTGATATTTGGTTTATAGGTGAATGTCAAAAGAGTATTTTTGGAATCGTTGATATTTAAGTGCAGCGACCAAACAGCATTCTTGGAAATTCATTGCATTTTTAAATTAATCTAAGAGTATATCAAATGTCATGATTTTACCCTAATTAGTTTTCGTGGTGCATTAGTCTGCAGTCTACAAACAATTTCATAAGTAAGTACAGTCCTAATCGAACTTAATGGCGGCTCCGATATTAGCTACGTCCTGCGCAGTACGCGCCCCGCCTCCCTGCGATCACCCCGCTGAACCTAATATCAAAGACAATATAATTAATAGACTGGCCACCTCATAAATATTAAGGTTGCGAAAAGCAGGCGAATGTATGGTGCAGGAGAGTTGCTTGCTACTCGATACTAGATGGCGGTAATCTGCGTTAGCCTTTAACTTACTAAATATACGGTGTCGTAATAATATATTTGTTGTATTTGTTTGCCAAACGGCATTCGTGTATATTTTTTTTTGGTTTTTGTGTATTTTTTCAAAAAGCGCTCGTCACATTTAGATAAAAATTTGATGGGACCATCTGTAAAGTATTACCTATCGAACAAAATTAAGTATTACCAAGAATGTCTTAAATCGGTCTAGGCGTCTTCGAGAAATCGGGGAACATACTTTTAAAAAAAGATTCCGACGAAATGAGAACCACCTCCTTTTTTGAAGTCAGTTAATAAATAAATAAATATAAGGAGATTAAATATTATGATCAGACGACCGATTGTCTCATGTTTTCTCACATCATTGTCTTTTCACAAATATTGGAGTGAGGGTAAAAATGATTAAATGTAATACAATTAAGTTTGAATTTTTCTTGGAGACCACGAATTCAAATTCAAGTAACACATTGTTTAACTCTAACGTCCATAAAAGTATGTACCTTTTCGGAAGTCTCTTACGCTTTTTCATCTGAGTGCGTTTTACGTTTATTACATCCTGAACCATGTGGCTTTGGAGTCAGGAATTCGCCCTAAAAACTCCCTAACATAATAAGTTAATTTATACTACACCTCCATGCTTTCAAAGATTGGGCAATCCCGAGTCAATTGCTTGCACCAACCCTCTTTACTTACGCTTTTGTTATTATTGCTTTACTAGTATAAACTCGTATTGTAAAGTATCAGAGGTAGTTTGTATATAAAAATATACAACCGTAAAATATTGTTATAAATATTAAAATGTAAAATATTGTTTTGATTTTTAATAAGATATATTTTGTGAATCATATTTTTATATTCTCATAATACGGTAGATACAATGTTGTGTAGTTTCGAGTGGCGCCATCTATGCGAGTCTCTGAGAACAAATCGTACGATTAAGGCGTTGAGACCACATGCTAATATTGTGTACTACGCATCGACCTTGCATGATGTTCCGAGCCGCCATAAATTTTGAGTCGGACTGTACACATATGCAACTTTTGTCCAATGAACTACCGTAAGATGAGTCAGGCTCAATTGCCCAGTCCCCACAAAATTAGCCACTTTCACGTAATAGGGTTAAATTACCGCGGGTCTCCAATTGAGATCAGTTGTCTGGACTTCTCAGTATAGGTACGAAAACGAACATACTGACTTCCATGCATTTTATTTCATCAACATACATAAGTACTGTTATACGTTATATTGTTGTTATATTATGTAAATCAATTTACTCGTAAGGACCCGCACTAGGCCAACTAGCGACACCAATAGTTTTATTCCTAATACTTTATAAATAAAATCAAACTCAAGAATCTTAGTAATATAAGCCTTAGTAAATAACCTGAAGTATTTTTAACCGACTTCAAAAAAAGGAGAAGGTTTACAATTCGTCGTAATGTTTTTAAGAATCATGTGGTAGGTAACAAACAAAAATTATGTACAATAAAAGTAACTGAATAAATTGGTAATATATTTTTCCTTACACGTAAGTATATTAACTAAAAATAAAATTTTAATTTTAGGTATGACCTATACCTGTAAGGAAAAGTTTAGATATCCAATTGGTTATAAATTTAAATAATTGTTTCAAAATTAAATGACAATAATAGTTACATTGTTGTTGAAAAGAAATGTTTAATAACGTTATTTCTTTCATAAAAACCGAATTCTTGCCTTGCCAAACAAACTATCCAACTTTTTTATTCGTCATTTATGTGTATTCGCGGTCGCAAACAAAGATATTACGACTCAAACAGCGTTATTTATGACGATGTTTTCGCGCTCAAGTCGTAACCGAGGCGGTAGGTAGCATTATAATAACTTAGAATAGCTCAGTACCTAACTATCGGCTACCAATCAGAGGCTACAGGCGGATTCAAATTGACATTGTTATATACCTAGACTCTATCCGTAATAATAAACATAGTAGGTACAATGCACCTATATATTATACTTATTTCACAAACACTCTCCATACCACAAGCAACTTTCCTTTTGTTTCCTCTTTTTTTTTGTTAAATAGTTTTTAGATTTTTTTTCTTTGTATTTAACAATAATTGAATTCAGGTCATAAACTAGTTGCCTACAATACAGGCACTGCCTAGTGTAGGAACTAGATGTACATGATTTATTTTCATTCATTTTGCTCCCTCTACCGAATGTTTTGTGTTTTATAGATTTATGTGAACTATGTGTGGAGATAAATAAATATTATATTATTATTCTTTATATTGGGTCTTTTATGTTTATCTACATAAGTAAATATTATATAATATAGAATCCTTCAGTTAGTATCCAACCTTTACGTATGACACAAGTTTACAAATTACTGTAGGGCTACAGTAAGTTGTGATTTATGTTGTGACGTAGGATACTCAATAAACGATACTATATTATAAATAAGATAACCTAATTATATAGATATATAAACATCCAAGACCCAGGCCAATCTGAAAAAGATCGTTTTTCATCATGACCTGACCGGGGATTGAATCCAGGACCCTTTGCCTCGCAGACTGGTGTGTTAACCGCTGCTCCATGGAGGTAGTCAATCCATATAATAATGTATATATTAAATGGGTGTCAAACATAGGTATTGACAAATCAACTAGCGAACTAATTAAAAACATGACAAAACGGGATAGATAGAAGCACAAGAGGGGATAAAATAAGGGACCGAGTAAAATGAATTAGCATATAAAGTAAAACAAATAATAATGTATCGATTATTACCATGATCTGGCCGATCATTTAATTTCGAAAACGTCGAATTTATTCTATTCAATGTTTACAATCATCATCATCATTTCGTGTAGGTGACACGGTCAGTCGACCATGCACACCCTGGTGTCAGAGTTCTGCGGAACCGCCTCTAGGCCTCTGACGTGGTTCCTTTAACGACTACCAGATGGCTGCCGGGACCACCGGCTTAACGTGCCTTCCGAAGCACAGAATCATCTTTCTTATTAGACAATCAGGTGATTCATGCCTGCAATGTCCTGATCAAACTGGAAACAACTTATCAAAGTATGCTTCCCGTGGGAATCGAACCCACGATCCCCGGGAGGCAGTTAAAATGTTTACAATCTATTAAGTTAAGGCGTGACCGGCCCAAGGATTTCAAGATTGCGGAGTGACATCAGCTCTACTAGTGACTTATATCGCGCTAATGGTGCCAACATTGCCAACTTGTTATATATTACAGTAGGTACCTATATAAAAGACTCATGAATAATTATTTTCGGGACCCCATATTTTGATTTAACTTTCTGAGATAGGGGTCGGAACAGATACTTAAATAAATACCTCATACCTTAGAGGAAAATAAAATAATAGGCATTTAAAATAGTTCAAACTTAAAAAAATCGTTATTTATGAATTTGCTTTATTTGCTATTCTATTGGTATGACTCAGAAATTCTAAAATTAATATCAAATCTTAATATTAAATTTTTATTTTTTATATCCGATTTGTCCATCGTCAAGATAACGGATTTAAATCATTTAAAGTTAAGATCACTATCACTACATATTATAAAACAAAGTCCTCTGCCGCGTCTGTCTGTCTGTTCGCGATAAACTCAAAAACTACTCCACGGATTTTCATACGGTTTTCTCCAATAGATAGAGTGATTCACGAAGAAGGTTTTAAGGTATAATACATGCCCGGGCGCAGCCGGGTAGGGCTGCTAGTTGTATATAAATACTTATCTGATTCATAGGCACTGAACCAGACACAATAGCAATAACAACAGAATTACGTCTACAGGTGAGTCCCAGAAAGTGTAGAAATGAATGGCGCTGGTTCACATCAACTCACAATTGGCTCGACCTGAAATTACAACATAAATACTATAACTCACAGAGCAGGGAATGTATTGTTGCGGGCACGAAGGAATTTCCGTGCTGTGCTATAGTTCAACGTAACGAAAGCTACGCTACAAAACATCTATTTCGATATGAAAGTACATCATTAATACAAATTTAAAATCTCTTTTATGCTGGTCTACGAGGAAAAAAACGCAGAAAATACCAGCGGATTCTTATCTAGCGCAGACCGTGGAATAGGCAACTATTTTAATTCTGATTTCCACCTATACCAGCACGCTAAACTGAACTTTGAGTATTATCTGATAGATATTTTGAGATTATCTGGTAGACAAATTTCAATCTATCTCGTGAGGTTTAAAGGCGTGTTATATTATTACGTGAGTAAGCGATGATGATAGCCTTGGCTGCTTAAATGAAGATCAATTTCCGTTAACTATAGTTATGACTGATTGGTCTCAGCTGTCACCATTGATGTCAGTCGTTAAGCGATGTCGGTGCAAAAAATCTGACACTTATGTTGACTACCACTTACGATAAACAAACGATTCTATTGTTATTTCTTTGGTACAGTGTCCGAGAATGAGTTAATTTAGCGGAGATGATACTTAGTTTAGCAGATTCCGTTACAAATTTAACTAAGACCTCGCGTTCTCATCATTTTACTACCGGTATTTTTAGCGCGTACTGTGCAGTGAAGACGAACGGGTCAGAGCCAAAAATATCTCATTTGTAAATACTGAGGCACGAAATAAGTACTGTGAATATGTTATTTTGATCAATGATATAATACTTACTTCGATAACTTATGCGCATTTATATGAGAACTGAGTTCATAGTTAAGGTCAGATTTTCCATTATGTCTCTTAGCTCATCATTTGTATACTAGTCAGTTAAAATTATATTTTCGTGCATAAATAATATAAATCTACACACTCACATATTATCACGTAATATTTGTAACGATACAAAGAATGAAATATTAATTTTTCACTGATTTAGTGTGTTAATTTGTTCGACGAGTTAGAAAATATTATATTAACAAACAAATAAAAACTTAGTGGTTTCTTTATTATGTGATGATCTTTCATCACATCGTGAACGGAGTCTGTTTTCCTCTATACTAATAAAGATAAAATAGCAAAACCTGATGTCCTTTTGAGGTCAAACTGTTTGTCTTGACATACATTGCCCACTCCCATCTTGGGAGGAAGTTAAACTAAAACACGCCCGACCTTCGCAGTGACATACAACTGATGATGTAATATTATGTGATTGTCTTATTTCTTCAAAGTATTTTTATGAGAACAATTTCTGTTCTTTCTTCAATGGTGCTCCCCGTAAATAAGACAACGCATTTTCCATTGCTACAAATTGACAAACGACTCTCTCTTATATAGTTACTTTATGACCCTGATGTTTCTCATCTGCCAGGTTTCCTACAAAAACCTTAGTTTTTTTTTATTATTAAATCTGTCAGTTTTCTTTACGTAGAACACCATGGACCTTGTTCTTATCGTAGCAATGATAAGGGGCACAGATATTTTTTTTTTCAATTTTTAAATTATTCGAACTTTATTACATTTACAATGTACACTACTGTAGCAGTGACAAGGGGCACAGATAGGTATTTTTTTCTTATTCAATTTTTACGTTATTACAACTTTAGTACATTTATAATGTAAATTACTGTAGCAATGATAAGGGGAACATATTTTTTTCTTTTTTATATTATTCGTACTTTATTACATTTACAATGTACATTACTGTAGCAATGACAAGCGGCACAGACAGGTTTTTTTTTTTCAATTTTTTCACGATCACAACTTTAGTACATTTAAAATGTAAATTACTGTAGCAATGATAAGGGGCACAGATATTTTTTCTTTTTAAATTATTCAAACTTTATTACATTTACAATGTACATTACTGCAGCAATGATAAGGGGCACCGATTTTTTTTTCTTTTTTCAATTTCTAAATTATCCGAACATTATTACATTTAAAAATATTTCTATAATTTTTAAAGGCTTTTGTTTATAAAACATGCCAGCCTTATCGTTCCCTAAACTATATCTGCTTGTCTGTCTTCTAGGGTCCTCAAAGAAGTTAATATTGCGAAGTCTCTGCGAATTTATAGATATTGATAGATGGAAGCAGACATGTTTGTTTATGTTTTCACAGGTATTTGTCTTCACTTCTGGTCGAGTTTATTTATGTTTATGCCCATAGAACCGGCGAGAATGTTCTTCTATTATTTATTTATTTCGGGCGAAATGGTAAGCACTGTACACCTACATACCGAATTAATTATCACTTATTACTTAAACACAATACTATGTTAATTACATTATCATGTCTACGTTAAACTACTGCAGTTTATAAAACAAAATCAGAAATGAATAGCACTAGAACAATTTTAACACTTTTCTGGCATTGTACCAAAAAGAAAATACCTATATTCAAAGTAGAAACCATTTGTATTATTCCATTTGAAGACAATTGACGCAAATCTTGCTGCTAGTAATTATTGTGTGTGATGAAAGAATACAGCTATAAAAATACATAAGTACTTAGTTAATGACGGTGAGATCACCGAAGGCTGTCAATGCTGTCATCCATCACGTCACACTAGCTGTTTGTTGATTCGATTTACTCTATCTATAGCTGTAACTAATTTGCTGACCTATATCATAGTGATAAGTATTAATTGACGACTTCTGTGGCTCAATGGTACTGCAAGTGCCTTTGAATGACAGGGTCTTGGGTTCTATCCCCGACCAAGTCATAATTGAAAGTAATATTTTACCTTCTTCGCTGGTCTGGTAGAATAGAAAACGTAGAATGTACCAGCCAGTAAAAGCCGATCGAGGGAATCGTGTGAGGAATCATGTCAATAGGCGATACGGCTAGAAACCCGTCACTATTTTGATTCCGTTTTCCACCTACAAGGCCACCAACATGCTAACGTGGTCTTTAGGTTTTATAGACATGGGCTCTGTCTACCCCGCAAGGGAGATAGACGTGTGTATTTATGTATATTTTTCAGCTTGGCATGGATCTTGGATATCTTAAGTATTCAGAGGAAATTTACTGATAGAAGTTATATTTTGCCAATTATATGGTATGTGTAATAGGTAAGATTTTCTAATTTATTTTTTTATATAAACAAGTTTTCGCTCGCAGCTCCGCTCTCTTTACTAAAGTAAGCTAAGGCTAAGCTCATAATATTTAATAAAAATTAATCTATTCTCGAACTTTTATTAAGTTGTTTGGCCAGAAGGAATTCTCAAACAGTGTATTTTTTTCATAACAAAACTTATTTGGAAAAGATATTGTATATATTGCATCAGCTAATGTGAAAAATAAAATCCGTTCTCTCATAGTAATTCACAAAAAATCTCATTTGAGACAATCTTTTAAAACTTTGCACTAACAAAGCAAGATGTTTCTCTTTCTTGACACTACTGCATTGCAAAAAAGGACTTTTAAAGATACTGACCGTCTTCTAGAACTAAATCTTTCATGTTCACGCGTAAAATTCTGGAAATGTTCCAACTATGATCGCATACTAATGGAACGTCTCTGATGTACTTGACTCCATGTGATTTGTATACAATCACAGATCACGGAATTTTACTCGCGCCATATTCCCTGCTCTGTGTATTCAACTAAAGGCCCGCTCCTTTTGTTTTGTAGAGCAACAAAGTATTGGTTTTGTAGAGCAACAAATTACTTTATGGCGAATGCCTAGATGCAATGTTATCTTCTATGTTATCCCGCTTCTTTTCATGGCATGAGACAGTTCCTACTTAAACTTGCTTACAAACCCTCCGTTTTTAGGGTTCCGTACAAAAATTGAAAAACGGAACCCTTATAGGATCACTCGTGCGTCTGTCTGTCCGTCCGTCCGTCTGTCACAGCCGATTTTCTCCGAATCTACTGAACCCACAGAACAAACTGAACCAAATTAGGTGAAATTTGGTAAGATGGTGTAATTCACAAACACGGATGTGCAAAGTAAATAAAGATTTTTTTGAAATAAGGGTCATTTTCAGGGGCCCAATCACAAAATTTTAAAAGAAAGTTTTGCAAACCTTACTGTGTCATATATCAAATGAAAGGGCTCATTATGAGGATCTTAAAAATATTTTTGCCTCATTGCGTGAGTTTGACTCACACTTGGCCGATTTTTTTCCTCCATCTTCCATCTGTGCTTCCATCTACTTACAATATTAGTAAGTTGAGTTAAATGTCATTAAAATCTGAAAGTTTTATTTCTAGATTACTTTTGTTACATTTATGTAATCTAATAAAAAACCCTCTAACCAAAATACCCTTCCTAAAATTATATTTTGATATTGATATACTTGTTTTATTTAAACACTGGCAAGATTTATATTCATATCAAAGAGATTTATTATAAACCGGTATTTTGTATGCCAGTATTAGTATGCTTTGATAGTAATAAATATATGAATACAATTATATCTAAGTCACGTCAAAAATGTCTATACGGGTTTGAATGTATCTTTTACCATTATTTATAGATTCTTGGGTTCCTATGCACTCCAACTGAGGATACAGCCGGAATCACGCTTGAACGAAATAGGCTCTGAAAACGATCACAATCGAGGGCGGAGCTAATACATACATACATTTATCACGTCTTTATCCCTTGTGGGGTAGACAGAGCCTAAGGTCATAAAACCCATAGGCCACGTTTAGCGTGTTAGTGGGCGTGAATGTGGAAAGCAGCGTGAAAGGTTAGTGATGGGTTTCTAGCCGCATCGCCTGCAACGTGATTCCTTATATTTTCGTCCAATCTCTTGACCGGCTTTTACTGTCTGCGCGGGAAGAAAAGCAACTGGTATATTCTATGTTTTACCTTTTCTCCCAAATCAGCACGGAAGAGCTAGTAAAATATAATATAAATAAATAAATATATACGGACAAATAACACAGATTGAGCTAGCCCCAAAGTAAGTTCGAAACGTGTGTTATGGGATAGTAACTCAACGATATTATGTTTTATAATAGATACTTATATATCTAGACCCAGGACCCAGGCCGATCTGAAAAAGATCATTTTCCATCTTGACCTGACCGGGGATCGAACCGACCGGGACCATCCGTGTGGCAGGCAGGCGTGTGACCGCTGCGCCACGGTGCTCGTCAATAATAAGATATAGAGTGATCGAGAAACCAGATTAGTTGTTGGAAGACTTTTTTTAACTTAATCAGAGATCAGTGTTCAGTCATAATAAGAATGTTATACATTTTACCCTTAATCCAATCCTACGTAATGTGCCTTATATTCTGGCTTGCCGTGTAGAGAGTATCCTTAATTAGGCCGATTATTATCTAACTCACGTACAAAACGGATATTAATATTCGGTACGAAATGATGAAGGGACCATATATGCACTAAGTACTATGACATCGCCATAATATAGTAACGTTATGATATGATGATGTCATGGTTAGATAATAATCGACCTAATTAAAGATACTCATACAGGGCAAGCCGGAAGGCGTCATTGGATTCAGTGATCATTACCTATGATTGATTAACAAAGGACTGGCTCAGGTCTTATAAGTAAGAGTACACTTGCTCTAAGCGAAAAAACACTCACTAATTACTTTTTTTTTTCATAAAAATGTATGCGTAAGATTCAGTGAAATCAATTAAAAACCGTGTAATAAATAAAATGCGTAGGTAATTATCGAGTTATTTATGAAGAACAAAATCGATTAGTTTTTAATCTATAAGTTGTTTCATACCAAAGAGAGGTCAAAACAATGGCTGACAAGCCGAGAGACATGAAGAGAACTCCACCGAATAGAACACATCAAAAGTTTTGAATATGATTTGTTTCAACTGAACAAAGTATTTAGGGGTCAATGTAAAGATGTATTAACGGGTCGGGTAAATAGGTTCTCAGTAGATTTATTTTATACAGGATGATTCCCTCAATTATTTAATCTTGGAAAAAATTAATATGAAAAGAAAAAAAAAACACCCTAAAATAATTCGACCAGGTGATCATTGAAAAGGAAATTAATTTTTTTTTCTAATGAATTGTTATTTATGAATGTTTCCGAGATAAACTATTACTAGGGGCTCGAAATCGTCTGTATTATACCTATGATATTATTTATCATCAAGTAGCTTGGTATAGGGAAATACTATAATATATACCTACCTAAGTATAATTATCACTTCTATTAATAAGTAATTAAAATGAATGAATATGGATACGAGTATTATTAACCATAGTCATTAATTTTATCTTTTATTGTATTTTGCTCTATTTTATAAATGTTTTAAGGTAAGTTACTTTCGATTTTTCTACTCCTTTTAGCTTGCATGAGGCGAGCACACTTCATACTTACAATAATTAGCACTTTATAAAGTGCTAAGCCCTATAGGGCTATTATATCACAAACGAATCCCTGAATCGCTAAATGGTGTTCAGGCTCGGACAACTACAATGTTTTCTTTTTTTATTTTCAAAGACCTTTTTAATGACAATCCACAGCAAGGAACTGATGGGAAAAAAATATATATCCCTACCATGTATGTATGGAAAGAACCCTACATTTTTTTAATTTACCACGGCACATACCTATGCCTATGTTCATGAGACGACGACTATGTTGACGAGCTCCGTGGCGCAGCGGTCAACACGCCAGCCTGCGACACGGGGGTCCCGGGTTCGATCCCCGGTCAGGTCATGATGGAAAACGATCTTTTTCAGAATGACCTGGGTCTTGGATGTTTATCTATATAATTATATGTTATAAAATATAGTATCGTTGAGTTAGCATCCTGCGACACAAGTTCACAAATTACTGTGGGGCTAGCTTAATTTGTGTGATATGTCCCTATATATTTATATTTATTTATGAGATACAGCCTAGTGACAGATAGACAGCCGGACATCGAAGTCTGTGAATAGGGTCCCGTTTTTACCCTTTGGGTAAGAACTCTAAGAATGAAAGCCCCTTCCACCACCATTTATGATTATTTAAGTAAAGTACAACTTCGTCAATATATCGATATGGTTTAGAATTTTTACAAGCCTTTTTGAAATACTAATAGAGAAGACCAATACGAATAATCAATTTAGTATGAGAGCGTAAATGATAATGAGAATGCGAGTTTTTTTTTAATAAGCGGTGGCAGAACGTCTAGTCCTATAAGCCAATTAATTGTCAATGCCAATGTCAGTTGTCTGATTGTCAAAATGCTATTCAATGACAACGGCTAATTGGACCCAATGAGGCAGTGCTGCCATCTGGTGATAGCATTTCAGGAACCCCTCATTGGATTTCCTGAAATGTTTAGTTCTACAGGTATTTTAATCACTATCTATCACTATGATTTTTAACTTTTGTACTAAAGGTGAGCTCGCATTTGGGAAAACTATGAGAGGAAAAGAAAAACTAAGAGCTAAATACTAAGTAAATACTATTAGTGTGCCCTCATGTATAGGAAAGATGAAATGTCCGTAATTATCCTCTTTTACACTATGAGTAAGTAAATGGCTTAGTAACAGATAGGAGCAGGTATTAGTAACAGAATCAATATCAGAAAAAAAATTAAACAATTACAATAATCATAACAGAATATTTTTTTAAATTAATTAAATAAAGTGTGTACTTATAGTAATGAGTTCGAATAGGATTAAAGCCGATATTCAAATGCGGAAAATAGAGCAAAAAATATAAATATCACAACTATTATTACCAGAGGCTATTATAGTTGTTTTAATTAGTATGAGCATTTATTATTGTGTGTATATAATATGTAATTCTTCATCGTCGTTTCAAACTATGAGTTACAAAAGATGAAATACACTTTATGAATCTCAAACTAGTTATATATAGATAAGTAATGACAAAGATACATTGGATATTAAGGACGTCAATTTGGATCAAAATCTCAAAAAAAATCCTCTTCTTTTATTTTAATATAATGAGATGTGAGTTATGAGATACCACACGAGTGTATTCATATCTTAAAGAAAGTATTTTCATTAATTTTTATTGTTTAAAGTATTTTCATTAATATTTATTGTTTAATTGGGAACTTGCATGAAGAGTACATTTTACAAAATGATAAGCCGTTGATGATTTTACAAAATGATTGAAAGTCTGTTAAGGACGCTTTTTATCAGATATCGATATATTAAGTTTGGTTATAATTGACGACGAGCTCCGTGGCGCAGCGGTTACCACGCCAGCCTGCGACACGGGGGTCCCGGGTTCGATCCCCGGTCAGGTCATGATGGAAAACGATCTTTTTCAGATTGACCTGGGTCTTGGATGTTTATCTATATATGTATTTGTTATAAAATATAGTATCGTTGAGTTAGTATCCCATAACACAAGTCTCGAACTTACTTTGGGGCTAACTCAATCTGTGTGATTTGTCCGTATATATTTATTTATATATTTATTTATTTATTTAATTGGTTGCAAAAGTCAATTTCAAAAGTTTGTAAATTAAAGATATGTTACATATCCAATATATAGCCTTCAAAATTTAAAGGAACTTTGATTAATAAATCCAGTATTTAACATATCTGGCCATCAAAGTCCTCATATTATCTCCCATATAAACTGCCAGAGAAGTGTCGTCACTTCTCTGTTTGTTATTAATTATTGTTAGCAACGTATACGCCAAGAGGTATATTTGTAACCTCTTTTTAGGTTAGTCAAGTAATTTTTTGACTGTTATTCCTATTTTGAGACCTCTTTTCACTACGAAATAATATAATGCGTAAGTTTCCCATCAAAGTAAGTACCAATCACATGAACAATTTTGCAACAATTGTTCAAATATAAAAAACATTATTGCTCTCTGACTCATTAATCTGATAACTACTGTTGTTCATTGATCACCTAAATACGCAGCGCACACAGCTTGATTATAAAAAAATTTACCAAGTGCGAGTCAGATTCGCGGATGAAGGGTTCCGTATCATTAGACTATCGAGCAAAAACGGCAATTAATCATGTTTGTGGTAATGGTATATAATGAAAATAAAATAAATATGAAAGGGGGACTCCCTTTCATATTTATTTTATTTTCATTTATTTATTTCTTTTTATATTATATACACAAAGAAATATTTCAAGAGTCCAACTATTGCTATTAATAATATCGAGCAAAAAACGGCAATTAAATTACGTTTGTTGTATGGGAGCCTCCCTTAAATATTTATTTTATTCTATTTTTAGTATTTGTTGTTATAGCAACAACCGAAATACAATCATCTACGAAACGACAACGAAGTCTCGTGCATAGGGCCGATTTTATCCTTTGGGTACGGAACCCTAAAAAAACACGCCTGGAACGAAACTGGTTTTCCCTCAAGGTCTTTATGATGTCACCTCACTATTGTATGAGTTATGGTGTATGTGTGTGTGTCCTTATTGTATCTTGGTCATGTATTGATATACTACTGTGAGACCAAGGTTAAGGGTCAATTGAATGCAGAAGGGGAATCATAATTACTCGTCTAGTTTTGATGTTAAAAATGTAAGACGCCACCTTATTATTCACGTTATACTAGTGAATTATTGAGGAGCCCGATGGTCCAGTGGTTGTGAGCTCTACGAGCGCTTACGTATGTTAAGCAACCCCTGGTGCAGTCCCTACTTGGATGGGTGACCGCAAGTGGCATAAAAATATCTCGAGCTCCTCCGTGCTTCGGAAGGCACGTTAAGCCGTTGGTCCCGGCTATCATCGTTGATTGCAGTCGTTAAGCTATGTCAGATGCCTTAAGGCAGCTTGAAAAATCTGACACCAGTGTTGGCCACTTACACATACGAAAAACAAACAGTGAATTATTTTTATTGTATTGATGTATATCCTTGTATAGATAAGGTATAGATATAGCTTATATGTAAACTAATAATATAAATAAGAAAGTGAGTTTGTTTTTTTGTTTGTTACCTCTTCACGCTCTATTTACTGAACCAATCTTCTTGAAATTTGGCATACACGTTAATAATGCTACAAAGAAGGACATAAGCTATAAAACGAGGAAGGGCAGACCTGCAATAAATCGAACCACGGTCTATGCTAGATCAATATAGTATAATTAAATTAAAATAGCCAAAAAATAAAAACTGATTTCCATTTATTATTTTTGTATTTAATTTAATTTCATTTTGTGTATTATTTATTTTTCTATTAATAATTTTTTTGTGCTTATATGGCACCTGTAACCTGAAATAAATGACTTTTTTTTAATTTCGGCATTTCCATACAAGTGTGCAGCCGCCCGAGCGATTTCTATGGGAACGTCAAATTTTTTTACTAAAGTGATCGAGTATAGCCCGTCGTTCGATTATTTACGGGTATGTCCCTTCCACTTTATATATTACGCGGGCAAAGCCGCAGGTATCAGCTAGTTATCTACTAAAAGCCTACTATTTTGAAGATCAGTTCTGTATTCCGAAAAACTTCTTTTGTTTAGCTCTATTACTACTGAAAATCTTGCGTCAATTGTGGGCACCTTAGATATAAGGGCATAATACGCGATGGGGGGTACAGGTTCAAATCCAACTTAGGTTCTTAATTTAAAACAGTACGTATTATTTTTAAACAGCTTATAATTGTCTATGGTTTCAATTAAGTACCTAGAGAAAACAAAAGGCAGAGTATCTTCTTCATAGTTTGTTGTATTCCATTAAGGATTCTAATTTTGAAGACAAAATAAAGTTAGGGGGTTCAAAATAAGCATATTTTTTAAATTACATTCATAATATTAAGGATTTGTAGAAGTTGTTTATTAAAAAAAATAAGAATTAAAATTGTAAATTTAAGTTTGATTTCTTTATTTGCAAAGGATTTTAGAAGGAAAGGAAAGCAAATTCTAACATTTGTTTTCCTTCCCTTCTATTTTCCTTGAATGAAGGCTTCTGAACCAAGGGCACATAGACTTTTGGCTTGACTAAATATATCCTGGAATGAGATAGGTACTGCGAAGTCGGGGTGAAACAAAAAGAGTGCAAAAAAATTGTATAAGAAGAAAAACATCTAACGTCTTTCTATGAAATATCACTTTTAAATTTATATCTGGCCATACTGGTTTAGTTTAATAGCATATTTGGACACCTAGTTTATATTAACATGTATTTGTAGAAATTATAAGGTTACGAAAATATTTAATAAACTAAAACTTTTTTATGGACAATATTCCTATTAGCACGGTAATCAGTCTAAGATACTAATATTCAGTTACCAAAAAAAAAATTGGACGTACTACAGTTTGAAATGATAAAATCCATATTCCTCCAAGAACCTACCTTCCATAAATAAGTACCTAGAGGTACTTAGCGAAAGATGGATTGACTTCACGAAATTAGAAAGGCATTTTCAGTTTATATTTAAAAACTAACGTCATTTAAGAAAAAAATTACATAATTTGTTTCTTTAAAACTTCGTCAACGTAAATTATAGCCTATGTCACCCGCAAATAGATAAACTTTCTATAAGTACGTGAAAGAATTTTGAAAATCGGTCCAGTAATTTCAGAGTCTATTAACGCAAACAAACAAGCAATCAAATTCTTTCTCTTTAAAATAATAGTATAGGTAAACTTAATTTCAAGTTTACCTGTTAAGTATTTACTTAACACTAACCCGGTCATTAAAAATAAACAAAAACATTCAGGAATTCCCAACTAATAAGATAATACAACAGTGTACAATCACGTGCACAATTACTCACCAGTTTTGACGATAGCCAGCAAAACTGCTAAACTGAGTAAAGTGACTGCACTTCGGGCCATGGTGGGAAACACTAGTGACAGGCAAACTCTCGCTTTGAACGTCGGATGGAGACTGAATCGCCTCGCCGCGCTCACCCCGACAGCGCGACGCCGAAGAACACTTTTATTATTCTGTAGTCTTCACCATCAATCAGGATTTGTATACAAACTAGTTTTTACATGTTAAAGAAGGTGACGCCTCTGCCGCAACGAAAAACTCAAATGAATTGACCACTATCAATTTAAAGAGGGTGATGGTTTAGCTTTGGATGTAGTTTTTTGCGGGTTTATTGTCACCTTAGCCGAATTAATGTAGGGAACAGCATTTTTCCAGGATAAAAGTACCCTAAGTCTTACTCCGTACCCCTAATATCAAACTCACTTTCGGAATAAATAACATGTTCTGATCATGGATTTAAGGAATAGGAACTCCTAAATTAAACAAGATATTCTATTTTGGTTTGCCTCATTTAATTTGTCTTGAAAAAAACTTTACTAAACTAATTAAGTTTGTTACAAAAAAGGTTTTTTTAAACTTATAAGGCATTTGTAAATGATTGGCGATACAATATCGCAGATGAACACTTTATTATGCTGTAGGGAGACTATAATTCAGGATTTTAAGCTAGGGTAATGTTTCTATGACCCTGGAATATAAAAATATTTTCTACTGCAGTGATGTAATTTCAATTATCAATCCATCACTATTTGGAGACCGTTTTCACCTATACGTGTATAAGCCAACCAACAAGCTAAACTTCATAAAACAACCCCGTCGGAAGTAAAAAAGACGTGATTACCTACTTATCCTAATCCTATCCTAACTTCCTAACTAATATTATAAATGCGAAAGTGAGTTTGTTTGTTACGGTTTCACGCCCTATCTACAGAACCGATCATCATGAAATTTTGCATACACATACGTTAGGGTACTGAGAAGGACATAGGCTATAGATCACGCGAACGAAGCCGCGGGTAACAGCTAGTTATTTATATTATGTAATCAAGTACCATACATCCCAGCATTTATTATTAAACTAGCTGTTACCAGCGGCTTTGCCCGCGTTATATGTAGCCAATGTTCTTTTCAGTACCCTAACATATGTGTATGCAAAATTTCATTATGATCGGTTCAGTAGATAGGGCGTGAAAGCGTAACAAACAAACAAACTCACTTTCGCATTTATAATATTAGTTGGGAAGTCGGGATTGTACAGTTTTATCTTATGATCCAGCATTTATCCCATAGGAAAAGTTGTTCATATTGACGGGCTGAGTAACCCGTTAAGGGTATATCGTGGATCAATTGACACGCTGTATGTACCCACTACTTATCATGAATAACACATCTAACCAAAGTTTACCATGTTATGGTGTCACATTCACACGTATGATCACATAGTATCAATCCTTGAAAATACATTAGAAGTCCACATACAGTCTTGTCAATGGCATATACAAACAATGGTTTTTGATGAGCAGAATTATAACATACTGAATCACACGTTCAAATTGAAATTATAACTACTTCTTGCAGAAAAAATGCTTTAATATATAAAAAAATACCCATTACATCATACACACACATCTTAAAAAAATACCGTTTTTCTAGAAGAATGGACTAACCGTCTCGGCTGCTGTCGAATTTTACAAAAAGAGCAAATTTAGGTTACCTTAAATTTTTACAAGACTGCAACACTTCACGCTATGCATGTAACAAATGTAACACCAAAACTCTAAATGCCTATGCCATATTTAGAAGAAACTTGTTACCTATATGGAGTACGTTACAATCATCTTTTAGTTATTTTGCACTGTCATGTTGAGCGTTTTTCTTTTTTTTTTTATTATACATACAAGTCAAGGTCTTTGGATGCGAAGGTAACCTTCTTTTTTCCAGTTTACTCACGTATTGCGAATCATCATATGAGTAAGTAACCTAAAGCCACAACAATTCAAGTACGCAATGCTGGATACAATATAATGTTCTTCCTCAAAGAAAAAAACCTCTTTTTTTTAGGAAAATTTTCTCCTCAACTCAAACGCCCTTCGGTGTATTGTTGGATTATTTATAAAGCTTCCAGGATCATGCTAGCTATCAGCTCACGACTTTTCATCCGAGACGTAATGACGAATTTGAAATTAATCGACATTATGCTCCGATGGAATTCGAACTAGCTACATTATGCATGTCCAATACTCTCCCGGGCGGTCACACGTGATATGATTTTGTTATACGCGTAGAGTAAGTGGTAGAGTCCACTAGCTACTCTACTTTGGGTAACTTTACCAGTTTTGGTACAGTATCTCTAAACATTAAATTAAAATTAAAATTTGTACTTTAATAGTAGAGTTAGAACCCCGCGGTTGTCATTTGTACTTTATCTTTACTTTAATAAGCGTATACATGAATAGAGTGACCAAATATTGGTAAAGTGCGTGGTAGGATAAGTGGTAGAGTAGCTTGCCCACATTGCTGGTCACTGTCGTCTGAGTCGTATCACGAAGTCATGTCACCGTCATCTACGATTCCGTCGGTGGGTTAAGCAGCAGTGGAACACGAAGAAAAAAACTTTGAAAATTGGCTACTTGACTAAAAAATTTTTGAATGAATGACTTTGTATTTTGTATGGGCGGCGTGAGAACTTTGTTTGGTAGCTATACGAAATATAACGTTTGTGGTAATAGTTTCATAATAAAAGTTGCAATAAATTGAGCGGACTACAATACAGTATAATTGTAATTTAAGATTCTTACTCTTACTCTTACTTCATACTTATAAAAATGGTCTTATTCACCCAACTTTAAAGAAGCTTTAAGAACACTTAACGAATCGATATCAAATTAAAAGTGTTTTTAGATGGACATTAGTACCATTGTAAACAAATTTTATATAATCTTAACATTAGGCAAATACCGAATTTCACAACGTGAAACAGAAAGAACGTGCCTATTTTACACATGACAATGTTGTACGTTTTCTAAACTTTTTGTTTGAGAAACGACGTTTAAAACTGGGCCAGTAATTTACGCAAGTATGAAAAAGAATAACATGTTCATTAGTTAAATAGATTATTTACGCAAAGGTTGCTCATAAACTATACATATTATGTGCGCACATGTGGCTCGTGCGGCCTGAAAAAAGCTATGTAAAAGTGTTAAAAATAGCACCTATTAACGCATCTGTATTAAAAGTGCGAACTCGATCATCGGTCAATATAGCGACGTGAACTAGGTCGGGTCCTGTCTCTTAATTAGTTCAGCCGGGTTAATCTCAAACCTTCCAATAATTTCTACTTTTCCCGAACTCTAACCGTAAACAATACTAATACAGTGCCATGATATTTTTTTTTTGTTATTTTTCTTCATCGTAGTCAAGTAGTATATGATTTAATTGATAAAATTGGCTATCTAGGGATACCATTTTTGAGCGGGCGACTTCAAAAGACGAGAATTATTCCATTCAAAAATCATTCGGATTCGAGGGGTCTCTTGTTCAAAAGTAGCACTCCACGAGTCAGACCCGAATATAAGCTCAGAGTTGAGTTGAGCTGCGTGCGTTACTGCTATATGAATCCAAAACGATACAATAAGGCGATATATCGACTTACTACTTCTTGAGTACCACTAAAAACAAATCAATCATAAAATGAAATAAATACGATTTAAGTTCTGAAAATAGATTAACCTTGAGGAGATGCACAAGCACACAAAGCTCCGCGTTATGAGGCATGCGATAACTACTTAGTTTTAATCAACTCTGTCTGGGACTATTCCCAGATAGAGTTAATTAAAACCATGAGCTCATTAAAGACACAGTGTTGGATAAATTATGTATTACACGTGTATTACACGATATATGGAATGTATATAAAGATATGGTTGGCATTCCAAATAAATAAAAAGGATGAAAAGAAAAAGGCGTCCCTTAGTTACTGCATACCAGAAATAATATTTCTTGTACATATGCAGCGTCTTATCCTTTTTTTATCCACTCTGCATCCATTACCAATCTGGTCTGCAGTGCTCCGGTTTTTAAATCTGTATAAACAATCTTAATTATCTTGAAATTTGTATAGAATGAATGTACGTACTCAAACTCAGAGCAAACTGTGCGGTAGTGCGGTTCCGTGCCTCCGAAGCCACACGCCGATTCCATCGCTTCCTCCACCGCAGCAGTGTACAGTACAGATAAATATTAAGAAATATAAGCACATAAAAAAATATTTACGATGGCGAACTTATCTCAAGATAGGATCTCTACCTATCAACCGGCAAATAAATTTAAGAACTCAATGTGTCTCAGTGAAATGAAAGTTAATTTACGTTTAGCCCTTTCGATGGTTCAATGTTGCAGTTTCATAGTTCAATATAGGTAGTCAAAAGCATCGAGCTATAAATCCATTGCAATTAAAGTTCTATTACTTCGACGCAAAGGTCCTTTAGTAGTGACATGATCTTCAAGCGACTACGTATAGAGAACATCACTAGTACTCTGTTAGCGATTACAAATGTTAAGAAATCCCAAGCGTCGTTCCCACTTGGATTGGTGACCACAAGTTGCATATAATATCTGTAGTCTTTCGTGCTTCGAAAGGGGTCCCGGCCGTGTAAGCTGAGAAGGGTGGAATGAATGTTAGATAAGTGAAAAATCACAAACTCATGGAAAGGCTTATAAATATGATTAGAGAATAAGGTAAAAACAAAAAAAATATATATATTTTCTATATTCTATTTTTGTATGACTGAATTTGCCGCAATAACTTTCGTACCGAATAATATTTCGTATGTAGATAGTTTTGATCAAATTTGCAAATTCGTAAGGCATAAAAAGTTCAATGAAATATTTTCGCAAGGTTCAAATATTTTTTTAATTATTTCATTCTTTTGCAGCGGGCTTGCCCGTCTAACTTAATAGGATCATAAACTTATCGTATCGATATCAAATTATAAAAAATGCTATACATCGTGTTTATCCTGGATTTTGTGATAATGACTCATAATATTTTAGGAGCTTTATTTTTTTTTCATAATTTTTAACACAAGCCTATTATCTTGATCATTCAAGCCAATTCCTCGGGAACGTAGTTAAAAAGATATTTACGCGTACGAATATTCTACCTCATAGCTCAATTTTTTTTAAAGCACTATGTATCTAGCTCCTAGTGAGCTTTTGCTTTTGCTACTTCACTGAACTTTTGAGTTGAGTGTAGAGTACCTTCAACCTATCAGAAGAACATCACCAAAGGCCCCCAGGAGGGACAAACCTCTGCTGAGGGCGTTACATGCGTGTGCAAGGCTTGGAGAGGCAGCAAACTCTCATATGCTTGATGGGCTGCGATTTGCATACATAACCTGAAGGGCCGAACTGAGAAATATTGTCAAAACAATAACTTTGGAGAGCAGCAACTCTCATGTTTTGCCGTATGATCTACACGTCATCTATCAGCCATGATGAAATCTACAAGTATCAGCTGATTCTAAGCGTGTTTCCGGCTGCCTGGTCACCATTTATGTGACGGAACCCATTGATTACTATTGTGACAGCATGATAGTTTCTATTTGTGATGTAATATGGTTCAACAAAATTTGATGAGTGAACGCGTGTGCCGTGTGGTTCCCAGCAGAGTAGAATAGGACCACTCCAAATCTTTCCGTGGATATCGTAAAAGGTGATTTAGGTAACACAAGCTAAACAAAGCTTTTAAACATCAAAGAAACCTCGTCTGGCCAGCGTGGAGGGTGTACGCCAAATCCTCTGACTGATCTGGCTAATATATGGGGTAGTGCAGAGAGGGTCGTGCTCCTGCAGTGCAGACTTAAAAAGACCTGATGATGATGATGTTCTGTAAATTATAGACAAATACTTGTGAATAAAAAGTACCAAAATTACCCGCGCGGCGAATTGAACCTAGAACCTCTCGGTGAACGGAGTAGCGTGTTAACCACTGCGCCTTGGAAGCCGAACATCAACGTTATCAATAAATTATTCGTAAATCAAATATTGTATATACCAAACTCAAGCCACATAGAAAATTAAAATTACCACAAATAATACTCTAAAGTTGCTGACTGTGCTATAGTCGTATCAACTTAATCAAATTAAAGCAGTCTCAAAGCTTTTCGTGATAAACAACATTTACGGTCAATTCCTAACAAAAATATAGATATTAAGAAGTCCTTCTAGCATGGGAAAATTAAGGCCATCGGCTAGATTTATATGTGGCCTCAAAGTTATTTATAGCCATGTTATTCTTGTTGTACCAATCAGACTGTGACGCCGTGAGGTTGTTCACCCGCCCCTTAAATTGCTTGTTATGTAACAACTCTTTTTTGAGTCATTGGATACAAAAAATAATTAGTTTTTCTTTTATAGACTGCCCGAAAAATAGTGTGTATCTGTATGCGAGATTCTTTGCATAGCTTGATAAAAATGCAACTAGCTTTGATTATTATAGATAAAGGCAATTAGTTATGATGAGTGAAAGAACTTAATTAATGATTATTTAAGGTAATTCATCATCTGAGAGTTTTCCTGTATCCTTTACTGTGGTGCGTTGGTTCTGGATAGTGGTGTGCGTTGGTTCTGGATAGTGGTAGGGTAGTATTATGGCAGCATTATGATGTGATATTATTTTGGCAAAGTTTTTGCGGCCCTCCTCGTGCCTCAAGTCAATCCTCCTCGAGTAGCTCTAAAACCGAAGACCGGGAAAATGATCTTAATGTTATCACTATCCCTACATAATTTGAAACAAAGTCGCGTCCCGCAATGTCTGTCTGATACTCAGACCTTTAAAGCTACGCAACGGATGTTGATGCGGTTTTTTTTAATAGATAGATTGATTCAAGGAAAAGGTTAAATGTATAATACTTGCCCAAGCGCAACCGGCTGCTAGTGATTATTGAAGTAAGTATTTTCGATTAGACAGACGCAGCTATATCCTTTCTTCTGACTGGTTCAGTGTTCTCAAAAGACATCGGAATCACATCATCATTTACTAAACGTTACCGAGACGTTACCAAATAATGTCAAGTGTCAGGCTTTCAGCATAAAGGCCTTATCGGCCGTATCGTCAGGTGTCGGCGGAAGCACCTCCGCCTTTATGCTGATAACGGAGTTTCTTGCTCCAGCTAAATGTTCTTCAATAGTACGTAAATAATAGCTGCTTATTTTTTTATTTATACCTTTGGATGTATCAAAATAGGGTTAAAGACATTTTATTTCTCAAAAGAATACAGTTAATTCACTTACAGAGAAATAATTAAACTACATAAAGTAATTAACATGACGGCGGACTAAGTATAAATACAATAGTAAAGTGCAAGTTTACAATAAAATATAGGTGAGTAGATTACAAATCACTAGTCAATTTTATATAGGGTAGTTTAGACGAAACACCGGCAACCGGCACGCAGCGCAAGAGTATGAGTGCAGTTTACGCTGTTGTTTATTAAGGTTGCGACCATAGTGACGAGCGGTGAGCGGAGATGTTGCAAGATAAGGTATTTATTTATGTAAGTATGTTTGGTGGCTATTACTAGTTTATTATTATAAGTATGTTTATTATATATACATAGTATATTTTGTGTATAGGTTTATTATATTATATATTTGTATCTTTATTTTTATTGTCTATCTATATATTTTTACTTTGTTTTTATTCTAAAGATGCTTTTATTACCTGTACATAAATATATTATTCTACATTTTTACCCGACTGACCCACCCACAAGGAGGGTAATGTTTTTCGAGCCTATGTATGTATGTATGTATATATCTATGTATGTATGTATGTAAATATGTCTGTTCCATTGTTGCATCCTGTAGCTTAAACGGCTGGACCGATTTTGAAGTGTGAGGTGTCAGTAGATTCGCATTCTTCCCCGGAGTGTCATAGGCTATGTTACGTCAAAAAAACTAATATACAGCGGATGTTAACTGGTAAAAACTGGCAAAACGTAAGCCCCTCTTGTAGCCATAATGCATTGACCAATTTTGGAAAACGAGGTCTTTTTAGATTTGTGTTCTTCCCAGGAGCGTTGTAAATTATATAACGTCAGTTAAAATATATATTTTTGGGTACAAATGCAACAATTTTGCAGGAATAAATACTAAGTTCTTGTAAAGCGAGCTAGATGGCGCTGGGTCAATTTTAAAACGCGCTATTGTTGATTTTTTGCATTTATTTATAAGCCCGGAGAACTCCTTGCTAAATTTTGCGATTTCAAGCCCAAAAAACACCCGCTTCTGACGGAGTCTCAAACGGAATGCTCAAACGCGATCCACATTCCTTCCTCCTTCTCCTTTTGAGCATCTTCTATGCGTGTCTTGTAAATTGCAACCTTCCAGCTGCCTCGAAGGAAGCACTCGTGATCGGCATTCCCAAGCTAGGCAAAGACTTGAAAAACCCCACATTATACCGATCTATTAGCCTATTGAGTTCTTTGGGAAAGATCTATGAGCGGATTTTCATAAAAAAACTCAAGGACTATCTATGTAAGCCTAGGCTCATCTCCGACGAGCAGTTTGAATACCGGGCCAAACATACGTGTCAATATCAATTGCACCGCCTCACGGAGCATATCCTCAGATTCCGAACCAGGGATCATCCCACAGGAGTACTCTTTTTCGGAATAGCGCAATTCTTCGATAAAGTCATCTTCATATCGTTCGATACTTCTGGTCGAATAGGACCTTTCGCAACAGAGTTAAAGGATGTCTCCAAGACCCCGTCCAATTTGAGCCCGCGTTCTTCAAGACGCTGTTTTTTCACCCTTTCTGTATTCGTTTTACACATACGATATCCCTAAGACCCTTTCGTCGTAGAGTTGGATCTATTCGCTAACGATACGGGGTCCCTATACGTCCCACCACATGAAATTAGTCATTGTGAGCGTCTCCAATCCGCAGTCGACTTTAGGCTTGTGGTTTAGGGTGATCGAGGTTAATCTGGTGTAGTCAAACCCTCATTAGGATCAGTCTTCCTGTACGACAAGTCCATTCCCTGGGCTAAAAAAGATAAATACCTTGCTGTTGTACTCGACAGTCTCATGACTTTTGGTCTCCAAATTTCCAAAGCCCGCAACCATGTAGCCTTTGTATCAGGCTAGGCCATCTCAATCCTTGGATGCAATGCTAGAATGTCACTTACAAATAAGTTGAGTTGAGTTGTTAATAATTAAGCTTTGCATCCGCCTGATCATGACCTACGACAGCGTAGTATTCTGCCATAGCACTTCATCATTTCATTCACTACGCTTCCGGTAATCACAAGTAGTTACGAATGAGAGAACTACTTAATAATATATGGATTAGAGTAAGGAGAGTAAGTAGGATTAGCTCCGATTATTGGTGACCGCCCAGCGGTCCTGGGTGCGTTGCACCTTGAATAGGGGCCTATTCAAGGTGCAACGCACCCAGGACCGCTGGGCGGTCACCCCCTTCTGGCAACCTAGGTTTCGACGATTTGCATGCATAACCTTCAGGTTATGCATGCAAATCGCGGCTTATCAGGCAAGAAAGTTTGCTTCTCTCCAAACTTTGCGTTCGCAAGCAACGCCTAAAGCCGAGGTTCGTCCCTCCTGGAGCCCTTAAGTGATATTTGCTTTACAGGTTGAAGGTACACCTCAAAAGTCTGGTGAAGTGGCAAAAGCTCACTCTGAGCTAGCTAGTATTATCAAACGTATATAGTGAAAAGTAATGCCAAAATACTAGGAACCAGTAATTATAATAAATATATAATAATACTACAAAGTAATGAAAGTACATGACAGATTTATTTAAATTTTATATGATTTAGATTTAGAAAAATAAAATGCTGGGTGGCGTTAGTGTCGCATAACACAGTGCCTTAAGAAATCTAAACTCAATCACAGAATACATAATAGTACAAAGCGCAACAAACATGCAAACAACAATCCCTAAGCGTGACAAAATTGATACAAGATGGTTCCGAATTAAAGATTCTCAATTTTCATATCATTTGAGATTGATTGATTTTAAAGGCTATGGTTCCACAGATCACATCCATACGCTGCGGCAGGTTATACAGAAAACCAAAGAGCCGGCCACTATATTTAGCGTTTATGGACTATGTAATAGCCTTCGATTCGATTGGCCATGGGCTATTAGCGAAACATGGGCCATGCTTCGGTCCCTCCGGTGATGCCGTATTGACCATAGCTGTATCGAAGTCTATGCCAAAACGACACCCCGAGTACAGGAGCAAAATACGAGGGCACAGCAGATAGGGGTTTGAAAGGGAGACGTACGTCATTTCTCTGAAACAGGCGGAGTCGCTTCAGGGCCATGCTCAATGACCTCAATGAAGTTTCCCAACAAGTGGGCCTTATATTGAACATGAACAATACGAAAATAATGTCGAATGTTCATGTTGCACCTTCACCAGTGATTGTTGGAAACTTAACCCTTGAACCTGTAGAGTAGTACATTTACTTGGGTCAATTGATCCAGGTAGGAAGCTCCAATTTTAAGGACAATGTTTTTCAGTGATACCGACTTGGCTGGGCACCGTTCAGGAAGGCTCACAGTGTCTTCCCGTCAAAAATACCTCAGTGGCTAAAGTCAAAAGTCTACGGCCAATATGTGTTATCAGTGATAATTTACGGGTCCCTTATTATGGGTCTCATAAGAAAGCTCTAGGTTGCTCAATCAAAGAGCTATGGAGAGGTTTATGCTCGGAGTTTCTCTGCAAGATTGATCAGAAACGGAGAGATCCGTAGAGAAACAAAGGTCATCGTATGTCGATGATGCTCTGCAGATTAGCTATTTGAAGTGGCAGTAGGTGGAGCTTACATCACGAAGAATCGATGGCCAATGGGGCAGAGGTCTTCCCAACACTCAATTCTTCTGGCAACACCCATAGCCCGATTGATATTACCTACTCATAAAGATCCAGGCACATTTTTGGTTATGTTAAGAATGTCACCTACTATTAGCAAATAGCATTTTTGTGCTAAATATCTTGGTTTGTTGGAGAACATTTTGAACCCCTTCTTTATCAGCAAATTTACCATCTTGTGAACCCAAATGGAGAGCCGAATCTCTAGTACATTATTTCAAAATGTTTTATTGTAAAATTCCAGACGTAAATATCGCTAATGGTCAGTCGGGTTCTTTAGATTTTTAATTAAATTACTTGTTTTTTTTAGTTTTAACATTTGTTTTCTAAAATATATAATTTTAATTTCCTTTTAAAAGTACCTAGTGATTTAGCTTCTTTTATATCTATAGGTAATTGGTTATATATTTTCACACCTTCAAATTGAATATTTTTTGTACCATAGTTTGTCCTTGGGGCGCGGGATATCAAATGATTTGCATTTCGCAATTTCATTTTTTGTGTTTGACTTTTTTTATGGAATGTTAGAAGTGTATGTATTTTATTGTTAAGAATTTTGTAAATTAAAATGCATGTGTAGTACATATATGATTGGTTTATCGTCATTATTTTAGTTTCCGTATATATTTTTTTTGTCGTAGTTAAAAAGTGCTTTAACTAGTTTATTTTGAGCTCTTTGTAGTGGTTCTATATTAGATTTTGCGGCTGTGCCCCAAACTTCTATGAGGTAATCTATGTGTGGTTTTATTAATGAATTATATATAATATATTTAATTTTATGTGGAAGACAGTTAGTTATTGCACGAAGGGAACCTGTTAAGGATGTTAATTTAGTTTTAATTGTATGAATATGTTGTTTCCAGTTAAGAGAATGGTCCAAGGTAATGCCAAGATATTTTTCGCTAGGTTTTTGTCTTAGTAAATCATTGTTTATTTTAAGCTGTATTGTAGCGTCAAGATTTTTGTTTTTAGCTTTAAATGTAACAAAATTCGTTTTTTCAGTGTTAATTGTAAGAAGATTTGACAAAAACCAATCGTTTAAATTATTGAGATCTTTTTGTGCTTTGGTTTTTAAAGTTTTTGCTGAGTGGCCATAATAAAACAAGCACGTATCATCTGCATACAGGGATATGTCAGCCTTAAGGCCCAAATCTTTTATATCATTGACGTAAATTAGAAATAAAAGTGGCCCTAATATGGAGCCTTGAGGTATGCCGAATGTCATTAAAGTTGGAGCACTCTGATGCTCTTCTATTTTAACTATTTGCCTACGGTTCTGGAAATATGATTTTAACATATCGTGTGCTTAACCAGTGATACCAAGCTTTGTCAATTTTGCAAGAAGTAGTTTGTGACTGATAGTATCGAACGCCTTCTTAAGATCTATGAATACGCCGAGTACTACTTGTTTTTCATCAATTTTATTTTTAATTTTGGTCACAAGGTCTATTGTTGCTGAGAGCGTATTTGATTTTGGTCTAAATCCATATTGTTTGTTATACAAGAAATCTTTTGATTTTAGGTATTCCTCTATTCGAGAGTAGATGACTCTTTCAAAGATCTTTGAAACTACGGGTAATACTGAAATTGGACGATAATTGCACGGATCTGATTTATTACCGTTCTTATAAATTGGTGTTACTCTAGCAATTTTCAAGGATTGCGGAAAGACTCCTTTTTTTAAGCAATCGTTTATACTGTTGGTGAGTGGGATGGCAATTATATTTTTAAGGCATTTGATGGTTTTGGTGCTGATACCATCTATACCGGAGCTAGTGTTTGGATCAAGGTCATCAATAATTTGCATAATTTCGTCCACGGTTGCCGGCACAAAATTTGTAAGTTCAGTCGCGTTATCTTCATTTGGTGATTGAGTTTCACTTCGGTCGCCTTTTTGGTGTTTTTTTGGTATTTTGCTTGCCAATATTGATCCTATAGGATCCTATAGAGATATAACTATTAAAACTCTCACAAATTTCTTGCATATCTGCAATTGTTTTCGAGTTCACAGTGAGTTTATCCGGTGCTGCCGTATGTCTAACTTTGTTACTAGCTAATTCATTGATAGCTTTCCACATTTTTTTTGGCTTGCTCATGTGATCTTTGAAGAAATTACAGTAGTATGCCTTTTTTGTTGTTTGTATTTTCTTAAATACTTTGCTTCTAGCTTCTTGAAATTCCTGTTCTAGTTTTAAATCTTGTTTATTTAATTTATAACGATGCCAAATTTCATTTCGCTTATTGATGTCCTGAATAATATCTTTTTTGATCCAGTCTTGACGTGGTGGGTTTAGGTACTTTGATTTAGTGACTTTACTTGTAGATAGACATTTTAGTATTTTCTCTTCCAATATTTCATATGTATTGTCGTCTTTCCTTATACTTTTTTCTGCTGAATCATATAACTTTTTATAATTTACTGCTGTGTAATTCGTTTTTTGGACTGTTTTGCTGTAATGGTTTTCAACTTCTAAGTATATTTGTCGATGGTCGGACATTGATGATTCAATTAGACTAAAGTTAAAGTTGTTGTCTTTTAAGTTAGTACATACATGATCGATAATGGTGTTTGTGGAATCTGTTACACGCGTGCAGTACTTTCGGCTGATTTTGTTTATAATCCTAAAGTTATACTCTTTTAATGTATTTTTATATTTTCGAGTTTCTCTGTCTGGTACTAGTAAATCGAAGTTGAAGTCACAAAAACTATAGCTCTATTCCTTTTTACCAGTTGTTGTGAATACATTTCAAGGAAGTTGTCAACATTTTTCTTATTGGGGTTATATATGGCACCAATATCCAAACATTGTTTTTCAAGATGTATCCATAGGTAGTGATCGTTGTCAGCTATACAGTGCTCTTCAATGATCCTGTGCTTTAGGTTGTTGTGAACATAGATTGAAACCCCACCTCCTATACGGTCTTGTCTGAAATTGTTGTAGTGGGTGTAGCATGGAATGTGAAGTTTTTGAACGTCTGTTAAAATGATGATTAAAAAAACTGAACTCTCTGGCAATATTTTTATGTCGGAAACAGAAGCCCTGAAGAATAAAGATAATAAAAAAAAAAGTTTAAAAAAAATTAGAACTCCCATTCAAATTCACCGATCACCTGATCAACTTTCTATGGCACACCAATTTTTCTTTAAATTTACTTTTTTCCTGTTTGTATGTAAATTCTATGATGGATTCTGATTCCGTAATTAAAATATTGCTTGGGAGTTCTGAATCACGAATCAATGACTATAAGTGCGATGTGAATTCGCCCAAGAATGTTTATTTTCAAAATTTAAACGAGCTAAAGACGCCCAAAAAGTACTTACTGTCTTATTGAGATCCCCCTTTTATTCCTTTTTTATAATTTGTAGTCACAGCTGCAAATAGAAATAGGCATTCCCTAAAAAGTCTCGTCTGATTAGGGTTTACAGAAAAGATAGCAATCTGACAGGTGGACTGACGTTAGTACCTTTGAATCGTACGGCCCCGGGGTTTGATCTCCAGCCAGTAATATAGGAAAACTATCTTCTTCGTGTGACCTGAATTTGGATGTTTGTCTACATAAGCATCTATTAAAAAAAATGGTATCAAACTTGCATTCCACGACCTGTAGTTAGCTCAATATTTTTTGTTAGGTTGGTTTGTTTGCTTTTCGTGTGCGTAAGTTGCCAACACTGGTGTTAGATTTTTCAAGCTGCCTCAAGGCATCTGACAATGCTTTAACGACTACCATTAATAATGACAGCCGGGACCAACGGCTTAACGTTGCCTGAAGAACAGTTAGTCAAGTTGGCACCACTTTTAATAGGTAAGGTTTGAAAAGTAACCTTAGTATTGGACCTATGAAAGTGGCGATTTTTTACCGCTTGCCATTTTGTTTTTAAAGGTAAACACATTATTCAAACTTGAAAGTAGCCTATATTATTAACATTCTGCATGCATTAAATTTTGTTTTTGTGTATTTAATTATTGGAAAATGCTTATAAAAAGAACTCGTTTCAGGTTTGTCCATTTTAATCAAAAATGTAGCCATAATTCTATTATTTTTCTAACTTTTTGTAAATTTTAGAATGCCTAAATTAGGCTTAATGTTGTCCATAACTACATACAAAATTTCATTTTTGTGGAATTTATCAAACCAGAAATAATACTTAAAAAGTTAGTATGAAAAATTTACTTTGCTTGAAATTCTCTATAGAAAACACCAGTTTCATAGGTAAGGACCTAATATTAAAATAACAACGAAGAATGGGCATATATAGACTGGACAAAAGAAAAAAAATTTATACAACTAGCCAAAAGGATTCGGAATCCAGCCAACTCGACGTCATCTTATGTTAATAGACGTCGACTTTCGCTAACATCTTTTTACCAACACAAAAATGTTGGATAATAATACCTTACATACCTATATAATAACGTCTTTATTCTAAACGGGGTAGGAAAACTCTAAAGCCAAAAGACCCAAAGGTTACGTTAAGCGTGTTTAGTAGGTGTAAAACGAAATCTATTAGTGATGGATTGCTAGACGCATGGCCTATTAAAATGATTTCATAAATTTTTGCCCAGGCAGCATAAAAAGCATTTAAAGATATATATTCCAAACTTCTGAAAAACTCAATACTATCGCATAACAAACATTAGCGCTTAAGAGTATCAACTTCCTGTAAATTTTCATACAAAAAGCGATAACTCTTCCACCCCATAAACCTTTACGAAATAAGGAAATTTTGGTGTCATTCGATTTAGCACACCTCAATCTAGGGCTAACCGTTTCTTTTTTATTGATTTGGTTTAGATTAATTTAAATAAATTAAAATGCCCCGGGTATTTTTTAATTAAAAAATATGGATAATTGCTTAGATGCTCATAACTTTTGTCGTAAGCAATATATCTTAAATGTCAAAACGTACAGCCCTACTTCTCCAATTTATCAATAATGTGTAAAAAAAATATTTAAATTGAACTATGTTTAAGGGGTGGGAAGCGTTATCGCTTTTTGTACAAAAATTTACAGGTAGTCGATCTTCTTAAAATCCAAGATGGCTAACTTGCAAAGAAGCTTTTCGTTCAAGTCATCTCGGTTATGGACATATTTAGTATCGCTCACGTTTTCTCTTAGCTCTACAGCTGGTAGCTTATTAGTTAAATGCTTTTATCGCCTAATATTGAGGACTGTTTTCTACCACTTAAAACAGAGCAGTCGACAATGTTAATAATAAATAAGGATATTTAATTATAATTGATAACAAATATGGATATTTTAACAAAATAAAGAAAGACTGTGCCTTTAGTTTTATTAAGGGTTTCCTGTTAGACTGACGTTTCTTACTTTACATAAACTGCAGGCTTATTTATAATTAAATCAACATCACCTATATGATTGGAACCTTTTTTCTACGAATACACGCATTTAAAAAAGAGAGAAATAAAGAACTTCTCTCTTGCTGAAAAAAAATATATAATGGTAAAACTCTTCGACTCTAGAATATTCTGCCCGTTGATACTAAAGAAACCTCTACTATAATCAATTCATTTAAAATCTTTTTCAATAGATAAGTTCGTTCTCTTTATTGTCCATCCTAACTAATATTATAAATGCGAAAGTGAGTTTGTTTGTTTATTTGTTTGTTTGTTACGCTTTCACGCCGCATCTACTGAACCGAGCATCATGAAATTAAGCATACACATAGGTTAGGGTACTGAGAAGGACATAGGTTATATATCACGCGGGCAAAGCCGCGGGTAACAGCTAGTAGCATATAATCGTATTAAATTGTAACATTGTTTTATTTTGAGACATTAAAGTTTATGAAATTAATAATTATATCACCAATGATAGCCGGAGCCAGTGGATAAACCTGTCTACTGAAGGTAGTATCATCCCAGTGTATTCCCTGGAATCCCGGCTGCGTCCTCACCTGTAATGCTGCGGAGCCCGGGGTCCGCTATTAATGGGTACTTACTAAGGAGTATACAGGTTGTAAAGAAATTTATTGATATCCGAAAAAAAAATTGTTAAAAACATTAGCTGTGTGGTACCGGCCTAAAATCACTTCGGCGTTTTTATTAATTCAGTTTAAAATTTTGGTTTTTTACCTAAATTATTAGCCTCTACCAAAGCTCCTGAAGCATGACTTAAGGTTTTCTTAAATGAGAAAATTGAGAAATTTTATTAAGTTTAGTTAAAGTAGTCTAAACACACTAAAAAGATCTCTACAACCCGTCTGGCTAGCGTCGAGAGAGTAGACCAAATTCTCTGACTGCTCTGGCTAATATATGGCTCTGGTAGAAGATAGAGGGTTATGCTCCAGCAGAGGAGACTAAAAATACCTGATGACGATGATGAAAATTATTCTGAAATTTCTTTGAATCCTGGAAAAACAAATATTTAAAAGGATGCCAATGAGTTAAAAAAATATCCTTTTGTTTTGGCTAGCATAGACCTTGGCAAACATACCTAATAAGCCCCACAACACACGACTAAGCTCGAAAATTGTGTACGTTAAATCGCTGACTGCGTGCCAATCCACAATCCTCGCACCAAACTAGTGGCCAGTCACACTCACCCTGACGTCGGCTATAACAGTCGATGCGAACAGGAAGACAGGCGCCGCGAGTCCTATCTAGCGGGTCGATGGGGTTGTTTATTAAATCCAATTTTATTAAGTTTAGTTAAAGTAGTCTAAATACACTAAAAAGATCTCTACAACCCGTCTGGCTAGCGTCGAGAGTGTAGACCAAATTCTCTGACTGCTCTGGCTAATATATGGCTCTGGTAGAAGATAGAGGGTTATGCTTCAGCAGAGGAGACTAAAAATACCTGATGACGATGTTGAAAATTATTCTGAAATTTCTTTGAATCCTGGAAAAACAAATATTTAAAAGGATGCCAATGAGTTAAAAAAATATCCTTTTGTTTTGGCTAGCATAGACCTTGGCAAACATACCTAATAAGCCCCACAACACACGACTAAGCCCGAAAATTGTGTGCGTTAAATCGCTGACTTTGCGTGCCAATCCACAATGCTCGCACCAAACTAGTGGCCAGTCACACTCACCCTGACGTCGGCTATAACAGTCGATGCGAACAGGAAGACAGGCGCCGCGAGTCCTATCTAGCGGGTCGATGGGGTTGTTTATTAAATCCACCCCTGTTTGACCTTGTTTTTAACGGTCACAGGTCAGATAGTTCGCAAGGATAGTTTTATACAAGGTAAGATTACCATCTATCAGAAAAAGAAAGAATTGTTTGTGAACATTTATATCCTTGGGAAACATTGTTGAGATCGTTCGGGTTGCGAGCCAAATATTATTGAAAGAAAGTAAGTTAGGATTTGATGGCTTATCTACTTAGAGCAAAGAAAAGTTTAATTAACTTGTCAAACAGCAAACCAAAAAAAAAATAGAATATTCTTTAATTTGATGAAAATTGTCCCATAGCAAAATGAAACCCTTCGTGCGCGGATACGACACGGATATGGCCAATTATTTTTTTCAGTCTTAAGGTACTAGGGTATGCGAAACTTGCGCCCGCCATCCAGCAATTTATTCTAAATACTAAATGCAAAGGTGGCTACTTATGAGTGTAGCCTGCTTTTCTCTATATTTTTCAAACGAAAATTATTAAAAAAAAATATCCAAAAAATACTAATAAGTTATTTTCTTGCGCAGTTAATAATAAGATCTGCTATGTCGCAAACAGCTTAGTATGCAACCGAGAAACGGTTTAGATGAGAAGGATGTTTTACAGCATTTTCTTAAATTTTACACCCTAGAACATATCCCACCTACTTAGGTATACGAGTACTTACTCGTGTTTACTTTGTGTACATAGTGCATCGGTTACGTCTAGTAACAATCATATTTTTCAACTTTGTGTCCATTGAAATAAGAACGACACGGTTACATGTTTTTACACGTACCTTTATTCCTATTCTAGAAAAGTTTGGCAAACTCAGATAGGAGGATTTACAATTCAATGCAAACTTACACATTGAGTTTCAGGTTCAGGACATTGCTACGAAGGAGGACAATGCAGAAATTGTAAAGAAATTTAGAACAAAGATTACCGGGCGCAGTATCCAAATTTTTACAGCAGTTTCAATACCTGATACATTACTTAATGGGAAAATCAATAAAATTTTACTGAGTACGTGATAGGCATACATACATACATATAGATAATACAAATTTTACCAGACGAAATAAAACATGGCCAAGGGGTCTTGAATCAAAAGATCTTATTCAGGGTATAAGCTGGTTTTGGTTAGTTAGGTATATGTTTCCTTTATTTTCACTCGAAACAATTGCACTTTTTGTTTGCAATCCTTTATTTTATTTTGAAAACAAACAGTCAATGTATCTTATTATAAAGCTATTTCGATACTAAAGACCATTTACAAAAACTTAAACTCAAACTCAAAAATTTTATTGCATAACTGTATAGTTATAGATGGTACAATATGTTAAGTATCAACAGTTTGCCCTTTCAGGCATGCAATGTACAGTGTACAAAGTATACTAATTTCTTGGTCTACTTAAAAGCAAAGTATTCATTTAGGACATAAAATACATGCTCTAATAGCCAAGACTTTAGTTGACGTTTAAATATGCTACAATCATTAATGCTCTTTATTACTAGCTACATGTTCTCGACTCAACAAATATCGGGAAAAGCAACTATCACAGCCATAAGAATAAATAGATGTATTGAAAACTAAATAAATAGGGACAAATTACACAAACTGAGGTACAGCTAGCGCAACAAAAAAAAAATAATTGCGGTAAGTTGACGGATCCACCATAAATTATTGTTGATTTCTAACTATTATGAATTTTTCGAATCTCTCGTTAATAATTCTAAAAAAATATTAAAATCACGCTTTTTGTGAACTCTCATTCTCTCAAACTCAATAACAACTAATCACTTGGCTCACCCCGTCGAAGGAGCAACTTTTTCTATGGGATTAATACTAGGAATCCGAAAATTTTGATATTTACAGTTAACGGTTGATCTGTCCATTGGTATCATTGTAGTATCGAATTTAGGAGAGAAATAACTAGATTATTTAGATTATAATTTAAGAGGAAATAAATAAATACGGACAAATAACACAGATTGAGCTAGCCCAAAAGTAAGTTCTTAAGTAAGACTTGTGTTATGGGATACTAACTCAATAATACTATACTTTATAACAAATACATATATAGATAAACATCCAAGACTCAGGTCAATCTGAAAAAGATCATTTTTCATCTTGACCTGACCGGGGATCGAACCCGGGACCATCCGTGTCACAGGCCGGCGTGTTGACCGCTGCGCCACGGAGCTCGTCAAACGAAATAACGAGCATTATATTATTTGAAACTAAGGTAAATAAGAATACCTACTTTACACTACATAGGTATTCTGTTTTCCAACCACACTGAGTAGTGATTCAGGTTTTTCTATGAAACAGGTAAAGTTATTCATGTGACAACTACGACCACCAATCACACAGAATACCCGTAATACAGCTTTCAAATTTAATGGAAACGATGTATCAAACCTATATTAAAAAGACCATAAATAAGAACAACTTGCAAGCGTAGCAGAGCACGGTAGTTATTATTACATTTTGTATAGGCCATTTGTATTTTGAAACATATAACGTGAAAGATCGCCGTGTGGTTCCTGGCAGAGTAGAATAGGACCACTCCAAGTCTTTCCGTGGATCTCGCAGAAGGTGACTTAGGAAACACAAGCTATACACAGCTTTTAAACATCAAAGAGACCTCTTCAACCCGTCTGGCCGGCGTGGAGAGTGTAGGCATATCATTTAACTGCTGTGGCTTATATATGGCTCTGGTAGTACAGAGAGGGTCGTGCTCCTGCAGTGGAGACTAATAAAGACCTGAAGTGAAGATGATGATCAACGTGAAAGAACGAAACGGCCAGTTTTGACAAAAATACAAAAGCAGTAGATATAAAAATAGCTTGAAAGGTGCCAAGACCTCGCAAAAAAAAAACAAAATGATATCGTCGTTTTTATTTCTACTACGTAATTTATTTCAAATGGGGCTGGACCCCAAGAAGTTCATGCAAGTGTACGTCCTACGGAAATGAATTATATCAAATTACAAGGAATGGCAATATTATCAACGAAATATTTACATATTTTATGTTATTTACAGATACATCATAAATATTGTTATCAGTGGCATGATCATGTTGGGAGCCTTGATGTATTTGTTGTCATCAATTTAATTAGCCATCATACAAATATGACAAGGTTGATGGATAAGATAACATTTCTTAAGACTAATTGAGAAAGTATTTCTATGCATGCAATAATACACAGTTCGGCTGAACAAACTAGTGTAATTCGTTTGTTATCACTTATTTTCGGCTAGAGAGGCCTGACCAAAAACTTCGGAATTCCTCCTTAATTTTCAACCTATTTTGGAACCCAAAGTCTGCATCAAAACTTAATGTTTTTAGGGTTCCGTAGTAAACGAGGAACCCTTATAGTTTCGCCATGTCTGTCTGTCTGTCTGTCCGCGGTTTTACTCAGAGACTATAAGTACTAGAAAGCTGTAATTTGGTATGGATATGTATATTAATCATGGCAAAAAAGTGGTAGAAAAAAACATTGAAAAAAATTTTTTTATTGGATAGCTCCCATACAAGTAAAGTGGGGGAGTAACTTTTTTTCTCTATTTACCCATCGTGTGGGGTATTGTTAAATAGGTCTTTAAAAAATATTTTTAGGTTGAGAACACCATTTTTCGATTTAGGAATCCGTTTCCGAAATATTTGGTTTTCAAGTGCAAATTTTTGTTAGAGGCAAGTGTCCTCCCCCTCTATCTGCTAAACGGTTATATATGGATACGTAAAAAAAAGATACAGCAGTAGTATATATACTGAAGTTGAAAGTTAAAACTATCAGAGCTGAGTACTAAGTGCAAACTATAAAGTTATAGGCAACCAACTTATAAAACGTACTGGAAAATGTAAAATTTCATAAAATTTTTATTGTTAGATGTTTTTGGTCGTTAAACTGTGAGGTGCGCAGTGTGAACACAAAGTTGTCATTCGCAACTACGGAACCCTACACTGCGCGTGGCCTGACACGCACTTGGCCGGTTTTTTCTTATGATTTATGAATTTATCAACTACGAGAAATTTAGTGCGACTTTCTCTCCGCGTAAATTTTATAGCCTATGTCACCCGCAGTGAAATTAGCTTACTAAAGGTGAAAGAATTCTGAAAATCGGTACTGTACTACGGAGCATAGATTTAAAAAAAATTGTCTTTAGCCTTTTCATTGCAGAAAACAACCAAATTTTTCATCTCATAATATAAGAATAGATAAGTATAATATAGATTTAAAAAAATCGTCTTTCTATGAATACTAAGCTGAAATCTTATATATAAAACAAAGACGGGTTTGTTACAACACTTATAACTCGAGATCTGCTGAGCCAATTTTCATGGTTATTGATTCGTTGGATTTGTCTCCGCCTCGAATAGCAGAATACATCTTAAAAACAATGAAAACTCGATATGTGTAATGAATACTTAATCATTGACTGTTAGGCGGTACGAAGTTCGCCGGGTCAGCTAGTTTTCAATAAAGATAACCTTATACCCGTCATGGCAATAATGTCCTGTCAGGTCAACACCCAACCAGACATAATACGTGCGATGCGTGCGAAACTTTCATCATCTCCATAAGATAAGTAGCATTATTTCAAAAAATAAAAAAACCTGTCTGTCCGCTTTAAGGATTCCATACCCAAAGGATAAAAACGGGACTCGATTCACGAGCTTTCACTGACGTCCCCATCTGTCCGTCCGTCGGTCTGTCACCAGGCTGTATTTCATAAACCGTGATAGCTTGACAGTTGAAATTTTCATAGATGATGAATTTCTGTTACTGCTTTAACAATAGAAATAATTAAAGAGAGCCCAACCTAAACAAGAACCGAGATATCTTAGCCTTTTTCTTTTTTTTTGCTCGATAGTCTAATGTGGTAGAGATAATGGTTCGGAAACTTTCTATGACGATCCAAGAAGAAATACGTACCTAATGATACCTCCTTTGACTACATAATATACTCTCGATACCTCACATTTCAAAATAGGCCGACCCGTTTTGGCTACAGGAGGCGACAATGGATCAGACATACTTACATATATAAGTTTATACATATACGTGGGAAAAACATTATCATCTCTCTGAGTGGGTCAGTCGGGTAAAACCAAGAAATTATGTTCTTGATATACTACTAGTGACACCTACAACGTCGATGGAAAACCAATAACAAACTCTAAATACCATTACGCACATAAAAGCAAAAGACCAACTCACATTTATTGATTACGGCAATAGCATACAGATGGCGCTGTAGCATGTATTTGTATTTTTATCCTACTTTAGAAGTGAGAGTTGTGGTATTCGAATGTTAATACCCAAGTTTAATAAACTGATGACAAATTTGTTTTGATATTCTTAAATAAGTGATAAAGTCATCTGCCAGCTGGATTCATTGGTATAAGTAATATTAATAGAAAGCGTTGTTTCGTTTTATGCATTCTTATCTGATTACCATATAGGAGGTGTTGGTTAATATACAGGATCCATCTTCATCATCATCACGTCTTTTGTAGTCTCCACTGTAGTCTGTAGGTACTACTCGTGCCATATATTAGCCAGATTAGTTAAGGGATTTGGCCTACACTCTCCACGCTGGCCAGACGGGTGTGATGTTGCCAGCTTGTATAAAATTTCCTAAGTCGCCTTCTACGACATCCTCAGGAAGACTTGGAGTGGTCGTACTCTTCTCTACCGAAACCACACAGCCTAATATAAACCAATTATACAGAATTAACATAGGTAAAAATTACTAATTTCTCAATAAATTTGAACGAATGAAGAGGAAATACAGACACAAAAAAAAAATTAAACACAAATATGACAATTAATAAGTGTTCAAAGTAACCTATATTAAATAAACGATTGAATCTTGAATCTTGACACAGAGACTTGGATCACAGTAGGAGAGTTATAAATATTTCTTTTAGTTTTACTTAGTAGTAAGACGCTTTGATAACCAAATAACTCGTCGATAAAAACCACGAATATAACTAAAACAAGGCAGTAAAAAATAACAAACATAAGGTCATTCCAGTAATGTGTGCAGATTAATAAGACCTCTAATACTGCCAATATTTCTAGGCGAAATCTTGTTCTACGCCTACACTCTCAAGTCAATGGCCTGACGAATCTCCAAATGAGAACATTTCGTCAATCCGATCGGAAGTACCCGAGGCCAGGCTGATTGATCATTTCGCCAGCTTCCTGGTCGCCGGAGGCCGACCGCCATTGTGGGGAGAGCCGAAACTGTAATTAGTATTGGCGACAATAATAGAGCCCATTAAGATAGCGATTTGTTGGTATTTAAATGTTAGCAATGTTTGTGTTACATACTTGCTTTTCGTCCTGGATTTACCCCAGCCATATTGCAGCCTGTGTGCACAAAAGCCGAGAAAGACAATAGCAAATTTTGATGCTCAAAGTCGGGTATACACTTAATTAAACAGATTCCAAACAGAATACAGATATTCCAAACTCGACCCCAAAGAATAGGGGTACTTACCAAGAAAGTCATGATCCTGACTAAAATGGGGCCACGGATCAAAGTCTGGAACACATTGCGGAAGAATAGCCGATTTATCGTTTACTCGGAAGCATTAAGCATACCTCAGTCTCTTCTCCTACGAACCCACAGTGTCAAATAATAAGCGAAATGTAGTTGAATATTCAAAAGGCGATCTGAAGCCTCCTTAAAATTTAAAGTCAATTAAATGGGAAAATGATTCATCAAAAATAGGAGAGCCAAGAAGGTGGAGTGAGTTTTTACCAAAAATTTTGATACCTGGACAAACTGCACCGGCCTCCAAAACCAAACAAGCATCATCTAAATACCATGTGTTCAATTTAGAATTTAGATGGTATAATAGGATAAATAACGCAGCTGAAACTGTTAGTCCATTGGGACGATTTGCTGACATCCGACACAGGAGAGTTAAAGATTGTCCTTATTTTTTTTATATATTAGATGGTCCGCATTACCAAATATTACAAAAATATATTTTAAAAAATTGGAATCTTTAATTTTTACTTCTGTCAGCAAAGCATCCCCGTCCAGAGAGAAAAATGCATTCTTCACATCCTCCTTATGCCATATTTCTCCTTGGGGATTTTTTATGAGGCTCTATGAATGAGCGGCGGGCACGAAAAACAAACAAACATAGGATTAGGGTAAGGAGGCTCGTTAGAAAGGTTTTTATGTTCACAACCTACATAAACCAGCATTTAAAGTTGATGCAGGTAAACAATACTATGTGAGAACAGACAAACAAGTCAACATCATCATTTCGGTGGGTGACACGGTCAATCGACCTTGCACACCCTGGTGTCAGAGTTATTCGGACAAACAAGTTAACAATATCAATTAGTTTCATGTTCAACTTATAATTTATAGTCTAAGATTATATAACATAAAGTTTATAGTCAACGTTAAAAGTGTTCTGATAAACAGCAGCAGCAAAATGTTTATTATTTATTCCGGTGTGATTCCGGTGGTATTGTTCGGTAACAAGTTGCCGGTGTAACAACAGCTGTTTGGGCGTGGCAGGCGGGTTAGCTTTATAGAAGTAAGTGGCGTACAAATCATAACAATACATTATTATCTATAAAGTAACTTTAAATCTACCTACGTGAAATAGCCTCAAGATTAAACAATAACCATAATACCTAAGATAAGAGAAAATCCACATATAGGTATCCATAAAAATGCAGGCTTGGAGTAGGAGTCTAGACAAGTTCATTTTCTTGACCAAACTATCAAAACATCTAAATAAGTGTTCTTAGTTGTAATTTCAATCTTGATGTTTTAGAGATCTGAGTTTATTATATAATCTTTGTCCATTCATTCTGTTTCAAACATTAAAAAAACCCTGTATCTTATCATCATCTCTAAATTTGTAGTGCAATCTGAATCACGTACGCAAAGTTTAATAGACCAGTGTTAAAATAAACGAAGCTATAGCACATCATTGTACCTATACTATCTGAAACAGTATTTGGGTCCGTTTCTTTCCACACAAAGACAACCCACAAGAACTCCTAACCCAGAGAAGAATCCGATCCCAACTGGTATTTAGCTTAATGCCATTCAATATTTACAGCAATTTCTTTCGTGTTCTTTATTTTATACATTGACCTAGGAATAATATGGACCCGGCATTAGACACATCAAAAGTGAAGCATAACTTACGTCACATCAAGTCACATGTGTGGAGCATGTATTTGACATTTGGGAAATTTGACATTTCGTTCGACCGGGGAAAAGTGTAGGGATTTTTGTGCCGATGTGTGCGTGCGCTAGTGTCGCGACACGAGTGTAGGGATTTTTATGTGCGTCACTGTTACATTTTCCAAGGGCATATCCTAATTCAAGTTTTTAAAGTATGTAGTCCTTTGTCAAAACACATGGCACCCAATTCAATCAGAGCAAACTATTCAGCTAGCTTCCAACACAGGCATTTGACAGCTTTCCGGCGAGAGCCTACAAGGACTTCGGTCCGGCGCCAAAGCTCCGCAAAAAGTGTCACGATTGTATCATAACAAAGAACTGCCTAATACATTTAATTGCCTTTCTAATTAATTCATAATAGGGACCCCTGGCGACTGGCGTGCGATAAATAATACCGCGTTTGCAGTGTTGACAAATGTAAATATAACGTACATTCTATGTTTTTATCTTAGACCTTTTAAGTCTTAGACCATTATCGCTACTAAAGTCCCTGTTATGAATTTGCCGCTAAACCAACTTCAAAATTTCAAACGTTTATTTAATATAGGTTTCTTTGAAAACTTAATAATTGTCATATTTGAGTTCACAACTATGCTACCAAAAAATATATGTTACGTCAGTAATCTCAACTAATATTATAAATGCGAAAGTTAGTTTGTTTGCTTATTTGTTACGCTTTCAAGCCGTATCTTTTGAATCAATCATCATGAAATTTTGCATACACGTTGTCTAGAGTACGGAGAACATAGGCTACTTCTCATCCCGGAGAAAAGTACTGTTCCCGAGGGATCGACACTAACGCGAGCAGAGCCGCGGGCAAAGCGGAGTGCAGAAGAAGCGGCAAAACAAATTACACAGCGAATTTTCTCCAAGCATCGTCAAATTTTAGTTAACTTTAGCTGCTACTTAGATACTTTTTGGACTAAGTATCATCATCTTCATTAATCAGGACTAAGTACGCATTGTTCTAATTAAATGTCATTATTAAAAAATCCAAGTGTGTGTATAATTAACGTATTAGTCATATGTATCCCAAGATTTTCAGAGAACTATAATAAATAAATATATACGGACAAATCACACAAATTGAGCTAGCCCCAAAGTAAGTTCGAGACTTGTGTTATGGGATACTAACTCAACGATACGATATTTTATAATAGATACTTATATAGATAAACATCCAAGACCCAGGTCAATCTGAAAAAGATCATTTTCCATCTTGACCTGACCGGGGATCTAACCCGGGACCATCCGTGTCGCAGGCTGGCGTGTTGACCGCTGCGCCACGGAGCTCGTCAAAACTAATACACAATAAATTATTTGTCAAAACGTTTACCAGATTTATTTGTTCTAGAAAAGCTTGAGATATGAAAGGCAGTTAGAGTTCACTCGGAAACTGGGAGCAGAAAGTTCATGGCTACCGAATGTGTCTCGCTCGGTGGTCTCTTTGATATTCCGTTGACCTTAGCGACGCCATTGCGAAACCATTTTACGGTTTACTGTACTATACAACGTTTAAAAGACATATTCCAACTAATATTACAAATTCGAAAGTGCGTTTGATTCATGAGGAAGGTTTATAAGTATAATACATACCCAGACGCAGCTAGGGAGGGCTGCTAGTCATGTAAATAGTATCATACAGTTAAGATCTCTTAAGAACGTATCCTAGCAGTATGTTTTTCATACAAATGTACCTATTTCTCTATTTCCTCACTGAAGACTACTTCTAGAGGCACAATTCTTTTTTGATATAATCTACTACTGAAATAAGTATGGCCCTATGTTTTATTTTTTTCAAAAAAACTGTTTTTCTAAATCATTTGAAAAATAAAATAAAACATAGGGTCATTGTACCGATTTTAGTACTAGATTTTATAAAAAAAGAATTGTGCCTCTAGAAACAGTTTTCAACTATAAAATAGAGGAATACATTTGTATGGAAAACATACTGAAAAAATACTGCTAGGATACGCCCTTCAGCACCACATCTGAGGATGCTAGGGGGAGACTAATAATAAGTATATAGCTTAAAACGTCCTAGGTATTTTAAACTAGGCAAATATTAACATATTGACTGCTATCCTGATAAAAAAGGGAGGTAAGTAATTGAATTAGGTAAAAAATACTTGGCAACGACATAAAAAAATCTTATCACGAGTATAATAGCCACCAGACTGATGAAAAACTCCCTGTCCTATCAGTGGTATTAGAATGGTTTTCCTAGTAATATTGAATACTGAATTAGTTCATCATCAGGTCTTTCTAGTCTCCACTGCAGGAGCACGACCCTCTCTGTACTACCAGAGCCATATACTAGCCTGAGTAGTCAGAGGATTTGGCCTACACTCTCCACACTGGCCAGACGGGTTGGATAAGTCTCTTTGATGTTAATAAGCTTTGTTTAGCTTGTGTTTCCTAAGTCGCCTTTTACGACATCCACGGGATGACTTGGAGTGGTCCTATTCTACTCTGCCGGGAACCACACGGCGGCACTGAATTAGTTCCAATCAATTTATTCTTTTGTGAATTCAACTGAAGTTTCACTTGTGTAGTTATCAAAATTTGGGGACAGTGCAATATTGTAGTAGTAGCAACGCCTGCAACGCTCTTGTCACACTCCTGGCGTTGTAGTTGTCCATGGGCAGCTGCGATCACTTACCATCAGGTGACCCGCTTGCTCGTTTGCCGTCCCGTATCATAAAAAAAGAATTTTGGTGGAAACACAAAACGGATTAGATAGAGAAGATGCATATATTTTTCATTGTGCTAAATAAATCAAATCAAATCAAATCATTTATTTCAGGCAACAAGTAAAATATTACATAGGCCCATAGATATATACCTTACAGACTAACATATATATAATATATTAACTTAACTATCACTAGTTTGTACGTAATGTCTGTGACGCACTACACGGTGATTGGGTGTCGCGTCGGGTAACCTTCCGCGAAAACGCTGAAAGACGACACCCCGGCCAGAAATCTTCACAGGTGAAGGTCTCCAGCTGAGCAGTTGGGATTCGCACCACATATGAGTTGAAATTCACATAGTGACGCGATTCCAACTTTACGACCCTCAAGTTGAGCTTCGTCTTTACTTTTATGTATTCCACCAAATCTTCACTCTTTGTAGAGTAATGAAGGCGAGACACATAAAGTAAAGTCGTCGGGACGGCAGCGCGCAGCAACATATTCGGGCCACTGAGTGCAGTACCGCACTTATTCCTGAACGTAGGCTTCTTCCGCTTCCGTACTACTTCGGTGAAGCCCTCGTTGTCAACTGGTCCCTTTGGAACTGGTTCGGGAGCAGCTACCATTGCTGGTGCTAGCTCCATCTGATGCTGGATATAAAGACTTCCCAAAAATAGGAACATCAGTGAACAAGTACCATAATTACGGAGGCCGTGTTGCTCGAAGACCATAATAGTCCAAAAACTGTGAGATATACAGACTGATTTTGAACCTATGGACTATTATAATCTCGAGATCAGAATCCTTAATGTCCCTCCTCTATCTCTATCCAGTTATATATGGATACGTGAAAAATTACAGCATTAGTACATATAAGTTGAAAGGAAAACTATCAGTGCTAAGTACTAAAACCAACTTATTGAAATATAGCACTATTTCATAAACCGCAAAAATAACTTTGTCATTCATACAAACACTATCAAAAACAAAGTTATCTTTGCTGGCAAAAAAATATAGAGGTTTTTGGCTAATCTAAGCTTGCTTCTACAGAACCCTTCATAGGCGAGCGCAACTCGCACTTGGCGAATTTTTTTCTTTCGATTCTGTATTCCATTAGGAATTCTGATTCCGAGGTTTTAATATGGTTTTTATTGCCCAACCAACTTTACAACAGACTTGACGTACCAATATCAAATTAAAAGTGTGGTTACCTTTCTTCTTCTTTTCTTTATTCTTCCTAGGTAGACGCTCATGTTATCAAAAATGTTCTACAAAATGTACACATCATGTAACTCCCAACTAGTTACAAATTTAAACTTAACTTGCTACCTACATAGATACAACAAGCACTGCATTGTGCTACATCGGAAATAAAATCAAAAGCCTTGATTCGATTCTCCGAATTAGTTTGAGCTAAATAAATCGAACAACGAGGAGTGAAAGGGCATGATCCGAGCGGAGCGCGAGGAATGTCGGAGGAAAACTCAATGCAGCGATTGTACTAAACTTTTTGTAAATAATTGGATACAATAAAATGTTTGAGTGTTTTCGTGATTGTTACATCCTAATCCTAAACGCGAAAGTGAGTTGTTTGTTTATTTATTTGTTTGTTACGCTTTCACGCCCTATCTACTGAACCAATCATAATGAAACTTTGCATACACATAGGTTAAGGTACTGAAAAGGACATAGGCTATTATATTAAGCGAGCGAAGCCGCGAGTAACAGCTAGTTTTTTTTATATATAGCATAAGATAAATATTTAATGAAGATTAGGTATGTAACAAACTTTAACCTAATTTAAAAATTACTTCTGGCCTAAAAATATTTTTAAATTTAAAACTATAGTGCAAAATAAAGGTTGTGTCCATGTGGCAAAATGCCAAGTACAGTGGCTGCATTCCCGCGCTGAATAGCAATTCCAATCTATATGTCTGCAGATCTATAGATCTTGATGGATCCTAAAATCCCAATACATACAAATACGGTTTCATCCTTTTATTACATATTTATACATCTAACGTTTTAAGCACTTAACAGTGCTCATGTTCGCAAGTTGACTAAGTTGACATTTGCCTAATAAATATTATACAAGAACTACTTAAAAACTTATTCAAATTCCCTATATTTATCTCTAACTAAATAATAGAAGGTGTATACTAAAAACTTGCAAACATTACGTTGTAATATAATACGGCATGTAATGTTATATATTCGGCATTAAACAAAGAATGCGGTGCGCCCTCGCTTAAACCTGTGGTCACGACTTTGCTACAATTTTATTGATATACTGCGGGCATTCTCATTTGGTCTTGTTTCGTACTATAGCATAGCATTAACATTGACATAATATAATAATACTAAAACTTACGCGAGATAAATTCAATAAGATTCGACTTTTTACACGTTTTATTTCGTCGGATCCGCCGACTAGTTTCAATCTGTTACGAAGACCATCATCGGGGCGAGTGATAAAGGTGGTTACGCAACGGTAACGCTTCCCTCAAAGCCCTAATAACGCCTCGCAGGTCGCCGCCCGCGCCGCTGCCCGCGCTGCTCGGCTTGAAACGATGTCCGGTGGGAGAGATGCTGAAAAACCAGTGGATGTTGCCTATGGTGTATGTCTTTATCGTTTTGCGAGTCCGTTGTTACGAGAGCACTAGTATGACCGAGCTGACCGTGTCGATACCTCTTACAGTATAGCTTTCGGAGTTTCCCACAGTTTGAAGTATCGGTTTCCAAGTCGCCGGTGAAATAAAACATGAGTAAAGCCGGTGATCCATAATTGACATAATATTTCAACATTTAGATGACCAGTTCGATCCCCGGTCAGGTCATGATACAAAACCATCTTTTTCAGATTGGCCTGAGTCTTAAATGTTTATTTATATATAAGTATCTATTATGTTTATCTATACATATATGTATTTGTTATAAAGTATAGTATCGTTGAGTTAGTATCCCATAACACAAGTCTTACTTAAGAACTTACTTTGGGGCTAGCTCAATCTGTGTGATTTGTCCGTATATATTTATTTATTTATATTTATTTATTTATTTATTATAAAATATAGCATTGTTGAGTTATGTAGTATCCTACGACACTTCACAACTTGCCGTAGGGCTAGCTCAATTTGTGTGATTTGTCTCTATATTTTTATTTATTTAGATATTTGAAGTTCGAAAGAGCTCGAAAGTTGCTGGAAATCAGAATAGAATTAGGTTAAAGGAAAGATGAAGAAGAAGGAGGTTTTGGAGATAAAAATAGAAACGAAGAAGATGGCTTGCAAAGGGGCAAAATAGAAAAAAAATGCATCCCGACCTCTTATAAAACAAGGAAGAAAAATAAGGTATGTGATAAATGATAATTTTTAAAGTTGTTTATATGCCTTCACAATAACATTCTGATATGTTTTTTTATTAAATAAGGTAATAAGATATGGGAAGAAATTCTACGCGGGCAGGTTTTGAACCTGATATACGCCTTACTAATTCGGCCACCGTCGAATTTCTCTACTATATCACAGTCCTCTTATAGGCATAAGGGCTTGCGTCACCTAACAATAACTAATTATACAATACATATTAGGTAATTGATTAAATAAATAATTAAATAAATATATACGGACAAATCACACAGATTGCTAGCCCCAAAGTAAGTTCTTAAATAAGACTTGTGTTATGGGATACTAACTCAACGATACTATGTTTTATATATAGATAAACATCCAAGACCCAAGTCAATCTGAAAAAAGATAATTTTCCATCTTGACCTGACAGGGGATCGAACCCGGGACCATCCGTGTCACAGGCCGGCGTGTTGACCGCTGCGCCACGGAGCTTTAACTTATTTTACAATCAAGTTATAGAATCAATTAAGTATTATGTAGTTGACATATAATTAAAAGACTCAAAGGAATCAACTGCGGCGGTATTCCCGGATCGATACAATATCGGAACGCTCAATAAACAAGTATATGTTTTAATGTTTTCTTATGTTTTCGCGATTGTTACACATTTAAATAAAATTATTTTAATACGGTTTTTATCGCGTTTATTACATTATTTATACACCTAACGTTTCGAGCACTTTACAGTGTTCGTGGTCGTAGGTAGACTAAGTTGACATTTGTCAACTGCAAAATGTTATTGTTTATAAGAACTGCAAAATCTACCGCCTAAAATATTTATTGATTGCAGTTCTTATAAAATACTAGACAAATGTCAACTTAGTCTACCTGCGACCACGAACACTGTAAAGTGCTCGAAACGTTAGGTGTATAAATAATGTAATAAACGCGATAAAAACCGTATTAAAATAATTTTATTTAAAAGAGTATATGTTTTCTTAAAAGGCCGGCAACGCTCTTGTCACACCCCTGGTGTTGCAGTTGTCCATGGGCGGTGGTGATCACTTACCATTAAGTGAACCGCTTGCTCTTTGCCTTTCTTTTTCATTCATCACATCATCATCATCACCAGATTTAGTCTCTACTACAGGAGCACGATCATCTCTGTACTACTAGAGCCATATATTAGCCAGAGCAGTCAGTGATTAGGATTTGGCTCACATTCTCCACGCTTGCCAGACGGGTTGGAGATTGGAGAGGTCTCTTTATATATATATATATATATTGTTAAGCTTTGTTTAGCTTGTGTTGCCTAAGTCTCCTTCTACAACATCCACGGAAAGACTTGGAGTGGTCCTATTCTATTCTGCCGAGGACCACACGGCAAAAAACGGCTATGTCATTAAAAATACAAATGTTCTATAAAACACAGTGCAATAAATAAAATCCATCATCTGTAAAAATTCCATTAAGTTTTGCGATGAAATACATATAACAATGATTAAAATGACATACCTATATGTTATATATCCATACCCTATAATAAATATACTAATGGGATACACTCTGACAATAATCTTCTTTAATATAAAAATGAATCGCTGAATGTGTTGAGCGGAACCGATTTAGCTAATTCTTTTTTAAGAATATTCCTTGAAGTCCGAGGATGGTTCTTACGGAGAGAAAAAATATATGGACTGCGGGAGAAACCAGTGCGAACTGCTAGTATTAAATAAAAATCCTATCTAATTTACTGAACTGTCAGCCACCGTGATTACTTTCAATTTGTTTATCAAGTTCTCGTCCATTTAATTGTTGGTGAGTATTGTTGTTGCTCATGGTATAAGAATAAAATTCGCCAACTAGGACAGGAGATATTTTTTACCGGAAATTTAAAAACGTGCGACATAAATATCTCTCACTTGAATGTTTTTCCCGATTAATAAAGATTTTGTGACTGCCTTAAACTAGCTTTTGCTGATTATATCTTATTAAACGATAAATAGGTAGTATTATCTTTTAGTTAACTCGAAAATACAGGTCTCTAGTTTTCTTATGTTTGCTCAAAAAGTATTTATAAACTATTGTAAATGTAAGCTAGGTATACCTTCATTATAGTTTCATAGTCAACTAGCTGTTACCCGCGGCTTTGCCCGTGTGATAAATAGCCTATGTCCTTCTCAGTACCCTAACCTATGTGTATGCAATATTTCATGATGATCGGTTCAGTAGATAGGGCGTGAAAGCGTAACAAACAAACTCACTTTCGCATTTATAATATTAGTTAGGAAGTTAGGATATTCTTATCCCTTCATGCAGATTTGATTATGGTATATGTTGTCGTAGTTAGTAGTATAAAACGGAACCTCCGGATGGTACATCTCAGACAGATGAATAAACCTTTTTATTAGACCATGGTCTACAGCGGAAACGTTTCACAGAACCGAGGAGTTGTCTAACCGGTCCGCATTGTATTGAAAACTCCTATTATAAAACTTGAAATCGTTTCTTATCGTTGAAACCTGAATGGAATTCAATTAAATACAAACACTTTGGAAATGCCAAGATTTCCTTCAGGACAACATTGACTACTGAACTTTACCATGGTGATATCATTTGTATTCTACGTCATCATCATCATCATCATGTCTTTATAGTCTTCACTGCAGGAGCACGACCCTTTCTGTACTACCAGAGCCATATACGCCAAAGCAGACTATATCCTACGTCTTAATCGCAAGTGCACAACTTGTGTGAGGTCATTATTATTTATTTATTAACTTTGACGTTTTCACTACGTACAAACTGGAGTTGCGCTGCAACTATACTAGAAGGCGTTAAGTAATAATAGAAAACATTTTTTATTATTAAATTTCTTAAGATTACATTTTTATCATCTAAATAAATGCGTCATATAATAATTTTACGGTTAATTAGTCATTAAATAGTAGTAAATTAACAGGGAACCTATTGCCATCTTACGATGAATTTCGGACTAGGCTTGCCAGAGCAGCGATATCTATGCCTGTAGAATTATTTTATTATTTCTATGACTAGAACAAATTTCTTACCGAAACTTTCAGATTTTATTTTTATGACTTTTCACGGCAAATAGCATTAAGCTCTTTTTATATGTCCTTGAACGTAAAGAAAATTACTTTTGACTAATTTTTTGTGCTTTGATTATTGAAGATTTTATTAAACCTTACCAAAGTATCTTGGAAGAGTAAAAGAGAGACCTTTGCCCAACATTGGGACAGTCATGGCTATTAAATAAATAATTACTAAAATAAGGTTAAGTTAAGCCCAAAGGCTATATAGCTTTTTCACTGTAAATGCTATACATAGGGTAACGAAATTTAATTTAATTTCTACGATAAATTTAATTTTAACGAATTTCTTCTTTGCGGCCGATTAGAAATCGGAACCACGTCTGACCTTCGGGTTAACAGATATTTATTTTATTTTCCGATATAACTGTTGATTTTAAACGTTATAGGCCCAGTAACGAAACACTCCTATGATTCTACCAAAGGCGAAATATAAGTCGTCCAAGTTACAAGTGGGAGGGCTCATTCTGGTCCTACGAGCTGTAAACTATTCTTCAGATGACCATTCCGTCTATACAGTGAACCCACGTGGTCTCGCAGTCTTTTTTTACTGAGTGATGAGTGACCAAGAAAACGACAGCAAAGTATGACATAATTGTTCTTAATTGTTTATAAACAAAAGTGTTTGCTTTGACGCATACTTTTGTATATAAACAGGACTTAGCACAAACGTTTGTTTTTTTTTTTGTTTCCTCTGACGTTTCATTGGTACCTCCATCCATGGTCCCAGTCAAACATGGAGACAAATAAATAAAACCGCGTTAAAACCTTTTTATATACATAATCAGGAGCTAATTTCCAACTGATGAATACCAAGATTTTTGAATTACAGAGAATCAAGCTTACAGCTTGAGCTAAGTCCTCCTCCAGTGACGCCTCTCAGCATTGTATCTGATTGTATTCCCCGTGCGCATTCTCATCCATTAGAGAAGACGGTTTTGTTTCAGCTTTTTGGCATAATAAATGTATTGTGGGCACGCATTCTGACCGCTTCAGCTGTCAAAACAAAGTTAAGTATACTCAATACCAAGATTACAATACTCGAAGGAAAAATGGCCACACCAAAAAGTACATTGTTTGCAAAAAGATACCGGAATAACCTGTCGATGACCAACACTTTACAGTTGATAACTCACTTGCTAAGGATAATACGGGATTTAAAACATCGACGTAATACGCCTAAGACAAAGACAAAATATGCAAGCCAAGTCCGTTCCGTCTCGGACTTATGAATTATAAATGTAATTTAATATTTATATCACCACGCATTGAAACTATTTTGATCCGGTACAGATTAATTGTAACCGCTCGGGGCCTAATTTTATTCGTTGCGATCAAAGATCTATGACTACTACCGTTGATGGAACCTTTATGTTTGTAAAATCGACGTATATGTAAAAAAATACTCATTTATTTCTTATTGTGGTCAGATTTTTGAAACGCCTGTCGTTATCTGACATGGATGTCTAGCACTGTATATAACTAGTTTGGAGATAAGCATACGATGTTTTCTCTCACTATAAACTGATTAGCAACGAAAATAATCGTCCCAGTCCGATCCCTCTCTGGCTCCTAGTAGCCAAAGAAATCCAACCCTCCGACCTCGTCACACTGACCACCGGAAAAGACTGCTTAGAGTAGAATTAGTTCTGATTACTGGTGACCTTCCGGTAGTCCCGGGTGACTTGCACCCAGGATTGACTTGTATCTTTCGTCCCATACGGCAAAACATGACAGTTTGCTGTGTCTCAAAGCCTTGCGCACACAGGCAATGCCCTAATTCGAGGCCCGCCCCTCGTGGTGGCCCTTTAGTGATGTTCGCTTTACAGGTTGAGTGCACTCTGCCCTTACCTCAAGAGCCCGGTGAAGTAGCGAAAGCTTACTTGGAGCTAGCTACATACTGCATACAAAATTTGACTCATGTACCATTTTTGTTCATGAGTCAAATTGTACTGTAAACAAGGTAAAATCCCTATATCATTCTTTCACTCGCATGCATATGTCAGTATCAGTAAAAGTAAAAGGATTAGATACCAATGTGTCAGTTAATATCTCTACTCAAAAACTTTTTAAGATTTTTCCTATATATTGAAGCTTACTTTTTTAGGGTTCCGTAGTAAACTAGGAACCCTTATAGTTTCGCCATGTCTGTCTTTCTGTCTGTCCATCTGTCCGTCCGCGGTTTTTATTTTTGTTAGAGGTAAGTTTTTCTTAGTTTTAATATAACAACAAATGAACAACTGAAATGAAATATTAGAACATGTACCACGTATCGTAATAGGAACTAGGTTTTATTGCTATATATTTCATTAAAATGTTTTAAATTTCTTTATTTTTATTTAAAAGACTTATTAAGAACATAGCAAATAGGTAAAAAAGAAAAAATAAAAGTTAAACAAAAACTACTATTTACAAATAAAAAACGGCCTGGCAGCTCGTTGCCCCGTGGCAATTAATAAATACAATTATAATAAATATTAAAATTAAATAGAAACTCCGGAATAACCCACAAACATAATTGCGGCAGAAACTTAAAAGTTAAAAATTAAAAAAATCAAACATACCGTTGATCGCTAACACTCAAAAAGTAAGAGGTGGATATGCTTGTAACACATGCTTTATTCATTTTATAAGCCAATCATAAAATCTCAATAGATATGTCTTGTCGATAATAAGCAAGCAAAACCCGACTAACGAAACAATCGCAGTCGTTAATAATTATGACTGATTTCTATCTTCACTAGTCGTTGAATATTAAACTTGCTGATAGACAACGCGAACAGCCGAATAACTATTATGAATAAGCAGCGTGCTGTAATTATTTAATTGATTCGCTGTGTCTCAAAACAGATAACATTAAGTATTAAATTTATTCAGTACATATTCATTGGCATTACCTGACTAAAAGTAGATTATATTAAGTGAGATTATATTTTAAAAGTTCTCTCCCCCAAAAAAAATTCAACAAATAAAACGTAAAATTAGTAAATTAAAAATTCTAAGTAAAGAGTTTCTTTTTCAGCTGACATTAATATCCGGAAATCGAAATAATAGGAAATCAAGACTAATATTATAATGTAAAAGATTTGTGTATTTGGTAAAAATGAATAAAGTCAATATCCCCATCTATCTGATTACTTATAGCGTATTTTAATTTGTTCAGTAAAGAAAATTACGATCCTATCTTGTTCATTTATACTAACAAGACAAATCTATTCTACCTCTAAATAAAAATAAGGATGTTACGCACTCTTCTCTCGGATCAAACAAACAACCATCCTAGATTGTTATAAGGTTACACTTGTGCTATTAAAAAAAAATCTAAAATCTTTGAGGTTCTTTAGTTTTCTTCTTGTAGTGATGGCTTTTCTGGTAATAAAGAAACATAACATTAAAAAGTTATATATTTAACAACCGGCTAAAAAAACTTAATTAAAAATTTTGAGAAATTTAAAATGTTTCACTTCACTCCGGGCCTATTTTCCACTAGAGCCTTTGTCGAAAATTAGATAGACATAAATGCCTAAGTATCATTTCCTTGTGGGATTGTAATAGAATTGGTGCCGGATATTAAGCATCGAATAAATTACATTTGCAAAATATCACTAATTAAAGTCGTATTGACATAACATTGCTTATCAATTACGGTGAATTGTTTTTTGCGTGCCAGAAATGTAACATAACCGGAGGTCTCAAGTACGTATAAATATGCTAAGAGGAAAGACTTGTTACAATATCAACAACGGTTACTTACTGAGAAAGCCATTATTATTCATTTTAAGAAATAATGTATACATATATCACATTTATTTTAATATTCTTGATTAAAAGTAACGTGTCAATAAGTAATGTTTTATTTCTTCAGGGGCAACCACAGGAGAAATCAATTGCAGGGAAAAAGCAATCGAAAATAATTTATCATATTGTTTTTTGCAAGGAATATACCACACAATGACACTAACGATATAAGCAAAAAGATTTATAAGTGAGAAAGTTATCACAAGATAAAGATGATAATTTAGATGCCTTGAAACATTTATGCTTTGCTCTCTAAATTAAGTTTTGCGCATGTACCTAGGTTAGCAGGCGTAGTTGCTAACTTTTGACAACTACTATGTATTACGTTTTGATGGCCACTAAAACTCCATTGCGGTTTATGTATCTTAAACGAAAACAGGGATTTACAGGGACACAAAGTTATCAAAAGATAACTTTGTGTAAAATCCCTGTTTTCGTACGATTGAATATTTCTCTTTAAGATACATAAACCGCAATGAAGTATTCGGTTACTTTCGTAATCGTATAGGCTTATTACTTTTGTAACCGAATAGGCTTTCAGGCACGGAGGACGGCGCAAGTAAAGCCATTTTTAAACTTAACATATGTGCAGCGTAATTTCGAACACAGGAACATTTTGTAAAAATTGCATATAAAATGTCGATGCGTGCTGGAGATATAATATATATTTGAAAAGTTGGCCGTAAAAAGATCGAACGAATTCAATTATCATCTATCTTAGATATATTTGATGTACATACAAATTTCACATTAAACTGACACAAGTATCAACAAGCTGCAATATTACGTGTCAATACTCATGAGATATTCATACTGCCGACGAACAGTCTTCAAGTTTAGCCCTGAATACATAATACATATAGCGATAAGCCCATGATGCAACACGACATGTATTTACTACATCTCACAACACATCAAAATGAATCAAAAGTCAATAATAGCGTCAATTTAACGTAATTTCTCTACAATATAACTTTTAACAAAAACCCCTAATATCATCCTGTCTGAAACTAGCTAGTTTTCACTAGTAATGTTTAATTTAATAACCGTCTTTATTGTGGAGTGAGTTGTTTTAGAATTTTAAAAATGCTTTCCCTGATCCTACGATTCTTTTTTAATTTAATACTAATGTTGTTGTTTTGAATTTATAATTTAAGATATTTTTAATAAAAAACAAAAATCGACTTCAATCCTATCAATTGATTTGAATAAACATAAAAATAAAATGAAAATAAGTATAAACCAAACGGCGTACTTGTAAACATTTATGGGACCATTTGTAAAGTATTATTTATCGAACAAAAAAATTTCTTAAATCGATCCAGGCCTCTTCGAAAAATCGGAGAACATACATTAAAAAAAAGATTCCGACGAATTGAGAACCTCCTCCTTTTTTTGAAGTCGGATAAAAAGAGGAAAATGACATAAATAAAGTAGAAGTTTGAAAGATGCCTTACTAAACTCCATTTCAGGTTAGCTAATACCTAATACTTATTCAGTTTATTCTATAGTAAGTAATTGGATATGTTTGTTTGTGTACATTTTGCTCCACACACGACTGCCCGATTATCCATAATAATTAGATTTGTATGTTTTTCGTATGTTATGACAGAATATTGCGTAAAAAAAGTAATAACCGGTCCTGTATTGACATTCCAAACTATCCCTAACTGTTTTAAACGGATATGTTAAGGCACTCTTCTCCTGAAATTCGTTTAGGAAAAGGCTTTTTTCTCGCTAACTATAACGAATGTCAATCTAAAAAAAACTATACGTTTATTATGATTATTTTATCATTGGTCATAATAAACATGCTTTGATTTGTTTTAATGGATGCACGCGGTGCAATCAGTATCGTACCTGATGAGCCGAAGAACCTGGCCTTAACTGCCTACACAGTTTTTAATAAGCCCTTTGCCTAGGGCGGTACTTTTTGTCTCGTGTTTATGTATAAGCTATCTAATTAACCCGAGATCCGGTGTCGATTAATCTTAATTAGTTAATAAGTACCTAACTGATACATGTATTAATTTGAATGTAACAACATATCAAACACGTACATATGATTTCGATGACAGGTGGTTGTTGCGTACTTTTAACCGACTTCAAAAAAGGAGGAGGTTCTCAATTCGGCCGTATAGTCTTTTACGTGTGCTACGGGATTTTCTCCGCAACTTATACTTCAAAGGTTATCACTCTTCGGCGCGCTTTTCTGGAAAAAACTACAAACACTTACTTACTTATTAAAATGGAAGTTACGTTTAGGACAATTTTATTTTTGAAAGACAGAATGAAAGAAAATATTTTATTTTGAGCTACACACGAGAGAAAAATACATTCCATTTAACTAGTTTTACATCTATATCCTAAAGAGTGAGGCGCCAAAAAGGGGCCACTCAGCGAAAGGCAGAATTTTTTTTTTTTTTTTTATAAATAATAAATAAATATATGTAATGCAACTAACTTGACGCCGCATTTTTCATTTACCATTGGTTACCATCGGTTATTATCAGGTACCATCTCGGTTACCATTCGATAACGTCGTTCACCATCGGATGCCATTAGGTTCCATAGGATACTTTCGGATACAATTGAGTACTATGCGGTACCATTTGATTTACCACCGGTTACTATCGGATACCACCAAATACCACCCCAAAACAGCAATTACGAACAACTCCACCAAACGAATGACAAATATACGGGAGGTAAAAATTTAAGAAAATCTCCCGCATTTCGAAATTTTCGTACTTTCATAGAAAAAAATCAAACAAGGCACCTGCCAAGAAGGTGTAGTATAAAGCCATTTCATACCCTTTAAATGTGACTTTTCTTTTACTTTTCTACGAAGATAATTTATCTTTCGTTTTTTTTCAACCGACTTCGGAAAAAGAGAAAGTTCTCAATTTATTGGAACTTCTTGTATAGGTATTTTAAATTCCTACTTTTAATTATTACATCTACAATAGTTTAATGTCTGAGTAATTTTATTGGGTTCAAACAATTATCTATAACAACAATTCAAGCTAAGGCGGCCTCGAATCGCAGAAATTATAGCACAGTATTGTCTATAATTAAAGCACGTAGGAAGTAGGACTAAGCTGTATGTTTACAATAAAATGTGTAGTGCTTCCGACTCCGTTTTCGGTGCGAAGTCATGAACTTACTCGTATTTATTAAATATTCTAATGTTTTCTTAAATCGCCAATTTTACACTCCGTTACGTCAGTACGGGCAGCATGGGGTAATTAAGTTTTATTTTTCCTGGCTGGCAGCGACTCCAAAAATAACTGATTATAAATTATAAATAGGTACCTATGTAAGTATAAATAATTTTCTTTGTTGTCCTTTAATGTTATTTGCTTAGTAAGATTATAATTTTTTAACTGCCTCCGTGGTCCAGTGGTTAAGGCGTTCGCCTTGTTGACCCGGAGGTCGTGGTTCGATTCCCACGGGAAGCATACTTTGTTAAGTTGTTTCCAGTTTGGTTAGGACATTGCAGGCATGAATCACCTGATTGTCTGATAAGAAAAATGATTCCGTGCTTCGGAATGCTTCGGTCCCGGCTGCCATCTGGTAGTCGTTAGAGGAACCACGTCAGAGGCCGAGAGGCGGTTCCGCAGAACTCTGACACCAGGGTGTGCATGGTCGACTGACCGTGTCACCTACACGAAATGATGATGATGATAATTTTTTAAATTTTAGTTCAAGAAAAATTAAATTATCATTAACGTAAGTGTACAAACACCCGATAGTAGCTGATTTAACATGATGGTACATTGAAGAAGTTGGTTGTAGTTTGTGGTTAATAATAAAATAAAACAACCCAAACGGCAATTGGGCCATGAGCTGGTATTGCCTAGATAACGAAATAGGACAGTCACTCTCCTTTTCAACACAAGTCACTGAAAGATTTCTGATAACGATGCAGCTAAACTATATCAACGAAACAATAAAGATAGCGACGCGAATACTTTTCTTACGGTGACAGATTGTGAAATCGAAGCGATTTTTGAAAATTATTTTCTCCTATCAATCCGCAAAACAAGATGAATGTAAGGGCAAGAATGCAGTCCACTATTATCCGTAGTGCGTACAGTTGTATCCGGCTGTAGTTGCCGGGTTATGCTAATTATTATTGGTTTATAATAAGAAGTCAATAAAACTGAGGCGGTGTCACGGCTGCCGCGCGCTGCCACTGTGAACAGTTAAAGAGAAGTTATACTAGATAAATCTAACATCCAAGGCATAATAATTATGTATTCCGCATTCCCTTATGTATTCCGCATTCCCTTATGCCTGCAACATATTGCTATAATAAAAAGCCTAATTAGTGCTCGTGAAGTTATCTGTTATATTTTAACAAAAGATAGCGTTTTCTACAAAAACGTTACAACTTTTTAATATATATAATATGATATTCTTATGATCAGTTATCTAGCTACATGAATTGGAATTGCTATGTTAAAGCCTTATACTAAAGTTGTAATAGTTTTTCAGTAAATTATATATTCAAATTCAATATGCGTATAGATTTTGAGATAGAGTTACGGCTCACTTTACTTGCCCTGATTATCAGACAAGTGACATGTTTTTCGAGCCCGCATCTTAACAAGAGCACATTATACTGTTATATTCTTACTATGCCATCATCGTCATCTCAGCCGTAAAAAGTCCACAGCTGGACATAGGCCTTCCCCCTAGTAGTTCCATCATTAGGAAGGTTTTGCAATACTCACCACGCTTGGCAAACAGTCGCGCTTTTGATCTTAAATTTCAGTCTTAAAAAGTAAATCGTACGAAATTTCTTTAATTGCAACAGATTTATATTCGTATTCTATCGTTTACTTTACAGTACAAAATCTGCAAGATTTCGATCTTCTTAGGCTGTCTGAAGGCATCTGATATGACTTGTGCTCATCAATGGCTCGCACGAGGGCCTTCCAAAGCACGGAATTCACACTCTTAACCAAGAATCGGTAGGTACTCCAAGTCAGGTCGATTAAACCATAGATATCAGAATATTACCTGTGATTGTTACGGATTTAAAGCTTCGCCTTAACAATTTGATTGTCAGGGCGGGGCTGGCCGCACATTCCCTTGACTTTGGCGTGTTCGCTGTTTACTATCTAAATTAATTAGAGTCTATATTTTGCATTTAATTGATTTTAGTGAAGTGTTTCTAACCACTCATTCTTCTATAGACTAATGTGCTGACAATGCAATCAACGGCAAAGGTATCAGGAATTAATAGTGCAATGGTCTATAAAAGGAGTAGCTTAAAAAAATACTAAACATTAATGTATATTAAAAATATAATAAATATCTAATACGAACTATGTCATACTGGAATTGATTATTGATTGGCTGTGTATGGAATATAAATGTATATTTAAGTTATAAAGAACGATATGGATAGGCCCTAAATATTTTTAGTATTAGGTAAAGTATAAAGTATAGTAAGGTGTTTAAAAAAACCTGACTCACTGATTTATATATCAATTCCCAGCTAAAACTACGGTACTTATTCATAGACTTAGACACTTGAAATTTGGTATATAGAAATTCCTTTTATGGTACAAGTCAGTAAGGTAAGTAAGAAAGGATTTTTAGAAACTCAACCCCTAAGGGGGTGAAATAGAGAGATGGAGTTTTACCCGAACATAGTTGCGAGCAAATAACTAGTTGTTTAAAAAGTACTTTAAACTAGACTTTAAAAAGGAACAAGCAGGCACCAAAGACGCTTACAGCATTTTCTCACCGAATGGCTCAGCAATGAGCAAGAGATCTCAAACTAGCAAGTCACCAATGCGCCACGGATGTACCCATAAATTCTACTGTACGGTGGAGTTGATCAATGAAAATCAAATTAGGTGTAATGACCGCAAACAACAGAAAAACTGATCCGGTACAAGCGGAACGTGGAGCAAAAACGTGTGGAGAATCCGCGCCGTGACGGAAGAGCGGAAATCCCGTGAAATTGTGTCATCTCGGTGTTTGTTATGTAAATGGCTGATTTGCATATGTCTAGTAACCGTGAGATAATGAGGCGTTATAGTAGCCGACATTACACCTTTTCAAGGTTATACATACATAGTTTCGATGCCTGTCAAATCTCGTCTAGTCTAGGAAAACATTTTTATTACTAACGTGCAAGTTGCCCCCTATTTGACCCCTCTCAAAAACAATTGTTAAAACTTTTAAAACAGTTTATTTTCGCAATACCCAAGATGAAAAAATACTGACTTTTAAAGCGATGACTTAAAAAGTAATGAAAATTCCATAATAATTATCAACCCTTATTTGACTCGTAAGATTTAAGGGGGTGAATTTCAAAATAATATTGTACGTGTGCTTATATATTTTAATAAGTTGGTAAAGTACTAATTCTTAAAAACTCGTAGATTTTCTTACAATCTTGTTTACCTATTTAAGCCACTAAGTGGATGAATTTCCAAAAATCTTACTGCTCACTCACATTTTAAAAATAACTTTTGTTCTAAATTTCAGGTTTCTAGTCTTTTCAGCTGTGCATTGAGTTGTAAATCCCCAATCAAAATTTTGTTATATATATATCTAGATTGATTGGTCCAGTCTTCTTAAAAAATATAATACCCACTCTGACTACGGTCACCACATATCCGTTCGTATACCCACCTTATATTACACTGTAGTTTATAGTTGCCGTCTATCGCCGACTGCTAATGCTAACACAATTATCGCTGATTGTTTCCACACGCATCTGTCAATTCTATTGTTTTAGTTTTGACAGCAACAAAAGTGACGCGAGATCTTGATCTAACGTCTAGACGCATTGCATGGATCATTACTCATGACTCTCAATGCAAATGTAGAGTAGATAGATAGCTAAATCAAATATACGCTTCCTGGCCTTTGTTTGTTGTTAAATATAATGCCTTGTATGGTATTAGTAATGACTTTTCTATCTCTATTCTCCGCCTTCAAATTGTTACTGTAGTATTTTTAATAATAATTTTCGTCTGCCGTATGCACCAGAAAAGTATCGCTTTTGAAATCCGACAGAAGGGAAAAGAAAGACAGGAAGACCCAGAACAAGGTGGTCAGATGAATCATAGTACTATGAGAGAGACTGGAAGGAGAAGGCTCGGCACAGAGACTCTTGGAGAAATAAATTTTTCAACTTGACATTAGTAAGTAACTTGTAAATTATTATGACTTCATGACCGCGCAACTACCAATATTGTACTTTCCTAGCTATGTATGAACAAACATATTAATATGTATTACAAATTAGGAAACAATATGTATTGTTCTTAACTTAACGTTTGTTTACATTTGAGATTATCTTTTAGTTTAGTCTATTGTTAGTTTTTCTTTAGACTCTTAACGACAAATTCTTTTATTTTCAATGTACTCTACACATAAAAAGCTTTCGCTTAGTTAAATCATTCTTATTAAATTTATAGATTTTCCCTTTAAGAACTGTTTTTTTTATCCTTGTTGGCCAATTTAATCTAAATAGAGTTACAATGGGGTGGAAGGGTTCTCGAATGGCGACCACGTACCGGAAAGCGCAGCGTTGGACACCCACCGACCAGGTGGTCAGACGACCTGATAAAGGTCACAGGAAGGCGCTGGATGCAAGCCGCTTATAACCGGTCATATTAGAAATCTTTAGGGGAGGCCTATGTCCAGCAGTGGACTTCTTGTGGCTGAGATGATGATGATGATGAGAGTTACAAACCCCCAAGCTCCAACAGGGTTTTGAAGAGCTAGCTTTTGTCCTCGGCGTCGCTTCGACCTCCATTTCACCTCTTAAGGGGTGAATTTTTAAAAATCTATTCTTACCAAATACCTACGTCATAATAACTATCTGCATACCAAATTTTAGCCTGTGTGTCGTCATATAAGTCAGCTACGTTGCCTTTTATCACGGAATTTACGAAGTACATATCGCCATGCCTTTGATATATTAGATGACAATAGGAACCTTCTCTCATGAAGCACTGACAAGCTCAGTTTTGGGTCTAACTGACTCAAACATAGATAAACTTGCACTTATATAACTAGAACCGCAGACCTATTTAAATGAAGTTGCGAGTAATGGTCAATACGCTACAAATGTTTTCGCATAACAATTGTCTTAGTAATAATCAAAATGGTTGAATATATTCTACAAATGTAAAGTATAATTAATTAATTTCTTTTAAATACTTAAGTATCAACCAAATAATAAAAGATTAAGTATTTGTTAAGTAAAGTAATTACCAAGTCGTTGAAAAAAATCATAAAATGACTCATAGGCATTTCAAGGATAATAATAAAATTAGCAAGCATTACTTAAAGGTCCAAGAAGTCGAGAATACCTATTGTTTTTTATGACTCAACTCTCTCCAGTTGAATTTTAACCGCGTTGTCTATGAGAACAATATAGTTTACCTTGTAAATACTAGTTTCAAATACCTTTTGCGGAATGACTCAGTACATAACTGCCGGTTAGCCTGTGTCATGCGAACAATAAAATGTTTTAGTAATTATATTTAGAATTGTTAGAAAAACGGACAAGAAGTGTCAAAGTAATGTCCAAAAAAGGGTGGAACCAATCCGCTAATGGTATCGTAACTAAGTTAATCAATTGACCAGTCTGCGTTGGCCTCCCGTGGCTGTTGCTTTTCTTTAATAATTGGGTCATTGAAGGGGGTGTTGTATTAGAGTTGAGAGGTCTAGGTTGAGTGGTTTGGAGCATACGTCGGCGTCACCGTGCTCTCGGGCAAACAATGCCTTGATTCGCGGTTTTCCCAACGCCGGCGCACTGCTACACTTTGCGGATGTTAACACGTGGTCAGTTTGAGTTAGGGCTGACAACGAGTCGCATGTTTTGTAATTTGTTTCCATATATACGATTAAATGTATTTTACCTTACGATCCGTTCCGACCGTGTGTGTAAACATCCCGTATCGCCGTGTGGTTCCCGGCAGTTTAGAATAGAACCACTCCAAGTCTTCCCGTGGATGTCGTAAAAGGCGACTTAGGAAACAAGCTAAACAAAGCTTATAAACTAGAATAGAAGCTTAAAAAAAACAGACCTCTCCAACCCGTCTGGCCAGCGTGAAGAGTTTAAGTCAAATCTTTTGATTGCACTGGCTTATATATTGCTCTGGTAGTACAGAGAAGGTCGGGATCCTGCAGTGGAGACTACAAATAACCCTGATGATGAGTTGTAGTATTTTAAGAACCGTCGGATCGGTTCCGATCCGCAACTGCGGTTAGGGACAACTTCGTGAGCGTCACGAACACGAGCACTCGGCCATCAGCAAACTGTGTGTGTAAATATTCCTTATATATATCGCATATTTGTAATTATCATTATATATCAAGTTAGTTCATAAAAGGTGAAAGCAAAGCGAACGTTAGACTATCGTCAGAAACAAAGTCTAAGTTGAACTATAACTAAATCAAGTAAAAAATAATTATTTGAAATCCTAATTACATTTTATGAAATATACGCAGACAAATATACAACCAAGTTCCTATCAAATTTGACACACATGTTTATAACCTGATTTATAGATTTACCTAAGTAATTATGATAATATTACATACTTTTGGGTCGAAATGATAATTTCTTCACCTTGAGTTGGTAAATGAGTTGGTTAAAAATAAAAAAGATACCAACTTTTCATTTTGCTGTGCTTAAAATTTTATTTAAAAAAACGGTAGAGACTTTTACGGCTGTTTTATTTTATTCGGCTTTTTATATAAAATTTAACTAAAAAACAAAGTGAAAGAATTGGACCATGTACATATCTTCATTTAGCGTATCGTTCATTTAGCGTAGTTACATATGTTTGCTCACATTCATCGTACATTTGTATGATACTGTTACGTTACGGTGTAAGGAAAATCAGTGTACCTGTAAGTCCCGAATAGAAGTTTCGTATCGGAAACTTCTACTCGCTGTAATTTTGTATAGGTATTGTTTTTAAAATTAAAATCTGATTATAAACATCAATATGCCTTATCCGGTCGTATGTACGAAATTTGGTTGAGATTGGCTTAACTGTGGTAAAACTAAAACCAAACTACGTTTGTATGGGATTTCGGCTTTACGTGGGACTCTTAAGGGGAAGTATGAGTACTTTAGAGAGTGTAGGCCAAATCCTGAGTAGTCAGAACTCAGGCTAATAGGCTCTGGTAGTACAGAGGGGGTCGTGCTCCTGCAGTGGAAACTAAAAAAAGACCTGATGATGATGAGTACTTCGGGGTCCAGTGCTGCCCCCATTTGAAATTAAATTTAAATTTAAACAATAAATAAATAATTAATTAATAAATATTGTTATTTGTACTTCAAAATTAAAATTTATAACTACAAGTAAGAATTATTTGTACTTCAAAATTTGTAATATTTACAGGATCAAATAAATTATTTTTCTTTCTTTCTTTCAAATAAATCATTTGGAAGAAAACGGAGGTACCTATAATTTAAAATTTAGTACTGCGAAGCTCTTCTTATTTTTTAGATTTAAAGTGAGAATATGAAGTTATTCTTAGCTTTTCTGTCAGAAACAGGCTACCTTTGGCGGATATACTAAGTAAAGCTTCACGTTCACACTTTAAACTGTAAACAGTTGTTCATAAAGTAGTTTGAAGGGCCTCGAAAACAAAATTTTAAATGACATCTCCGTATACTTTCAAAACAAATGATTTATTAAAACTTCTTTCCTAAAATATTTTAGTGAAACGACCGGTACTTGTAACCCTAACAAATTCCTTGAGTTATTTCATATTACGACTATTTAAATGCGCTCTATTGGCGTGTCAAGAGCCATTACACGGTTCTTCTTTATTTTTTCTGGCACTTGTCTGCCTGTGAGTGACACTTGTTTCAAAGATTGCCAAAATTTACATAGGAATAGAAAACGTTATGTAAAATCATTGTCGTTCTACGAACTGTCTTTGTGACGTTTTACAAAATGTTTGTTCATAAAGACTTGTCCGTGACTGACACACTTAAATTATTATTAGGTTCAAGAGTTTTAGTGTCAACATATTAAATGTTGTACAATTTTTGTGTATCCTAATCCCAGTCATTAGGCATACTGATGATATCCTAATCCTAATCCTAACTAATATAACAAATACCAAAGGAAGTTTGTTTGTTTATTTATTTGTTTGTTTGTTACGCTTTCACGACCTATCTACTGATCCGATCATCACGAAATTTTACATACACATTAGGGTTAGGGTACTGAAAAGGACATAGGCTATATCACGCGGGCGAAGCCGCTGGTAACAGCTAGTGGAAGAACATTTATGTTGCTCTACATTTAATAACACAGAATACAGCGTGTAAATTGACACCCGATATTCTTTTAAAGGGGTGATTCAGACCGTCAATATGAACCAACCAATTTACTTGACCATAATTGGATTTTTTTTTTGTTTTACTTACCTATACTAATAGTCAGAACACTTTTTTTGAAAATATTGTAATAATATAGTAAGTAGTAGTTGTTCATATTGACGGGCTGAGTTACCCCTTTAAGGGTGTGGCGGTATTATTGTATACGCTTTTAAGTGTGAACGTGTAGTTTTACCTAGCGTTTTCGCTACAACTGGCCGTTTTTGGCAAAAACGCTCTGTTCATAAAGTAGTTTGAAGGGTTATTTAGGGCCTCGCCGTTTCTTTCAAATTATTTGTTTCAAATAGGGGCAGCACTGGCCTCATGTATCTCTTTAAGGTAACAGCTGCTTCGCTATATGATAAGGATTGCAGGAATCATGGCATAAGCGTTGCGGCCAACAACTTATTATCACTTGTGCCCTATTCCACCAACATGCCCACGTAAATAAGTTTTATAAAACCAAATAATAAACTAGTGCATTTGCTTCATATATAGTGATAGTAGCATAATGATAAAAAGCATACTCTAGGCATACGTAGTATAGTCTATCGAAATGTGCCAAATGGTCAACATTTCACATGGAGAGATTTCATTTTGTACAAACCTTGGAGACGAGATTCCGACGAGAGAACGAGAATGAAATGTTATTCATAAGCTTTGGGCTTATCGTTCATTTATATAATACATTTTTCAATATCCTCATCTATAATAATGAATTGCTTGTGGTTCCCGGTAGAGTAGAATAGGACCACTCCAAGTCTTCTCATGAATGTCGTAGAAGGTGATTTAGGGAACATAAAACAAAGCTTATAAACATCAAAGAGACCTCTCCGACCCTCTAACCAGCCTGGAGAGTATACGCCAAATCCTCTGACTGGTTAAAATATGGCTCTGTTATTACAGAGCGAGTCGTGCTTCCGCAGTGGAGACTGAAAAAGACCTGATGATGAGCCATGGTTGTGCCGGATTTTTCCGTATCCTGTCATACGATGGGGACTGCAACTACCTACGGTAGCTGTGACTGTACCTACGATACGGGAAAAATCCGCCACATACTTTCCGATGATAAATTCAAAATTCTACACAATGCTACACATCGACCACAGACATTTGATCCGGACCTGTTTCCGCATGTATTACCAGTGGACTGATAATATGGTACAAAGATATACTACGCCAGATATGGCCAAGGAGCCAATTTTTGAACCACCAGCCATGATAAGCTTTCAAAACTGACCTACAAAAATAACTTACCCAACATTAATATTTATGAAGTAAAGAAATTGTTAGCTGTCCAAAAACAACTCACAACGTATCTTCAAAAACAGACTTACTTGTACATCTTAATATTCAATAGGATTCCATCGTAATTATGTAGAGAAAAAGATAAAATATGAGGTAACTAAATGTGATCACCTGAACGAAGAATAAAGATCTAACCAAAGGAAAGAGTCCAAGTTGGAGAAAAATGTCCTACTGCAAATAAACCTACCTTTTAATAATAAATGCTTAAAAAGCTCCACTATTTAGGTATGGCATGAACTTAAAAATTAAAACTGTATGATTTAGTTAGGCTCCTCTGAACCGCCTTATAAAATTGGTAAGACCTTTTATTAGATCACGTCTGATAATCCAGCCGGAATAAATACATCATCGGAAGTTTATTAACAGTGGTACAGTCTGGCCAGTGACACAGAGGTCTGTTGAGTAAAAGGAGCTCAGTTGACGTCTCAGTCACCGCGTTAACGCCGACCCGCACACACGCGCGTCAAAACCTCGTTTTCTCCTTAACTATAACAAGTTTCGAGTGATACAATTTACACGTGACAGTTCAAAGTGGACTTAAGAACAATTGTTTTTTTTTTTAAGTGTGGCACTGGAACTTAGAGGTAAGGTTACGTTATGGAATCACCAACGTATACGAGATTTTCTCGAAAATCAACTTTCTTAAAACTTATATGGATGACTTTTATGTAAGGGCTTATTAAACTGTTATATAATAATGTTATAAGTATCTTCAAGTACTGTTTTTTATCAACATAACTTTGTCATACTCTTGTTTCTTTTTTCCATAATAAATGTAAGCTAAAATTAGCTAATAATAATTGAAAACTAATCGCAGTTATTTATAACCATTACTAACGCAAAAAATGTGTCAACTATTCTATCATTAGCCAGTTGCTTGTTTAATGACGTCTAATGATAATAGGGGTATTATTTAACTACGTTATACTCCGCATGTTATAAGGCACGATACAGCCTTAGACTTTGGCTAAAGTAATTCAGCCTTGGACAAGTGTCGCCAATTTATTTACGCAAACGTCTCGGTTCGATCAAACTTTTCAATGACATAACGCAACATACATACTCAAATATATGCAAAAACTCGGTTACTGATGCTGTGTTTATATTATATAGTTATACGAGTATGTTTTGCTAAGATTTTAACGTTAATTTGTATCTTTATATAACTATGTAAAAGTTTAAACGCAAGTCTTTCTCTGTCATCATCTTTCCTTATTTTTTTCCGTCCATGTTTACGATATTGATTGAAAATAAAGCAGTGCTATTAAGTTAAACATACAGAAAATCACATTTTATATAAACATTTCTCTAAAGCTTGGTGAGTTCTTAGTAAAAAATGGTTTTTAATTCATTTTGAATAGCTTTGTCTAAGTACTAGGCCATATTTGTTTTTATTTGTAAAAAACTCTAACTCTGTATTTATTAAATAAAGAAAATATAATTGTTAAATCGTACTGAGATCTAGACGCAGGTTCAAGTCCTGCCCGCGTGGAATTTTTTCACCATTTCTTATTTTCTTTATTTAATAAATAAGGTCAAATAGCATTGTGAATGCAAAATAAATCCCATATAAACTCTAACTCTGGCATATTTATGTCCTTTTGTATTATAGTTTCTATGGTTCCGGAGATTCTGTATGATTTTTTTTTGTAAGACATATTACTTCCATTGTCATGAATGGGATAATACCCTACGGAGAAAAGAAAAAATAAACAGACAAATAGAAATTTTAAATACTAGATTCTCAGCACAAATCATTTTCTGTCATACAGTTTTTTTCTGTTTTCTGTGAATTGAAGCAACAAGCTGTCAGCCCATCTACTGATAAAGTGACAACTGCAACCAGCATCTAGTAATTGAGAGTTATTAACTGATCATTTCATTTACACGCATACACTCGTGGTTGTACTAGACCAGCAGAATGAATCACAAATAATGCTAAAAGTTGTGATAAATATGTTTTAACATTTAAACATCATCATCAGGTCCTTTATAGTCTCCACTGCAGGAGTACGACACTCTCTATACTACCAGAGCCATATATTAGCCAGAGCAGTCAGAGGATTTGGTCTACACTCGCCACGCTCTAGCCAGAGAGGTTGGAGAGATCTCTTTGATGTTTATAAGCTTTGTTTAGCTTGTGTTTCCTAAGTCACCTTCTACGACATCTACAAGAAGTTTGTAGTGATCCTATTCTACTCTGTCACGAACCACACAGTGGATGTTAAATATTATATTGAAAAATATCAAAAACAATCTTTTAATTTCCACTTTAACCAATTCAATTTTAAACAATACCATGGAAAAACATCCATTAATCTAAAGATAAAAAAAATATAAGTTAATAGTATTAATGACCACATTTTCGAAGCTTTTATGTAAAACTACATACCAGTAAAACAAAAAATACTACCACAAAAGAATACTGTACTTCAAAGTATTTTTTTAATCTATGTTTTTTCGTAGCTACGCGCTCCGTAGAGGTGTTCCTGAAAAGACGCTTATCCGCTGTAGCACTTGCTACGTATTCCTGTCTGTGCTACAAACTTTCGTAGAGGCGGCTCGTAGCTTTCTACACAATATTAGAACTATTTTTTGTTAAGAGCGTATACTAGCAGTATTTTTTCAATATGGTTTCCATACAAATGTATTTCTCTATTTTCTCGCTGAAAACTGATTCTAGAGCCACAATTCTTTTTTTATTTTTTCAAAAAAACTGTTTTGTTGGAATGCCTATTCCCTGTGAGGTGTCATATCAGTGGGCAATGCGGGTAGCAACCCATCATTATTTTGATTCCGTTCTTACAACCCCACCAACATGCTAAACGTGGCTTTTGGGTTTTATGACCTTGGGCTCTGTCTACCCCGTAAGGGATAAAGACGTGGTAATATGTAATTCCGAATTTTTGTTGATCACACTATCCACATTAAACATACTTTTATTTAATTGCTAATAAATGCTGTCAGTTTTCTAGACTTAGGAAATTTTCAAATGTTCGCCGTAACATTTAAAACTTACGTGTTTCATTATTTCGAAACGATACAAAGGAAATGAAGCAAGTTCGGTTCATTGAGAATATTTTTTTAACTTTTAGGGTTCCGTGGAAAAGAACAAGTGCCTATTTCTAATTTACATAGCAGGGTAATACTTTTTATACACCTCCTCTGAGCATATTCCCTGTTGTATCCCATAAGCTACGACGCTTTGGGACATGGAATTCTCCTGCTCTCTTTTATACATCTTGCGTTTTTCAGTTGCATACTCAGCTGTGACTGTGACGCATCGGATCCCGGGTACCATTATGACAGCAATTATGCAGTAATATGATTTAGCAAATATTTAATGGCTTGCCACCTGTCTGTCGCTAGCCCTTCTTGGTCAGAAAGAGGCACGGGATCTTCTAGTAATAAAACATTCAATAGTTTCTGTAACTCATTCCATAAATTATTGATAAAGTTTTTAAGGGCAATCGCCTGCCCGACTACCTGAATAAATATATATAAATCCATAGCTTTCGGTTCGGGCAAATTTAACCTTATTTATTAACATTATAATGAAAAACATTATCAAAAATCTGCTTTTCTTCCCACGCAAACCGTAAAAGTCGGTCAAGGGATTGGACGAAAATCTAAGGAATCTCGTTATAGGTGATGCGGCTAGCAACCCATCACTATTTTGATTCCGCTTCTACCGTAACGCCCACTAACACGCTAAACGTGACCTTTGGGTTGTACGAACTTGGACTCAGTCTACCCCGCAAGAGCTAAAGACGTGATAGTATGTGTGTATGTATAAGCAGAGAGGGTAGCTTTGAAAGCTTTGTTTGTAAACTAATGAACCTAACTAAATAAATAAAAATTCTGACCCTTAATATTACGATTGCGAAATGCGTCATTAAACGACTTCCTCTCATTAATAACGACATTCCGTTAATTATTTTGCAGTAATTAAAATTAAATGTCTCTGTAGACGAGCTATTTTTAGCACCGATGGATAGTTGCTAAGATTTTAAGCGTGTCGCGTTTCTGTGGTGATTGTTGCACCTCATGGAAATTTAAGACACTCAGTTTTTCTCGTAAATGTAGTAGTCCTAAATATGAGAGTAAATGATAACTTGTATCATGTGCGAAATCGCTATAGTAATTTTAGCTAAATTAATGTTAATGGTTAGGTAGTAATGTCGCATAGTACCTAATCATTATTTGTAGTGATATAACTATGTTGACCATCAATGAGAACTCTTTTGCCCGAAATGTTAGTTTCTTTGTTATTAGGTTTTCTGGCCTAAAAATTTGAAACTTCATGGTAAATTTATTTATACTAATATTATAAAAAGGAAAGTTATGATTGTTTGTTTGAATTGAATAATAAGCTTCAAAACTACTTGACCGATTTACAATTTTTTTTCACCTATCATATCCTTATTTATCTGCGGGTGATATAGGCTATAATTTACGCAGACGAAGGAGTACAATCTGCAGATATGAAGAGAAGCACGTCGAATTCTTTTAGAAGCAAGTCTGCAACTGTGACGTTGCCATACTCGTTATTCCCAAACAATTTCGATTATGACATTTATATCGTACTAAATCAACACGCGCAAATGCCCAATTTGACATGTCATACTGGCGATTTTTTGCGTCCACACGGAAGCATTTTTTTCGTGACCTTAAATCGAAAGTCCGCAAGCAATTAAACAAGTTTAATAAGTGAGAACAATTTATATAATTCGGCTCGTAAGGATCATTTTCCGGGTAACCTTGTCATGTCGTTGACACCGTGTTACCGTCGTTTTGCGAAAATCATTCGCATTTTTAATTCACAACGGATAAGGCATATAAATTATATTCTTTTCGAGTTTTTGTTTTTATGATCTAAATGGCTAATATATGGCTCTGGTAGTACAGAGAGGGTCATGCTCCTGCAGTGGAGTCAAAAAAGACCTGATGATGATGATGAGATGATGTGATGATCTAAATATGATTTTACTATGTCATTCGCATTTATTTATTTGATATTATAATAAGATTAAATAAGTATTAATTTGTGTAGTATTAGCCGTTCATCCGTTGCTAGAGACGTCAAACATGATGACTTTAAACTCCCTATCCAATATTTAAAGGCGAAATCTAAATCACCATTGACGCTAAAGACGCTCGCTTCCAAAGTATAACTTAACACAAATTCACCGATCAGCTGGTTAAAAAAAACCAAACGAAAAAAAATACTTCCCGTATTTTTTTTTTCGTTTGGGTTTTTTCTATTTTATTGGGGATACTGATTCCGTCATTAAATATTGTTAGGGAGTACTGAATCAGCCGGTTATTTCACAACTAGCGATTTTCGCACTAATTTGTCCGCGTAAATTATTACCCATTGTCACCTGCAAATTAAATATCTACACGTGAACAATTTTTGGAAATTGATCTAGTAGTTTTGGAGCCTCTTCAATGCATAAAAAACAAATCTTTCTTCTTTACAATATAATAATAGTATAAATTAACATTAAGATTTTCACTTTTTAGGTTTTACTTATTATATTGTATGTATTTCTCCTTTCTCTATGCCAGCTTTCTCTGTCTTGTAAATTACCTTACTTGAAATGGGATCTTTAGTCAGTCAACGCCAAATTACCAGTTTCCGCCAATTGTTCGATTTCCGTACAGCGCTAACAAGTACTTCGATACCAATTGTTTTCATATATAATGTAAGTAAATTATGTGTAAACCAACACTTTAGTGATCTCTGTAAGTTTTACAATTTTAAGGGTACATACAAATATGGGACTTAAAGACTTTAGTCCAATTAGATTTTCTACTTTATCAAAGAAATTAATTCACTATCTTACGGTAATTTGAATGATTCACCTTAATTATCAATATCTTCTTCTTTCTTTTGAACTGACTTCAAAAAAAGGAGGAGGTTCTCAATTCGTCGTAATGTTTTTTTTTTATCTATGTTCCCCGATTTCTCAAAGACGCCTGGACCGATTTAAGAAATTATTTTTTTTGTTCGGTAGGTAATACTTTACAGATGGTCCCATTAAATTTTGATCGAAATGTGTGGGGCGCTTTTTGAAAAAATACACAAAAATCAAAAAAATGTTTACAGGTATGCCGTTCGGATTACATTTATTTCCATTTTTTCCTATGCATATTAAAAAAAATGATAGGATTGAAGTCGGTTTTTGTTAAAAATATCTTTAATTATTCTAGAATATTGTACAATTGAGCCTTGGCTGGCTTGAGCATATTAAAATGTCATAAGGGGAAACATGATTTTTTCGGGATCCAGTGCTGCCCCATTTGAGAGTAAATGGAGATATAAAAAATATAAAAATATATAAAAAAATATATACTTATATATAGGGACATATCACACAAATTGAGCCAGCCCCACAGTAAGTTGTGAACTTGTGTCGCAGGATACTAACTCAACGATACTATATTTTTATCATATATACTTATATAGATAAACATCCAAGACCCAGGTCATACTGAAAAAGTTCGTTTTCCATCATGACCTGACCGGGGATCAAACCCGGGACCCCCGTGTCGCAGGCTGGCGTGTTGACCGCTGCGCCACGGAGCTCGACGAAATTTTGTTTTGCGAAGCCCTAGATAACCTTTTAAACTACTATTTACAATTTTAAGTTAAAATGTGCAGCTTACCTTTGCGTATCTGGCTAAAACAGCCAGCTTTACCAGCAGTACAGCTTCACGTTTACACTTTGAAGCGTAAACAGTTTGTAAAATACTTGAAGCTCAAAATTTTAATATCTCTGTTTTCTTTTAAATTATTTATTTCAAATCACTGGCACATACAAACCGTAAAATTAATGCATCATAGGTACATACATAGTATCACGTCTTTATCCCTTACGGACGTAAACAGAGCCTAAGGCCATAAGTCCGAAAGGCCACGTTTAGCATGTATCCTCTTAAGTATTACAGACGACGCTTTCGATAACCATTATCGCCGTTCATTCAACGCTCTTGAAACAAGAAATCCGAGCCAAATAACTATATACTGACATATTGATATGAAATTGTACGCCATTTTGAAACGGATACCGGTCACTTGATATTCAACCAAATACCACCGTACACTTTTGTTTAATGACAAAGCAATTTGTTGATTTTCTTTGTTTATAAAACGGTATGCATAAATATACACATAATAATAATAAGAGGTACGAGTTGGTTTACCGATATTATTGTACTTATGGAAAAACTGTAAGTATGACTTAATTTTCATGAAAATATTCGAAATAAGTTTGATTTATTTAATGATGTCATGAAAAAGTTTCTTCAATATTTTTTGGTATATTGTCTAAAGGCTTTTTAAGCGATATCTCAATTTTTTGAGGTCCAGTGCAGTTTCATTTACCCCAGTTGGAGAATAACGACGATTTAATTAAAAAATTTGTGATGGATAAATCATTAAATTATTAAAAATTCAAAGTTAGCCGTCTTGATCTAATTAGCGTTAAAAACGCTTATTAAAGCTACACATTCCCCCTTTAACTAAACAATAGTTGGAATATCAAGGACTAAAATAATTAAAGAACTCAGTTTTTATTCAATGAATGACTAGCAGTTAAACAGGACTGGACTTCTGGAAAATCTCTGGTATTAATATGAACCTTTTAAAGTAAGCTTTAGAAGGTTCTGTCTTTCATTTACTTTGTTCCCAAGTTTCTGCAAACAAACTTACACTTACTAAAGCTGACCGTACTTCACATTATTTTCATAATTTATCAATACTACTAAGTTGATCCGACGTCAAGTTATGGCGCAATAACTAGTCCCCGTCAATACCAAACAAACCTTCTTTGAAGTCAAGTAACAAGGTGAAATATACCAAGCCTTTTAAAGAATCTCGACCCTCCAACCTGATACACTTTCCATAAATGAAATACGCAGACTCAAACCACAAACGCCGGCGTTTATACACTGCGATTTTTATAGTTCAATCAAAGAAAATCAATCGTACAAAAACCGCAACGTACATAGAAACTAAGCTAGCTTTAGATTATTTAGACATACCTTGCGGCTATGCAGTTAAGGGTCATGAGGAGCAAACGTGTTTATTTTTAGACGTCTGGTGACGCAACGAGACTGACAGAACCGGGTCACGCTAAACGAGAGACGTCTGGAGAGGTGCTTAGTGCAAATCGCAATGTATTATGGCGATTGATGAGCCAATTACTTAATGACTTGGTTTGTTACATACCTTCTTATTTTTAGTTCATAAAAATATTGTTATTCTTGTTTTTTTATTTAATATCCGTCCAGTACATAGTTTTGGCCTTTGATTTTTGCGTAATGGAATAACAGAAAAACAACTTCATTTTTCAAAGCATTGTTGGAGTTTGTAATAGGTATATTGAGTACATTTTGTTGCATTGCTATAGAAAGACCTTCCAAAAAGAAGCACATTAGCGATAAAGTGTATTTCTCAAGTATCTCTTACATATAATAATAAAGCAATAAAGTTTTTTAGACGTTTTAAAAACATCATCATCATCATCATCATCAGGTCTTTGTAAGTCTCCATTGCAGGAGCCGACCCTCTTTGTACTACCAGAGCTATATATATATAAGCCAGAGCAGTCAGAGTATTTGGCCTACACTCTCCACGCAGGCCAGACGGGTTGGAGTTTTATCCAAAATGTTTTAAAAACGCTTTGCTGGAATACCTATGGATTCGTGCGTTACGAGCAAGCTGTTTGTATGGATGGCGTGAGAACTTTATTTGATACCTATTTTAAAATATTAAGTATGAGGTAAAGCCTTCATAATAAAAGTGGTTGTAAATTTAATGCATCAGCTTTCGGTAAAATTAAATATAATTAAAATCGATATCATTTTAAAAGTGTTCTTAACAATATTTAGTTTGAAACATGATTTATGTATTCAGTCCAGTGCCGTAGTGTGGAGATAATTATATGATGTAAATAAGTATAAATAATTAATGAAACATGAGTCGACAAAAAAGAAAGTGCTTTTTGTCTTCATTCACAGACAAGTTTCCAAATATGAAATCCTCCGGAAACAGTCATTTTGGATATCGGTTTCATATTCTTCCTCACTAATTACATATTCATAAATTTCTGGCACTGCGATACTTATTTTAAAAATTTTTGTAACTTTGCGAGTTGAGTCTAAGCACAAGTAAAATTATCAAGCGCGGGATTCAAGTATATTTATTAGCGAATACGACATGGTGGTGTGAGTGACAAATATGAATCTAGAATGAAAGATATTAACAACTCATAAAAAACTCTCATACTTTTAGTAATAAATATAAATACTATACTCCAAAACTATGGTGTACGAAATAGTTACTTCATGAAGTATTTTTTTCATAAAAGACATTCTTTGCTATTTATAGTTATATCTTCCGAGTGTTATACATTCACGGCCATTGTAACATTCCAGCTCGAATTATATTGACAAGGTCGCCGAAGTAGGCTCGCAGAGTGAATTCGCAAATACCTACCTACCTGAGACTTTGCTGCATTTAGTAGTACAAGTAGACGATAACTTAAGTATTTATCTACCCTACCCTTTGTTTTAATCACATTGATTAGTTATTATTATTATTATTTATTTTTTGAACTTTGTTCTGCTAGGCAGTTGGCCGGTATTTAATGATACACACGGGCCTAACCAAAGTGGGCATCATGGGGAGAGTTAGTATTGTCAGTATGTAAAAACTTCCTGACTTTTCTGCAAGTATTTAAAATGGCTGCTTTTTGAAGTTGTACAAATATATATGGTGGTAGGTCGAAGGTGGAAAGAGCTTGATGAAGTTGTTTGGGAATGACTCCAGTGGTAGACAAAACTATGGCTATTATATTGACTTTTGATAAGTTCCACATTCTGCTTATTTCTTCCTTTAGATCATTGAATTTACTAATTTTCTCAGAAATTGTTGATTGGAGATTGTGAGTATTCGGGATTGCTATGTCTATTACTAACCGAACTGCTTTCAGTTCGGTTAGTTTTGTCTACCACGGTTATGTCGGGCCTATTGTAGTGTGTGGTTCTATCTGTCAAAATTATTATTATTACGAGCCATTAAAAAAGGTCCCAATGTTGGGCAAAGGCCTCTTTCTCTCGCTTCCATTTGTGTCTGTCACTTGCTAAAATAGACCATTAAGCTCGTCACACCTCCTAATTCTGGGTCGGCCGCGTCCCCGTTTGCCATTGGGTCTCCATTCGGTAGTAATCTTGGCCCAGCGATCATTGATTAGTTAACTTTGATTTATTTTTAAATACGCGAGGTTAAGATAAAAGACGGTAGAAAAGATAATTTTAAAAAAAAAACATTAAATTTAAATAATGGTTTTAAGCTTATGCTGTCACACCGCTATAAATGTAACTCTCCGTGATATGAAAAGCTAGGCTCATCAAGTGTGAAAAGAAATAGAAACAATGACTTTTTTGGCAGGAAATAGTAAAGTGGCCTGCCATTACCTTCTCTATCTCACACACTAGTGAACACTCCACTAGTATGCAGGTCGCTGAGATAGTGTACAATGAAAATGACCATACCAGAGTCAAGCTGAAAAAGTTCTTGTTATTGCGGAATATAACAAACATATAACCCTTGGTCCGTGGGGTCCTAGCACGACAAGCCTTTTTAAGGAAATAGCAAAAAGGTTAGTCGACATCACAGGAGACCAAAGAGCTGGCAGCTAACTCGGACAAAGAATTAGCCTTGCTATTCAAAGGGGGAACGCTGCCAGTATGTTCGGAACCTTTTAATTATATATTTTAGGTATTTCATCATATTTTTTTAAGGTTTTAAGTTTTAGGTTAATTTTTCATAATTTTTTAAATATGTAATTAGTTTATTATAGTTTAATTAATATGTATATTGAAATAAACAAACATATTGTCATTAAAATAGTATAGTGTACGTAGTGGTGCAGAAGTAAAAGAACGCTGGGTGCTTAGATTATTGATAGACCTCAGCGCGCGCGCTCTAACAATGGGCGCTTTCTTTGACTTCTCTACCAAAAATTTCACCTTTGATTTGATTTCTATTTATTTTGATTAATCCCTATTTGCTTCCGGTGATGGAACAACATTGTCATCGTACTGTAGTTGATTTTCCACTTGTATAGAAATTTGCATTATCACTGAGTAGCAGAAGCCATTATTCACACAGGCGAAGCAGTGAGAAAAAGCTACAATTTTTTAATTCTATTCACACATAGATTCAAAGATTCAATTACATTATAATGTAAACATAGTTGATTTACCTTAGCCCATTATCTTTCATCAAAGTGCTTGTAGTACCGCCATCCATAGCATCTACTATGTCAACAAGGCGGTTGTCACATGTTTAACATTATATATTTAAATTAATACGCTGTGTTGACAGATCAGCTGACATTTAAAGCCAGGTAACATCAAGCCTACTTGAGTCCATTAATTTCATTTGACACTGTATTACGTTAATATTTTTTTTACTGACTTTAAAAATAATGCTACTTACAAACATACTTATTATTGCTTTATAAAAGAAGGCTTAATGATAAGAATAAAAGAAAAATCTATGTAACTTTTTCTATATTTTGTTCCAAGGGTTTAATTTAGAAAACATACCGTATACAATACTTTTCTCTTTCCTTCGTGTTTCCTCAGTCCAAATAATTCAGGGTAAAAACGCAAAAACAAATGACAAACTTTTCTACAACCTAAGTAACTGTTGGACACCACGATAATGTAGTAAAGGATAGTTTTTATAACTGCAAAATACAATTAATCAATGAATTAGAGGTTAAATATATACCTCAACAATTCATAGATAAAACGTACTTAGAAAATCCACAAAAATAACTAATGAAAAATTTTTAGAAAATGCGATCAAACAAATTAGCGAAACAATATCCATTAATTTAAATAAAAATCACATTCTTGATTGGCAAAACAGCAATAAAAAATTTAGACTTGGACATCGATCGATTATAAACAATAGCGAATTAATAATCATGATTTCCACCTACTTGCTGCCAACTCGTTTGGTCAGGAAGTGCTCTAGATCCATCTGATTACTTTGATTTACATTGATCCTAACGCAATCTGTTATTTAAATCATCGATTTGAATATTTTGAAACATCTTCTATTAGCACACGTAAATGTCAATGTTTGGGAAGGTTTTGTCTAGAAATCTGTTGTGAAAAGTTTGAGGTTAAATTAAATTAGTAGCTATTATACGCTAAGAAACTGTTTATATTTTTCGATTTCGATCTAAAGAAACTGTATTGTACTTTTTTGTTAGAGTTACGTGCATAGATTTAAAAAAAGAAATTTCGGTTACGTGACTGTCGAATAAGGATACAGGAGTTCATGTAGTTGTAGGTATGTAATGTAATCAATTTAAGTACCTATAAGTGAGTGTCATTTTTGCACAAAAACCATACTACAACTCATAAAGGTTTGAACATCGTAACACAGAGGTGTGTCAGATGATGAGGAAGCGTTGTGAAGATTTGAAAATGGAATTACAAATTTAAAAATATAATTTAGTTTAAATAAAAGGTGGAGAAAATAAAAGATGGTGAATAAACAATGTGGTGAAAAGCAACATACAGCATGATGATAATTTATATATGATAAGCACATTTGTTTGTTTTGGATTAATGATGAAATATGAGTTTTGGATTACTGATGAAATATTTAATGTACTTAAGTAGTTCTAATTATTACCACGCATCTCTACTTTACTATTTTAGATCTGTCGGCCTTGTATCTGTATATAGCCTGTATCTATCTATTAATCATGTTACATGTACGATATCTACATTTGTTAATAAGAATGTCAAGCAATTGCTAGTGATGTTCTTTCTTCAAACCTCATCACCCGATACTCATATTACACCTAATGATTACTAATCAAAAAACGAATCCCACAAAAGATGCTCCCATTAGAACCGATACGTAATATCAATTTGTATTGCATAATTCTTTCACCCAGTTCCCAAGAGCTCGCATCTCGCTTCCCACGGATGCATCGTGATCTAGATGTTCTTCGATAGAGTAAGCGTGCAGGGTCGCACGAATGCCCAAAATTAAATGCGACTGTGACGACTACGTGACAATTTATCGATATTTTTTTAAACGTCACTATTTTTATTTAAAGGTTAAGTATACTTTTTGTGATGTTATTTCTGAAATAAAACTGCACATACCTACATAGGTAACATAGCAAACATATGTGTTAAATTAGGTTATTAATTAACTTTAGATGTGCTCGCCATCTAAAGTTATTTAAACTCTGGATGGCAGTTTCAAAACCATCATCGATTTTTGTGATAGTAAATTACAATTTTTTTTATTAAACAGTTTGGTTGCTTGTACTTATCTTGATAGGTATTAAGGAGGTATTAAGCTGTTCGTCCCGGTCTGTAAGCTATCGTGTAATATCAGATGACTTTTCCAAATACTTTAAATTCAATCAACGAGGCATATCGATATTTTTATTATTCACAGCACAAAAAATATTCAAAATCTGAAATAAAATTAAACCTTTTGACTGTAAAGGTTGAAACTATTTTATTTCCGTACCTAGTAATCACTAGGTATTAAAGTTAGTGACCTATCCTTACTTGGCACGTATGTAACACGTTAACCTTTCAGAATATTTCTACAAATGATTAAAATCGCATTAAGTCTGTTGAGTATGTTAAGCAATAAATAAAATTAATAAACACCTCATGCACAAATTGAGTTCTGCTAAAACCAAAGTGCCAAAGGTGTACAAACTCAACTACAGTTTACAATAATATATATAAAGTATGTACTATAGTATACAAAATAGAATATTTAAAAACTCATCTTCATCCTGCCCTTAACTCTTCCCGGCCCACTCTAAATATGCAGATTTTTGTTTGTAAGTCTCGTCGTAAATTACTTTCTCAAAAGGCCGTATTGCGAAGTGCTCTGAAGAACTTTTCAATATGGTGCCCGCAGTGAAATTTTACTATCGCACTACGCGCCGTGGAAACAGGCATCATGCTCATCACCTCGACACCTGGTGATCAACACCAAAGTTTCTTTAGATCTTTTCTATATTACATGTATAAGTAGTGAAACGAGTTTTTGATACCCTTTTTTCTTCAAAGCTGTGACCTGGGTTTCCTATAAAAGACGGGAAAAATCCTGTTATATTTAAAAGACCAGCAGCACTTTGTTAACAAATCTGATGTTGCAGATGTCCATGGACGTCCTGATGGTAAGGATGACACTTACCATCAGGTTTTTCGTATGATCGTCCGCCCGCGCAAGCGCAAGTAACAAAAACACGCACACAACCATTCATCTTTATATATTATTATAGACTACAGAATCAAAGCGGCATCGAAAAGAGGACATCGCAATTACGTCGTTAAAATCCAACTTATTTGGTATTGGATTTCCCCTGTTTTATATCGAAAAGTGACTGAGATGAGCGGATCACGACTCAGGCCTTTCAAACTGTGCCATTTGTTGTGGCACGGATATCACGAGGGGAAACCCACACATCCTTTGACTTCCACCGAGTTGACACATAGCGATTGTTCAATGTGCCTTTGAACCACAGCGCTTCAGATTTGATCCTTAAATGGGTGAAGATGAACAATGATATGACACGTATTTGATTTTTTTTAAAGTGGAATAAAAGTATTTAAATTTCGTTTAGTTAAGTACACACCTGGCACCTCATCTTTTAGTAAATTTCCAAATCCGCGATCGATTCCTTACAATTGCTAAAATGGATGATAATCGTTAACTGGTATTCAAAACGCAAAACTTAGATCTATACAGATCATTCATCATGTATGCTGCCTATATACCACATAACAGACCAGAATAGTCAAACAGTACACTAATAAGTATACCTATGTATTTCTACAAAAAGAATGGTGTCAAATCACAAATAGTAAGATAAGTTGGTTCATTCCCCAAAAGTACTTTACTAATGAGCTTGATGATCTCACGGAAACAATCAGCAAATCAATTACAAGACAAAACCTAATGCAATCAATAAACTAATTGAGACAAGTAGTGCGCCATGTAACAATACGATTCCATTGTTCCAGGTACAAAACGCCGTGTGTCGCGTCACAGTGAAATATAGTGGCAGTGCAGTGTCCTCTGTGCAGTGCGACAATGAGAAGACGATCGCGCGCCTAGACGGTCCCACGCCGCTCACATTATGCAACCGCGGCCATAATAACCACACGTATTGACTTAGCGAGTTGACATTTCGCGCCAATGCCGAGTGAATAACCAAATGGCTTTAGCTAACTTCACGCTGGCTGCGGCCACCGCGGCCGCGCCACACGCGCTCCCGACCGCCTCCGAACCCCTACACGTTGACTTCGGAGATTTACTTTATTCCCCGGACCAACCTGAATATCCACAACCTGGCAACGAACCTTTCACCCCACCCAACCAACAAAGGAGATCTAAACTCCGAAAAAGAGCCGGTTCCGCCTACCTTCCACCCTTGAACCAGTACACCCACTACCCCCCACACAACGACGTCCCACCCAATCCCTATAACGGTCAACTACACACACAAGTGTATCAACAAAATATGAGACTCGACGTGCAAGTAGAAAATCAGAGAGTCGAACAAGTGAATAAGCGTTTTGATAACACAGGACAGTACTATCATGATCCGAGTGGAGATTATGATTACGAACAGAGGAGATTAAACGAACAGAATCAACCATACAATCCAGGGTATGCGGATGCGCCGTATCCTCCTGCGACAACTCCCGCCCCACCTTCTAGTCGAGGGTTCGAAGGCAATTCGAACCCGAATGTTAATACCTACAACTACGTGAATAGGCCGACTCCAACGGCGGCGACGCAGCCGCAGAGGCCGCGTGTTGAGGCTGAAACAAAAACGGGAAGTGGTAGCAATGGACAGACGCCCCCCGAGCGACCTCGAGGATTCACGAAGGTGGAGACGGGGAACGCTGGCGGCAAGACACAGTTACACGCCGTGCTTGATTATGACGACGATTACTATGATGATATTCCTGGACCAGGTAAGCTTCCTCAATTTTATTATTACTCTTCTAAGATCATAGGTACTACTAGAATAAATACTGTATCTCTTATGGACTACTATACTGCGATCCTTCTTGAGTTTCAGGTATTACCTTGCTTAGTAATCTTAATAAATACAAAACAAATTTTATTGTTACTTGTAAACATATCGATAACATATAGCTAGTCACTTGTATGCAGATTCGACGATTCTTATCTTTTGTCATTATTGTCAGTGCAGTAACTCTGTTTCAATGCGAATACTCCACTTAGTTTTTTATTATATATATATTTACAAACTTCTAGCAATTTTTCTGCGACTTTGTCAGCGCCAATTAAAGCCACAGATAAAGTAGCTTTCTACAGGTGAAAACATCTTGAAAATCGGCCCTGTAGATTCAGAGTCTATTGGATACAATGGACACAAACAATCTTATATTTCCTATTTATAATATTTGTATCGATATAGATAGTGATAATATTACTTGATTTTTAACATAAGATTGTGTCAAAGATTTCAAATTAAGTCGCCTAACGTCGTAAGGTAAAGTTGAAAAGCGAGATAATTGTAAATCAAGCAAAAAGCCAACTGTTAAATTGAATGACTCATGGTCACGCATAATAAACCTCGATCAAAATCTATTATAGGAGAATATTAAAACTTGGATTTAGTTTACCTTCCACGCTGGTCTGGGAGCAAAAAAACACGTAGAATGTGACAGCTACTTCTTAAAAGCCGATCGAGGGAATGGACGTGAGCTCATGTCAATAGGCAATGCGGCTAGCAACCCATCACTATTTTGATTCTGTTCTCCACCCACAAGCCCACCAACATGCTAAACGTGGCCTTTAGGTTTTATAGAAAACGTAAAGGCTACGTTTAGCATGTTGGTGGTAGACAGAGCCCAGGTCTATACCTAGGCTCTGTCTACCGCTCAAGGGAAAAGTATGTATGTATTTAGTTTACATGCATTTATATCATGTCTGAATGCTTTACGGGGTAGACAGAGCTTAAGGCCATAAGACCTAAGGTCGAGGTTAGCGTGTTACTGGGCGTAAGTATAGGCCGAAACGTAATCAAATAGTAATATTATGTTACCAACATCGCCCAATACCCAATTAGACCAAATTTTAAAGAGGCAAGAAAGTAGTTCAGGTTATTATACAACGTGTTAATGAATAACCGCAAAACCTCTTAGGTGGTGATTGTGCTTATGAATATAAACAATTTTTACTACAGGGCCGACTTTGCAACTCGACAAAAAAAAACAGCTGTTCCATATATTCTGGTCGAGTAGGTATTGTCAATTTGTATGAAACAGTGGATTTTTTTGGCGAGTTGCAGAGTCGGCCCCATAGTAAAAATTGTTCATAGTAGAGGTTTTGCGCTTATTCATTAACACGTATACATACTCGTACCTACCTATGTTCATATTTTATTAAAAAATAGAATTAAAAAATTATGAGCCTTTTACTACTTCCGAACCACATTTCCTTTCTCAAGAAGCCCTGATCAGTGCTCTGTGAAATCGCCTAACAGGTTTTAAAAGTTTGCTATTAAAAATAATTAAAAAGTAAGGTCTCAATGTCAAATTTTGATTTTTCGAATTTCCATGATCTTGCTGCGCCTGTAAGAACTTGCCGTCTCTTAACGTTTTGGTCTAACTAACCATTGGTTCTGACTGTCTGGCTACATCATATGACATACGAACGACGGTAATGTCGACATTAAAACTTGAATCTACTGTTTTGCTCTGAGGTTTTGCTAAAGCATTCACACCCAAAGCAACCCAAAGTAAAAATAGTCGGTACACATTACTTCAAGGTGTTCTACTAAACAATTAAATCCTGTTCAGTATTTGCTGTAAACGTTTATTGAAATAAATTGGTCGACCACGCGGGCAGATTGTTATCCGAAGTCTGGCTCGGTGAGGCAGGGCAGTGCTCGCAAAACTTGGCTGTGAAAATCATGTACATAAATACCGAGCAAGAAAGGAGGGATTTACTAAAGTAAGGCCCTCCTTTGTACATTGTATTGTGTCTCTTTAGAGATCAAAGTTTTATACAATGTTTTAGTATCGAATAATCATCACCATCAAGTCTGTTAGTCTCCACTGCAGGAGCACGACCCTCACTGTACTACCAGAGCAATAAATTTATCAGAACAGTCAGAGGATTTGGCCTACACTCTCCACGCTGGACAGACGGGTTGGAGAGGTCTCTATGGTGTGCTTTGTTTAGCTTGTGTTTCCTAAGTCACCTTCTACGACATCCACAGGCTTGGAGTGGTCCTATTCTACTAACACGTCTTTAGAGATTAGTATCGATTAATCTCGTACATTTAATTTGTATATCTACATATATGATATATACTTATATAAACGGAAAATTTGACTCGCTGACTTATATATCAATGCACAACTGCAACTACTGTATTATTTGGAACAGGGCTTACTTTCATGATGTTAGTGTGCACTGAGAAAGGATTCAAGGGATATTAAAAACCTGCATTAGAATTGTTACAATCACATTCTTGCTAAGAAAAATTACTTCTATTTTTGGGTTGGATGGAGCTAAAATGTACATCAATGGTATTTTAGACTGCTTCCTTGGACCAGTGGTTAAGGCGTTTTCCTATTGTTCGGGGGGTCGTGGGTTCGATTCCCACGGGAAGCATACCTTGTTGTTTCCAGTTTGGTTAGGACATTGCAGGCAAAAATCACCTGATTGTCTGATAAGAAAGATGATTCCCTGCTTCGGAAGGTTCGGAATCATCTTTCATCAGCCGGTGGTCCCGGCTGCTATCTGGTAGTCGTTAAAGGAACCACGTCAGAGGCGGAAAGGCGGTTCCGAAGAACTCTGACACCAGGGTGTGCATGGTCAACTGACCGTATCACCTACACGAAATGATGATGATGATGGTATTTTCAATCATTATCTGTTATTTTACGTACTTGTTTTGTGTTTAAGTTCAAAGTATTCACAAAGTTTAACAACCATTGAATCACGTTCGCTCCAATTACTTCCACTATCCACCAGACACTTGCAATTTGGTTCAACTTAATAGTTAGGAGCGGATTTTAAGCTAGCTTGGCTTTAGATTTAAGGTACCTTACCTACTTACAAAATATGCAATGGCTAGGAGGTGTAGTGGGTTTGGCGGACGGCAGCTCTCCAAAATACAGGCTCGACCTAGTTTGGTTCTGGTGCTGTCGACTCGTCTGGTTCTCAGCCTCTGACACCGTATCGCTATATTAACTAAACTTTTTATTTTCTTTTTGTAGTATTTTACCTTTATACTTATTTATTTTACCATACTACTATATTTATGTATTTTTATTATAACGAAGGTAAATACCAAACAACAATGAGGATTTTAAAATTCTTATCACCAGATGGCAACGAGGAGTCGACCTCGTTAAGCCGCTGTATTTTTTTTATTACATAGGACGGCAAACGAGCAAGCGCGTCGCCTAATAGTAAGTGATCAACGCTGCCCGTTGACAACTGCAACACCAAGGGTGTTACAAGAGCGTTGTCGGCCGTTTGTTGTCATTGGATAGTCAATAGTCAATTATTTGACAAGTAAGAACAGTATTGGACCTGTCGCCTCAGTGCTGACACCCTGATTTTCGTAATCTGCCCACTGTGCTTTATTATTAATCGTAGTTGAAACGTTATTTGGTTACCATTGGTTTTCACAAATTTAGAGATTGTTAGAAAAACTATAAAACAATGTCCTACCTTCTCCTTCTTGTTTCATTTAATATTATACGTGACTGTCAACAAGCACAGAATCTACAACAATATTAAAAGCAGCAATAGTTTCCTAATACTTTTATTGAAGCCAAACTTTGCTGTCTTTTTCCTTTTTTATTTAACTTTGCATAGAACTTCCAGTCAACAATTTGAACATTACATAATCATGACAAAAGCACAGAACCTACAAAAATATTTGAATCCGCAACAGTTTTCGAATACTTTTATTTGAAGCCAACATTTTTCCTGCTTCTTCCTATTCAATTTCATTTTGTATAGAAATATCAGTTCATAACATGAACGTTACAAAATCACGACAAAAGCAGAGAATCTACAAAAATATTACATCAATAGAGTCCACATACTTTTATTTGAAGGGTTGCCTTGTCTACCTACGACCTAACCATTAGAAACAAAACTACGCGTCATTTGACAATGTTCGTATTAATTACCTCACAATAATGAACAAAACAAGAAGAATACACAATAATGAACAAAGATTTAACTGTTCATTGAGTTAATCGCTCAAGCCTCTACCTTGTCGTAGGCCTTCGAATGCGTTTACGTCGCCGCCAATGCCATACATACAATGGCTGACTAGTGCGGACGTTTATGCAGACGACAGCAGATTAAACGTTACTTAATAAAAGCTTTATTACAAAGCAATAAGGCAGGTGCTATAATTATCTGTTGCGATCGATCTGCGGTCCGATTAGGGACATAAATGTCGCTTGTACAAGTGTATAGGGTAATCGTTACCCTTTAAAAACTTGTTCAGCATGTTAGCGACGGGAGGATAGCCACTACTGAAAGTTGTCACGTACAAACAAACACTTTTTTGTTGGCCGCCAGAGGCCTATCATTCGCACGCTTCGCGAGCCCTTACTGTGTTGATATTGATACACATATTTCAAAAACTAATTTATAACGTTCATGACTTTTTTCTGCCGTGACGTGGTGTAAAAATTATCGTCGATAAAAAACGAAACTTACTATGATGGAGGATAAGAGAAATTTGCTTATAGTATAAATAACATTTTAAAGTTTTGTCACAATTCATCTAGTAATGTGTAATAAACGCGATAAAACCGTATTTAAAATTATTTTGATTGATGATATTTAATCGCGAAAACATTATCCATCCAATAGTTTTTACGACAAGGATTAACAAACATTCTCACATTATATTCACATGCAAACCAATCAATAAATCTGAAATAAAATCTGGGCTACGGTGACAGAAAGCAACGTTACCACTTCCGTACCCCATAAGCCAAACGATAGAGGTACGAAACAACTAAAATTTGATTCTGTTGGCTTAATATATATGACCATTATAGTCTACAAATAAAATAAATTTGAATGCAGTTTTTACCGTTCTAATCTGCATAATCTTATGAAGCACAATCAGAGATTTAAACCGTTTTATTTTATTACACTTAAAAGTTATTAAAGTCTCAAAGTGCAAAATAGACTTTGTTATAAATCCAAGACCCTCACGGATAAATTTGCATGCAACAGCTAGTTTATATTATTATTACTAGCTTTTATCCGCGGCTTCGCCCGCGTAATATATAGCCTATGTCCTTTTCGGTGCCCTAACCTATGTGTATGCAAAATTTCATGATGATTGGTTCAGTAAATACGGCGTGAAAGCGTAACAAACAAACAAACTCACTTTCACATTTATAATATTAGTTGGGATTAATAGGATAATGCTAGAATACGTGGAAATGCACTATGAAAAATAACTAAGCGTATCGTGATTTGTATTGTATAACAGTGTAAAACATAATAAAATTGTACGATAACAATAGCTTGTATAATGGCATAAAGATTATATCTCTTTGTTACAGTGCAGTCACACAAATGTCTTTCGCTCAATGCCAAGGTACCTTGGTTAGATAACAAGCAAGAAAGGAAATCCCTTGATTGTTCATTTCTAAAGGAAATAGATGCTTAAATGCAAATCGATTATCATTATTCAATATAAATAATGTATCTTTTGTCGTTGCTTGAGGACATTCGCTTTTCACATATTATGTTTTGGTGTAACTTTAGAACCAACTTATAATTAGAAAATAAAAGCACTGTTTACGAAATTATATCTATTTGTTTTGAAATTATATCTTTAATTAATTTATTTACTAACACTTCAAAAAACTAAAATATACATATAATAAAGACTATAAACGAAACTAAAACTATAGCAACCTAGAAAATAGATACTAATTAAAAAAATAACTACTTAATTATATAAAAATTGAGTTCAGATCGCTGGATCAGCGGGCAGGGTGCCAAGAAGGCTGGCGGCATTTAAAATGAACGCCATATATAGACGAACTAGCTGTTACCTGCGCCTCCACCCGTATATGTCACCCGTATATGACATATGTCCTTCTCAGTACCCTAACCTATGTGTATGCCAAATTTCATGATGATCGGTTCATTAGATACGGCGTGAAAGCGTAACAAACAAATAAACAAACAAACTCACTTTCGCATTTATAATATTAGTTAGGATGAAAAAGTACATTGCGGCGGCGTTGCTGCAACCAGTAGTAAAACCAAGTCACAACCGTTATAACTTGTATGTCCTATTATAGCCATATATATTACTATTTAAGCCAAGTTAGGCCAATATTTTTGTATGGGATTGGCAGTCTATGTGTATTGTGTAAGTATTGTATAATCTTTGACACGATGAAAATTCATCCTTAATTTTGCTATCAGTAGACCTTAGAACCCTTTTTTCAACCGACGAAAAAACGGAGGTCTATCAAGTCAAGAGGAGGGTACGTCAAGTCGAATACATAGTTTTTTTTTATATATGACCAATCATATGTTTTTACAGAGAAGGCCGATTTTGGAAATTCTGTTTTTAATAAAAAGGGTATACCTTGAGGTTGATCTCATATAAATAAGGAAAAAATGTAACTCTTATGGTAGAAAAACAAGGGTTGAATTTTTTTTCTTTTCGGCATTTTAATTTTCTCGTTATTTATTTATAAGCTCAATGCTGAAATCTCGAAAAAATGTTCGATATTCTGATACTAATGAATGAGTTTAGCCAGCTTAATTCATTTGAACGGGAATATCGAAATTCTAAATTTAGAAAGTGTATTTGTAATCCAATAAGCAGTTTTCGTTTCTTCTTTGCTCTTCCGATAATGTCCTCAGTCTGAGTCAATAGTTAAGTGACTAACACATAAGCGCTCTATACTGCTTGATCTCATCTCTGTGTATGACGACATTGAGAGGGAAGTGACCTTAGTTTCACATCCTAATCCTAATCCTAACTAATATTATAAATGCGAAAGTGAGTTTGTTTGTTTGTTTGTTTGTTTGTTTGTTTGTTACGCTTTCACGCCCTATCTACTGAACCGATCATCATGAATTTTTGCATACACAAAGGTTAGGGTACTGAGAAGGACATAAGCTATATATCATGCGGGCAAAGCCGCGGGTAACAGCTAGTAGAATCATATAACTATTCAAAGATAAGTTAATCACAAAGCGCTTCACTATTTGACGATCTCATCTCTGTGTATGACGACATTAAGAGTGAAGTGAGTGACCTTGGTTTCACTTTCCAACCGTTATCGTGAGGTCGCTCCGCTACTCTGCCGCGAAATTGGGGCGCATCTTTGATATTAACAATCTCCGCATCGATATTTCGTCATTATTCTACGTGTTAATAAGTAATATTTACTTTTATTCAATTAGCTATAATCCTAATCCTTACTAATATTATAAATGCGAAAGTGTGTTTGTTTATTTGTTTGTTTGTTAAGCTTTCACGCCGAATCTACGGAACCGATCATCATGAAATTTTGCAAACACACAGGTGAGGGTACTGAGAAAGACATAGGCTATATATCACGCGGGCGAAGCCGCGAGTAACAGCTAGTAATTAATAATAGTAACTCAATTCAATACCGTAGTATTGAATAATAAATACACCGTATAACTGTTAGTAACCAGACTTTATAAATTTTGTCTCTAAAATAGACGAACCTTGAAAGCTTCTTGGACAAATTGATTATAATGCAGTTTTTACTAATATAATGTTTTTTCCCGGGAAAGATGCTATGAACTAGATAAACATGAAAACAAACTTGACTGAGCTTTGTTTTCATCTCGCCCAGAGCAGTGACATTTATAAACTTATAATTATCCCATAAATCTTCATCGTTATTTAACTCTCATCATTTTCTTCCTTTTCCTTTTAAATTTTCCGCTTTCTTTCTTTTCGTATAGGTATTTTTTTTGTTTCCTTATTCATGAACGTAAAAAGCCAGGGCGGCTTGATAGTTGCCATTGAATATATTTCTGCAAGACGTTTTGGGGTTCTAATAATAAAATTAAATCATTACAATCATGGTTTTGTCCTTGTCTGGGTTTTTCCTAAATCGATCAGTTTTCTAGTTACGATTCACAATTTGCGAGTAAAAGCTACATTTCATCTCAGAAAAAACAGTTTTACCAGCTTTGCAAAGTCATAAAAGTACGTGAGTAATGCACAAAATATATACTGATGTTAATTGGAAGTAATTTCGATATTTTACCATCCGAAATATCTCAGGATCGTAACTTTTAAATAAAATATATCCACCGTGCTCAACAACAACTCTTGTCGCACTTGAATGTATGTACCTAATTTATTCTCTAACATTTTGAGTAAGGGCACAGCCAGACACATTTGAAAGGACACGACATAGTTATGAATGACTCACATCAAGATATTTTAATTTAAAGTCACTGCGAAATGCGTAATGCTGTCTGCTATTTAGTAATTATTATGTTAATGGTGTTAATTATTTATTCATTTTAGCATTTAATTTAACTACTTCATCTGATAATACCGTTCCGTGTTGTTCCCGGCAGAGTGGAATAGGACCACTCCAAGTCTTCTCATGGATGTCGTCCAAGGCAAATTAGGAAACACAAACGTATAAACATCAAAGAAACCTCTTCAACTCATCTGGTCAGCGTGGAGAGTGTAGACCAAATCCTATAAGGACTCTACTGGACCGATTTTCCAAATTATGTGGAATAAGTCGCAGGCAAATTGCTAGTCTTATACTATTCATAATACGACGATAGCAAACAAACTTGTTTAATATCCCACTCTACTAAGAACAGTGTCAAGTTTTAGTACAATATCAAAGTGTGTGCTCCACTTAAACTTTTACATTGACATAAATCTGAGGTAAACCGAATGGCTAATAAATATACCGGCAGCCCTTTCAAATACCGACCTTACGGTAGTCAAAACCGGTTGGGCCCTGTATGAGTTTCAAATACTTTGTTACGATCTTGCTCGAGCCGGGTCAGGTTATGTTTTCAATTAATAACCGTACAAGGGGCAATATCAATGCCTACATATCGTAGCTGTGCTACTTACTGATCTACAATCCTACAACTATCAAGTACTTATGATGTTTGTTAAGTTGTTGAGACTACAAAAGATGGACGAAATAGGAAAGCGTGGTAAAAACAATTGAAAATAATATGAGGTTTTACACTGGTTGGTTACATACTCAGTCCCGAGTTGCTGGATGACAGTAACACAGGAACGAGTAGCACACCGCTGAGGAAGATAATTCCTATGCTCAACAGTGGATGAATACAATATAATACAAAACTCTTTCTTACACCACAAAAAACAATTACAGAAAAATCTATTTAATTTCCTCGAGAATTGTTGAACAACAGGCGGCCATATCACTTAAAGCAATCTCTTCCAGGCAACCGTTTCATGATAGAGAGAAAAACACTCATAATAAGTAACGATGATGATGAATGTTATAGTATTATATCAACTAATTAAGTATGGCATATATATAAAATTGATTAAGTCTCCTCCGTGATATTCGCTTTTAAAACCCATATCTTTCTGCTTTAGCTTGTAAACTTATTCGTAATGTATTTTCTTATTTAATTCTCTGTGCAATATGGCATTACGCCTTTTAGACAATAATTGATATCTGATTCAAATCACATAGTTATAATTCATCGCATTTACTTGGTAGCCAATTTATTTAGTGTATAGTAAGTAGATTTAACTTGTTACTACTAGATCAAGACTCAAGTTACATGATAAACCAGTAACTCACTGATATCATTCATAAGAGTGACTCATATTTGTGATCACGTATGATAGTGTGGTGTGTACATTTATTACCCTGCATAATACGTCCAAAAAATGCAACTTGCTTGGGTTTGGGTGCTGTTTGACATGAGATAAAATTAGCTGTACTGTGTAATACTGATTTGAGTTTTAGTTCTGTACCTAAAACTCAAATCAGTATTACACAGTACTGTGTCTAGAAAGGTAAAAAAAGAACGCTTTTAAGAGAACTACTTAGTCTGTGTGTCTGTCAAGATCTTTTTCTCAGGAAAGGAAGACGGACAGACAAAAAAGGACGCGTAGATGTATTAAGTTGAAATTTAACTGCTACAAATAATTTATAATGCATAGGTATATGTAAATTTCTATCTTTACAATATCTTTATCTTAAATAATATGTTAAGACTACTTAAACACAACTCAACATGACGAGACGCTGAATTATACCTAGCAATATTAAAATAAGAGAAAATAATCTATACATAAATTGATTTACCGTTTTCATATAGATATTGCATAATGTATTAGTAAACATATGAATCAAACTTTAAAATGCAACACACCTGGGAAATCCGAAGGCTAAGTCACCAAATTCTACCGAAAAGACACCTGTGACCTAGTCTAGCAAAGTATAATTGCACAATTTATTTTTTATCTAAATGCACAAAAATTTAAATAAATGCAGATCGTTTTATTTACAACATTTTTATTAAGTAGTTTTATTGATAGATAACAAACTTTTATTGACATAATATAAGTGAACATAAGTCCGAATAATATGTAGACACAATACAATAGATGGAAGGGTGTTAAACTAAACACTGTTGCCCCTCAATCAAACCAGCCCATCAAAATGATAATTTTTTCGTATGGAAACAATACAGGGAACTAAAAAAAAATCGACACTTTTCATCATCATCATAATTTCGTGCAGGTGACACGGTAAGTCGACCATGCAGACCCTGGTGTCCGAGTTCTTCGGACCCGCCTCTCGGCTTCTGACGTGGTCCCTTTAACGACTACCAGATGGCAGCCGGGACCAACGGCTTAACATGCCTTGCAAAGCACGGAATCATCTTTTTTATCAGACAATCAGGTGATTCATGCCTGCCATAAAACATATCACCAACTTACCTTACTGACATACCTATTAAGCTTCTAACAGAAATATTTTATTAATAAATACTAAATATTCAAAAAGTCCTGAACCATTCATAAGAGAGCCTGATGTCCACTTAACTTACTGACATACTAATTAAGCTTCTTGCAGAAACTATTTCAATACAAATAGGTACATGTTATTCGCATCGTATCTTCAGAAAAACTTTTAAAAAGTCCTAAACCATTCATACATGCATGATACCAAACATCATAAAACACATCATCCACTTAACTTGGCGTACCAGATTAGTGATTTCGTAATGTGACCGCAGACACACCTTCGGTCTCGTGATGAAATTACCTTGTTTTACGGCTAATAGGTGTGATGTGAGGTTGTCCGTACCATTGTATATTCTTTTTAACAAACTTCTAAATATGTAGTTTTTCTACAGTACCAAATACAAGTTTTAAGTTAATTTTACATAATCACTACATATTATAAGACAAAATCCTCCGCCGCGTCTGTCTGTCTGTTCGCGATAATCTCAAAAACGACTGCATGGATTTTCACTTGGTTTTTACCCAAAGATATTTATGAGGAAGGTTTATAGGTATAATTCATGCCCGGGCGCAGACGGGGAAGGCTGCTAGTGATATCTAAAAGTTTCGCGATTATGACATATTTAAATAACTTACGATAATTTACAGAAAATAACAGTCAAATATGTAATTTAATTTTTATCTCATTAAAACTGTCACAGCCCAAGTAAAATATTAAGGCGTGATAATATGTAAGAATAAAATAACTTTACAAAACAAGCTTTTTTTTTAACCCTGAGTCATTTTGTTCTCTACACATAAATAAATTGGTAAATGTTAAATGTTGACTATTGTTTGATGCAATAAAGTCCTATATTCTATTTTATCGTAGTCAGAATTTATATACTTTTATAATAATCATTGATGTAGTAGATTTTAGTTAGTAGGTAGAACCTTGAAATTGTGATCTAAGTCATTTCTTTTATAAAGGAATAAACCAGTTATTGTTTAACGGATTGGTATTTAAGGAGATCAATCTAAATGTCAAACTAAGTGATGTAATGCTCTAAGACCTAAATAAACCTCAAAAAATATGTATCAATTAAGGTAAGAGTTATAGTTACGCTTACTTTGCTTGAGTGTAGAACAAAGGCTTAAATTCAGAAAACATAAAATATTATCTATAAAATCCTAATTCTAACTTCCTAACTTATATTATAAATGCGAAAGTGAGTTTATTTGTTACGTTTTCACACCCTATTTACTGTACCGATCATCATGAAATTTTGCATACGCATAGGTTAGAGTACTAAGAAGGACACAGGCTACATAATATAAATCTTTGACGAGCTGCATGGCGCAGCGGTAAACACGCCTGCCTGCGACACGGATGGTCCCGGGTTCGATCCCCGGTCAGGTCAAGATGGAAAATGATCTTTTTCAGATTGACCTGGGTCTTGTTTGTTTATCTGTATAAGTATCTATTATAAAATATAGTATCGTTGAGTTATCCCATAACGCAAGTCTCGAACTTACTTTGGGGCAAGCTCAATCTGTGTGATTTGTCCGTATATATATTTATTTTATTTTTTTCACTTTAGTTTGTATAAATTCTTGCTTGCTGTTGTCTGAACTGACATACTGACTGAATTATACCACCGTTATTCGTGCCTTAAATACTGTCAATCTGCGCCATAATTCACCGTCTGTGCAAAATATCGATCGGAATTTATTATCGATTTACGCCAACAAAGCACTGACATTGAGTTCTGATTCCGACGATAGGGATAGGGATGATAGGGTGATTCTGATAAATAACAGTTGTATTGCCTTAAATATTTCAGTACGTTAAAAATAAAAGTAAGTTTTGAAGGGCATACGTTCGAATACTAAAAAAAATTAAACATAGTTAAAATTAATTAGCTAACCTATAGTAAATTTTTTTTTCTAGTTGTATTATGAGTAGGTATGACTAAAAAACTAACACGACGGATAGAAACTACTGATCACCTGCTCCATAGAGATCTTAGGAAAGGGGTATTCATATCGTTTCCATGTTCGGTCTATCACAGTCTATGTCAAAGCGACAATCACGGCCGTTTTTCTCTCTGCATTTATCTGTGTGCACATAATGTAATGAATTATATTCTGTACTTGCTTTTTTCTAAACTCGCAATCATACAGCTGTCGTTCGCACCTAAAATACTGTCTGTTCACGTCATAATTCACCGTCTGCGCGAAATATCGATTGGAATTTATCATTCGATTTATTGCCAGGCGCCAACAAAGCAATGACGTTAAGTTCCGATTCCTGCGATAGGGCGGTGACTGTGATAAATTAAATTTGTAATAGGCTTGTAATGTGCGATATTATTGCAGTACATTAAAGGTGAAAGTGAGCTTTGTAGGTGGGTGTGCTAGTGATACATTGTTGTCTTGTCTGTTAAGTATTTAGTGCTGTCTGGAAGGCTAACTCTTGAGTCACACACAACTGTTGAACTTATCTAATCCAACGAATAGACAAATGATATATGGAAATGGGTATATTATAAGAGAGGTGTGTGGTTATTGATCTATAACCATTCTGTCTCTCTATGAACTTCAAAACTTACATGGTAATTAGCAGACATAATCTTTTTCATATACTTAAAAGCACGAATAGTGCTAGCATGCTCTCCTAAGCTTTACACAAGAGAATTATTTTTTAAACGAAGTGCTCTCTTTTGCCGTTTTTCATAATTTGTTTTTTAAGTTTATATTTAACATAATTCTTCTTTAAGTTAGGAATTAAAATATCTTAAAAAGGTACCTCTATACCTATTAGTTGTATATTGTACATCTGGTCCAGCGTCAGAGAGGCTGATAAATCCTAGGCTTTCCTGTACAAAAACCAGTCTCCCAAATAGATGTTTGTATTACATTTCATTTCATAATGCAATATAACACAAATGATTTATTCACACTAAACCGAGAAACGTGCACATTATCACATCTTTATCCCGTGAGGCGTAGACAGAGCCCAAGGTCATAAAACCAAAGCGTTAAGGTGGAAAACATAATCTAAACACAGATGGGTTGCTAGCCACCTATTGCCGTGATTCCTTAGATTTTCGCCCAATCCTCTGACCGGCTTTTATAGTCTGCCCGGGGAGAAAAGCAGCTGATATATTCTATGTTTTTCCGTTTCTCCCAAACCAGCATGGAATGTGTACTCGTATTTATAATGTTTAAAAGATAATGGATTTGTTTTTCCTATTTTTACTAAACAAGATAATTTAATTACAGGTTCAGATTCAGACCAGCCCGCCATCACTCCTCTCCAAGGGCCTATACTGCTCCGAAATGGCACAGTACCAGTCGTCCCCTTGACGTCATACCCGACTGTCGCCAATGGCACCTTCTACCAAATACCTGTAAGATATCTTAATTTTTTTTTTATTTCTGTTTGATTTTAATTTTCAATTACTGTCAGTATTTATTATGATTACAATATCACGTGTGTTAAGCAGTCCCGCGTGTGGTCCATGATTAGATTGGTGACCATGACTAAGAAATACAAAAACTAAACATTTTATATATATATGTATATAATATAGATAGATAGAACAATTGTTCAAAAGCTTCATACTTTTAGGGTTTCTATAGATATCTCCAAAGAGAACAATAATTACAAATTGATTACAACAAACGCAATAAATATAGAACTTTTATTTTTGGGACCTTAAAATATAATCACAGGTCCCCCATGTTTATGATAAAGAACGTATATCATATTGATTTATGTGTGAGCAGTACAATAATTATCTAAATGCCATGTTAAAGCATCGAGATAAACTTCATGTTTCGATTATAATTAATCATTCCTTTTACGGACTACTGCAAATAAATTTGACAAATCTTCAATCAATAAAATGGCGCTAGTTGACCTATCATTAGTGAGATATCATTTGATGCTCATATCTATTGACATGATATCATAAAATAAGCTGTCATAGGTCAGTACCATGTAGAGGTGTTACTGATATATCTGAACCGATACCGCGAACATAATATGAACGCTGCAGAACATAATACAAATATATTAGGTTATGTGATATCCGAAGAACGCGTTCCCGAAGAACCGTCAAGAACAGGTTAATATCCAAAGTATCGTATAGGAGAACCGGCTGCGTTACTGCGTTCCGCGCCCGTTCGCGTTCCGCATCCGTTCGCGTCCTAACTACGACGATACGAAACGTTATATATTGAAAGGTACATGTAAAATGACTCAAAAAATAATATTGCCTGCCAAATCCCAGCCTGTTCTTCACCGTTCTTGGAGAACATAATATCGGTAAACTAATATATTCGATAACATGGTTCTTGATATCTGACCCTAATATAACACCTCTAGTATCATGTCTGTATAAAGATTTTTTCAATGATTTTTTGTTTTAGAATTGAGAAGAGAGATAAGCTCGTTTAAAACACTAAACTCGCTAAAATAGACCTAGAAACTGGTTTATACATTTTAGGGGTTTATACTTAAGAAGTGTCAACGGATCCACTACTAGACCTCGCACAAGTACAAGAGTATTATGTTTTTACCCTTATATTTCAAAGCTTCCAATTTTGACAGAATTTCATTTATTTATTGCCGCTAAAATAAAAACAAAACAAATAGAAGATTATAGGGACAAGAAACATGTTATTTTTTGGAGTTTTTTTCGATTCTGTCAACAAGCTATATTAACACGACCCTGATAATTAAGAACAATAGTGTCATTGCAAAAAGAGTTAGTTATCCGTCCAAGAGAGGTCATGGAATGGCATGGAAGAAGTTTCATATTTCTTACAATAGTTATTTAATAACACAAATGATTTGGTGTTATTAAATAACTATTGTAAGAAATATTGTAGAACTATTGTAAGTTAGCTTTGTGTGTGTGTGTATCCGATTCGTACTGATTTTATTTTAATTCTCGTATTTATTAACTTTATAATAATTTGTTTTATTTTGTTATTTCGATTTGATAATGTGTCCTGTAATCAAAATAGTATTTTATGCAACGGTTTTATAATAGAGGTGGCGCGGGTAGCGATATGAGCGAGTGAAGCGAGCGAATATCGCTAATAGAGGCGCCATAGCAATCACGAAACGATATAGTCTGTGGCTGCTAGCTGTACCGTTATAGCTACATTATAGTAAAGCTGTGCCGTACTGTTATGAAGAATAGAGTATAGACTTATTATGGATGCTCTTATGTTTGTGTTCTTGACCATATTAATGGCAGATTACAATGCAGGAGTAGAAAAATAATGTAAACAATCTGAACGGCTTACCCTGTTCGAAATCTAATGCCGTTTAATCAAACATGATTTCCAACACCTTTACTCAACTATCTATTAGACCTACAATCAGTGTGCTCTGTAGCTTGCTACATCAATGCATCAAAATCTCTAACGGTTAAAATAAGTAAACACGAAGTTTAGAAATATCGTCAGATCGAATCGTGTTATTCACAAAGTACTATGCTTTTTTATTAAATTATTTGATGAAAATTCAAGTAAAACGATCGATCGAAAATAAACTTATTCGGACTTATATGAAGTGTATCTGTTTTTTTTTTGGGTAACCAAACAAAAGATATTAAGAGGAGAGTTATAAGTTGACGCTAAGTTAAATTTGACGCATTATTATTGCAATCATTTGTGCAATAAGTTTTGATTAGAAATCATCATAATTAAAATACTATACTTAGTGTTTAAAACTATTTGATCTTACAATATTTCGAGAAAACGCGTTTACCTATTGTTATCGTTAGAGATTTTGATGCTTTGATGTGGCAAACTAAAGTAAAAGGAGAAGCATCTAAACGGCTTAATCAAAACCAAAAACTAAATCAAGATATGGCAGCAAGTTAATTTTTAATCATACCTTCCTAATTAGGCTCTCGTGCAAAGCTCACTGCAAATAAAGGCATAAACATTGTCGTGGCTCGAAAACATTACTCGATGGAATTAGCAACGTAACTTAAATTCTTGCAGCAAATATCTCTAATTTGCAATATAAACTGCAAGTTGCATTTTTGAAACTAGGTTAGACCGAAGAATGTTTGAATACGATAGATTTGTAAAATAAATAGTACCACGAGAAAAATCTAGAAGACGTATGAACATTCTAGAAGGGATTCTGATTCTATCATTGAAATATTGCCAAGTAGTTCATTATCCTAACTAATTATTATTATAAATGCGCAAGTGAGTTTATTTGTTGTTATTGTTTGTTTGTAGGAGAAGAACATTATCTTTGTTCTTCTCCTACAGACAAACCTATTATCCCGGTGAAATTACTGTTCCCGTGGGATTAACATTGCCGCTAAGTAGCGGAGTCACTGCAAAACCTAGATTTTATAACTTTATGTACATTTTCATTCGGTACAAAATTTATGATTGGACAAAAACATTTGATGTTCCAACAGTATGGTTCAAAATAAAGTCATAAAATTGTCGTGCGTCGGACAAATACCTTGAGGGAATTAGCCGCGTAACTGCAGATTCCTTATACTTGCAATTACATAGCTGCACTGAGATATTTTTGTTAGAATTTTACAAAACGCATTTTTATTTAATTCTTTAGTTTTAGCGCTGCAGTTTTTAAATTTCATGTATGGAATTTATTTGTTAAACTGGGTTGGATTAACTTATTACATTTTTAGGTAGCAAAGATCACAATCTAATAACAAGAGCAAATATAAAGCCTGGTTCCTCGGGTATAGCAGATATATTTAAAATGAAATAGGTAACTGTCAGCAAACGCTTTTACTTTGATGTTTCATATTTCTCCGACGTCAAGTATGTGATAATAGTATTAATTACAAGTGTAGTACTAACTAACTAAACAATAAAAATATTTTAATTTACAAACGAGAAATAAAAGAAAAAGAAAAAAACTAACAGGTTCAGATTTTAAAAATTTTACTTGATTTAGGAGTATAAGGTTAAAATGATGGGTAGAAAGCCACCAATACTGTGTATTCGTGGCTTACTACCATGCCTATAAATTTAAGATAAAGTAATATTTTAAGCGCAATAATTTCTAGTAAATAAGGAAAATTTACAATACATGATGGTTGTAACTAGCCCTTTACATTAGGCAACATAATGTTTAGCCAGTACTAACGTGACGAGCACAGCGTTTGTCTCCAAGAATAAATAGCCGGTGCTTGCTTAACCCAGCTTCGGCAATTTGCGCAAAACATTGAGCTAATGCCCTGTTGTATCTACTGACTGATACAACTCTCAGGCCCGGGTCCAGTATAGTGGGCACTGTAGGCGGTATGCCCACTTTGCTATTCTAAATAATAATATATCATTTATTTCGGACAGGGTCCATAGAGTGTTAGTAATACCAAGTTCTTATATACTAATATTTGTGAGTTAGGACATCATATTCAATTTAGTAGTTATGTATGGAGCTCTCAAGGAGGTAGTCGCACCTACCAGATATAGTACCTACTTTGTAACTTTATTCAATCCCACATTCTTTATTCAATCCCAACTTTCCCAACTAATATTATACATGCGTGAGTTTTTTTGTGTGTTACACTTTCACGCCCTATCTACTGAACCGATCATCATGAAATTATGCATACAAGGTACCTGGAATACGGAGAAGGACATAGACATAGACATCCCGGAGAAAATACTGTTCCTGAGGATCGAAACTAACGCGAGCGGAGCCGCGTGCGAAATCTAGTTATATAGTATATACAAATAACCAGTACCAAAATAAAATAAAAAATACTTATATCGCGTAAATTTGTAACTTAATTATACTGAACAATTTTCCTTTAGGGACAAAGATTTTTTTCTTAATTCATATTATAAAAATTGGGATCCCCAAATAAAAATGCTAGTCAGGTAATCGATTTAGAATGTTGTATGTTCCTTAGAGAAAGTTGTTCAGTATGATTAGGATAGGTACGTTGGAGAATATGGCAAGTTTACAGACTTACACGGTGTATATTCCATTCCTTGAAAACCTAAGTGTTTAATTTCGTCCTGATCTGCTTTAATGACCTACAACTGAGAAAACTTACACATATTAGGACATTATTAGTAGTCTATATGAATTTTGTATTAAACATAAAGTGGCCTCTAAATTCCAAGAATTGTTGATTACCAATCAATTTTTATTTTACTCGCAGTTAGACCAAATTGAAAAAAAAAACTGTACTTTACTGGTAAATAACTTAAAGTTTTTTAATACGTAAATAGATTTTTTTATTTTCGTCTAATTGGGAGTAAAATAATAAAATTATAGGCGGCGCTAGTTTCACTGATCTAAGCCTCTTAAAATGTCATTTAATAACACAATCGGTCCTCAAAAATCAGTTAATGTACATTTGACTGATTTTGGGGTGGCAGGGCCCACAATGTTTTTTTAAAACTGGATCCGCCCTTGATAGTTTACGGCCTGGAAACTTAACTATTTACATAATGAATTGCTGGTTACTTAAAATACTATTCAAATGTTGGTCTGTGACGAGCGCCTGACGTTCAGTTAATAAAATAAGTAGTAACGCTCAAAACTAATAGAGAAATAACTGATACTGTTAGCGGACTGTGGAAATTGAAGATGGCTCTGACTGCTGCTGACTAGGTAGGATTATATTGCACCAAAAGACCACAATACATTGGCAATATACGTACAACACAGACATTCAACCGGATAATTAACTACCTGTGATGCCAGCTCAATTTGTGTAATTATTTTTGTATGAAAGTACAATACTTTATAATTATTTTTACTTATTTATACTTTTAATTATAAAGTACTATATAATTATTTTTGTATGAAAGTACAATTTAACAAATTATCAAAGATCATAGAAAAAACGTTATTGTTCATGATATTAGCTCTCCTGCAGGGTTACTGGGGTTTTATAAATAACCCTGTACAGACTTAGTAAATTTCAACATGAGTAAGTACTGATTGAGCAAGGTGCCATGTTCTATACAGTACTTCATCGTCATCGTCAGGTCAGGTTCTTTGTCTCCACTGCAGGAGCATGACCCTCTCTGTTCTACCAAAGCTATATTTTAACCAGAGCAGTCTCAGGATTTGGCCTTCACTCTTCAGGCTGGCCAGACGGGTTGGAAAGGGCTTACTAGTCAATAATGTGTACCTTACTCTAGTAACTATTAGTTGGGAGGGAGATTTTTTACTACTTATTACCTTATTCGCGCGGCTCCGATCGCGTTGATGTAACTTCGTTCGATGAAATTTCAATAACAATATTTTCACCGGGATGAAGGTGTGAGGTATTCCTCGAAGCGCTACCATTTTGAGGCGCACCTAATGAAGCGCTCCTTTTTTATTCCTCGGAGCGCACCTATTAGTAGCGCTTCGGATAGCAATTAAAAATATTGAAATTTTATTCCTCGAAGCGCACCCATGTTTAAAAATAGGGAAGAGCATGATGTAAACGTTATCAATTATATCGATGATTTTTAAAAACTCATTTGTGCATGATCATCATCGAGGTTGCTTAACCAAAATATTGAAAATTGACAGAAAAATATGATTTTGCTTTTGGCACAATAATGCGTATTCAAAGAAAAACGTGTATTCAAAGAGGATATTATTAATAAATAAAACGCACAGATATAATATAAATGATATGCGTATAATAATCACATTGCAGCAGGACCAACATAATAATTACTAGATTTGTGTGGTGTTATCGTAAATACACGTATTATTTAAAATTTTTATAAATGAATTTAACGTTATGATAATGTTATATTTATTTGCATCACAGCAATCTAATCCATTCATTAAGTAACATGTTAATCGTGTTGGTTATGTTGTCTAACAATTTACCTGTGTATGGATGTGTTGTGAATCATGTTGGCAATTATTATGATTGACAACACAGCCATACACAGAGAAATTGTTAGACAACATTAGCAACACGGGTAACATGTTAGTTAATGAATGGCCCCTATTCGACTTTGTTGCTGATTATTAATTTGACTTTCTACTATGTTGCTGATTATTAATTTGAATTTCTACTACTCTTAACACTGGTAACTATTATGTATTAAATCATACATTATCTTTAACGATGCTCACACAAAAATAATTATTAAAAAATCTATTTTTTTTTGTTTTGTTGTTTGGTTTTGTTTCATTTATAGTATTGTTTAATTATATAAATAATAACAGATTCATTTTAATTAGAACGGGTACAAAGCACATTAATTACTAGTAGGGAGAAACAGTTGAAAAGTTATTATTATTATATATTAAATATACAAAAAGTCACAGATTGTTTCGCTGTCTTAAAAGTCATTGCTTAATAATTACATATAGTAAGGTATTAAAAAAGCTATTGCCGTCTGGTTTGTAATCACAAAGACAAATCTTAAAACTAATAAGTATTGTAATGTAAATATTGAAAAACCTCACTTAACTAAATATATTGTATTTTGTTGTTTGGTTTTGTTGCATTATGGTATTCTTTAATTATATAAATAATAACAGATTCATAATAACTAAAACGGGCAAAAATCTCGGATACTAGTGAGGGAAATAGTTAAAAAGTTATAATTATCTGAGTATTAAATTTACATACAAATCACAGATTGTTTTGTTGACTTAAAAAATAAAAAACCTATAAAACCGTCTGGTTTGCCATCACAATGACAAACCTTAAAACTATTAAAGTTAATATTAAAAAATCTCACTTGACTAAATATAATACAAAATCACAGATGGTTCATTTTCATATGCAATGTTTAACAATTACAAAATAGGATACATAAAATCATATTCCCAGTTATAATCACATTAAGAATAATAATAACACTAAAAGTGAGTATATAAAAAAGAAACAAGCTTTAATATTAAAAATCACAGATCGTTTATTATCACAATTAGTACTGATTAATTAATCATCGTTACTTACAAGGTATAAAAATATTAAAATCTTAACATCTCTAGACAATGTCCTATAGACATAGAGCCAGTCATGTATTGATATAATATATTTTCAATTATATTGTTTCTTTCTTGGGCGTGTTTTTGATTTTGTGAAATGTTCATTTTCAATCTTATTTCAGCATACTTATTACAGTAGTCTTGCAAGTATCTTAACAGTTTGGCTAAATTTACACCGCGCTTTTGATTGATTTTTTTATTAATTTCTGAATAATGAGATTCCACAAAATTATTTGTTTTATTCTTTTCACCATAACATGTAAATTTGGTTTTCCAAAATCGGTGTTCTAACCATTGAGAAACCATATAATCATTAAATTTTGTAATATTTTTGTCCTGTGGAGACTGGCTCATTATATAAAGCCATGCCTCATCTAAATCTGTGACAGGTAAATGAGGTAATAAAGTGCATAAAGCAACATGTTTCCTAAAAATACTGTTTTTGGATAGACCTAGTTCCCGAGATTTTCTTTGAAGCGCTTGTTTAAAGTGAAAATAACACCCACTTGCTACTGCATTCGGAAACACTGCTAGAAAGCCGCTGATTGCAGCTTCCTCGAAATCGCTTTTAAAAAAATTGGCTTGCATATTGGGCACTGTTGTTTTCAACAATTGAAATAATAATTTGTATGTTGATTTCTTTTTATCACACAATAAAGCATACGCTAATGGTTTCACAACGCCATCAATGTCTCCATGGATGCTGTAGAGTTGTTTGAATGGTTTTGGCACACTTTTGAAAGTCCCGTCGCAATATAAACGACGACACCTTCCTAGTTCTTCTCTACTCTTATCGGTAGCAAACAAAATGATCCTCTTTTTACCGTCATTATAATCCGCAAGGATGAAGTTGTAAAATGATTTTGGCACCTAAAACAACAAAATACTTTTTATGTATGGTCATTGACAGTGATCGATTATATACAAAAAATGACGAAAATAACGATGTCGGCAAGACGGGTTTAAGGTTAATATCACATATAACTATTGAGTGTTTGTGATAGACTTGTTAGGTCTAAAGCTCATAGAGCCACTTAGTTTTTTAAATGATTACTTCTCTAGTTTTTTGATGACAAAACACTTAAATGATCATTTCTTTTTGTCTTTCATTAGCATGTTTTATTCAAGAATTTAAAAAAATATGCAAATTAACTATCTAAAAAACGAGCAATCCGCCCCAGCTTTACCCGTGGTACATACGTAGCTTATAGTGCTCAAGGATAACTAGGCTTTCCAACGGAGAAAGAAAATTTTAAATCAATCCAGTAGTTCCCGAGATTAGCGCGTTGAAACAAACAAACGAAATTTTCAGCTTTATAATATTAAAAAATAGTATAGAGCACAGATTAATGTAACTCTAAATGGCAAAGCATCAAATAATATATATTTTTATATTAATTACTTACTTGCACATCTATTGGTGATTTCCCAAACAAACGCTTAACTCCAAGGCTTTTATTCCTTTTATTATATAGTCCAGTTTTCATATTTTCAAATTCTGGTATTTTGCGTGTCAAATTAATTCCCTGGTCTAGTAAATCATTAAGTTTTCTTTTATAAACCTCAGGAAGAGGGTCCAAGGTGGATATGGCTTCTTGATGAATATCATCCACTATTTCCCGTACAAATTGTGATGCCTCATTACGCCGACAAGAATGCTCGTTCTTCTTTAAAATATCTTCGTATCTGTTGAGAGTAAGGAAGGCTCCACACGTCTTTATCGTACACCGCCACAAAGTGTTCCCATTTTTATTCACTTTTATCGGTCTATACGTGTTATTATCATATAGTAGAACTTTCTTGCCGCTTCTGCTTTGTACATATTTAATTAGCGCGTTTCTATTACTTGGTCCAGCAATTGGTTCCATGCTCAAAAAACTGCCTTATTGCACAACTTTCTTAAATAAATAAACTTTCTTAAGTTCTATCTAGCTTCACTTGAGCCTACGTGACACATTCGCGCAACTAGTTAGCTAAACACAACAAAACAAAAATATGCAATTTTAAGTAAACAAGTTCCGGAAATGCTCGGCTGGATTCGTGTGAACTCGGTCAACGCGACCTGTGACGCGACTATCTAGGATACAATGGGGAGGCGGGGCTTCGGCTTGTGTGTGCAGTGCTCCTGCGCCGCGCGCGCCGCATTCGCCAGAGATTAGAGTACGTACTGGAAACTGACTGATACGGTTGTCCTTACCCATACTAAACATGATCACTTTATTTTTTTAAAAACCAATCAATTGTCAAGGAGTATAGAGTTTTTGCAAATTTTAATCGTGTTTTACTTATTATCGATAGTTTTTGTTAGTAACCCATCTCTATTCGAAAATTAATCATAAGTGCGCTTCGAGGAATAAAATTTCAATATTTTTAATTGCTATCCGAAGCGCTACTAATAGGTGCGCTCCGAGGAATAAAAAAGGAGCGCTTCATTAGGTGCGCCTCAAAATGGTAGCGCTTCGAGGAATACCTCGAAGGTGTCCTTCTATGGAACCGGCACAATAAACTCTCATAAGTATTGTCTATGTCTCGCCTACTTGACATGACATTTGTATTTGCATACTAACAAAATGAAAATTCATAAGAGCAAATACAATGTCGTTTTATTAAATGTACTTTAATGTACTAGCAATATATCGAGGGTCTACTCTACCTCTCACATCTTCTTGGTTCAATGATTAAAGTGTGAAACAGACGGAATAACTTTCACACTTACGTATATAAGTGTCGATATTGATTTTGATGAAAAATTATATCGCTATCAAAAATAGACATTGTAGCATCCGCAATAGGAAAGAAAATAATGTATTCATTGATATTTCCATCATATGACAAGTTATAGGCAAAAACGTTTGTCGGTTTGTTTGCATGCGTTAAGGTGCTAATTGCATTTTGAAACCTCGGCTAGAAGAGCACAGTCAACAGACGTAATGTTAAACATTATTTATACTGCTGTTGTATTATTAGTGGGAGTGTGCCTTTTTGTCTTAAATGAATATTATAGAAGTGTATAGTAGCAACAAACAGACTATAAAACCCATCACATTTTAGACTTACAAATACACAGGCTGATTCTAAACAAGGCAATATTTGAATCTCGGTACCAGAAAGAAAATCGCAAAAAAATGTTACCTATAAAGGAAAAAATAGATTTCCCATAGAATACAACCAGCTGATCGGTGAAATTGTATGGGAAGTCAGAAGTTTATTTTCATTTTAGATGAAAAAATATACTTGCATTCTTCCTATACAAATTGGGCTTATTTTTATAAAATAAATAGATCGTAGTAATATTTTCTCATGAAAGATTTCATTCAGATTCTCATGTTTGTTTTCTATCAAAACAATCTTTTGTTTTTATTATTTCGGTATAAATGACAGTTATTTCAAATTTACATGTTCCGATCCAGTATTAAAAACACGTGAATTCGCGAATAAACCCATACAGGCCCGCGGGCCAGTGAGAGTCAATTTTAATTTGTATCCCATCATTTCCCAACAAATATTATAAATGAGAAAGTGAGTTTGCGTGTTTGTTTATTACGCTTTCACGCCCTATCTACTGAACCGATCATAATGAAATTTTGCATACACATTGTCTGGAGTTCGGAGAAGGTCATGAGCTACCTTTCATCCCGGAGAAAAGTACTGTTCCCGAGGGATCAACACAAACGCGGGCGGAGCCGCGGGCAAAAGTTAATTTATCATAAAGTATAAAATAAATTCGCGAGACCGAAACAGTAATCTGAAAATCTTATCTGAAAATGAGAGCATTTTTGTTTTATATCATTGTATATTTTAGTGTCACAGACATACAAAAAAACTGCAAAAATGTTCAAGTACTTATAGTACTTTTACCAGACGTGTGAATGTTACAAAAGCAAGCTGGACATCGCATAAAGTTTACACTTTGATGTGACTGAGTGAACGCTTAGGATTGCGACGGCGTAGGCTGGCAGGAAACGTACGCACCTCGACACACTTATAGGGTTGCTACTCAGGAAACTATAAAATATTTTAATTTCATCATCATCATCAGGTCTTCCCAGTCTTCACTGCAGGAGCACGATTTTAATAAAATTTTCAAGAATAATCCACTACATATTTCGTTGATAGAGTTACATAAATGCATCCGCAACAGGCTTCGTCAACAACAAAATACAAAAATGCAGCTCAGGAAACTTATAATTTTTAAATAAAACGAGAAAGAAGTTATTTATACGGAACTCTTAGTACGGGAGTCCGATTCCCACTTGGCCGGTTTTTAGGGTTCCGTAGTAAACAAGAAACCCTTATAGTTTCGCCATGTCTGTCTGTCTGTCGGTCCGTCTGTCTGTCTGTCTGTCTGTCAGTCTGTCCGTCCGCGGTTTTACGCAGAGACTATAAGTACTAGAAAGCTGTAATTTGGTATGTGTATGTATATTAATCATGGCAAAAAAGTGGTAGAATAAAATTTTGAAAAAAAAAATTTTTTAGAGTAGCTCCCATTCAAGTAAAGTGGGGGAGTAATTTTTTTCTCTATTTACCCATCGTGTGGGGTATAGTTAAATAGGTCTTTCAAAAATATTGTAAGGTTGAGAACACCATTTTTCGATTTAGGGATCTGTTTCCGAAATATTTGGTTTTAAAGTGCGAATTTTTGTTAGAGGTAAGTGTCCCCCCCCCCCCCCCCCCTCTATCTGCTAAACGGTTATATAACTATTATAAGATACGTGAAAAAAATTACAGCAGTAGTATATATACTGAAGTTGAAAGGAAAACTATCAGAACTGTGTACTAAGTACAAACTAAAAAGTTATAGGCAACCAACTTATAAACTGTAAAATTTCATACTATTTTCATTGTTAGATATTTTTGGTCGTTAAACTGTAAGGTGCGAGTGTGAATAGTGTGAACTCAAAGTTGTCATTTGCAACTACGGAACCCTACACTGCGCGTGGCCCGACACGCACTAGGCCGGTTTTTTTTAATTAACATGATTTGTCTCTGCATTTTGTGTAAAATATAATTAATTCATTTGAAAGACTTTATCCCTTACGGGGTAGATACAGTCTAAGGGCATAACACCCAAACGCCACACTTAGCGTATGTGGAAAGCGGAATCAAAATAGTGATAATTTGCCAGCCGCATCGCCTATTGACGTGATTCTTTAGATTTTTTGTGGAAGAAAAGCAGTGGTAAATTAATTATTATTTTTTCTTCCTTACCAGCATGGAGGATATAATCAATAATAAAATGATATTAATTATAACTGGTATTAATCACATATAAGCTTCGGTTTCAGATTGGCCGAAATTTAGACACAAACTGAAGGTTTTTCCAGCAGAATATTCCTGTTTTGGTCCGTTTCCATTAATTAGTAATCAAACAATAGGAAAACGCTTTCATTTTCTCACTTAGTCTCGACGCGCAGGTTTTTCTAAAGCAGCAACCCTGACATGGCCTGAGTCACACGCGTGGGCTCTCTGATAAAACACGGTACGTGACCAATTTATGAGATACTCAGTCTGGACTGGACTGGACAGAAATTTACGGCCTTCCCTCACCTGTGTAGGTGCGTTCAACTCGGTTTTCCTGGTAGGAATAAAGAGGTTCCCTAGATGCAAATGTTTACTTGTAAGGAAAAGACATCAACGCGTCGTGTTAAACGGATCCATTTTAGTATTTAGCGCTATCAATATTGATTCGCGGCTTATTCTTTTTTATTATTTTACTTTATGTCTTCCAAAGAGGTTTCGGTGATTTTGCCATATGACAGACTACTTTAACTATTTCACACACTGTTCGTGAGTACGAACATTTATAATACAAAACTACACAATTTTCATGTTATAAATACCACTTAAATCAATTTGTTAAATCATCTTAGGCAAACCTTTGACTTTCCACCAAAAACCCCATTCGTGTAGTAGTTATTTTCGTCAATATTTCATATTGAAACCAAAAATCATCAGTATTTTTGATATTCTTCCGTTAAGAATTAAACTTCAAGGTTAGGCCAGAGATTTAGAAGAAGGCATTGGTTCTGATGATGCATATATCTTCGTTAATAGAGATTAACCTCATCCAACCGCGCACACTGAAATCATTTTTACTCGTTTTCTTATACTATAAATAATAATCAAAATAATATTTAATGACCAACAAAAAGGAATTTATTGTTTTTAGTTCATATAAGTATGTATGCGAGTGTTTTTTCTGCCAAAACTTCTAAATGTCTCAACGAACCTATCATTATAATCATTATACCCTCCGAAATGCCATTAGCATAAATCAAAAATTATATAACAACAGGTAATCATCACTTTCCCTCATATAATGCAAACTACAAAATCGATACAAATCACCGAAGAATGTATATTTTTTTCGTTACAACATGTTTTACTAGAATAGTTATAAATAAAACGTTGCTAGGAGATTTATACTCATTTGGCATATTACGAAATAATCAGCTGATAACCTGTTCACATCATTACAATATTAATAAGGATTTCCAAATCCGAAGTAAACGAACTCATTGTCACCGTGACTCACTCGAAAATGTCAAATTTTATAAACCCCTGCTTCTATTTCCAATTCTAAACTATGCTAATAATGTTGAATTCGCCTTGTATGTTACTGCGAAGATCGCAATGCCGTGGGTAGAATATAAAATAACTAATTATGGATCAAAGTGACTAAGACATAACATTGATTAGTTTGTGTCATTTGTCAAGAGCCGCAAGACTTTGCAGGGAGATTAGGTAAGGTGCGCGGTGCGCGTGCATCTCGGACATATAATTGGCGACTAATCACAAATTTAGATACAAGTTATATAGTTTATGATTGGTAGAGAAACAAGCCTGACCCCTTTATTATAATGGATTTTAAAGCAGACACCTGTAGAGCCTCTGCCGCACTCGGGGCGCAAGATTAATTTTACTCCCGAGCACTAAATATTGTTAATTATACTAAACTAGCTGTTACCCGCGGCTTCGCCTGCGTAATTTATAGCCTATGTCCTTTTCGGTACCCTAACCTATGTGTATGCAAAATTTCATGATGATCGGTTCAGTAGATACGGCGTGAAAGCGTAACAAACAAACAAATAAACAAACAAATAAACAAACAAACAAACTGATTTATTCCAACTCACTTTCGCATTCATAATATTAGTTGGGAAGTTGGGATAGCAGTGAATGGATGCACGCCGCTTCTTACCAGTCTTTATGACTATCCTTAGATGAGGTTTATGTCCAGCGGTGGACTTCTTGGGGCCGATATGATGATATATTAATTTAAGAGGTACCAAAAATTGTACTTCCGTTTTCAAAATATTCGAAAAAATGTTAATTACGTGTATACAAGGTTATGAAAAGACTTAATGTAATGACCCATCGTTGCAGCTGAATGACGTCATACCTATGTATTTAATTGAACGATGACGAAAGACAAGCTTTACAGAATATGTTAAAACCTATTTATTTCATCCGTGTAATTCAATGAGAAGTTGGTAATTTATTTACAACCAAGCAAAGTAGTTAAGTTATCAATAAGACTGCAATAAAAATATATACGAGTCATGTACATACATATTTCGATATTAATAGCTTCAAACATATGTTAATGTGCGAGTCATAAACCGTCGAGATGGACATCAATGTCGATATAATTAATAAAGCTAGATTCATATTAGTCGAGTAGAGAGTCGACTTACTGGTTCATACAGAGTGAAAATTTCAGTAATTTATCTACGATTGCATAAATATTAAGTAGAGTTAAAGTAGAATATTAATTTAAAATATTTATGCGTGAAACGTATAGACGTGATTTTGAAATTCTGAGCTAAATGTAAATCTCGGAATCAGAGTTCCATGAAAAACTTGCGTAAAAAAAGGTAAAACGACTAAAAGTTAGACGTTTCATATATTTTTTCAGAAAATCTTTATAGTATAGATGTAAATAAAGATGGAAAGTATTTCATTCCAGGGTGTTAAAAGATTGACAGAGGAAAGGGATACGTATAATGTAGGGAGCTCTACCGACAACAGCGTCGATGATGATAGATGTCCGATCAAACTTTAATTTCCTTTTGTGTGACGTGTTTGAAACACGAATGATTGTACCTACCTAACTAAAATTATTCGTCACTTAACTCGCTTAATCAACTCGACCAATATGAGCCTTAATAATCTACGTGAGCACGTCATTCATACTCAGGAGTTCATCTTATTGATCGTTAGCTACCGTTTAAACGTGATTTGATCGCATGAGAATGTATCTTGAGATCACTGCCGAAAAATCGGCCAAGTGCGAGTCGGACTCGCGCCGTTCCGTAGGTACCATTAGTTAAACAACATTAGACCATTGAGCAAAAACGGTAAAAAAAATCCTTAAATATTTGTTTTATTTTGATTGAATTGTTTATTTTTAAAGCAAATATACAAACAAATATTCTGTGAATATTTCAAGTCTACCTGTTGTCGTTATTAATATCTCTCAAATATTTGTCTGGGGTCTCTATTAGGTACGTAGAGAAACTTAAAGGAGGCGGTCGTCTGCTACTAGTATGTTTTTAGTAATATGTGCTTGTGTTTCACTAAAGCGATGATAGATTGCACATGGATCATCGCGATGGTCCATGTGCAATCTGTGACTGGTGGTTCTTGGGTTCACCTTTCTCTCTGAATTTGTATTTAATACTATTATCCGACTTCATTTATAATTTTTGTATCAACAACTGTTGGTTTACTTGAAAGTAGTGTCAAATAGTCCTAAATCAGTCGTATTTAAAAGGCGACCTCTAGCAATAAGGAATACAACTTAAGATTTAGTTTCTCCACAATAAAAGCCTTAAATTAGGTTTAAAAAAACCTTTTAAAATAACATTTTATTACACGTGAAAACCTCGAAATGCAAACGAGGTAACACATCGTTAGACATATCTTTAGATTTCATTAATTGGTTACCAAAAAATCCAATTAATTAGAGTTTTTTTTTATAAATTAATGATCCCACTTGGCCTTAGAACTGCCGTTGCGATATACATAAAACTAAATAACTGACATAAAAAATTAAACGATTTCATTGCGCAGATGATTTTTACAATTGCGAATTCATAATGTGGAGTTGCAAAGGATGTCGGAGCCTTCAATAAATCATTTTGAACGACATTTAAGCGCCTGGAGCGGGCGTATTTGCTCTAAGTTCATGGCCCAGGGTGACAAGACCTAATGGCCAGGGGAGCTTATTATTATTCATTTTAAGTTCTTCTGTCGGAAGTGTTTTGTCACAAAAATCGTCGTAAGCAGCGAAGGACGTATCCCTACGTCTACTCTTCTGTTAGATATGAAGTGGCTAAAATTGGATGCTTTTTAATTTGCCATTTGTTTCTCGATGCTGGATAAAACCTTCCTTCTTTCCTTCCATTTATTCTACCCTTGGCCTTTTGCATCCGATGCTTGTCAAATTTTTGCAAGTTTTTCTGCAGTCATCTCTTAAAACCCAGTTAATGGATATGGGAGGATGCCATCCAATCCATCTGTCAGGATGCACGCTGCAGACGTATCCCGCCCAATACCACTTTAATTTGGCCAATTTCTTTCCTTAATCTTCTCTACTTTCGTCATTTTAATTTCATGTTTAGATGTAATATTACCATAAAATAGTAATTTATAGATGTTAAATTCAATAAAAGAAATAATAATTTCTATTAATTAGAATTTTATTGTATTAACGCCATCAGTCGATAAAGATAAAAAAAATATAAAGCATCGCTATTTGCTAATATTTTAATTAATTTTCGAGGTAGCAAATTGTTCAGCCCTGGGCGCCGAACACTAAGGTACATCACTGTCAGGAGACGCCACACGGAGGCGCCGCGTACTCCTCTCTTCGAAATATATGCAAATTTATTTCATACCTCACAAGGTTATTGACACACTTGTATTCTATCTAATATAATACAAAGTTTTGAATTGCAAAAGAAGTATTGCTAAACCAATGACACGATCCAGTTTATATTTTATAAATTGCGCAATTGTTGCCATAAATCATGTTAATAACCATCGGCTCAAAGTTTGTATTTTATTATGACAAAGAACGACTTTGTATGCAAATACATTGATAGAAAATCTCTGTATTCTGAGTGAATACTAGTTTTGTAGCGTTTGCTATTTTGAATTCCAATGAAGTTTATTTACGTTGCAGTCCTAAGCTCTTCACTTTTATTTATATACATAATAAATGTTGATGAATTTACGAAGAAATGGTTTGATCAACGAACAGATTTAATGCCAGTGTTTGCAGAATTTAAAATTCTAATGTAACATGGGCTAGGCCGACGTGTATGAGCATAATGTAAATGATATATGGATACTTGTTCTCCACTGACAAACAGAATTATTAGCTGTGTGTAGAAACTAACGTAGTAGGCAATTGCCATTTGGTACCATAACCTCGCAAAAGCTGCATTATTACAGAATGAACAAATGAGGTTCAATAGTTAAAAAAACCTAATTTTAAAAATTTAAGCCAACTTTGTATTTTTCTGTTCCCTTAGTGAGACCCTAGGGCAAGTAAAAATATTTGACTTATTGTTAAACAGATATGCGAGACAAATATAAAAACAAATAATTTATTTTGAACACATTTTTAGAAAATTACTTTTCTAACTGTGCAGTTCTCAGTGAATGCAGTTCGTATAAATAACCTCCCTTTTTAAGTCCGTTAAAAAGCGTTGCGTTTAGGAAAAAGCATTTGCGTATATAGGTACATATTTTAATTAAAAATGTACTTAACAAGTGGCATAAATAGAAGTTTCCCAACGCGTCTATTGCATGTCTTGAAAACTACTGGAGCGATTTTCATACGGTTTTCACTAACATGTCATGCATTTCTCTGGGAAGGTTTTAGTTGTATACAATGAAAACCCAGCCGCAGGGAAGGCACTTTTAGGATGTCCATTACTGAAATATAAAAGTGTAATTGTGACAGGCTCCTTAGTTCACGAGTCCTGTTGTCATCAGTTCGGTACTTAGTTCTAAAATAACCAAACCCTTCAGCAAAAAGTTTTTATTACTTTTATAACCTCACAAAAGTTTAAGCTCCAAACAGCCGGTAAGCCTTGCTACTTGATAACAAGGAAATATACCGAGAAACATCTAAGGATCGCATCTGAACGTATTGTGCGTCAAAATCGGCAAGCGTAACGTCTTTTTTTGGTAGCGTTTGTTTTGCATTCAGTTAATTACCGCGCTGTACAGTAGTTGGACGTGTTAATTAAACTCGCTAACCAATCCGGATATGGATTTGTTCTGGTCTAAACACTATGTGAGTACATTTTATTTCGTTATTATGTGCCTAAATATCGAAAACAAGCATCTTGCAGTAGGGCCTGTGTAGAAGGTACCTGTAATCATCATCTGGTCTTTGTTAGTCGCCACTGCAGGAGTACGACCCTCTCTGTACTACCAGAGCCATATATTAGCCAGAGCAGTCAGAGAATTTGGCCTACACTCTCCACGCTGGCCAGACGGATTGGAGACGTTAGGTTAGTGTTATGTTGTGGTAGTGGCTATATGCGTATAGTAAATGGTTCCTATAAAGGTAACATCTATCGTATAACATCAGTATTTTCAAGTCCAAACGATTGATTAGGTACTCCTTATTTAGGTTGTAAACCAATAAACAAACGAAGCATTGTGCCCAGGGCATCTATTAACTATGTGGTCCCCGCCCCCGATTCCTATACGATTCATGTTTGTTTTGTGCTAAAGGCCTCCAATGGTCGCAAAATGATATCCTATCATTTTTTGCTATTTTTTGCTAAGACAGATATCAAAACACTCATTTTATTATATACAATTGTTTTGATACAATATCGATTGTTTGTTTTGTTTTGTGTGTCGTGCGTGAGTGTTAGTGCAATTTGTCAACAATGGTGTCAGATTTTCCAAACTGCATAAACGCATCTGATGAAGCTTAACGGTTCTCATCGAATGGTAACAGCCCGGGGCCCGGACCAAAGACCTTTCGAATCCCAGAGGAGCTATTAGAATCGTTTATGTTATTTTCATTATTTTAACCGGCAATCAAACCAAACTTCTCGTTTTTTAATGTAATGTCTTTCCGGATATGGTTCCATTAGTCCAAAGTATATAAGTTCCTTTTATTACAAGTTTTGCAATGAGATTTTATCTAAGGACAACATCTTCTCATTGATATTTTTTTTATGGAAGTGAACATGATTTTTGCACGGATAGAGGCCGATCGTGAGGAACTGTGTACAGTTAGAATTCACGAATAGCTTAATACGTACTCTATTGAGTTTTTCTCATCTGTAAATATATTAGATTAATATCTCAATATGGCCGTGTGGTTCCCGGCAGAGTAGAATAGGACCACTCCAAGTCATTCCGTGGATGTCGTAAAAGGCGACTAAGGAAACACAAGCTAAACAAAGCTTATTAACATCAAAGAGACCTCTCCAACTCGTCTGGCCAGCGTGGAACGTGTAGGCCAAATCCTCTGACTACTCAGGCTAGTATATGGCTCTGATAGTACAGAGAGGGTCGTGCTCCTGCAGTGGAGACTAGAAAGACCTGATGATGATGATGATCTCAATAGAACTTTATTTTACTGGCAGATTTTTGATACATTAATTGTATCAATATTCTAGGTAGGACACTACGGTAGGGGAAAAGTAGGATTCACTTTCACTTCACTTCTTTGCTTCTTATAAACCTACAGGTATTTTTCTCTACTGACGTAAGAAAGGGAGAAACGGATTTTATTAACGTTAAGTAACAATTTTTATAACAAAAAAATTAATTACAAAGTCATCTTCATCCGAGCGTTTTCCCAGTTTCTCAGCTGCTGTGATGCGATAGCCCATTCCATATATGACAATATTCAAGCTGAGATATGATTTGGCGAAGATTTTTATGGACCTGCTGCCAGCCTGACGCCAACCCCAATTGGGTATCACCAGAACCGCGGACTAATACCTGATAAAATGAAGTAGGTCAAGTATCTGCCCGTGCCGGGATTTGAACCCGGTGTGGCATACGGTATATCCCTCGTCGTGTCGCAGACTGACGTGTATGTATACACTACGTCACGGAGGCCGTAGAGAACGTTATTACACTAATGGTAGTTAGTAGTTAAATTCGTGTTATGTGGTTTGTTATCTTGACTGGATACTTTAATATAACCACCATTTACGAGCACATCGCGTCAATTGATCGTACAGAAACTAAAAGGATCGTTGACTAGCCCTAGTTTAGCAAAGCAGTTGAGAGGAGTTTTTATACATACAAACATACTATCACGTCTTTATCCCTTGCAGGGTAGACAGTTTCCAGTTTGGTTAGGACATTGCAGGCATGAATCACCTGATTGTCTGATAAGAAAGATGATTCCGTGCTTCGGAAGTCACGTTAAGCCGGTGGTCCCGGCTGCCATCTGGTAGTCGTTAAAGGAACCACGTCAGAGGCCGAGAGGCGATTCCGAAGAACTCTGACTCCAGGGTGTGCATGGTCGACTGACCGTGTTACCTACACGAAATAATGATGATGAGGGTAGACAGAGCCCAAAATCATAAAACCTACAAGCCACGTTTAGAATCGTATTTTTTTTCTACATTCTACACTTTTTAGTATAGAAAAAAATCGATTAGAGTGGCGAATTTTACGGTGACGGTTCGACTGCATCCTTAGCTGTTGATGATGATGAAAATGTTTGGAACCCGGTGTTTGCAATTATGACGGACAAATCACACGGATATCCAATCAAAGTATGGATTCCAATCGGACACGAGCCCTAAAGAAATATGTGGCTTACACGTATATTTTTCAAGATTATTTTTATTACTGAGTACCTAATTTATATCTTATCGTTACAGATACTTTGGACTGCACTCTCTTTAGCGCTAGGCTACGAGCTCCAAGGTCAGATCATCAGAGGCATACCATGCGTCAAAAGAAACTATCAGCTGTACTGTCCGACCGCTGGCAGTGCTTATCCTTTGTAAGTTACTATTTATCTTAAGCTCCTTCCTCGATGGCATGTAAAGCCGTTAGTCACGATAGCATAACTTTATCTTCTATTGCTTGTTAAATGTTGTAAAACCATGTGGTTTTACTTCCTATGAATTAATTAATTAAATAAGTTTGTGTTTTTCCGTCTAAGAATCTGATGATTATTAATGAGATAGGTAGGTACATTTATGTAATCTTTAGAAGATTTACCTATTTTGACTCTAATAAATATTTGCCCTGACGAGTATGTCCCACGACAAAATACGAGTTATCACTATTATTTTGACTACGGGACTTAACGCAAAAATATATGGCTTATACACCGTGTAAATCTGTAACCGTGCCATAATCTCGAACATACCTAAACTGATTAATGATAACTTACCCCAAGAAACTTATGTCATACATAGGTATGAAAACCCCCAAAGGAATGGAGATTTTTTTTTATATTAGCACGGTGTAAAATACACGAAAACCCCATCAGGACTTTAAGATTCGTTGCACATTTCTGTTATTCCAATAACATTGCATTTTATAACTTTCAGAGACAAAATAGAATCGTTCATAGATGAAAATAAGGCGTTAATAAAACGCATGTACGGGACGTTTACGACTCCGGGCGGGAGCCGGGTCCGGCGAGCTCCTGGGACGCCGGACCTTCACCATGGAGACTCCTTCTTCCGCCACGTCAGACAAACCAACCAGGCGCCAACGCCGCCTGACGCTCGCGCCAGCAACAGTACTGATAGGTAAGATTTTTAATACTTATGAGAAGTGAATGAAGATGTAGTGACAAAAATTGAGAAAGGAATGTTAAGGTGGTTTGGACATGTAGAAAGGATGGGTGAAAGAAGACTCACGAAACAGTTCAAAGCCGGGTGTTCTGTGTCGAATTACTGGACACATTTAGAACCCGTTTTATAATGCAGGCAAACCCTCTTTGGAAAATTTGCAGTTAATTTCTTAGGTATAATAAAATATCCAAAGGTTTAACACTTAAAACCAACTGGTTAACCCATGCTACAAAATTTGAAGAAGTTTTTAGATATGGCCATGTTTATTTTGGTATTCGTGGTTGCTTAGTCTCAATCAAATCATCATTAAACTTATATTTGGTCAAATCTGTGATTATGTGAAAAGGCAAAGGTAAAAAACACAAAACAAACATGAGAAGAAATACCGTCATTTTTCCAAGGACTTTTTCTTCGAAACTTCATTCCACGCAATCGTTCATAAAGCCTTTAGAAATTGTTAAAATTAAATAGACAACAAGTTTATCATTTCTACAGTTCTTATAAGTCTAAACAAAAAGAAGTAACACTGCCTATATCGAACTAGGAAAATTATATATTTTGGAAAAATTACTCAGGGCGCTGGGTCTAGGGGGGCGAATCAAAATCAGGTTGGGTTCGCAGCGCAGCGTGATACCTTTTTGCAAACCCCGTGTTTAAGGGCCCACACTAGGCACACTAGCGACGCCGATAGTTTTATTCCTAATACTAGAATCCTAAAAACGGCCGTTTTATGCGGTAATCAGTAGTTCTTTTAATGACTGATTCTCATAACATGATTCCCAAAATACTTCAGGTTATTTACTAATGCTTATATGACTTACATTCTTGAATTTCATTCTATTTGTAAAGTATTAGGAATACCTAAAACAATTGGCGTCGCTAGTGTGCCTAGTGCGGGCCCATAATGGGGCGCCCATAGAAATCTGTGTCCGGTGCGCAAGTTACGCTAACGCCGGCAATTTGTCTATTACTGTCAAACCAACGGTCCTATTTTAAAAACATGAACCCGACAAGCCAATAGCGCCTATAAGTCAATCAAGTCAAAATTACTTTCCATTGTTTAGGTACTCAATTCTTATCACTGATTTTCAGGGTAGACGCCTGTGAGAGCAAAACGACCATAACTACGCCGTACTGGGCAATGAACTCGGCCACGAAGCTTCGAGCGATCGTCAATACTATGCACTTTGAACAAGCCATCCATCAAGAGATATGCACGTAAGTATCTTTGTATCGCAATAAGGACAACCACAAACTATATTAACTACGCTTTTCATTCGTGCAAGCTCCGCTTATAACCATGATTATGCGTTGCGAGAAAGTTTAAAAATTTGTGGCAGGTATCCTTAAATATTTATATTATTCCGTGTTAGTATTTATTATAGCGGCAACAGAAATTGATCATCTGTTAAAAATTTCAACTGTCTAGCTATAGTTCATGAGATACAGCCTGGTGACAGACTTACGTCCTCTGGATACAAAATCCAAAAAACACATACTAACTAATACACCTAATTTTTACACATTAACACCTAAAATTAAACAATGTGAACGAATGAATTTGTGTCCTCTCCATGTCACATGTCTTATAAAAGGTCAAAGAGCATCCTACTTTCCACTACTAATCATAATAAATGCGAAAAGGATATAAGTTACGCCTTAACATACTGCACCGATCATCATATAAAATTTTAGAGTATAAGACCTATTTCTTTAAAATTGAATGTCTTTAAACCTTTTCAAGGAGTGGGAAATATATAGCCACCAAAAATTTTACCTTATGCCCCGGAGATAAAGTGCAAAAATAATGACTTTGATTACACCTATACTGCCTTGTAAAGGGTTAAGTTATTGTCTCCTAGACGTATTTTTCCCATTCTTTGTAAGTTCCAAAGGCTTGCACAGATTTGCTTAAGGCGCTCTTATAGTAACACTAGCGCCACCCAGTAATTAAATTCATTAAATCCTTAAATATATTGAATTTTAAAAATCTGACAAGTACGAAACTATTTAATTACTTCTAGTATTTTTTGTTTACTACAAGTAATTTACTAGTGCCATATTTAAAGAGAAAAATCGGTTAACCTGTTTTTCACTTAATTTATCAAAGGAATATTAGTGAAAATGAATACCAAATACTACAAGTAATTTACTAGTTATGTATTTGTTAGATTTTTAAAATTCGATTTAATTTAGGATTAAAAGAATTAATTGCTGGGTGGCGCTAGTGTTACTATAAGAGCGCCTTAAATCTAAATTACTAACACGTGCATCTTTGTTAATCAACGGATATAGACTGCTATAAAATTTTAAATCCAATTTATTTAATATGGTTTTATCTCGTTTAGTAGAGGTACGTTATTTATACACCTATAACGTGTAACAATCGCGAAAACATTAGAAAACATTATGCTAATATGTTTTGTATTTTTTACAGTAAAACCTCAACATCACGCTGTTCAGGCGATTGCGGCTGCGAGCAAAAGTATAAGTGGCACCGACTGCTGGCCTACGACCCCAGCAACGACTGCATGGGCATCTTCATGGACTGGTTCCTGTTCCCCTCCTGCTGTGTGTGCCGGTGTAACCCCTAAACGTGGCTTATACAACGGACGTTAACATACATAAACCATCCTGTTACTTTTTCATTGATGGGAAAAAAACCAAACGACAATACATGATTTGTAACCCAACTTTTGTTAGAAAACTGGAATAATATAGTCGCTACTGAAATATTTTCAATCCTGTTACAGAATGAATACAAGTACAGTCGGGGGCAGATAAACCCCTGACTGTATATCATGTCAATAATTTAATCGAGTACGCTCCTTGCCATAGCAAATTTAGAAGTAACCAGTATTTTTCTACAAAATGACTAGCTTGTAAATGCTGTAATCGATTATCAGGTACAAAATATGACTTTTCATTTCTATCTTCCACTCCTCACAGACAAAAAGGTCAGTGCAAAAATTAAAGGGCGCCAAATTTATTACCGTGTGGATCCCGGCTTGAGTAGAACAGGCCAAGTCTTCCCGTAGATGTAGTAGAAGGTGACTTAGGAAACACAAGCTAAACAAAGCTTATACACATCATAGAGGCCCCTCCAACCCGTCTGGCCAGCGTGGAGTGTATAGGCGAAATCTTCAGACTGCTCTGGCTAATATATGGCTCTTGTAGTACAGAGAGGGTAGTGCTTCTACAGTAGAGACTAACAAAGACCTGATGATGATGATAATGAAGTTTATTGGACTCCCGGGCCAGCTAGTTATCTAGGGCCCATATTCGGGATGTAATTTTTTCTCTCTCTCATCTCTCCTCCAATTGCGTTTCCGGTTGCATTCTCGCCGTGATTTTTGAATCAAGTTAAGTATTAGGACAGAAAAAAACCTTTTCATCAAATTTTATACTCATTTTTACCTATTACAATCCACTACAATCTCAATAATTTGAGTCAAAAAAAGGTGCAGCTTGTTCTGCTATTAATATTAATTTGCTATAATTTTAGTCTGCATCGTAATTTAAGTTTAATATATTCATAATCTACTTAATTATATAATTTTAAGATTCCTTTTCTCACTGCCACTGTACAGTATTTTTACATGATATAACCTTATTTGAAAACCTCCTACGTCGATTATTTTATTTTTGGACACTATTTTTTTGTAAAGCCAGTGTCATTTGATGATCTACATTTAAATTTTCATTCCGGAATATTTGTACATTTATCAACTGAACAAACTTCAAGTATTTAATTTTAGTACATAATCAATAATTTGTGTAAAAATAAGATCTTGTAAAATAATATTATTAAGTTAAGTTAAGCAATAAATTCTTTATAAGTAGTTGATACTTTTGTCCTTTTACTCATTATATTTATACTGTGTAAGTAATAAATTAAGAATATGATAATTTTAAACTTTTTTTTTTATTTACTAATTCAGTTTAGATTCTCAAGTTTTGGTAATTTTTTATTCCTCCACCACCACACTGGACCACGCCAAAACTAATGAGCTTAATGAAGTTGTTATGTAAAGCTCATGACTTAACATTCTTAGTTATAAGTTTTACTTCTCAGTGTAATATCTGTTTTTTATTACAAAGTGAAAAATAGACAAGAATACAAACCTTTACGGGTCTCTCTTCTGAAGAAATTTGATTTACAATTAAATTTTTTTTTTAAACTGCACTAGTCTATAAAAAACACATAAATAAAAACCTGGTAAGTGATACGATAAACTATATTTATTCATAACTATTAAATAATTACAGCTCACTACAGCGTGTCAGAATTCGTTGAGCTAAATAAAAAGTTGAAAAAATGATTCAAAAACAGTCCCAGCATGGATTGTTTAACCAAAATAGGTAAAAATGGACTGCGCTAATTCCTAGGAATATCACACTATATAATATTATACACCCCCTCTAAAAGTATCATAACAATTCTTCATATTATGTACACTTCTATCTACTTACAAGTCAGTTTAAAGCTCATTCATTTTTCTGTTCTTTTTGCTCTTTATTTTTTAATTGCTCGAATTCCTTAAATATTTTTTCACTCAATTTTTCTCCTTCGTCGTCGATTTGCTCAACTGCCAGTACTTCTGGTATGTAGAACTGCATCATATTCTGGACCTGCAAACAAGTATGTACACAATTTAACAATAACAAAGTATATAATAAATAAATATATAGGGATAAATCACAGAAATTGAGCTAGCCACACAGCAAGTTGTGAACTTGTGTCGTACGATACTAACTCAACGCTACTTTATTTTTGTAATAAATAAATATATACGGAGAAATCACACAGATTGAGCTAGCCCCAAAGTAAGTTCGAGACTTGTGTTATGGGACAGTAACAACAAAAAATGTCTACATTTGCCAGTGGATAATAAAAAAAATGAATTGGTTAACTATTCGACCGAATAGCGATAAAAAGTGGCCGAACACCGAATAATTGACGAATATTCGTGGCATCTGAAATTATTTCTATGTCTAACCATGACCACCTCAAAGCCCACATAAATACACCCAAATAGGGTCGGACTCTGCTACAACCTTACCACTGCCTCAATATGCCAGTAGCTACACACTTGTATGGGTGGGAGAGACAATATTCATTAAACTATTCCTTGTATGGGCTAAACTGTAAACTTATTTAGGACTGTAAAGTACTTACGCCATTCTTCAAGGTGACAATTGAGCTCGGACAAGAAGAACAGGAGCCCTGCATTTTTAACCTCAGCACTCCATCCTTGAAGTCCACAAATAGGACGTCACCCCCATCCTCTTGAACTGTTGGCCTGATGCGTGTGTCTAATAACTCCTTTATCATTTGAACTATTTCATCATCATCCTCGTTAATTTCTGTAAATTAGTGAATAAGTTTTTTTTTTTGTGGAAAATAAGATACAAAAGATGATATTATATTATGCAAATATCAACTACCTTAGGGCCCACACTAGGCACACTAGCGACGCCAATGATTTTATTCGTAATACTTTATAAATAAAAAGAAATTCAAGAATGTAAATCATATAAGCCTTAGTAAATAACCTGAAGTATGTTTGGAATCATGTTTTAGTATTATGTGAATCAGTCATTAAGAGAACTAGTGATTACCGCCTAAAACGGCTGTTTTTGGCGGTAATCAGCAATTTTCTTATTCAGTTATATCTCGGTTATTTATTAAGGCTTATATGATTTACATTCTCGACTATCTTTCTATTTATAAAGTATTAGGAATAAAATCATTGGCGTCGCTAGTGTGCCTAGTGTGGGGCCTTAAGGGGCAATAATGGGATACATTAATTTAAGGAGAACCGAAATTTAAAATGGTGATATCATTCAAAATTTTGTTCCATGAAGCCATAGATAAACTTTTAAACTATTTTATGAACTACGGTTTATAGTTTAAAGTGTGAATGTGAAGATTTACTTAGCGTTTTCGCCCAAAATGGTCATTTTTGATAGAAACGCTGAAAAAGCGTCACATTCTCACTTTAAATTGTAGTAGTTCATAAAATAGTTTTAAGGGTTACCTAGGGCCTCGAAGAACTAAAATTTCAAATCTTCGTTTTCCATCAATTTTTTTATTTCAAATGGGGCAGGACTAGACCTCTAAAAATTCACACTTCCCATACTAAAAGCTTATTGACGGCAACTTTTTATTACAATGAAGAACAAATCAATATGCAGATAGATGCAGTTCTCATAAAACCCTTTCTATATTCCACTAAAAACTAAAGAACTAGCCTGCTTATATAGTTTCAAATATAAAACTACTGAAAAATCAAAGCTATGAAGCCACTGACAGACTAACAGGTGAAACTTATAATATGGACCTCTCTTTTAGGTTGTAATACAAAACACAGTAATATTTTATAACAAGAATAAGCACTACAAGGGCAGTAAAGTTCACAGAAACTTCATCTTGTAAAAAACTTCATCTTGTAAAATGTTTATAATAATTTGATAGTTTGATGAACATTAATTTACATGAAAATAGTTACGTGTTTCTCCTGAAGGTTTGGCATCAGTTACAACAGGCAAGCCACTTGCAAAAAAGTCCATGATGGTTGCAAAAATTTCTGGCTTCAGAATCTTCCATTCTACATCATCATCTTGTTTAGTGACAGTCACAAATTCTGGACCGAAGAAGACGGCTTTCACCCCATCAATGCGGAACAGCATCTTTGCTAAAAAAAAACAGGTATTCAAACTTTTTTAAGTTTTTCTTTCTCTCTCTCTGACACATATTACATACATATATTTAACCTTTTACGTACATTTAAAATTCTAAATCTTCCTGTAGAAATGCTCAAAAACCAAAATTCACTAGCCTTTGCGACCGAAAGGGAAGAAAATCATTGAGGAGACCTCTCTCTTCAATGCTTTTCTGCACTTTACCCCTGTAAGAATATCCCAAGCCTCTAAGTACGTTCTAAAAATCGGGATGGGCATGAAGTAAAGGTAATAAATTATATCAATTGTCGCAAAGCTGCTTAACCATAACATTGTAGACAATAGTAGATTTTGCATTTCTACCATAACCTTAAAACCCAAAACCTCACTAAACGGTACCTCCGAAACGATTATTTCGTATGAAATGTGCTGAAAAAGCGTCTTTAGTAGCACGCAAGTGACATTCACATTGCCTACTCTTAGATACAGATACTCAAACTTCTTAAATAAAAAAATACTAGTCGTTATTCTCGCCTTCCTCGCAAGTCAACAAGCTAAGAAAAAGACTACACTCCATGTGACACTCCATACTAGCCAGGTTCACCTTGATTTTCAAAATCAATCTACGCTTGTGGAGTATAGATAAACTTGTATAAAAAGAATGTGCACAAAGTACTTGTTATCGATAGTTTACGTTAGTTCCCAGCTCTATTCAAAAATTAAAGAGAGGTGCGTTTCGCGGAATAAAATGTTAATATTTAAAATTTGTATTGTAAGCGCAACTAAAAGGTGTGCTCTGAGGAATAATTTAGTTGTGTTTCATTAGGTGCGCTTCGAAATGGTTGTGCTACGCGGAATACCCCTCTAAAAGTAGTTAACCCAGAATATCTGAGCCGTGTGGTTCCCGGCAGAGGTGCCGTGTGGTTCCCGGCAGAGGTGCCGTGTGGTTCCCGGCAGAGGTGCCGTGTGGTTCCCGGCAGAGGTGCCGTGTGGTTCCCGGCAGAGGTGCCGTGTGGTTCCCGGCAGAGAAGAATAGGACCACTCCAAATCTTCCCGTGGATGTCGTAAAAGGCGACTTAGGAAACTAAAGCTAAACAAAGCTTATAAACATCAGAGACCTCTCCAATCCGTCTGGCCAGCGTGGAGAGTGTAGGCCAAATCCTTTTACTGCTCTGGCAGTACAGAGAGGGTCGTGCTCCTGCAGTGGAGACTAATAAAGACCTGATGATGATGATGATGATGATCTCCTATTAATGTGTACCTACCCTACCAAAGATTTTCTTTATAAGTTACAAAAATATAAGTGACTAGTTATTTAACTGCAACTTCATCCATATAAATTATAGCCTATGTTCTACTAGTAATGTAGTTATTAACGGTGAAAGAAATTTAAAATTGGTCCTGTAGTATTTGAGTTATTATTCCATTACAAACAGACATACAAATATTTCCTCTACACAATATTATCAATGAATTAGTCAACACAAAGAATGACCTAGACAAGACATATTATAAATTGAATGACTTACCTAAAGGACTGCACTGTGCCGCTCCTATGTTCGGAAAGTCCATAGTTTGGCCAGTCTCCAGCACTTTGGTGCCAGGTAGGAACTTCAAGCTGTTCGGGTTAGGTGTGTCCTGTGTTTGTATGAACATTGTACGGCATAAGCAGTTGTTGAGAAGAGGTGAAGTGTTTCCCACATTTTTCTTGGAAACTATTGGCCTTAAGCCACTGAAGTGCCTGTCTTCTTTATGTCTGTTGAAAGGGATAAAGCTAATATATGGGATATGCTCCTTCCTGTAATCATACACAGTGTGCACACAGAAATAAGCCAACTTGTGTACATGTGACACATGTGAACTTTCCTGTTCATACTTTTCGTAAATTAGCAACTAAACACTAACTGTTTGTGTTGCTTTGCTGTGTAATATCTAAAGATACTTATATTTTAATTATACACACTTTGTCAACCACTGATTGAATGAGCTATGTAGGACAGATTGGAATACAGACACGGTCATGCCAGTATATCTAAAGCTGATATGGTTAAGGTATAAATCGAGCTTCCAATACATTTCACCAGCCCTGTCCTGGTAGGTACATGAACCGTAATAACTTATAAATAACAGCACAAAAAATACCTGTAAACGGACACTGCACATAATCTTCCACATTGGTTACTTGTTTTCAAGAATCTTATGGAATTTCGTAACATAATTGCTGAATATTTGATAATGATTGAATCACAAATCGCTTTCCGATATTATTGCAAATGTAACGCAATTTGGTACGATTTACCAATAAAAAGGTGTTATTTTATTTTTCCCTAACAAAATCACTCTTGCATTGATAGCACAGATTAGACATATTGACATTTTGACAAACAAAATGATATGACAATGACATATAGTTGACAACTAGCATGCTTGTAGGTAGAGCTTTAAAGCTGGAAATACACGTATACTTTGCCAGAAGTGGTAGTTTTTCTATATGCAATCGAAAGTACTTTGTATATTCTATATTTTTTGTATTTTTTTAAAACAAGAAATTATTTTTTAATGTATTTTTGAAAATAAGCCACAAACGTGGGATTTATAAACAAATATCTGTGGTGTGTGTGATAGTAGGTACAAATTGTACCAAAACATGACATTACTTATACTTACAACACATTATGTGGGAACGGCGCTGAGGAACGGCGCCAAGCTCTGGCTAGATATTATGTTTGTCATTTAGGAAATCATCAGTCCTACCTATAATATGCCTTGTTGTTACAAAGTACCTGCTTAACATACGCTTTGAATTTTTTATCAGGCATATCAAGGACTGATTCTGGCAACGTATTATAATAGCGTATACAGTTCCCTAAAAACGAATATCTAACCTTGCTAAGCCGATACCGCGGAAAAAACCATTTGTTTTTATTACGTAATGGTCTATAAATGAAATCAAATTTTTTTTAAAGTAAAAGATTTTTCCTTACATGCATTATATTTTCAAATATATACTAAGAAGATACTGTCATAATGTTTATTTCTTTGAATAATTCTCTGAGAGACTCTCTCGGACCTAGGCCGTAAATAGCACGGATTGCTCTCTTTTGCAATATAAATATGGTTTTTATATCGGTGGCTTTTCCCCACAGAAGTATGCCATAAGCCATTAAACTAAGAAACTAATGGTAAGTGACCACCGCTGCCCACGGACAACTGTAACACCAGGGGTGTGACAATTTAGACTTTTATTTTTCCATTCCAAAAAGGAGAGGGGATGGGCTTCCAGCTCTCTCACCGAACGAAGCATAGCAGCGATATAGCTACTACTCATACGTCTATTTTCTGTGAGTAGTAAAACTATGAACTAGTAAAACTATAAGAAATATAGTTAACAGGTAAAAGAAATAAGCAAAACCAAATCATTATTACATAGAAAATCAGTCTGGCCGGTATTTACAATGAAAAAAAAAAAGATAACAGTGAAAACGGATACGATATTTATCATGTACATTGGGAGAGGCCTTATAGAGATTTTCCCGACTCCCGGGTAAAATTACCCAAACCTGGCAACTCTGACTGTCAATATTTTTACGTCAGATTGACAGTGACAGTGAGTAATTTTACGTCAGATTGACAGTGGCAGGAAATAAGGCACAGATATTTGTTTATAAATCCTACGTTTGTGGCCTATTTTCAAAAATTCTTGTTTAAATAAAATACAAAAAATGTAGACAGCCCGTAACACACGTTCCGATTTGGCAGGAAGCCGACCGTCGGAACCGACCGAATCGGACCGTGTGTAAAGCAGTCGGGCCAACATAATTATTATTAATACCGGTCGGGAGTGGTTGGCTCTCCGACGTGCCGGCCTATTTGCTAACTTTTGACAGCTACGGTGCACATCATTTTCATGGTAACTTCAATATTCATTACGGCTTCGGTATGAGTGACTATTTTTATTTAAGATATGAAAACCGTAGTGGATGCTAAAGAGTCAATCAAATCGTACACCGAGTTAGCAAATCGGCCTGGTGGTCGGCTTCCTACCATCTGCCAAATCGGTGCGTTTGGAAGGATGTACCGACGGTCGGTCCGACAAAGTGTTGCCACTATAGCCGATTTTTAGCCAAATCGTTAACGACATTTTTTTTCATTTGGTAGCTTAATTCTAAAACCAAAATTTTTACCTATTTATAATAACTAAAATTAAATTCTTCATCTATTTTAAAACTGAACTTTTCATATCCATTTACAACGTAACCCTTTAAGGCGACATAGACAGACAGTCAGATGCAGTGTTGCCAACTAACTTATCAACTTTATAGCTAGATCTGACTATTTTCCCATGTCAGGCAGAAACAATTTAACGTTGTAGCGAAATCCTTTAGCTATTATTATTAATTTTTGTCAGAATAACTTACCACGTTATAATATACATTTCATGGTTATTCAGATGTAATACATAATGAACCATTAATATTTGCGTGTATTTACATGACCTCCATTAGTTCATTAGATTTTCCCCAGAGTAGGGGTAACTTAGATTGTAGATACTATTTGTAACATTGGCAACACTGATCAGGTGCTCGTCGGACGATATCGATCGGAACGTGTGTAGGCTTGCAGGATGGTTGGTTTCCGACGGTAGGTAGTTTGTCGGCTTCTGCTTCGGACCGTGTGACGGGTTTACCACTTCTGGCAAAGTATTGGCCTAGTGTATTTCCACCTTTATATCTATGGTCGTGAGGTGCTTTGTTTTTCCCTCCCCTCCGCATACTTCTTTAGTCTATGACTGTTTTCTCTATACATTGCTGTTGTGTGGTTTGGAGTTTGGATTTCCAATTTTTGTCGAATTTTGAGAACTTTGGAAAGGAAATAATTATTACTGCCTCCCTTGCTAATCTGTTTGGAAAGGCGAATCTCACAAGGTTTGAAACTATTAAAATTCATAGATCATTAAGTTAAATATGTTTTACAGTGTACCTAACAGCTCTCTCAATCTCAATGAAAAGTATTGTAACATATTTTATATATATTTACAATGTGTTTTTCAATTCAATAATAGATATATATTCAAGATTTACAAAATACTAAGATTGTTCTTGAAAGTTTAGATTTTTTACAATTGCTAACGAAAATTGCAAACTCAGCTATAAAACTGTCGTAGGTAGATTGCAATTATTTATTAGGTCATTGAAATGCAGGTTGTGCACATTTCAACTTATTTGTTCTAGATAAAAATGGCGGATCCAGGCAAGGGTCGAGGCAGGGGCATGGCCTTGCTCCTAGCCCTGAAGAAGTCTCAAATGATGGACTCACCTCCTCCTTCAGAAGACCCTTCTCCAGCTGCAACTCCCGGTCCAAGTGTTGCACCTAGTGTGGTAAATTACTTTTTGTTTTTGAACCTGTTCCAATTCCTGAGTATACATTTTAGAAAACACTATAATAATACAGATATTCAATTATACATAATACTTTATTTTTATTCCTTATGGGATAAAAGCAACCCCATCATCATCATTGTCGGGTCTTTTTTAGTCTCCACTGCAGGAGCACAACCTTCTCTTTACTACCAGTGCCTATTAGCTAGTGCTGTTATTAATAATAAATGCTGGAATTCTATTAATTTTTATCAATACCCATTCTCTCAAATGTTAACTACTTAATATATTTTATTTTTATGATGTACATTTGTGTTTATAAGTACATTTTTGCCCACAGGTCTCAGCAAATGAACCTACGCCGCCCCCTATTACCATTGGTGGCAGGGGACGTGTTGCAGCCATGATGATGTCAAAGTTACACCAAAAGCCTGGAGGTATGTAATGTTCTAATTTTAGTAGATTACAAGAACACTTTTCATATTGAAAATATTATAATATTGAAAAAAAAAAAAACAAAAGCAATAAGTATAACTAAGAGTTAAATATCAACAATATCAATGAAGAAGTAGCTGGCACAATTTGTTTTTTTTTTCTGCTACACGTGTATTTTGGTGATGATAAATGACGCCATTTGCTCTTTTTTTTACAGAAACTTCATATGTGCCGGCTGCAGATGTTAGCCCAAGTGCACCACCTCCAATCAGAGGTGCCGGGCGTGGACTTAAACTCCTGGAAAACCTGTAAGTCAGTAGAGTAGAAATTATGACATCTTCAGAAACTAGAGCATATAATATAAGGTAGTAATCCACACTGCTACAAGGGAGGGTTATTCTAGTTATTTACTAATTAATTGTCAGTCCAGGTGGCCAAATTCTGGTCTAATATATTATGCAAGATTTATAGATATAGTCTTTTTGACTCGAAAAGAAGAACTGTGAGTCTACATAGAAATACAATAGTTTTATATCTACAGACAATGCCTCATGCACTGGGAAAGTGTTAAATTCAATCAAAATTCAAATAACATTTTAACATCAAATGTCATAGCATTTCTAATTTTTGAAGCAGTAATTCAATATCAAATTGAATTAAAACCGGCCAAGTGCGTGTCGGGCCACGCGCAGTGTAGGGTTCCGTAGTTGCGAATGACAACTTTGAGTTCACACTGTTCACACACACCTCATAGTTTAACGACCAAAAACATCTAACAATGAAAATCATAGGTCATAGACTATACCTGTTTCCGTTCCCTTTATGCTGCTTTTGATGTTAACCTGGACCATGGTAGTGGTACAACTTTGAGTTCACACTGTTCACACTCACATCTCACAGTTTAACGACCAAAGACATCTAACAATGAAAATCATAGGTCATAGACTATAACTGATTCCGTTCCCTTTATGCTGCCTTTGATGTTAACCTGGACCATGGTAGTGGATAGCACAACTTATCTGCCCGAACCAACAATGCTGCTGAGCGCGGAATAAAAATTCTGCAAAATATGTAAGTTATCTCTAAGTGTAAACAGTATTGTATCTAATGTCTGTTCGGAAACCTGACTGTTGATGCTATGCTCGACCGTCTATGCCACATTGGAGGGGGCTTATTGGTGTCATTTCAAAATTGAGTCACATTAGTTACTACAAGATCAGTTCATAGTTTTGTGAGCTCATTCTACAAAATTATAACCGAGCTATTCAGCATTGAGAATCTCCATATGTTTTGTTATATTATCACCTGATTTATATGGGTTATTCAGACTTCAGCTCACTTGGAATCCAGTAATGCCCAAATACTCAAAGGCATCTTTGTAGTGTATGACGACACGCAACTATCACAGCTGCCATCACTTCGATCCTCCTACATAGTGCATGACGTAGCATGTGACGTCACACAAATGCATCTTAACAAAAATTTTCTCAAGTTAAATCAAATCAAATGAACATTACTGCAGCGGCCGGCAATAGAGGCATTGATGGACGAACGTGTGAATGTGGGCCAAGGCAGAGCCGAGGCACACATACGTAAGTCCATCAATGCCTGATTGCGGCCAAGGCTTGTATAGTACTTTTGTCAAACATTGCGCGGAAATTAAAAAAAAAATAGTATATAGACAAGCAGACATACATATTGTCACGTGTTTGCCCTTACCGGTAAACGGATCCCAAAAGCCACGTTAAGCGTATTAGTGGGCTTTTATGTAGAAAATGCAATTAAAATAAGGATGGGTTGCTAGCCGCATCACCTATTGACATATTCTTCTTAGATTTTCGCCCCCTCCCTCGGCCTGCTTTTACGGACTGTACGGGAAGAGAAGCAGCTGGTACCTATATTCTATGATTTTTCTTTTATCCTAGACCAGCATGAAATATTGATGTAAATATGTCAAATAATATTCATTCATAGACAACAATAATGTAGAAAATACATAGAAAATATCGCCCCAATATCTTGTATTTTTTAATTTCTTTTTTCTTACTAGTCAGGTCAAATTTGAAATTCGAATTTGTAACCTCCATAGTTGAATTATTTCGTAGCAAATGCGTCGTTCCATTTTTAAATAAAACGACAGATATGAGTTTTCATAGTTACTTTGCCGGCCGCTAAAACACGACAGATATGGATTTTCATAATATATACTTTGCTGGCGTGTATCGGGCCAGTACAGCAATATCGATTTATCCAAACAAGGTTGTCAAAATAATGTGAACATTTCCAAGCATGTTTGAGAAAATGTTTATTTAATATAGGTTTTTTTAACACTTGTCATATTTCATTTAACAACTTTCTAAGTAAAGTCAGGTAACATTGCAAGAAAAAGACAGTCTGTGATTGATTGAAATTCGAAATTTTATACCTAATGACATAATATTTTAAAGAAAACTTTGAAAATTCGCTCGCCTGGCAATTAGGCGATTTCCATAGAGCACTGATCAGTGCTGGGCTGACAGACAGTCATTGAGGCAAGTGAATAAAATAAAAGCTTAAAAAATTGTTTGAGTGGTTTGAATGTGATTACATTTTCAAGTGATTATGTAACTAGCTCTTTCCCGCGATATAGTCCGTGTAGTTTTCGGTAATCCACAGCCTATCCGGAGTCCAGGGCTGACCCCAGGACCCGGGTCTCGGCATCTCAAATGAGGATGTAACAGGGAACTTGCTTAGATGTCAATTTATCACACAGTATATCTGGGCCCCCAGGCCGACCCCCACAGTATCTGGGCTTCCATGCCGACCCGCCCCATGGATCCCGGGTCCTGAAGCACCTTGGTGAGGTTTTAACCAGGGACAAGCTAGAGACATCAATAGTTTTCGCAGCACTTGCCCAATAATGACGTTTATTGGCAAATTTTGAATCCCTTGGTTTACATAAAAGCTGTTGTAGAAAGGATCCCTTTTTTAAAGAAAATATAGCCTATGTTACTCGTTGATAATGTAGCTTTCTATTAGTAGAAGAATTTTGAAAATCTGTTCCATAGTTCTTTCAAATCTTTCTTCTTTATAATATTAGTGTTTAATCAAATAGAAAACCGGCCAAGTGCGTGTCCGGCCACGCGCAGTGTAGGGTTCCGTAGTTGCGAATGACAACTTTGAGTTCACACTATTCACACTCGCACCTTACAGTTTAACGACCCAAAACATCTAACAATGAAAATAGTATGAAATTTTACAGTTTATAAGTTGGTTGCCTATAACTTTTTAGTTTGTACTTAGAACTCAGCTCTGATAGTTTTCCTTTAAACTTCAGTATATATACTACTGTTGTAATTTTTTTTACGTATCTATATATAACCGTTTAGCAGATAGAGGGGAGGGACTTACCTCTAACAAAAATTCGCACTTTAAAACGAAATATTTCGGAAACGGATCCCTAAATCGAAAAATGGTGTTCTCAGCCTCACAATATTTTTGGAAGACCTATTTAACGATACCACTCACGATGGGTAAATAGAGAAAAAAAAATTACTCTCCCACTTTACTAGTATGGGAGCTACCCTAAAAAAAATTTTTTTTTTCAACTTTTTATTCTACCACTTTTTTGCCATGATTAATATACATACCCATACCAAATTACAGCTTTCTAGTACTTATAGTCTCTGCGTAAAACCGCGGACGGACAGACAGACAGACATGGCGAAACTATAAGGGTTCCTTGTTTACTACGGAACCCTAAAAAAAAGACCTAACTTGTAGCAAAAATGTGGTCACTTTGTGCAGAGATTGAAACTACTTCTATTCCCTTCATGCTTACCTTAATGTTAGAGTAAGGAGTGATGAGCACCACCAATGTATCCAGACAAACGAAGGTTCTGGACGTGGGCAAACTCCCACGTTACAACTGTAAGTTACTATTAGTAAGTTTGTGTTGTGAAGATTAATAAATAATATACGGCGGCCTGGGAATCAGAAAAATATAACATGTAGCACTGTAGCACCGCAAAATAGTATAGGTTCGAAAAAATTGGAAACATTAAAAAGCATTTCGACTGTTTGGATAAAGTCCCTTTGCACAACTCTACTTACAACTAAATGCCGTGTAAAGGCAATGTTAACTGCTGTGCATTATGTGTAGATTTAAAAAAGAAAAAAAATACGTAAGCATTTGCCTACATAAGACTGATAAGAAAACCTTTAATTTGATATTGGAATGTTAAGTTTGTTTAAAAAGTAATTAGGAAGTCCATTAAAAAAAAAGATTACCATAAGATATCCCTTAACATTTATAGCACCTTTTAATGTGTGGCAGTTCACATAAACGCAATATTTAACATGGCTGCCAAACAAACTTATCGTATCACCCGTACAAGCGACATGTGTGCCGTTACATTTGTCTAGTCTCAGGCTGGATTTATAGTGACGCGTTCGCCAGAGCGGTTGGTTAGCGTCGCAGGCCACGAGCTATGAGTGTCAAGGGATCCGATAAGTAGTAAAATAAACCGCGTGGATCGCCCACGCTGACGGCATTTCGGCTGCATTTTTCAACCGCGCGCAGGCAAGGAGTCACAGCGTCCCTATTGTCAGCGGCGGATTTACAAATTTGCCGCTAGTAGTCTATTCAAACTTGCCGCCCCTACTGAGTATTGAAATTCAATACGTTAGTTTAGTTCACAATCATATTAATTACATTTAGTTATTCAGAAATTGCTACTTTATGATGTGTTCTATCGTCCTCATTACATCGACTTTTTCCCGTTATTAGTATGATTGTGAAGTAGGTGATATAGTGAAGTAGCCGCGGGTAACAGCTAGTCTTTTATATACGGATTACGAACGTAATGTGTATAAATATAATTATATTTTTTTTTATTATTTGGGCTAAATTTGCCGCCCCTCTAAATATGCCGCCCTAGGCTTCAGCCTACTAAGCCTATTGGTAAATCCGCCACTGCCTATTGTACGTTACATAGTCACACCGATCGGAAGCGCGTATGTCTACCGTCGCCGCCTAAACGAGGAGGCGGCAAACCGCGAGGTACCAAACTCGTTTTATAGTTTCGAGCGGGTTATACGCGTGCTTATGGGCTGCTATCCGCGCGGGCGGTAAGTGTGACTGTAAAACCAGGCTTAGAAAGGCTGAAAGCGACGGTATCAAGAAACTAGCCCAAAAAATGTAAATTCGTATAGTTTATATCTCAGAGTTTTTAGATTATTAAGGTATTTTTCACTGATGTGCCTTTTTAACAGCAAACGTGTTATTACATTCTAGCAAAGCTGTCAAGCCAGCTGAAGTTGGCGCCCAAGGGGATGTGAAGCAGCTTACTCAGAAAATGGCTGAAAGCACCGTGTCGTCGACTGTCCAATCATCGACCGTCCAGTCCACCACTGTTACTGCTAAGAACAAATACTTTGTAAGTATGGCATGCATGTCATCAGTTTCCCTTCTTTTCTTAGTTTATGGCCCTATTGTCGAACTAAACAAAATCTTAAAATTCTATGTTCATAATTATTGAAACTGCATTTTGCCCAAACTGAAACAGAGCCCCTTCGCTCGCACTTCGCGTTCGCTCGGTCAACTATTTGGCGAATTTGTAGGGCTTGATTTTAAGGCGCTCTTATAGTAACACTAGCGCCACCCAGCAATTAAATTCCTTAAATCATAAATTGTATCGAATTTTAAAAATCTATCAAGTACAAAAACTACTAAATTACTTATAGTATTTTTTGTATATTACAAGTAATTTACTAGTGTCATAATTTAAGAGAAAAATCGGTTAACGCCAAAAGTGGACACTTTTGGCGTTAACCTGTTTTTCTCTTATTTTATCAAACAAATATTAGTGAAAATGAATACAAAAATACTACAAGTAATCTACTAGTTATGTACTTGTTAGATTTTTAAAATTTGATATAATTTAGGATTAAAAGAATTAATTGCTGGGTGGCGCTAGTGTTACTTTAGGAGCGCCTTAAACCTCCTTATGTAACTCCCAAACATGCAGTCACTATATTTGTCATTCATTAATTTACTTATTTTCTTTCCTCACAGAGAGAAGTCAAGGACACACCCCCGGTAGTAATGAAAGGACACACAGGCACGCCAATTGACTGCACGGCCAATTACATTTACCTTAATTTCGAAGAGAACAATGTCTTCGAATATGAAGTCAAGTTTGAGCCGGACCAGGACTACAAGCATCTGCGTTTTAAGCTTCTCAATGGTATTTGTCTTTTCATTCATTTAATATGTGCTTTATAATTATTTAAACTTATTTTTGGCTTTTGTCTCGTTACAGCTCTCGCCAAACTTTAGTTATTGCCTCATGGATATTATCTGCGCTAATGCCTCCTCTACACAATCGCCGATTATCCACTATCATCGCGACCATTCACTGTACATTGCTGGGTTGGATAGAAAACTCAGATAAACAGCAGTATACAGTGATCTGTTGCAATGACAGCCAATCATCGGCGATTGTGTAGAGGAGGCACAACATTGTGTATAGGAGGCATTACATTGTGTATAGCGAATCGAGTCGCGCGATGTTCCGAGGCGTAATAAAGTTCGGTGAGAGTCTACAAAACACGACAATCAGTGGCGGCTCGTGACTCAAAGACCTGGTAGTGCACATCATAAAACATGCCTAAAATTGTTTGGATAATTCCTAACAGCAGAAATAGGTTCTCATATTTAGATAGGCATTTTTCTATTTACATATACAAAGTATAATAATAAGATTGATAAGTAAAACAAAACATAAAAAGAGCGAAAGTAAAACACGAACAAATACAAACGTAAGACAATTTACACGAAAACTACCTAATCCGAACATATCCGAACGTCGGCGTTCGTCCCGCGTCGGGCCCCGTGCGGCGCACCAGATTTCGCTAAACTTCCATACTAATCTTCCGTCTCACGCGCCAGGCGTTTCGTCGCCTTTTCCATAGCAGCTGTATAGGCGCGTTGCGTGCACTGGGAGCGGGCGCACGGCAAACTATTTTGTCAAGCGAAAATAATACTTATTTTGTTAACGACACGACTGATTATCATTTGACACAAAATTAATATATTTTTACGTTAAACTGCTTATTTATTTTTTATATCAATGTTATTTTTTAGTATATATTTAAGCTTAAACTGGTAGTGCACCGCACGAGTGCACTTAAGGGGGAGCCGCCACTGACGACAATGTAATGGTGGTTGGACTTCTGTCCGCTGCCTGCTTTGAAATTGTATTTCTTTGTTTTAGAGCACAATCAGTATTTCAAAGAGAAAACTTTTGATGGAACAACGCTGTATGTTCCTCACATGTTGCCTGAAGAAGCAACGAATTTAGTGTCTATCAACCCCTATGATAACAGCAAAGTTCAAATTAATGTAAGTATTATTATATCTACATAAGATTCTTTTCTAATTCTTTAATAATATAGGTAAATGTGAAAGAACTTATCATTTTTTGTTTGCATATAAAGTCGTGCTATATAAATGTGCACAGGCAATATGCATTAATCTAATGTATGCTTATCACTACATAAATCATAGTCCTCCGCCCCGTCTGTCCGTTCGCAATAAACTTAAAACCTGCATGGATTTTCCTGTGGTTTTCCTCGTGACGGAATATCAGTGACAGACGTAATAGACGGAGTGATTGATGAGGAAGGTTTACAAGCACAATACATGGGGCGCAGCCGGGGAGGGATGCTAGTAATGAATTTAAATAAACTGAGAGGTAACATTTAATATTATTTTTAGATAATATTCCGCCGCACCCGTCGGCTGAGCGAGATGATACACATTTACAACGTGTTGTTCAAACACATCATGAAGGACCTGCAGTTGGTCAGGTTCGGCCGGCAGCACTTCAACGAGCACGCTGCCGTACAAATACCTCAATACAAACTGGAGGTTTGGCCTGGGTAAGATTACTTCTAACCCCTTCAAACCCGTATGGCATCGTAAGATACTCTCTGGTTCTTAAGAACTTTGTATGTATAAACAGGGTCAAATTTTTCCCTTGGCAGTCTATGTATCCTAACTAATATTATAAATGCGAAAGTGAGTTTGTTTGTTACGCTTTCACGCCGTATCCACTGATCCGTCATTTTGAAATTTTGCATACACATAGCTTAAAGTACTGAGAAGGACATAAGCTATATATCTCGCGGGCGGAGCCGCGGGTAACAGCTACTGTAGTATAAGATGTGACGATTTCGCGATTAGTTACAATAAAGTTCAGTTAAGCCCCAAAGTAAGTTCGAAACTTGTGTTATGGGATACTAACTCAACGATACTATATTTTATTATATTATACTTACATCGGTAAGCATCTAAGCCAGGTCGATCTGAAAAAGATCATTTTCCATTTTGACCTGACCGGGGATCGAACCTCAGGACCATCCGTGTCGCAGACAGGCGTGTTGACCGCTGCGCCACGGAGCTTGTCGTTGTGGAGCAGTTTTTGCATCTTCGTCAGTGGCATTAGTATGTAATATTGGTTCACCTGATAACGTGGGCAATTTTCTACATTTTGGTCTGGGCTCATTGTGTATGAGCAGAAGACTGCTTGTCTATTGGTCTTCTGGGTTGAGGAGACTTATCCCCCTAAGCAGCCTCTGAAAAGGGGACTGTGAGTCCTATAACAAATAGGTCAAAGTCAAAGATTTTTATTACATACTAGCTGTTACCCGCGGCTTCGCCCGCGCGATATATGTCCCTATGTCCTTCTCAGTACCCTAACCTATGTGTATGCAAAATTTCATGATGATCGGTTCAGTAGATAGGGCGTGAAAGCGTAACAAACAAACTCACTTTCGCATTTAAAATAGTATTTGGGATTGGGATAGTTGGGATGGCATTGGGATTGCATACATCTAGTATCTATTTAAATGTTATATGAAAAAAAAAATTATGAAAAACTAAAAATCTACTGGCGTTTAGGTGTTTTTTTAACATACAAAACAAATAAGATATTGACATAAAAAGTAAATTATTTTATTTCAGCTACGTAACAGCCGTTGACGAGTACGAAGGCGGCCTTATGTTGACCCTCGACTCGACATCCAGAGTGCTCCGTACTCAGTCCGTGCTTTCGTTCATAAAGGAGACTGTGCAATCGGATGGTGCAAACTGGAAGAAGGCCATGGCGGAGAAACTCATTGGCTGTTCTGTTATGACAACCTATAATAAAAAACTGTTCCGGTGAGTATTATGTTAAATAAACCAAGAAGTAAAACTGGGCAGATGCGAGATGTGATGTATTTGTGTGACTCTCAATTTTATTATTATTTTTTTCTTTGATGTGTAGATTTTGTAAAACGTTTCCGATTACGTGGGTGTATACCTAGAAACGGTAAACTATTAATTTGATATTGGTATGATAGGTTTATTCATTGGTTTGGCAAGTCCGTTTTAAAATTATGATTAAATAAAAAAATATATATTACCATATGAAAACCTTAAAAATGTATAGCATTTAATTTACTTTTATTATGAGGCTATTCCCATTTACGCAATATTTAATTAAGCTACCGAACAAACTTCTCGTATCTGCCGGTAAAAAGGACATACGTACATAAGAAAATAAAAATAAGCATAAAATGTTTCGAAATGGTGCAAAATCACATATCCAGAATTTTTGATTACAGTGTCGACAGCATTGATGACACATTGAACCCAAGATCAACATTTGAGAAAACTGAAAATGGCGAGGTAGTCAAGATTTCGTATATTGATTACTATAAGAAGAATTACGGCATCGAAATCAAGGATTGGGATCAGCCCATGCTTATATCAAGGTGAGTTATTTCATTTCTGAATTATTCTTTTCTCTAAGTGAATATTGTCATTATAAGTGAATACCATTACTATACTGGGCACGTTTCGTTTCGCTTCTTCTTTCGTAAGAAGCGAATAAAATCAAATGCTATGCTAATATTATAAATGCGAAATTGACTTTGATTGTTTGTTTATTTCTCTTGTTACAACGTAACTACTAAGCCAATCAGCGTGTCATTTTTAGAAACCATAGCTATTTCTTTACTCCAAAGAACTTGTATGCAAAGCTTAATTATTTAAAATTAAACGAGCTCCGTGGCGCAGCGGTCAACACGCCGGCCTGTGACACGGAAGGTCCCGGGTTCGATCCCCGATCAGGTCAAGATGAAAAATTATCTTTTTCAGATTGTCCTGGGTCTTGGATGTTTATCTATATATGTATTTGTTATAAAATATAGTATCGTTGAGTTAGTATCCCATAACACAAGTCTTACTCAAGAACTTACTTTGGGGCTAGCTCAATCTGTGTGATTTGTCCGTATATATTTATTTTATTTTTTATTTATTTTTATTTAATCCCGAAGAAAATGATAAGGAAGTCCACCAATCAGATTCAGTCGTGATGATAAAACGAAAGGCATGAATGCACTTTTAAAATAAAAAATCCATTGAGTTATATTTTTTTATTTGTTTCTAGACAAACAAAGAGAATGCCTGGTACCGAAGCCCCCACAGACTTCATGATCTGCTTGGTCCCGGAGCTGTGTCAGTTGACCGGCTTGACGGACGAACAGCGCAACAATTTCAGATTGATGAAAGATGTCGCCACCTACACTAGGATCACGCCAAATCAGCGTCACGCGGCGTTCAAGAAGGTATGGTATATTTTTTTTTTTTTTTTTTTTTTAAATTACTTCCCCGTTAATGTGACAGACTAGAAGAAATTTACAGAAAAGTGTGTCAGTGATAGGATGACTGAATCTTTGATATGAATTGTTTTTCTCTTTCATGCTGGTTTGGGAGAAAGGAAAAAAACTTGGAATATACCAGCTGGTTTTCTTCCCGCTCAGAACTTAAAAGCCGTTTAAGGTATTGGGCAAAAACCTAAGGAAACACATCAATAGGCTTAGCGGCTTTACGCCCTTTAAGCACACTATGATGCTAAATGTGGCCGGATCTTACGATCTTTGGCTCTGTCTACCCCACTAGGGATATAAAGACGTGATAATATGTATGTATATTTTTAAGGTAGTGGTAAATACATTCCTATCAAAAATTGAACCTTATATCTAGGTAATAAAGTCCAATAACAATTATTATTTAATATACCTATTGCCTTTAACCATTTATAGGTTAAAATAAAAGGGTTACCCGCCCTTGTCCGGCAGTATTTCTCAGAGCGATTGAAAAATTGAGGCGCACGAAGTCGTCTCAACGCATTTTATGATTCCACATTTTATACAATGATAAAACGGCAATAAAATAAAATTGCCGGTAATTAGATATATTAAAAAAAAATGGGCTGATGGAGACATAGTAATAGAGTAAGAATACGGTAGTTGACTGATGTTAATAAAATTTGTGTCAAAGGTTACTACCAATTTCTATCTAAAATTTCTAGAATATAATAAATATTGTTAAGAAGACGTTTTAATTTGATATTAATTCGTTTAGTAATCTTAAATGGGTCGGATAGGACTATTTTTAAAATTATGAAACTTTTAAATACAGTTATACTGTTTATTTATTATACACTGTCCATGTATGTCAAACGTTATTCTCTATGTTATCATCAGTTCTTGTTCAGCCTCCACTGCAGTGCATTCTCTATGTAAGTACAAACATTTAATGTAAAATAATAATGCCCGGTGATATTTCTTTTCCAGTACATCGAAAACGTGCTAGCCAACGACACAGCCAAGAAACGCCTAGCTGGATGGGGTCTCAGCATAGCCAATGAGACCATCAACATCACGGCGCGCACCCTGCCTCCGGAAGACTTGTACTTCGGCGGCAACGTCAAGGTCCCCGGCAACGCGAATGCCAACTGGAACAATGACGTCACCAGGAATGCTGTGATGCAGGCCGTGGATGTGTTGAGGTGGTCGCTTTTGTACACCGACCGTGATAAGCAAGTTATGACGGTAAGATGCCGCTTATTAACCCCCGAATACTATTCTTCTAGCCGTGTGGTTCTCGACAGAGTAGAATACTTCCTGTGGATGCCGTAGAAGCAGGGACCGGAAAACCTGTTTCGGGCCTAATATGATTAATAAAGAAACCCTATGATATGGTTAACCCCTTCATTGGGTTAACCCTATCATTTGGTCAATCCTATCATTGAGTTAACCCTATCATTGGGTTAACCATATCATTGGGTTAACCTTATCATTGGGCTAACTCTATCATTAGGTTAACCCTTTCATGGGGTTAACCCTATTATTAGGTTTACCCTATCAGTGTATTAACCCCATCATTGGGTTAAGTTAGTTAGTTAACCGTATCAATCGGTTTAAAAAAGGTTTCTATCAACTGTGTTGCCTGTCTTTTTTGCGCCTTTCAATGGTTTTATTCAAAGCTCCGGCATTAGTCATAAATGTTCGGAATTGAAAACACGCGGACGGCTTCGCTTAGGTATACTCTGTCGATTGTTGAAAATTTAACAGTTTTTCGTTTAAAAGTTTTAAGTTTATTGGAATTCGATTTGTGTTTCTAAATAATTAGTACTTATTACACACTAGCTGAAGCCCGCGACTTCTTTCGCGTGGACTTTATGACTCCGGAGCATTAATATACCTCAATACGAACTAATGTCGATACATAAGAAAATACTTGCAGCAGTGTTGTATGTTTAATATAAAAAGTTAATAAATATCAACGTATTTCGCAAAAAAATTATCTTGGAAGTATCCTTTGGGTTAGTTTATTTTGGCGCCTGATTTCAGCAATGATGGTTTTTATTCCATTTCACTTCGCACCAACAAATCAAATCAAATATTTCCATTTGTTCCGCTGTAAATTTGACCTGCTGACATGCTGCTCCGCTCAACCTACAAAGCGCACATCTCTAAATGGCCTTCGGGAGAGACGGACCTCGGCTTCGGGTGGGCTTGGAGAGACAGCAACTCTCACGTTTTGCCGTACATGCTGAAAGCTACGTTGCCAAAAGGGCATATCCTAGTTGCGAGTGACCTGGGACCGCTGGGCGGTCACCAGAAATATGAGCTAATCGTACTCTTCGCACTCTATCCCCGTGGAGAGCGTGATTCTGTAAAATTGTCCATATAAAATTTGACATGGTTCTGTATCAGATGTTCTAAATCTTCGATTTTTATACCTCTACAAAAATACTAATCAGGCTGAACAACTTTTGCTACAGTGTAATTTTTAGGGTTCCGTAGTAAACAAGGAACCCTTATAGTTTCGCCATGTCTGTCTGTCCGACCGCGATTTTCCTCAGAGACTATAAGTACTAGAAAGCTGTAATTTGGTATAGGTATGTATTTTTATCATGGCAAAAGAGTGGTAGAAAAAAATCTAGAATTTTTTTTTAGGATGAGAGATAGTGACAGATGGAATTTGGAAGAGATCAGAAGGTGGGAATGAAAGTCTTTTTATGTCAACAGGCAATTCATTCTAGATTCCAGAGTCGTGAAGTTAGGGGGGTAAATAAATTTGACATAAAATTTGTCCAAAAAGGGGGTATGAGGGTATGAGAGTGTCTACTCTCCATAACCCTTTTTTGGACAAGAACGCGGCTGCCAGTCATGTTTTTTTTATGTCATAGGGCGGCAAACGAGCAAGCGGGTCACCTGATGGTAAGTGATCACCGCTGCCCATGGACTAATGTAACACCAGGGGTATTACAAAACCGTTGCCGGCCTTTTATTTCCCCTCTCCAGAGGGGAGGGGGGATAGGCCTCCGGCGCTCTCACTCACCGAACGAAGCATAGAAGCTGTAAAGCTACTACTCAAACGTCGATTTTCTGTGAGAGTGTGGTACTTCCCCGGAGAGCCGGGCCATTCATGCTACCCGCAAAAGTGATTTTCACCGGTAGCCTGGCTCTACCACAACTAAACATGTCAATCATGTGTCAGAGAGAAATTTAAATTTAGATTTTAAGTAATCGGGAGAGTGAGTTCAGTTCAATTCAGAATAGAAAATAAAGTACAAAGAAGTCGTAGGTGCCTACGTTGACGAATTGGAAGCCATTTTAACTCAGAACGATATGCAGAAACGATAGTACTTACGAAGGCAGAAAATGAAACGGATATAATTATTGACGAGACGATCGAACTTATTGAGAAGATGTTCGTTAACATCGGGGCAACACACATCAGCATAATCCTTAATAGGAAAAATTAAAGTTTTCACAAGTAAGATCTTCGTCTATAAAGGCATAAGTTCCTGAGACGGTTGAGTTGTTGGAGAGTGGCTGTAACAGAACAATTGCTTTCTGTTATATGAGTAACCCAGCTAAGTGTGGAGTCAATGAGCAAGCCAAGGTTCTTCACGGATTTACAAAAGGGGACAGCGTTATTATCAAACTTTACCGGTGAGAGAGCATCAAAGTTAATTTAATTTACTTGTCTTATGCTTCCCACAATTTAGCCTGGCACTTTGAGGGGTTGACTTGTATGCCATAATAATTTCACCAAGATAATATCGATGAAAAGGCTGTAAACAATAAATATATTCGATTCCAAGTCCTCGACTGACGACTGTGCATAGATTTGAAGATCGTCTGCGTAGAAATGATAAGAGCAACCAATTGAAGAAGACAAGAGATTAATAAAAAGACAGAAGAACAATGGTGGTAAGATTCCACCTTGAGGTACGCCAGTAGACAAATCTCCATGCCGATGGATCACGATCCACACGAACCGCTTGCTGTCGGTCTCGGAGGTACGCTGAAAACCAATCCACCACTGAGGACGACAATTGCAGATGATGGAGAATGGCAAGGAGAATATCATAATCAACCATATTGAAGGTGTTAGAGAAATCGATTAGAACAAGAGTGGTAACCAAGGTATTCCAATAACCAAGCGGATGTCTTCAGAAATTTTGAGAAGTGCAGTACTGGTCATGCACGACTGCCTCGAGGATTTTGGAGAGGAAGGGAAGGATTGAAATAGGTCTGAAATTATTTAAAACTTGAGGAGAGGAAACTTTGGGCAGAGGTATTATGTAAGCCTTTCGCCATAAAGACGGCAAAGTCCCAGTGGCTAAAGAAAAATTAATAATGTGAGCTAAAATAGGTATAACTAAATGCAGTATGTTATTTATCATGTGCCGACTCACATCGTCACACCCAACTGTTTTGGATTTAATTGACATGACAATTTTACAAATCTCATCCTCAGTAGCTGGAGGAAAAGAGAAAAGTCCTATCGAAGGTTTGGCCATGGAAGAAATTTTAGAAATGATAGAAAATTTGATAATATGATCGAGGAAACTTGATGAAGAGAAGTGATTGTTGAAATCATTAGGAGAGAAATTAAAAGAGGAGCAAGAAGCATTTTTTTTTTAGCTAGACTGCGAACGTAGAAACTTCCAAATTTCGGTCGAAGATTCAGTCAGACAGACTTTCACAAAAATGTTTTTGCTTGGCTGCTCTTACCATACTATTGAAACGATTACGCGCAACCTTGCATACAACCCAGTCCTCGTCCGTTCTGTCCCTCTTAAAAGTCCTAAACGCCCTATCCCTCCGTGACCTGGCTATACGAACGCCCCTGGTAATCCAACGAGAGGGTGGACGCTAGATTTTGATGGCTTTCAATGGAGCATGAACATCATAAAGACTAGTTATGGTGAAATAAAATTTTTCAACTTTATCATCTATGGTTGTTGTCTCGATAACTTCTGAAAAGTCCAACTTAGCTGCATCACTTAACTTTTCATGATCAATATTTGTCATGTTACGCATCCATGATTCGTATATGAGAACTAGCCAAATCAGACCTTAGGCTACAATATATTATCCTAAGTTATAAGAAGAAATGGTATTTTATGTTGTAAATAAATAAATTTCAGGACTGACCATTGAACTTGGCACCCATTTAGATCTCACTTCATTTGTCGTCGAAGTTAGCAACCAAGGCATTTGAACTATGTGGTGCTGGCGACGGCTTCTCAGAATAAGTTGGACAGCCCACCGCAGTAACATCTCCATATCGAAAGAATTACGAATAAAGAAAAGGCTCTCGTCGATTGTGCAGTTACTAATCCTTAACTTCTTCGGTCGTGTCACCCTCAAAGAAAACTCTATGGAGCGTTTAGTGTTTCAGGGTCGTAATGAGGGCAAACGTTCACGTGGTCGGTCTCCGACGAGGTGGCTAGATCTTGTCAAGCTGTAACAAAGTACCAGCAACGGAATGCACCAAGACTGCTGCAGATAGAGACATGTGAAGAAAAATCGCAAGAGCAGCGGCCATGGACCAACAACCCAATCCATATAGTCTGGCTAATGAAAGCTGAACCTCGTCATTTTTTGAGTTGCAACACTGATACAGATGACTTTGACATTACAGTTGTCAATGCCTGATTTTATTCATTCATTCACCCATGTGTTTTTGATTCACCCATGTGTTTTTGTTACTCATAAACAAGGCTTTGAATAAAGAAGAAAAAAAGTAAAGGAATCTAAAATAAATAAATTAACCGGCACTGGGCACTGTTCTTTTATATATTTTTGATCTTTCCGTAGAAAAATTGTACGTATCGATGAATTGGTTAATCACTTTTTTGATGTAACGTTTTAGCATGTCTTCAATTATGATTTATGAATTACTACTAAATGTTTATACTATTTATTGCTTACTTTTAAACAAACAAACCTTGCTTATTTTCGGAATACAGTGAAGGTAGGTATTTAGCATGGGCTACGGCCGCAGTGGCATCACCACGAATATCCCAAATACCATATATTAAAAGTGTATGGTATTTATATAATTATATTGAATTGAGTCCTTAGAAGTTAGTATGAAACAAATTAACTTACATGTTTTGGGCAGTCATGTAATAAGTATCAAAAATATTTTTCCTACTGTATGGCTCGCCCGTGAATTTTTAAACTTCCCGCGTTTTGTGAGGTTCAGCTTTTGTTGGTCAGACTTTAGTCACGCACGACCACTCTGTCTAGAGCGTACCTACGACTAAGAAGAAGAAGAATATTGAACTTGGCTCTCATTTCACATTTATGTTTTTGATTGGATATTGCCTACCTACGTAGTCATATTATGACTGTATAATAAATCGACTAAATAATCAAAGAATAAATCATATATTTTTTATCTTTACTAATATTATAAAGAGAAAAACTTTGATAGTTTGTTTGCATTGAATAGGCTCCGAAACTACACGAATGATTTTCAATTGCAAGTGAGTGACATTGGCTTTAATTTACGCGGACGACGTCGCGGTAAAATTGTAAAAAAATACAGTTTGGTACCAAAATAATATTTGAATTATTATACAAAGTGGAAGAGACACACCCGTAATAAACCGAACCACGGGATAAACTAGATCACTTTTTTCATTATATGAGCGGCGGTTGTTCTCGGTGGTGCCATTTATTACACAAATTAATTAACACTTAGTTAAGTTTGTTTAAAAGAAGCGCACTACACTCAAGGTTCGCATGCATAAAAACAACACATAAAGTGTTCAACACTCCGCACCCGAACCTTCCGCACGCGCCAGATGCCGAAACGATTTCGCGAATCTAAACAAAGTTTTTGTATTTTGTGCATAATCCAAATCAATAAAAGGTCCATTATTGTCTGAACTCATGCAGCGTGGGGCCCTACCTAATCCCCCCCCCCCCTCCCCGCGCCGCGTGTGCTGTCTTGCTAGGTCTTGCAATAGGCTGAATGCCTTTGTCAATAAAAAACGAGATGGCTCGATAGTGTTCCAAAACCCCTTGATAGGGTTTTTAGTATCGGGTTAGCGCGTACCATTCAATAACCGTATTCTTTTGGTTAGCCTTTCATCAAGTTAACCCAATGAAATGTTTACCGTATTAATGAGGTTATTGTTTTGATAGGGTTACAACATTGTTAATACTAACCCTGTGTGCTAACCGTATCGATGGGGTTTCTTTCATCAAGTTAACCCGATGATATGCTCACCGTATTGATAGGGTTACCGTATCGATAGGGTTACAATATTAATACGCTTACCATATCGATAGGGTTTTAGAAAACAATTCAATGAAAAACCCTATCAGAAACCGCGGTTAAGGTAAGCGGTTCCGGTCCCTGCGTAGAAGGCGAATTAGGAAAAAAGTTAAACAAAGCTTATGAACATTAGAGAGACAACCACCTCCAACCCGTCGGGCCAGCGTGGAGAGTGTAGGCCAACTCCTCTGACGGCTCTGGCTTATTATGGCTCTGGTAATAGTATAGAGAGAGTCGTGCTCCTGCAGTGGAGAGGGGTTATCGGGGTTCAGAGCTGCACCGTTTTGAAAGAAAACAAAGATACCATTAAAATATTACCAAATAAAGTGAGAATAGGTATGATTTACGAAAATCAGCCATCTTGACGCATTGTATATTGTTTTTAGGATTTTGTCGACATACTAAAGCGGTCATGCCGCCCCATGGGCATCAACGTGGTAGACCCCAACCTGGTGCGTCTCCCCAACGACCGGACAGACTCCTTCGTGAATGCGCTGAAGAAATCCTTCAACTCCTCGCTGCAACTGATCGTGTGCATCTGCCCCACGTCTAGAGACGATCGCTACGCCGCTATAAAGAAGATTTGCTGCGCTGAAAACCCTGTGCCGTCTCAGGTACGTATTGTTTATCTATACTCCTATACTAATTATATAAAGCTGAAGCATCGTGGTGGACCCTAACCTGGTGCGTCTCTCCAACGACCGGACGGACTCGTTCGTGAACGCGTTGAAGAAATCGTTCAACTTGTCGCTGCAACTGATCGTGTACATCTATCCCACGTCTAGAGACGATGGCTACGCCGCTATAAAGATATGCTGCGCTGAAAACCCTGTGCCGTCTCAGGTATGTTTCGTTATGGATAAGAAGAAAAGTGAAATATTCATATCATCACTAATATTATAAAAAGAAGTTAAGATTTGATTGTTTGTTTCTTTAAATTGTATTATAGGCTCCGAAACTGATGGACCTATTTTCAAAATTCTTTCAACTATAGAGGGCTAATTTATCTGCCGGTGACATATGCTATAATTACGCGGATGAAGTTGCGGAAAATTGCTAGTCGTAAGATATTTTAAAATCATTAAAGTTATCTTTCATTACACATTATTGTTTGTATACGAGTATAATATATTCCATGGCGGAGTGCACAAAAACCGGCTCCAATCTATGATATACCTAGAACTCAATTCTAGAAAGAAAAGGCAATCAAACCCAAACGAATTTATTTGCAATCGAACATCTGCAATATATGCTCGACAAAGAAACTTCTAGTTACAATCCATGTCTTGATGTAAAGCCAAATGCAGTCTTACAGCATAAAAAAAAATTTTAATTAATAAAATATTTTTTTCATCAGGTAATCAACGCCCGTACACTGATGAACCAGAAGAAAGTTCGCGGCATCACGCAGAAGATTCTCCTGCAAATCAACTGCAAACTGGGTGGTACACTGTGGAGCATCAGTATCCCTATGAAGTCTGCCATGGTCATAGGCATCGACTCTTATCACGACGCAAGCAGGAAGAAGCGTAGCGTTTGTGGTGAGTAATTTTTATGTGTGTTGAGTTGCCTATACTTTAATACATTACAAAGTAGGTGGTATATTTTGGAGTATTAGTATCTCCATGAAGTCTGTTATGGTCATAGGCATCGTCTCTTATCACGACGCAAGCAGGAAGTAGTGTTGCGTTTGTGGTAAGTACATGTTCTGTGTGACGGGTTGCCTATACTTTAATACATTACAAAGTAGGTGGTACATTGTGGAGCATCAGTATCCCCATGAAGTATATGCCATGGTCGTAGGCATCGACTCTGATCACGACGCAAACAGGAAGAAGCGTAGCGTTTGTGGTGAGTAGATTTTACGAGTATGTGTGTTGGGTTGCCTATACGTTAATACATTACAAAGTAGGTGGTATATTTTGGAGTATTAGTATCTCCATGAAGTCTGTAATGGTCATAGGCATCGTCTCTTATCACGACGCGAGCAGGAAAAAGCGTAGCGTTTGTGGTAAGTACATGTTCTGTGTGACGGGTTGCCTTTACTTAAATCCATTACAAACTGGGTGGTACACTGTGGAACATCAGTATCCCCATGAAGTCTGCCATGGTCATAAGCATCGACTCTTAACCACGCAAGCAGGAAGAAGCGTAGCGTTTGGAGTATATATTCGGTGTGTCGGGTTGCCTATACATTACAAAAAAGAGGTACAAAACATCAGTATCCCCATGAAGTCTGCCATGGTTATAGACATCGACTCTTATCACGACGCAAGCAGGAAGAAGCGTAGCGTTTGTGGTGAGTACATGTTCTGTGTGTTGGGTTGCCTATATTTTGATACATTACAAACTGGGCGGTGCAATGTGGAGTTAAGTCGCCTGAACTACATTCACAGCAAAAGTGGTCCAATTCAAGGGCGGAATACACATCACTGTTTTAAACCATTTTCCATGCAATTGCAAATATATAGCCACCAAAATTGAACCTTATGCCCCGAAGATAAGGTCCAAAAACAATGAATTTTGAATATACCTACTGCCTTGCAAAGGGTAACGTTACATAAATTTTTTTTAGTTACGTAAAAAAACACAATTACTTTAATTAAATCAAATATTTTTTGTTTCCAGCTTTCGTAGCTTCGTATAACCAGTCGATGACTCACTGGTACTCGAAGGCAGTGTTCCAAGAGCGTGGGCAGGAGATAGGGGACAGCCTGAAGTCTTGCCTCGTGGACGCTCTCAAGCATCACCTGAATGTGAACGGCAGATTCCCGGAAAGGATTATTATATACAGGTAAGCTATATGCTTCGTATTTGAAACGAAGTTCTTTATGGCGATGAATGTTTGTGATATTGTGGCCAGGAGGTATCTGCACAATATATTTATTTTGTTTATTTGCCTATGCAATACAAGTCTAGCTTCCATTCAGTAGTGGAAATCTTCAATACCAAAATTGGATGTTTTGAATGTCTCTACGTCTATATGCCTCCTGCATTATTATATAATCCGCTTTCTTTACATTCCAAAATACCCTTATTAATATTGGTTGCTCAAGAGCCCCAGCATAGTTAAGGCGGTCCTGAAGAAATATTTTTTTAAAGTAAACCTTAAGTCATTGTTCAAGATCTAATAAGTACATTGTTCAAAGTCTAATAAATACATGTGTTACAGGGACGGTGTCGGCGACGGTCAGCTCAAACTGCTCCAGCAGTACGAAATCCCTCAAATGAAGATCTGCTTCGACACGGTCGGTGCGAGCTACTCGCCCACGCTCACGTACATCGTGGTCCAGAAGAGAATCAATACGAGGATTTTCCTGAAGGCGGGGAGAGGGTTCGATAACCCCCCGCCTGGGACTGTCGTGGATCATGCTATTACTAGGCGCGATTGGTAAGAATTTTCCTATCTTAGCGTGTTTCCAATTGTATTGACAGCTGCTGTGTTGCTTCGATCCCAAGGTCTACTGACAGCCGTCTACCTGACATCCTCTACAGTAATTGGTAAGAAAATATCAAACTTATTTAACATTCAAAGATCTGCTTCGACACGATTGGTGCGAGCTTCTCGCCCACGCTCACGTATATCGTGGTCCAGAAGAGGATCATTCAACACGAGGATCTTCCTGAAGGCAGGGAGAGGGTTCGAGAACCCCCTGCCTGGGACTGTAGTGGATCATGCTATTACCGCCGCAATTGGTAAGAATCTTCTTCCTAATTTATATGAGCCCTTTCCGGTTGTATAGACAGCTGTGTTGCTTCGATCCCGAGGTCTACTGTCAGCCGTCTACCTGACATCTTCATTAATTGGTAAGAATCAAACTTATTATTCAACTTTCAAAAGATTTTCTTCGACGTGGTCGGTGGAAACTACTCGCCCACGCTCAAGTACGTCTTGTTCCAGAAGAGGATTAACACGAGGATCTTCCTGAAGGTCAGAGAGGGTTCGAGAACCCCCTGTGACTATCGTGGATCATGCTGCATGTCAAAAATATTTGAAGCATTAAGAGATTTGTTACACTTGAACACCTTTTCCCACCTGTACTCAATTCACGACAGTTGTTTTATTTTTATGACATAGGACGGCAAACGAGCACGAGAATGCTTGATGGTACTTCCATCAAGCGTTCTCGTGGATCACTTGATTACCGCTGCCCATGGACAATTGCAATACCAGGGGTGTAACAAGAGCGTTACCAAGGTTGCCGGCTTTTTTTTCGGCTCTCTCACCAAACGAAGCATAGAAGCGGTAAAGTTTCTAATGAAACGTCGATTTTCTGTGAGAGTGTGGTACTTCCCCGGACGCCGGCCCATTCATGCTACTAGCAAAAGTGAATTTCGCCGGTAGCGTGGCTCTACCACAGCAAAAATATTTCTAGTTCTTATAGATAAATCTCTTTCTCCAGGTACGACTTCCTAATAGCCTCTCAGAAAGTCGACCAAGGAACTGTAACGCCCACCCACTACGTGGTAGTGCACGACGACAGCGGCATGACGCCGGACCAGTGCCAGCGGCTTACATACAAGCTGTGCCATCTATACTACAACTGGCCTGGCACAGTACGCGTGCCGGCGCCCTGCCAGTACGCGCACCGCCTGGCACAACTCGTCGGCCAGAGCATACACCAACAGCCGTCCGAAGCGCTGGCAGATAAGTTGTTCTTCCTCTAAATTGCACCAGCAGCCCTTCGGAGCGTTGGCAGATAAGTTTTTCTTCCTCTATAGTACACCAGCTGCCCTTCAGAGGGCAGCTGGTGTACTTTACTTTGCACTGGCAGTTAAGTGATTCTTCTTCTAAACTGTTGATTTTGTTCGATTCAGAGACGTTTGCAGATAAGTGATTCTTCCTCTAAACTGTGCGTTGGATTCAGTGACGGTTGTAGTGTTGTTGGTTTAACGGGACTAATTATGTCTAAATTAGCTGTTGCCCGCAGCTTCGCTCGCGTGATAAAGCCTATGTCCTTCTCCGTAGCATTATCAACGTGCATGCCAAATTTTAAGAAGATTGGTTTAGTAGATAAGGCGTGAAAAGGTAACAAACAAACAAATCCCATCCCAATCCTAACTAATATTATAAATGCGAAAGTGAGTTTGTTTGTTAATTTGTTTGTTACGCTTTCACGCCGTATCTACTGAAACGATCATCATTAAATTTTGCATACATATAGGCTAGGGTACTGAGGACATAGGCTATATATCATGCGGGCGAAGTCGCGGGTAATAGCTAGTATACAAATAATAATATAAATACAAGTTGGGATTGGGATAGTACACCGATTCTAAATATAACAACACTTAAACACTGAATCCAATGTTCTGGGTATGCTCGCTTCATCTTACGCCATATCTTTGCCTTTAGGCTAGTTGATGCTCAAGAGTAAACCCATTTCAAAAGAAAGAAAAAAACTATAAAATTTATAAAGTTATTTCTTAACAGATTTACATCCAATTGACTATTTTTGTATGCCATTTGACATATTTAATGTTTAGAATCAAATAGTTTTAAGTCTATCTTAAGTGTGATTCTGATAGGTATGATTGAGGTTTTTTTTATAGCCAAATGGTGCTATACTGAATAATGTGGGTTATTATTTACCATAAGGTAAATAATATTGATTTAAGCCGTGATTCTAGTAAGCTAGTCTTTAAGTATTTTAGTTGTAAGTCTTGATTCAGTCAGTCCTATTATAAGTGGTAGATAACTAATTTCTATCTAAGAATTCTGTTAAGAAAACTTTATTTTGATATCGATTCCTTAAGTGATCTGATTGCTTCTTTAAATTTGGATGAATAAGACCATTTTAAAAGTATGAAAATCTTAAAATCCAATTTTAATAGTCACGAAATTTATAGAAACTTTTGTTATATAGCCATTACCTAACACGAAATAATTGATATGTTATGGACCAAGTGATAAAATGGACGTTATGCATAAAGCCCGGTCATTATGAAAAATGCCCAATATCAGCGTGCTATTTGATAATAATTACTTAAATAATCAAATTGACCGGGCATTATACATATTGTCATTCGCCTTTTGGGCAGAGTAATACAAACATATTAAATATATATTTTTTTATTATTATTGTCATTTAACGTAAACTAAATGTTAAGAAATTTAATTAATCATATCGGTCTCCAATTGTACCCGATAGGGTGGGCGAATCTTGACAAAGACACGCCTTTCACCCAAGACAAAGAGAGACCCTCTTTGTCGAGTAAACAGGTCCCGTTTCCCTCACCCAATAGGCCCTCTGTTTGGCCTCTCTCCAACCTAAAGTTAACAGAGACCCAAGAATTATAGACAGGATGAGCGGCGCGCACCTTATCACTCCTCTTCTCTCGTGGCCCTACAACGACTGTAAGTGTAGGGAAAGTTTACCCATAGATAAACCACTCGAAGCAAGCGGCCTCCCTTCGGGTGATCTTTTAGTTGCCACAGATTTTAGACACAGATCTGTGGAGGTTGTCTTTCACTTCGTCAGGCGCGAGATGGGTGGCCCAGATCCTCCTCAAGTACCTTCCGCCAGTTTCCTTTTCACCGCGGGTGGCAAGACCGTGGTGACTAACCCAATTGCGACAAAATGGGAACCATTCGGGGTGGATCTTATTCTATTCTATGTTATGATAATAGTCTATCATATTAAAAGGTAGGAACATTGTGGTAGTGAAGCACATTTGGCATTTCTTTCTGTCGTTATACAGCCTAAGTATATAAAATAGCTATACAGTAGCATTAAGCTAAAGGTAAGTCCTTTTCCATCGCTGGACAAACAGTTTAAGCACAGGGCGAGACTGAGGCCATATGCAATAAATAACAAAAAATAAAAATATAACGAAAAGAGCAAAAATAAATAGTCATTGTATGGGAATAGTTTTCAACACTGGTTTATGATAAATACTCTGTAAAAACGGTTGTTTACGGATATTTATCAATTTTGAGTACTTAATCAAAATTGGATATTTATCCGCCGGCCATCTCTACGTGTTATATGTGCTTCCCTCCCCGCACCTCGTCAAATTTAGCTTTATTATCGAATTGCCCAATTGTCAAGTAGTAATATAATAATGACCGTGCAATGTGATAAATATTAGTAATTAATCACTTAGCCCGATAGAGCAAGGCATTTTTCATAATGCTCGGGCATTTTTAATAATGCCCACATTAATCACTTGGTCCATAACAGATATACTTTACTGCCAAATGGAGTTCATACGCCACTCGTACAAAACCATTACCATATTTTCAACTTCTATAAACTTTTAAAAAATATTTTTCGTCTTTTAGAAATTATTTTGATAAATGTTTCGGTAAAAATAATTTCATTTTTTCTAGATGTATTAAAGATAGAAGTAACTAGATTTTCAATAACTACTTACAGTCGACAAATCGAGTAAAGTAAATTCGGTTGGAGTGTAGCAAAAGCTGCGCAAATTTTGGGACTTAAAAAAAATTTTGAACGTTATATTTTGAGGTCTGCATAAGATTTACTTTTTACTGTCGTAATGGTAAAAAGTTCTCAAAATAAGTCTCTTGTCCTTTTCAATTTTGCTGTTTGACTCATGGTTTTTCGAAAAATCGTTTCTGAAGGTTGGGAATATGGTGTTAGAAAGGAACTGGTCAACGGAAACTAGGGGTAGGTTGCGAGGAGAAAAGCGACGAGCGCTAGGTTCTACATGAACCAAGCAAGCGCAAGGCGAGAGAGTTTGGCGAGCGTGCCGCGGTAGCGGCCGCTGAAGCGACAGAACGGAAACGCTACGTTATTCTGAAGTAATTTGTAGCCAAACTAAGTACCGTAGAGAAAAATTGTAAAGAAAAAAGATGTTTTTTTTAAATATTTATATTATGTATATAAGCATTATGGGTTTCATTGTGGATGTTGTGAAATAAGTGGCGGAAGCACGGAGGGATAAATCTGGTACGCTATGATTGGGGCGCAAGTGTCTGTGGTTGGTACTTGTCAAATATTATCCAATGACAGCGGCTTATTGAACTCGCCACATCAGTGCTGCCATCTGGTGTTGATCATTTCAGAAAACTCATTATTATAACATTGTCTGTCTGCTTATTCGTTTATACTATGTCCTGTCTGTTTTTGGGTTTGTAAGGATCGTAGCAATTGGAGATCCATACGTAAACTGTCTATAACCGTCTAATTGGTTAAGGGGCGGGATAATATGTATGTATATTCTTTTTCTTTCAAAAATATATTACAAATCCCAATCCCAACTATATCCCAACTAATATTATAAATGCGAAAGTGAGTTTGTTTGTTTGTTACGCTTTCACGCCGAATCTACTGAACATTTGCATACACATAGGTTAGGGTACCTAGAAGGACATAGGCTATATATAACGCGACACAATAAATATCTCCGATCAGCCCATGCTTATATGAGCAAAGAAAAAATGTCCTAGCTGTTTATCTTTCTATGCAGAAAGTAAATCCGAACTTGGGAAATCGGTACCTACAACCAATCTTTTTTCTATCGTGTGCAATCGATAAACCCCTCAAAACTAGTCGACTCGTTCAAAGCAAAATTATTTAAAACATGAGAATTGAAACTTACCTATATAAAGCAACTTTGTCTTTCAAAAAACCAATACTGAAAGTTGATTTATGGCGTCACAACGTGCTAACTATACGCATAATGGAAGTACTTTGTTTGGCAGCTATATTAAATATATTGCGTTTATGGCAATGGTCCCATTACAAAAGTTTCTATACGATTAATAGATTATAGACCTTTGATAAAATTAATTTTCATGTATTTTATACTTTTGAACTGAAATTATCCATCCAACTTCGAAAAATAATTAACCGAATTAAGAGTGTCAATATATTAAAAGTGAGCTTGTAATATTAAAGTGAGTGAAATGGTAAGTGTGTGAAATGGTAATTTACCTGTATTTTTAATACTCAATACTTGGAAATTGTTTTTGCGACTAGCTCTATAACAGACGAAGGCATTTACACAAAGTAGTTAAAAATATAATATGTGTGATTATTAGCAGTTCACATATTATTTCAGAGAAACAAGCATATAAACTTATATACTTTGTAAAGGTCAAAATTAAATACAAAACTTAATATAAGTTTATAGTTCACTAGCAGCCCTACCCGGCTGCGCCCGGCCATGTATTATACCTTAAAACCTTCCTCGTAAATCACTCTATCTATTGGTGAAAACCGTATGAAAATCCGTGGAGTAGTTTTTGAGTTTATCGCGAACAGACAGACAGACAGACGCGGCGGAGGACTTTGTTTTATAATATGTAGTGAAATAGACCTTAATGAGGCAAATGACCGGGCAGTCGCAGTTGCAAGTTATTGGTCAAGGCAAATATAAAACTAGCCATCTTCGACTCGAAAGAAGAAGAAGAATATAAGTTTTTGGTTGGTACAACAACAACAAAGTACAAAAAATAGAAATTAGAAATTCGTAATTAATTCCCATTTAACGTAGGATAGAAAAGCTACAAATAATTTAATACAGAGTGCTGTTATACTATTCATTAAAAATATGTGATGAAAAAAAAATTCGTTCAATGCTTGGATTTGAACATCTGTACCTCCGAACTACTGTAGCTTATTGCGACGAATTTGTTCACCACATACTGTAGGTATTTCTTGTATAGGCATGTAACATCCTCGTCTTCATCGTCACTTACCATCAGGTGAGATGGGAGACAAATGCCTAATTTAATACTTATTAAAAAAATCGAAGCATGCGTATTTCTCTATTACTACCCACTATTTTGTAGTACTTTTATATGAACAAAAATATATTTTTGATAAAAAAAGTAAAAACAAGCTTATTTGACAATCTTAAATTTCTTTGGTATTTTCACAAGACTTTATTGAAATTATATTACTTAATTTTTAATCAAAATATGATCAAAAGTATGGAGATTGTCTTGATTATACTTGAATTATTGTTTCATTTTTCTTAGTATTGTATTTCAGAAATCCACCGAAGTTAGTTTTAAGTCTTTTGTTAATTTCATAAATTTTTTGTATTTTAGTTTATTGTTTTATAGTTTGTAGTCTTGTTGAGTAAACGTCATGGTTGCTTTCCATCAGGCAAGATAGGTTTAACGCACTCAATTGATTTAAAAAAAAGCCACGCTCAACTGTGTAACAATAAGGAACATTCCCACCGTAGAATGGAAGAAAAAATGTTTAGTCGATAGGTTGGAGTGTAGCAAGTGTTAATCAACCAAACCAAAAGAATACTTAGACCAGTGAAACTAGCGCCATCTATCATTTTATTATTTTACTCTTAAATAAGATCAAATTGAAAAAGTCTAATTTCTTCGCTAGTAAAATTTTGGTATTACTTTTCGTAATTTTGTATTTGGTAAGATTAATTAAGAGGATTGTTGATCACGTCAAACGTTGGTGGAAGTCAGTAATTCTCTTTGTAAAACGGAAATACCAATAAAGTAATTGTGGCGCTAGTTTCCCTAGATAATAGGGTTTACTGAGATATGCTCGACGAGCACTTTGTTGACAAGAATGTAGGTATAATAGACCACTTTAAGTGTATCATGATTGTAAAATTGAAAATTTTAATGCAATAGGACCAATGCAAATGTTGAATTAATTTGTGGTCCACTGTTGTAACTTGTCTATAGCCAAGTAAATGCGATCTGACTTTGTGATTTTCTTAATGTGTGTGTCAAGTGACCCACATGTGTCTTGAGGCTTGTACTTGAAAATGTGGTATAAATATAAAAAAGTTGATCATAAAAATACATTTGTGTTTAATTTATATACTTCAATTTCAGTTTAGTTTACCAGTTTCAATATTTTTTTTTTTTTTTATATTAAAGTGTCAGGTTGAATCTACGAGCAACACGGCCTCCGTACCGGACGGATCGAAGGGTTGAATCTTCGAGCAACACGGCCTCCGTAAAGGGTTGAATACGTACTGATCGATGTTTGGTAATAAACGACTTGATGTTGCTTGAGCCGCTGCTGTTGTCTTAAGTACACACGAGTTTGGATCTTATGTAAACTAAGCAAGGAATAGCGCGAGCCGTGACCTAACGCCCTAACCTAACCAATTATTACGCCGCCGACGGCTACTTTAAAAACTAAGAACAATTTGCAAAAATATGAGATTAAATAAAGCTTTGGAAATCATGCTACCACCAAATATTACAAAGTCGGCTAAGATTCAATGACTTCGCTAAATTACATTCATTCAGTCAAGACGTTGAACGTTACATTCAACGACTTGACGAGTTGTCCTTTAGTCATTCAATTAAACGTGGTCGTTCAATGAACGCGCTACCTAGTCATTTAATCAAATAGCAGATTCAACCAGATGACTGGACATATACATAGTACAAAGCAATAAAAAACCGGCCAAGTGCGTGTCGGGCCACGCGCAGTATAGGGTTCCGTAGTTGCGTATGACAACTTTGAGTTCACACTGTTTACAATCGCACCTCACAGTTTAACTACCAAAAACATCTAACAATAAAGATTGTATGAAATTTTACATTTTACAGTACATTTTATAAGTTGGTTGCCTATAACTTTTTAGTTCGTACTTAGTACCCAGCTCTGATAGTTTTCCTTTCAACTTCAGTATATATTCTACTGCTGTAATTTTTTTCACGTATCTATATATAACCGTTTAGCATATAGAGGGGGGGGACACGTACCTCTAACAAAAATTTGCACTTTAAAACCAAATATTTCGGAAACGGATCCCTAAATCGAAAAATGGTGTTCTCAACCTCACAATATTTTTCAAAGACCTTTTTAACGATACCCCACACGATGGGTAAGTAGAGAAAAAAATATTACTCCCCCACTTTACTTGTATGGGAGCTACCCAAAAAAAAATTTTTTTTCAAGATTTTATTCTACGACTTTTTTGCCATGATTAATATACATACTCATACCAAATTACAGCTTTCTAGTACTTATAGTCTCTGAGTAAAACCGCGGACGGACAGACAGACAGACAGACAGACATGGCGAAACTATAAGGGTTCCTAGTTTACTACGGAACCCTAAAAACATGTCAAGTTTTTAAATCATTGAAATGAAATAATGGCAAAACGGATATAATCCACTTTTTTAATCTATGATATTTTAAAAGAAAGGCGTAAAAGCATCAAACTTATTTTCACACTTAAGTTAGGATGCAAAATGTGTGGCTTGTTGCTACCTCTTCACGCTTCAACCAATAATCCGATTTAGATAAAATTTCCTGTGGTTTAAAAGCCCGAGAAAGGGTGTTATTGGACCTAATTTATACCTACTACAAAGAACACAACACACGTGCCAGAGAAGACTCGTTGATAATGAGTGCTTTGCAGTCTGTAAGGATCGAGGAAAAATTTATAGCCTTGAATACCGCTCAGAAGGAGCAAGTCTGCGCGACTTCTACAGGCTGTATTTCGGGTAGTGTGCACGGAAACTGCAACATTTCTTTTCCTCTTCACAATTTCAACGAGGATAACGCGGGGTGAGCAGGGATTCCACCCACATGTGGTAGATCACCATCATCATCGCACTTTTAGATTCGCCTTCTTCATTAAGAGTCGCCTGGAAGCGCATGTCTCCATACAAACGGAAAAAGGGAACTGTGGCAATATTTGATAATTTTAGGGCAAAATTAAGCTTCCAATCAATTAATCTCATTATAATCTACGTACGTTTCTATACAGTTTGGTTAAATTATCAAATGTTTCCATACAAATTTGTAAAGGCTTGTAATTCTCAAACCATTAGTATTTTAACCAAGCTGTATAGGAACGTACGTAGATTATAATGAGATTAATTGATTAAATGCTTAATTTTACTACAAAATTATCAAATATTGCCACAATTCCCTTTTTCCGTTTGTATGGAGACATGCGCTTCCAGGCGACTCGCCAACCGGGATGGAATGGAATTCCTTCCCGGCATCGCTGTTTCTCGACACGTACAATTTTGGAGTTTACGAAGTAAAATTAAATAAATAAATAAGCTTTTGAGTATGCGACGTGTACTACTCTCAAATCTCATCGTAGCTTACCATCAGGCACGATAGAGGTCAAAAAAATTATTCCAAAAGAAAACGGTTTAGACACGTTATTTTATTAAATCACTTATGTATGATATAACCTATGATATCAGGTCCATCTCTCTCAAATCTGATCATTTTCCCTGTTACATCCTCAGCTGTAATGCGTCGGAGCCCGGGGTCCGGGTTCCGCTATTATGACAGCATTTATGCTTTATATCTTCCACGCTGGTTTAGGAGAATAGAAAAAACGTAGAATGTACCAGCTGCTTCTCTTCCCGCGCAGATCGTAAAAGCCGATCCAGGGAATGGGCGTCAGGAATCATCTCGATAGGCGATGCGGCTAGCAACCCATCACTATTTTGATTCCGTTCTCACCTACAAGCCCACCCAGGGCTCTGTCTACCCCAGAGGGAAAAAGACGTGGTAGTATGTAGGTATGTATTATTTGGCAAAACTTTTTACGGCCTGTTTCCTATCTGACTTAACATGCTTTCCGAAATACGGTGGATCTCGAGAAATTCTTATGCCACTTGCGGTCACACACCCAAGTTTATTCCAATTGGATTAAAATGCTGTACAGAGGGACTAATGCTTTTCAACTTTCAAGTAATAACAGGGGTTTTTGATACATTAAAATTTGTCTTGATACCTTATTTTGCGATAAGAGACTACACCACCGAAACTAGCGACACCCGTTATTTAATTCATGTATCCTGAACAAATTGAGAAAATCTACGTAAGTATATTTTCCTGTGGTTCCCGGCAGAGTAGAATAGAACCACTCCAAGTCTTCCCGTGGATGTCGTAAAAGGTGACTTAGGAAAAACAAGCTAAACAAAGCTTACAAACATCAAACAGACCTCTCCAACCCGTCTGGCCAGCGTGGAGAGTGTAGGCCTAATCCTCTGATTACTCCGGCGTGCTCCTGCAGTGGAGACTAAAAAAGACCTGACGGACGGATATTTTCCTTAGTAAATTACTTGTAGTTTTTTTAGTAGAACTTTTTATCAATGGCATCATTTCAGATTGAGAGATCTACTCATTACCGCCAAAAGTTGATTTACCAAATGCAAAATAATGAAAATCAATACAAAAAATACTACAAGTCATTAACTAGTGAAGTACCTAGTAAAAGAAATAAAACCAGGGGTGGCGCTAGTTGGCTGGTCTGAGCGGAATTGATTATAAGTTGAGCACTTGCTCAACTAAGCAATTTTATCGAGTTAGTCGAGAACTTTCTTGAATAATTCTAATCCACTTAGTAGGAACAGCCAGTTAGATTTCAGATCCAAAAATTAAGATGTTCCTTTTCCGATGTTGTGCAGGCATCAAGAACTGAATAAAGAACATGCGTATTATTTTTTGTAGACATCAAAATTCTACCAATTTTCAGAAACAATTTAGAAAAAAAAAAAATAGGTCTAGAAATGATAATATCATCATCCCCTAATCAATTCATCCGACAAGTTAGAGTATTTTAATATCAACCGATTAAAGTAAATATTTAAATTGCCAATAATTTTAGACGCGGAATCTAAAAGAATTTCCCACAAAATTCAAATTGCAAGAACATAAGGTATACAAATAATTATGAATTTATGAAATTTGGATTTTATTCCATCCATTGCTTGGTATTTTTCGTTACGTCTCATTAAACTAAAAACAAAATCGTTAATGTAGGCAGCTGCTTTAAACTTTTCATTGAAATTTGTATTGATAGCAGTATCGTGGTAGGTGGTTGTCTAATTCTCTTCTGTCTAGAGCTCGTGCCCCGCACGTCAGTTGTCAAGCGCTGCCTCGGGCGTAACCATTGCGGCTAATTAAGGCGAAATATTTCGAGCGATTAGTTTCCATCGACTTGAAACGTCGATGTAATTGCAGCTATTTCTACGTCACTCATTTTGATTTTGACCCATATTATTTTGGCAATGTTTTTTGCTATTTAAGGTGCTTTACCCGCTTGAAGGAGCACTGCACTGTAGCGACGCTACATAACCCCTAGATATAGGCAATAAGTAATTTCATGTAATTTTTGTGTGAAATTAGCAAGCTTATGACCTCCGAAACTTCCATCATCAATAAACCAAAATTGATCAAAATTTGTTTCAGTGGTTTAGAAGTGAAGTAAGTAGTATGAAATATCAGTACAGTTAATTTTGCGTAATAATGTTAGTAATTAGCATGGATATAACAATGATTCCAAAATTTCTTGTATAAAATTTTTATAATGTATGTTTTCAGTTTTGTGCAATAAAGATTTTCAAACAAACAAACAAAATTGCTTAATTCACCAGAATCGCAGTACGTCATGTCACTGCTTAAGAATAAATTGATTGTTGCGATATGACGCGTTGCTGTTTCCTGTCAAATGCGAAATACCAATATTAGATGCGCAGCGTTGCGGCAGTGCAGTGCGGTCTTACCTTAAATTCGCTCTCGAGATCAGTCATAACGGCATCAGTTCCCATTAGGTAAGTATGTTTGGAAGCAAAATCAGACTGATTTGACCCATATAACTTTGGCAACTCTTATTTTATTGCATTCTTTGACCGACTGATTTCCATTTTAGTGGAATATCAGAGTTATTTTATTTTAGAGAGCCTTCATTTATTTATTTTTATTTTTTTATCTCCTGAATTTGTAAAGAATGAAGGGAATTTTAATTTATCTTAATCTTAACATTAGGTATGTTTAGAAGCAAAATCAGAATGATTTGATGCATATAACTTTGGCAACTCTTATTTTATTGCATCTTTGACCAACTGATTTCCATTTTAGTGGAATATCAGGCTATATTTTAGATTTATATTTTAGACTCATTTCGTTTAAGAAAGCCTTAATTTATTTATTTTTATCTCCTGAGTTTGTTGCAAATGTAGGGAAATTCTATTTATCTTACCTATAATATAGGTACTTATAGATATAAACTCATTATAAGGTGTCAGTTAATACTTGACTCTCGCATAACTCATTTTCAGTTGGAGTGATGAAACAGGCGGCCTTTGCCCTGCACCGTTGGACAGTTTAGACCAGAAATAGAATAATATAGGCAATCCATTATAGGTTACAGTTTTGGATAGGATAGGTAATACCGTGTAGAATATGGTATGCAAGGTAAACGTTGCATTTTCCTTAGGCAGTACGAGAATGTAGCGTGGTGCTTGGTGGTATCTACCACGCTGCATACTTGTACTTTATGTCCTCATGGTATTGGCTTTTGTATTTTTATTTCCAATTCCTTAAGTCAATTTAAAACTTAGAATTTTTGATTTACTAGTTACGCTTTAAATTACAAAAGCTTTAATAACCGACAAATTAGGTATCAATAAATTTTGCAAATGTAAATAGTAGGTAAGTATTTGTACGCACAAAACAAGCGAGAGATGTGTGCGAGGGATGTGTGTGACAGACATGAGCAAAAACATTTTCATGTATCATTCATCTGCCCACCGATTCACATAGCGTCGCTATCACTACGCATATCGCGACGCTTTCCTCCACAATCCACCGGTCAGCAGCCTAGCAATTGTTGGTGGAAACGGTCACATTGCTTCAAATCTTTATTTCGCATCCTCGCACCGTTCAGCTGCTTCGCACATCTCTGGTGGAAACGCACCTAACGCGAGAAAAGATGCAGTCGTAAGCTACTAGAAGAATCAATAACAAAGAAAGCGAGATAAATGTTGTAAAGCATTTTGTACTGACATAGTCCCATATTAATTTTAACCATCTTCATAAACGAGGTTTTCAATTCTGCTGTAAGTTACTGTATTTTATGGACTGATTTGAAAATTCTTTTCTTATAGGAAAGGGTAATCCGAATTGGCACCATTTAATTTTCATGAATATCGGTTCAGTTGTTTGTTTGAAGTCAGTGTTTTATCTAAAAGATTAAATTAATATTTTTCAGTGATATCCAAACAACTAGGTACCTATTTAGATTGTTGCTTCGTGTCCTGTAGGGATCTTGGGACTCTAGGACATATATCGAGAATATAATGACATAACTTCCAGGTAAGTAGGCACATGTCATAAATAGAATATCCTGAATATAAATCAAAATCCAGTCGCTACAGCAATTCATAATTATCTTGTACCAACAACAATAATTACGTTGCAGATCAAATTACAGTGTACATTCCAACAATTTGCACCGAATGCTTGCAACATAACAAGCGTGGTGGTGGTGTTACATCGATAACAAACTTCTAGCACCACGCCAAGCCCGTGGGCTGACGTAATCTATGCCGGTCTCCACTTCGGAACAATCTGAAATACCGACAGCGTGTGTGGGTGTGCTTCGTTTAACGAAAGAGCGGCAGTCCATCAGGAGGAAGCGGGACGGAGCTATACGGATTGAGAGAGATGGATGAGTACGCAGCCCGTGGGAAATGCACAGTAGTGGTCAGATCAGACTGCGCGCGCGCCGGCCCAGTGCACGTATTATTGTATTGGAATCTCCTTGCTCCATAATAGCCTATATCTCCGATTATATCGATTTATTTCCACCCTTATATCGTACAGTATTGGATTGATTTTTGGGTGAAGATAAATTTTAGTTAGGATATTGATTTTGCACTTAAGTTATATAGGTAGTTGCGCGCTGAGTATAATGCGATGATTTTTTTTAGCGATCGATTGAGGTGGTTTCTGCGGCGGGCCTCGGTCGGGATGCAAATGTGCTGTTTATGAAGTCAGCCGGCACACGCCTAGTAAAATTCTTTATCGACACAGAAGTGAAACTCGGTTTGATACAAGATAACTTTCATATTGCTGAGGAATAATTCATGGTGTTGAATTTATTCATGTTTTTCTAAAGCGCAACCCAAAGCGCTCAGAATTAATTATGCAAATAAAAAATAACTTTTGTACTTATTTGTTTTCAGTCAAATTTTGTACCTAATTATAACTTTCATAGGTCGTTTCATGGTTTTTGTTTTTACCAGTAGTTACTTATAGTGACGAATACTATCTCTAGTGGTATGCTACTGTACGAAAAAAATAAATTGAACACCCAAAACGCATCTTTCGAAACTGAGCAAGCCCAAGAACTGGTCTATTAAACAACGAAGAGAACAATTCTCTAATGATTAACTTTACAATTGCCTATTGAATTTTTAATAAATGGTCGATATGTAAATGTCCATCGAACTTCCCATCAACAACCCAATGTCCCAATTTTTCTATAGAAAAATGGAAAAGTGAAGAAATTAAGCTTTTTGTATTTCATCTATCTTCTATATATTTAAAAGAAAAACTTGACTCACTGACGCACTATCTCTATCTATATATCACTATTTATCAACGCACTACTGCATAAACTACAGAAACTAGTTATGATAACCTAGAAACTTAAAACTGGGTACAGGAGTTCCTTTCATGATAGAAGTGCAGCACTAGGAGAGGATTTTTATATATTCAACCTCTAAGGGGATGAAATAGAAGGGGGGGGGGGGGGGGGGGTGTTAAGTTTTACGCGGATTTGAAGTTGCGGATATATGTATTGCTAATAAGATATACCTACTCTGTCTTCGGTAGCAGTGGTTCTATGTAGACAGATCATTAGTTAAATATCCACCAGTGGGATGTGTCCGTGGGTTATGGGGACTCCTAAGATGTAGATACTCACAGGTATGTACATATGTATTTCCTTCTGCGTTCATGCTTAATTTGGTCCTTATTGTTTTAATTAAGTCTCAAGTTTGCTTTTTTCATACATCGTTCCCGCCCAATAATATCAATAACAATAGTCGATAATTCTTATCTTCCACCCACGCGGGTACCTCCATCGTGGATTTAAGAAAAGCCCTGCTTTATCCATCCTCCTTTAGCGTCATGTAATAAATCTTTTCGGAAACTTTTTATACATAATCATAATAATTTGCAACTTAAAAATACCTACCTACTTATCTATCAGAAATTGGTCATCATCATGTCATAAAAGTTTTATTACTATTAGCACAGACAAAAAAATACTATAAGGTAGATTTACTATTAAACAGGTAAAGTAGTTATTTTTTTAGTAATTCAGAAAAGAATCGCTGACTTATTTTGTATTTTAAGTATCAAAATAAACATAATTTTTTTGTTTTTTAACTAAAAATATATAGATCTAGCCTAGACATGTACAATATTTCTGATTAAAGCTATTTTTATCCAACTTCAGAAAAGGAGTTTTTTTTTATTCGACTGTATTTTTTTTTCGTATTTGTAAACTTTTAACTCCTTCAATTTAAAAAAAAATCTTTTATTTGGAAGGTCGTACCTCCCAATGGGTCCCATTTAATTGAAGTCAGTTATTTGTAAGATTATCAATCTAATTCATATCAATCTCATCATCTTGCTAAATGCGATCTTTCGGCCTAGAGCTTTGTCTAATTAAAATATAAATATCTGAAGAGCTTTCATATACTTGCTTATTTCTTTCATGTCCGCTTGCACATTGGTTTAGACATACAGGTACGTATGAGACAATAGTGTTCCAATCAGAAGAGGGGTTGGTTTACATCAGATACATATCTTAATTAGGCCTCACATGGCGTCGATCGAATTCTTTTTTCACATCCGTCCGTCTGTCCCACTATGACGAAAATTTTAACATGAAAATTATATTTTAAACCTTAATAAGTTCAAAATAGAGTTTAAATTTGTGTAGTGATGAAGATGCAGTGATAATTAGTAGAGCCGTTGACAAGCGTCGTAGTATTTAATGAATCGAATGCTATTGAGTTGTAATGGTATCCTCGGAGGTTTTGTGAATGGCGTTCGTGGTGTGAGGTTGCTTTCGACCTTATTCACCGGGAGGTCTGCCTACAATGTAGTATGTAATGCTAACACTTAATATAGGTGTGTAAGTGTTTACACATACTTACACTATTTTATGTATAGGCACACGCCTATTTATTTCTGCACATCTATTTGTGAATAAGGTTTCATGAGTCTGACTGATGCATGAGACATTTGGTTTCAGAAACTTAGAGTATAAAACAAAAGCTATTTGGAGACGCCAATGGAACGAGGCCTTTTAAGACCATAGTCATATTTGCCATATGCTTGGGGAAGACACCTGCCTGTATTGTATTATACTTATAACCTAACAAGACTAGGTAGCTAACGACATAAACAATGTTTCTTTTACGAGTCCTGACATAAGCAATACATTAAATTAAAAATATTTTTCAAGATTTTATTGTCCTGTTGAGACAATTGAACGTCTATGTTAAATTCTTACGACGCGACGAGTTGTTAACAATCTAGCGTAAAATTAATAATATATTTTTTTGTAATTAAGAAAAAATACAGATGTTCAAAAGTCATGGAACAAACATTATTGTGTACGATGTTAGCTATCTAGTCCTAGTAGCCCTTAGCGAGTAAAAGAAGAAGCATTGCACCTAAATAAAATCATTTAAAAAAATTGAAGGCAGAAGAGGATGGACGTAATGTTGAAGGTTATAGGGCAAAAAAAAAATGGAACCCGTAGATTGAAAGAAAATGTTAGGCAAGACTCTTCTGTAACTAAATAATGCAGGCTTTTGCTGTAGAGACAAAGCTCTATCGTAGCATCCGCAACTTCAAGGGTCTTTTTTAACGAAATACTCGAAGTGTCACACCAAGGTAGTATGTTCCCTAGATTTATTCCTTTCTCCTTTGTCCCATTCTTACATTGCAGTTCCAGTCAGCATTTGACCTTTGTCGCCGCGGTAGAAACAATTCATTCTACAGAGCAGCTGTTTTCAACATTAGAAGAATAGACACTCCGTCTTCTGCACTGTTAAGGCGACCGCACACGATTTATAGCCAGCTCAACATGGTATTACTAAATCAATATCCCATTACCAAGTATCACCAGCAATAATTTGTTGGTCGGTTTCAGAACCTCGTGTTTCAGTGCGGACGCCGCAGGCGGTTCGCCGTGGGAACCGTGTACTGGGGGTCTTACAGTAATTTCGCGTTGGACTGCTCAAAGATAAAATGGAATATAATTTTCAAAGGCGCTTTAAAATTATGCTGTTAGTTATAGTAGTTTTGTTTTGAAAGTTACTTGAAATTAGCATTTCCTTTCATTGTTCATATTCTAATAAGATTTTTCTGTAACGTAACAATATGACCAAATTATAGTAAAGGGCATGATCGGTCCAAATTATAATAAATAAATAAAAATCTATTGAAACTCGATCTTTTGTGATAAGTGTGGGCATTTTGTAGTATAGCATTCTTCTCATTTACTCTCAATTTTATCGTAGTACCAAAATTAAATTATATCTATCTATTGGTATCATAACAAACACAACTTTTACAGATTTTAAAGACTTTTCAATTATTATATTTTCAAGTCAACTAAATGAGAATTCTTTATTCATGTAGAGCTGAATGAAGTTTCAAGTAGCCATAAAAAACCTTTCGCCAGAGGACCCTGGGTCACGAGGAATCATAGTTAAACGAAACTGGGAAAACTGAGAAAATGCTCGGATGATCATATAAAAAATATAAAGGTAGGTAAAATACTTACTCAAAAATAATTTAAAAAAAAACAAACAAGAGTTGGAGTTTCACTCAAAAGGTTCCGTTCCACCATACAATATTTAACTGACTAAAATCGCTGTAAAAATACTTCTTGTTTTTTTTTCTATTGATGGATGGATAGTTGAGGCTTAGTAAAAAGGAGTCTTGTGTCAAAATAAAGATTACACTTTCAAGCCTACTCAGTGGAGGTTCCCAGTTATATATACAGGTTAATTTTAAACTTCCTAACAATATTTTAATAATGATCTTAAATCTCTTATACCTAGAGTATATACATCCGCAAGAAATAAAGGTAGTTAATGAAAAGAAAAAATATTTCCCATAAAAAAACTGAGCCGGCTGCTCAGTTTTCTATTGGAAATATTCTAATCGGTGAATTTGAATGGTAAGTCCAAGTTTTTATAAATTTTTACCCCTTTCGTGCAATTCTATATCAGGGATTTTAATTCCTACTATAAAATATGGGCACGGAATTTAGAATTACATAGTACGTATTGTGTAAGTGTGCAATAACATAAATTTTCTAAGTCCCTACATATTTTACGAAACAAGCGATGGATGTTTCAAATTTCCACTTCTTAAAGTTATGCGTCAGTTAATTCTACTAGTATTCAATTTCCCTAACCCTTAAGCGCCCATTTTACAGCCCAGGCAATTCACTTAACTAGTGCCTAGTTAAAACCGGCTAACGTTAACCCTAAAACGGTCAACGCAAATTAGTGGGGGAGTTTCAGTAAAGTCCTTTTAAGACGCGGCGGTCTTTAAGCTCTGCGTATAGGAATTATTACTATTGTGCAGGCATTACTCGTCTCACTATACTTCATCGACATGCCAAGATGAATGGTTGTACGTTAACATGTAGGGCCGGCACAAAGCCTGTCGTCCTATTATTAAGGCGGTGTCTTTTATACCGACGTCATGCGATAAAGGGGTATAAATAAGCACACGCGTCATGCCGGCGACGCTCTCAGACGGCGTCCATGGGCGTCATAAGTGTGTAGCCATGCTTTCGCTTTTTATAGGATATTTGAGACAAAAGACTTTCAGCCGACTGCCCCGGTGGATGTTTATGTTTTTATTTAATTACTAGCTGGTGTCCATGAGTTCATCCATTTGGATTTCGATTTTGTTTAGTAGTTTTATTACTGTAATCGGTTTGAATACATCGTTTGGACTTGGTTTTGTGTCATGAGATCGCGACATCAGAAGGCTTGTTGAATTTTCAATCAAAAATAATATTTAAACTCTGTAGCTAAGAAAATGTAGAGAGCAAGGAAGAAAAATATGCAGATAAGTAGAACAGTAAAAGCAAAAGTAATTTTTGAAGAAAATGAAGGACCTGAACCTATGCCTATACATATCAAGGCGGCAGCAACAAATCAACTGTCAGTCTGTGACTTACCTTTATTAGAAACATTATTTTGTCATATTGCATGACTTCTCTGTAGCGTAATACTTGAAACGTACTTTTTTTAGCATGCTTTTATGTCTCACTGCTCGGCAAAGGCCTCGTCTCTCTGTTTCTATGTTTTGTTTTGTTTTTCTTGTGTGTAAGTGGCTAACACTGGTGTCAGATTTTTCAAGCTGCCTTAAGGTATCTAACATAGCTTAACGACTGCTATCAACGATGACAGCCGGGACCAACGGCTTAACGTGCCTTCGGAAGCACGGAGAAGCTCGAGATATTTTTATGCCACTTGCGGTCACCCATCCAAGTGGGGACTGCACCAGGGGTTGCTTAGCATACGTAAGCGCTCATAGAGCTCATACCCACTGGACCATCGTGCTCCTCTTTTTCTATGTACTCCTGAGAAGCGTGTGCAATCAAAATCCACAGTGACAGCCTCCGTGGCGCAAATAGTTGACACGCCAGCCTGCGACACGAGGGACCCGGGTTCGATCTCTCGTCAGGTCATAATGGTAAACGATCTTTTTCAGATTACTCTTGGTCTAAAATGCTTATCAATATAAGCATCTATTATAAAATATGTTTTGTTCCCTGCGACCAGTACTAAAACATAATACAACAATAAAAATTCACAAAAATTTAACTAAATATGACATATGAAAATATATCCTGATTTGTGTCCCTATCATTTCCATTAATTTGGCGACACCAACAATAACGGACGTGTGTTCGAAACATACGTAAATTATTTGCATATACCACGACGAGATGTCCGGGAAGCTATGGACGAATGTATTACAATTTATGAATGAATTTTATTGGTATCAAAATACTATTTCTCATACTTAAAGGCAGATGACATGATCAGTTTATGTTTAAGCATTCAAATCGAACAACATATTAGTTAGTTAGTTTTCGGTATGTAGACACAAAGATGGTATGTAGTTGATAGAATAGATAGTTGGCCGACAACTACTTCAATGTGGCACAGGATTGATTCCCAGTTCTGGCAAATACAAAAATAAAAATTCACAAAAATGTAATGGTGTATCATAAACTGCCCCAAACCCCGAAATACCATAGCTGAGGCTACTGGGTAAAGGCATCACTATCTTCTTAGCCGTTAAGGTTGTGGTAATGACCACCATGCTCTCTACGCTTGACAGACGGGTGGTGAACGCAGTTTATTCGGCTTATCTTCGGTTTCGATGCTGCTGCGCATCAAACCGTTTAAGCATGGTAAGGGTTAGCGTGGTTGTTGGACAGGGAAAACGGGATTAGATGTTGGTAGTAAACGACCACATGCTAATGTGTAGAGTTGGACGCGTGGGGTGGACCAAATTTCCAAAAAAGCATGCCCGATGTGTTGATGAAAATGCGGTTCCAAATTACTGGGTCTCAGACGTAAGCCTTTCTAGATACATATTATCATGTCTTTATCCCTTACGGGGCAGACGGAGCCTGAGGACATTACCCAAGGACCACGTTAAGCTTTTCTACTTATTTTAATATTGGCGGTCTCCTCCATTTGATACAAAGTGTGGTCTGAGTTGTACCTCTTCCTATTTTCTTGTATAACTGTATCACCATTCACCCGTGATGTGCTTCTGCATAAAGTCGGTACGAACAAAACGCTTTGACCAACATATGTGTTATTATGATGAAAATCGCAGTTCAAAGCGGATGTTTGACCGACATCCATGGCTTTGTAAGTAAACGTGTTGAAACCGAAATAGGTAACAGTCCAATACAAAGACCGCCCATCACGGTTGCGCGTCAAACCGCCGCGGCGCTGGCAACATTATTTGCAAAGAAACAAACAATATTAACATCACCATTCAAATACCACCTTCATGACCCTTAACACATTCATTTTAAGGCCTAAAATTCAATGCTAGATAGTTTTTAAACTGTTAATATAACGTTGTAAGGTCTTTAACTTTGCCATAAAGACACCCTATCGTTTTCCGCGGCGTTCTGAGAAAGAATATTGATTCTGTATTTTGGCGACGTTCTGTTTGTCTGTAATTATGTAAACGGCATGTGTCAAACAATACTTCCTGTGCGGTAAAGTCGGTAAACTTAAAAGGTTTAACAAAGATAATGTTGCTCAGTTGACCACCTCCTTTTTCTTTATGATAGAGATCTGAATCCGGAGAATAAGTAATTTTATAGTTTTAAAAGAAATCCACAAATGTCTAATGTCAGTTAGGTTCTTATAACACTTGTATTATTAAAATATATCTATATTTTAGATTTTGAGAATATATGAAATTAAATGAGACTATAATGTTTCTCTAATAAAGTACAATATCAGTCCGCAGAGCTTATAAATCTTATTAAAGAATCCTAATAACCTAAATGGTGATATCAAATGAACACTATTTTAATTTGATATTGCTACGGAGGAACAAATAAAGCATTTCAGTTTGTTCATTAGTAAAATAAATTATATGGTTGTTTATAGAAAAAACTAAGCAAATAAAACCGGATGTCACATAAGACAAACTTTTAACATCAAAAGAAACAAAATATATCAAGCAAAACCGAAGGAAACAGCTTACAAGCAACCCACCTCATGCAATCGAGTAATTTATAGTTGCGGGTCATCATAACGATTCAGCTCAATATCGAGAAAAATCATAAGCATCGATTGCGGGGATCCGATTACAGAGTCGATTAAATGAGACGTGTTATTTAAGTGGCCACTAAAGTATCGATTTACGTCTTAATGCTCTTCTTTGTATTGCTGAACGCTTACAATGTGCGAGGAACAAACATTTTTATGCTAATTAAAAATGTACCTTCTAATTAATTTTTAATCGTATTGATAATATAAAAAGGGAATTTCATCAAATACCGGTTGACATTGAGCTGTTAATTTTAAATGTTAAAATCAGGATTACTAGGATTACTAATTGACTGCAAAATAGTTAGAAAAAAAGTGAAAAAGGTTACGGGTTCGGGAGATTAAAAAATTTAATAATTGTATAGTTTGAAGACACAAGTATAATAAACCAAGTCAAATTGAAACAAACCGACAGAAACACATAGTGTCAATTCATTACCTACTGGTTTAAGTTTACTGTTTTGTGTGAAGATGTTAACCATTCACTGTGAAGCATTTCTCCATAGCAACTTTTGAAGATCACAGAGATAGGTTCATCGCGATAATGAATTTTCTCAATCAGTAATTCTTCATAGTAAACATTATAACTTTCATAGTAGTTCTGTTTCTTGTGTGTTTTCATATGTATGATTTTATGCGCAAACAAATATACTTCTTTCTTTCTTTCTATGACAGTAATTTGTATACTAGCAACGTTTATTTTTACGACAATTATCGGATAATGGTTTCGCAACGATTCTAAAAGTTAAAGAAGAAGTAAATAACGTAATACAACAAGAAACAAATAACAGTTTCTTTACGATTTAAAACGAAAAGAACACCACATCCCTATAACGCGACTGCCGAATCGCAGTGCGCGCACCCATGATTTGCTTCTTTCTGTCGCGCGACGCGACGCGACTATCGCGTCGCGGTGCGTGCTTACCCTTAAACTTTAAAGGCTATTACTGAGTCAGGGAATATTTAAATCTCAAATTATAAAATGTAATATATTTTTAATAATCAAAAGATAATTTTAGATATATAGCAATCAATACATTTCTTACCCTCTTTATATTATATAAGTAATTTTAATTATAATTTGACTAATTAGCTAACAATGTATGACTTTGTGATCAATTAATAATATTACTTTGTAACTCCCTGCCTGGGTACGTGCTTACTCAAATGTATTTACTAACACAATACATATCACCACCAATTGATATATTTACATATACCTAAGCGAAAAATATAGAAAAAAGTTAGAATAGGAAAAATGCCTGAAATTTAACATAACGTAAGGCATGTTTCCTTTTCAAATTTTATTGCAAAATGGGCAACCCAATGAATGGCAAAAAACCTAGAACGTCTTCTTTTTGTAAATAAAACTTGTCGATTCTTGTACCCCTGCAAAAAATAAAACTCCGGCTTGTCCTTATGCGTTGTTTCAATGTTATGACTTATTTGTCTCGCCTCCGCTGATTTATACTTTAAATCGGCTAATATACATTATGCGCTCATTAAATTGCATGTAAATTGATTTTTTGTTTAATTCCGTCTGTAGAAATAGAAACATCTGTGCCAAAAGCTGATAAGGCAGAAAATAAGATGTACAAAAATGATCATTTCAAGTTATAGCAAAAAAATTTAATCGAACAAATCAAGTTAATCTTAAAAATATCTCAGAGACATACAAGTCAACACACCTTATGTTTTTACCGTAGTCTATGAGTGGGATAATTTTTTTTCCACGTTTTTAGGCTAACTATCTATCTAGGCTTGATAGTAAAATCTAAGAGTAGAACATAATGCTGCAAAGAATCTTCATTGTTATGTTAGTATGGAGAAATGCACATTGAAATAAGTACTCATGTCCTGTATTTCTATGAAAACGCTCGATGTAAAATGATGAATATTTGTTTAGACATTTCATGTGACAGAAGTTAATTATACATATATGTTAGTTTTTGTATTTCTCAAGTATTTGATTTAACAGCGAACAATCTATTAATTAGTTCAGTTTAAATCAGTAGTCCGATCTTAAAGTTAAATATTTTAATTACAACCATTTAGTTCTCTCGAGTTAAAACCAGATCCGAGTAATTAACGAGATCAGCAAATTACGCGATACTCCCGTTGTTACTGCAGGTTTCGACCCACGTATATACATACGAGGCCCTATAAAATATTATTTTCAAGATTATGAGACATTAATTATTATGTTACCGGTAAATATAAAACAATGACTACATCCTTCTGAAAGAGTGACTTAGCCCATCAAAATGAACAACTTTTCCTATTGGATTAATGCTGGGAACTCGAAAAAAGTGTTTGGCCAGCCTGACAAATTAAGTGAAAAAGTTTGAGCGGACTGATTTCCTTTTTAAAGTGAGTATCAATGGTAAAATTACACGGTTCACAATCCATACGAATTAATTTTTTAAAGGCATAATATAACATAATGTTGTTTATCCTAATGATATTAAGGACGCATAAAATTTTTACACTTATGCGTTTTTCTTTTTAAACCTAAGAGCTCGTGTTTTGGTGTTAAGTTACCTAACGAACCTAACCTTCCTCTGTGGCCATGTAGTTTTCTTTATATTATATCGGGGGCTTATTCTTTAGTTGGAGACTTGCACGCTTCTCTCACTTGTTCCTGTTTTGATCCCATTACAAGTAACGTAACAAAATAAATAAGCCATAAACAATTTTTTTATTATGTGAAAAATATGCCAAACACTGTAGGTATATGCCAAAGAATATCAGGAAAAACACATTACCTATGCGAAAAAGAAGGGATCCCACAGGTATGTAATTTTTAAAATTCCCTTTTTATTCTTACATATGGAAGCAATAACCAGTAGCGTAAAGGAACACACCTTTTGAATATAGTAGCAAAAAGAGGAACCGCCATAAAACGGTCATCAGCTGACATTGGCCGTGGATTGTTTTAGCCCGAACCGTAAATTATAACATCGTTCCCTACATTTGCATTCTTACTGTCGCCAACCTGACCTTAACAAAAACCACCGCTATTTACAACCGTAACACTAAAAGAATAAAGGTGCAAATTTTATATTCACAAAGCAATTTAAACTGCAAAATTGAATTATTTATTGTCTGGTACGATTGTAAAACACAATTATTCGGCGACCGAACTCGATTCTCTTTTTTCGATTCAATCGATTTGATTCAGCTCAGTCCTAAAACCGCTCGAGGCTAAAACTTATGTGAAACGATGTTTTGAATATTTCTTTAAAAGTAATGACCCTTTTTTGATCGATTTTAGCGATATTGTAATAGGTATTCGGAATAACAACATCAGATTAAAACTCGGTAGTCAGTTATATTTTATCGTAATTTACGGCTCTGGTTTGAAAAGGACTGGGCTGAGATGACCTATTGCAGACTTCAAATGTCAAGAACGGTGATGTTTAAAAATAGATTTTAATTACTTGGATCATGTGGTCGCATAAATAGTGTTTTAATTGAAGTCCATCATTCGCTTACTACTTACTATGCCGCATGTCAAACGAGCGAGAGGCTGTAATCGTAAAGTTTATGGCAGATAGCGTTTTCCATTATTGATAACTCAAACAAGTAGGTAAAAGTCATTCCTTCACAGGAACGATAAGTTAATCGATAAACTGTTGCGTTATCGCGATAATTGATTTTGAATTTTAATTCATATATTTGAATTATCGTACAACAAAACCTTGCTTCTATGGAAATCATTAAAAAATCTTTCATGCATCGAATAATTTCCTACTGAATATTCAACATGAATGTGAAACTTTGTAAAACCATATTAAATATATTCATGTTGATTATTATTCTCTTTGAATCGAAAATGTGTTTTGAACATATATCAAATTACCGTAATAGGTATTCCTTAGCTACTAACACGTTCTACATATACAATATACATGGTTAGTTAAACACTAATAACATCGCAGGACTAGTTAACTATAATTAATAGTGCCTTATGATACAAGTACGGTAAGCTGGATATTTTAGACGAGGTGTTTATAGGCACGAGGCGAAGCCGAGTGCTTATATTAAACCGACGACTGTAATAGACAGCTTACCGTACGAGTATCATACGACGTTTTTCAATACATTTGCGACTACCTTAAACTAAAACAACATTGAAGTTCAGCAAATAAGGAATTTATAAAAGTTAAGCACAGTTTGTAAAAAACATTTATAATAATCAGGTACATTTACTCAGGTTTATTTTCTCCAAAAAAGTACCTACCCTATTTTTGCAAATGTATTGAAAGTAAATTTTATACATCATATACATGGGACCAATATCTCAAAAAAATCAACTAATCATGCAAAAGTATTCGGCCGGCCCAGAAATTTGTATGAAAGTGTTAAAAAAGTTTTTGGATTTCTAGCATTGGTCCCATAGGAAAGCTTTTTTACTTTCACAGGCTGGTTTGAAGGATAAGGGTGTTTTTCCTTAATACCCTGTATATAGATTGATATCAAACAACGCGTTCATATAAGAATATAATAAGATATATCAATAAAAATAAAATTTATAAAAAAAATAAAATATCGCGGTTGTATGAAAAGGGACTAAAGTCACGACTAACTGTATAATGTTTGATATTATTGATCACTAAAATAAGTAGGTAAGACGACAGATAAATTCTTGCATCAATATTTTAGTCCATGGTTACCAACCAGTAGGCAATTATTTTATATTTATGGTTTTCTATTTACGACCACAACTATAATCTTTAAGATAATATATGTATTCTGTACTGAGTTCTACCTGATTATGTACAAAATTTACCGATCTTAACTAATATTATTAAGAGAAATGATTTGATTATTTGTCTGTTTGCATTGAATAGGCTCCGAAACTAATGGACCATTTTTCAAAATTATTTCACCTAGAAACTGTTAATCTATCTGCCGGTGACATAAGCTATAATTTAAGCGGACGAAGTCGCGGGTAAATTGCTAATACTAATAAAGTTGAAGCATAGTAATGTCTATAGGCGTTTTCATGTATTCAAAATACTATTCTGATATATTCTTTTTAAATAAAGAAATAAGATATAATCCTGCCGTGTGGTTCCCGGCAGAGTAGAATAGGACCACTCCAAGTCTATCCGTGGATGTCGTAAAAGACGACTTAGGAAACAAAAGCTAAACTAAGCTATAAACATCTAAGATACTTTTCCAACCCGTCTGGCCAGCGTGGAGAGTGTAGGCCAAATCTTCTGACTGCTAAGGCTAATATATGCCTTTGGCAGTACAGCGAGGGTCGTGCTCCTGCAGTGGAGACTTAAAAAGACCTGATGAGGATATAATCCTGCCCACGTGGATATTTCCCCATATCTTATTTTTTGAAGCTTTTAGTCTTTGTCTTAACAGTTTTTAGGATTTACGCATGTAAAGTAGTTATTCACAAGCACGGTCCACATTTGAGTTAATAACCACTTTGTCTTCTATATCATTTTATTACTTTGGAAGGCATGTTGAGCCGTTGATTCCGGCTGTCATCATTACCATGTTATGAGTAGATTTTTTTATATAACGATGTCGATGTAAGAATGTAGAAGTAAAGCATGTGTATCAGACAGCTTAAAAAATGTCTGATACCAGTATTGCGTTCTAACATATATGAACTAAAATTAAACTACTAACTTTTTACTTCGGCACGTTTTTTATTTCAGATAAAGCAATCAAGGCAGGTGACCGCAGAAGATTTTTTATTAAAATCAAGGTGTGGGTGTTGACACCCAATTCTGCAGTTTTTTGCTATAATTTGATACGACTGAATAAACAGAAATACCTAGTCTACATTATTGAACGTAATTTATTGCTAAATTATGAAAATTACGTAATGTAATATGGGGAGCCTAATTCGTTTGAATTTTAAAATTATATACCTACACAAAATAAAAAATGTGTTTATCTAAAGTTGATAGCTTTTGAGATGCAAAAGTTCGAGACATTTTATATTGGTGATTCAGTCAACGACACCAGTTCTATTCAGATTTTCATTCAATTAAATATTCATAAGTAATGTTAACGAGTGGTAACAAAGCTTCACGTTACTTATTTCAAAAGCTTAGGTGGGTTTTTTATTACACCCAGTTATACTTATAATTCTTAATTTTGCATTCTAAACTATAGTAAGTATAGCATATATCAAAGAGCATATTGTGTTTGTATGTTGGTATGAAATACATAAACTTCATTATCAGTGGGCAGCGTATTCTATATATTACGCGGACGAAGTCGCAGGAAAGCAGCTAGTATTAAAAACTATTTTCCTTTAAAAAAGCTATGTAAAAATTTAAATAATTATCTGCTTGAATTTTTATTAAAACAACAATCAGCTAATTTATTTGGTTTATCGATTATTATGCTATTTAAAAAAAAAACAAATGATTTAATAAGGTTAGCCAAACCGAAGTATTCGTCGTGGAATTCGGTGGCAGATCGCAGATTATCGACATTCATCATCCGAACATTCCGATGCGGAATCCGAATGTTAATCGATTAAAACAAGATGTAGATTTCTCGAAAACTGACCGATTTATTATCACTCTTGATTTTCTGTTTTCATTTTCGTGATATCATCTGTTTTGTGTTAAATATTAAGATGGTTTTGTCTATAGAGACTCTGCCTCTCGTGACTAGTTGGAGAATATTATAGCCTATGTTTCTTGCTTGAAGTGTCGCTTTCTAACGGTGTAAATTTACCCTCATCATTTTCTTAAAGGGGTGACTCAGCCCGTCTATATGAATGACTATTTTATCCCTTACTTACAAGTAGCATTATTAAAAAAAAACACGACTTTTTGATAGGTTACGTCAGGCACATTGTTATTTTTTTGCTGACGTCACATAGCGTATGACACCGGAGAAAAATACAAATCTAATGACAGCTCTCGCTTCTTAATAGGTCCAGGCGTTAAGGCTACAGGAAGAAACAAGGAAATAGATATATAATTAAATAAATACATAGATATATACACAAACATACTAACATACGCGCGAAAAACTTGACCTTCCTGGGCGGGTCGTTCGGGTAAAAAGTAATTTCCTAAAGTATTCATTTATATTGGTTAATCATTTCCAATGATATTTTTTCATAAAATTTCTCATGCTTTTTTGTTCTGATAACAAAGCAGTAACAGTAAACGCCGATTAGCTCCAATAAGGCTTTGAATCCAGCTTGTCACACCGTGCTTAGCTCAGGCTTTGATGGTAATCTTCTACAATCACCATGAAAAGGTTTCTTCTCTTTGGTACTATGAATTATTATCATCATCATTTTTTTACTCTATTGCCATACTTTAAAATACGAGTTAGTACTACATATTCGTTCTATATCAATACATAAATTTATGAAAAATAGTGGTCAGATCTTTTTTTTTATTCATAAATTTACAACGGCACTTTCATTTGAAATATCGCATAGCGTCAAGGTATTGTACATTTTTCAAATGGGTTACTTAATGGACACAGAGTTTACTGTCATAGAAACAGACTAGTGAGAATATTCTCTTTATGCACAGAGTTTACTTTATTAGGGACAGATTAGCAAGACTACTCTCTTCATGCACAGAGTTTACTTTCAAAGAGGCAGACTAGCAAGACTATTCTCTTTATGCAGAGTTTATTTTCATAGGGACAGATTAGCAAGACTATTGTCTTTATGCAGAATTTATTTTCATACGGACATACTAGCAAGAGACTACTACTACCCTTTATACACAGAGTTTACTTTCAAAGGGACAGGCAAGCATAACTATTCTTTTTATGCACTGAGTTTACTTTCATGAGACAGACTAGCAAATCTTTTCCCTTTATGCACAGAGTTTACCTTTTTAAAGGTACAGACTAGCAAGACATCATTATGCACAGAATTTACTTTCACAGGGACAGACTAGCAAGCGTATTCTCTATATGCACAGAGTTTATTTTCATAGGGACAGGCTAGCAAGCCCAAATGGAACAAACTGTATGCCCATGAAACTATCGACAGCCTCGTTCACAAAGACACTGGCTGAATAGAAGGAATTCCGTACTGACTCCGTTCTCACCGCGGCATGAGAATGCTCTTTACATTCGATATTCAAAAAAAGGACAACATCGATGTCTCTGTTGTCAACGGACAATTCTTTCGGCGATCAACAATGAAATTCCCCAAATAATTTTAAACTTTACGTCTTAAGCAACAAAGTCGAATTCATTATCTCAATTGTAGAATTGTATTGTTCCGTTTCGGTATGAATTGCGTCACCAAGTAAAAAGACAAAGCACGATCCGATTGTCGGGCTAATGATGAGCTAAAGTATTATTTTTAGAATTCGATAGTCGTCACTGTATATGGCTCATCGATTCTGCTTTTATGGAACCGGCCGGTAGTCGATATCGAGTCTACTATCGAATTGAGTTATCGATTCATCTACGTGGGTATTATTGTGGTTTTGATTATGTTATTGTAGAATTTATGTTTCGAATAATTCATCGTTGTTAATTTTAGTCAGAAGTGAAGTCGTAGTACAATAAAATTAAAGTAGAAGTGGTAAGAAAAAGGTGACTTAAGTAATTGTTATTAATTATAGAGGCAGAGATTAAAATACTATGAAAGGAATTTCTGCTAAAAGTTCACAATAAAAATAATTTCACTCGTAGCAAGTTCGTAGCGAACAAAAGACATCAACGCGCCGCAATCGACTTCTGTTGAAATCTCGTAGCTTAATAGCTCGAACCAAATTACTTTTTATATACATATAAATTTATTCATTTTATTATTAAATTATTCATTCAAACAAGAATTATTACAGATTTTAAAAAATACTAATATACACTAAAAAGTTGATTAAAAATTTCATAAAATCACAACCTTTAAGATTAAATAATACTAACATTTGTTAAAATTTCATTTTATTTGATACTATGAATATTTACTCATATACATACATATACATAGGGTATAGTAGTACTACCTTTACTAAAATTTCCATGAAAAGACTAAAGTCTGCGATTTGAAGGTAGGATATCAAAAGAAATGGAACACCTGGGTAATAAAATAATAATTGATATCATACTCCATATATGTTGGAGTAAATATTTTTATTCCATTAAACTGTACCCTTTATTTTGTTATTACTTAATGTCTCATTCGAAGATACTGTTAGGATGTGCGGTGCAAGTTTCCAAAATTTACAATTAGGCAAGAAAAATTACAAAATTTGTGACGCCCGTCAACCAGTGTGGTCAAGCCATTCATCCAAACACAAAACCATTTTTTGTTTCCACAAAAGTCCCTTGATATTGTGAGCAAACATCGGTTTGTCTATGGCCAGTTTGCACTCTATAACCTGACAATGACTCTGCGCGTCCCGCAGTTTTAAAGAAAGGAATCCAATTTCGTAAACAATGTGCTCCTAATATGTTTTGATGTTGACATTGTCGTCTGTTTGGTAGTTTACAGCCGTGAAATTAAAAAAGAATGACTTTGTTGCATTGTCTCATTATTCTATTATATTGATTGTGAAGACTCGTGCCTTAGTACCGTTACTAAGACTTATTTAGAATGATTCGACACAGTCTGAGACTTTCAGCTTTGCTGCGCTTTTGATGTAGCTTATTGTGTAATTTGCTTTAAATTTGGACTTGGGAACGTATTAGGAATTCCACTACATACCAATTTTCTGAAAAGTACAAAACTATTAACTTAACACAAGTCTGCATATTTTTTTTTAATTTTTCACATTATAAAGTATAAAAAACTAAAGTACTCTTTTTCACACTTTACAAAAATTAACGGAAGTAACTCAGTGAAGTAAAAGCACTATTTGTAAGAGAAAGGTATCGGGTTCGTACTCCACATCAGAGGCTCATCCCTTCTATCTGAGTTGGTAGCCTAATCTGCAGGCCTATTTGCTAACTTTTGACAACTACGGTGTACATCATTTTCATGGTAACTTCAATATTCATTACGGCTTCGGTATGAATGATTTTTTTTATTTAAGATATGAAAACCGTAATGGATGCTAAAGTGACAATCAAATCGTTGTACACCGAGTTAGCATATCGGCCTGCTGAACGAAGTAATTTTCATCGATGACTACTTGCTTCCGGGGTAGGAAAAAATTATGAGGTAATCTGCGCACTTGTAGAACTTTGTAAAGAAGTTTGTGAAATAGAGAAGGCGTATTATTAAACCAATCTATTATTTAAAAATATCATTGTATGCGTAACTTTTCTTACAAAGACGTTCAAAGAACAAACTTCTCTACAAGTCTTGCTCCAAAATATCGGTCAGAAATGTGAAATAAGCATAGTATTATTATTTTATTATTATTAAGTTTTTAAGAAATTTTTTTTAGAACTCTTTCTGTTTGTATACTAATTTGCAGCTGGCCAATTTCTATTTAAATTACAAAATATATATTCCTAAAATATTTTTATTGTGTACGAGTATTGAAAGGTACGAATTCAATTTTAACATCCTCCAACCAACTACATTACATTGATTTATTTCTACCGGGCAACATTAAAAAGAGAATAAATAGGTAATTACTTTCCACATAAACGGGCCCATTGGGGGATAGCGTGAACCCTCAGAACATATAACAAGGGAGAATTGCCGCGCTCTTTTAATACAACGAAAACAGGTGTCTCCAGATTTCTCCCACCACTGCCCAAACGCACACACTGGACTGTGTAAAAACAAAAGCCGTCGAGTGTAATAACACATGCAAACTCACGCAGTGATTGCCTGAAATGAAATACACGCACACTACTAAAAAGGCAATTTATTTTACATTTACGCTAGTGCGAGACAAACGTTAAAATGATGTTTTATCGATATCGATATAAAGAATTGAAGTGAATAAGAAGATTGAAGCCTGATGGGGTGTGGAGAGGAGGGCTCATAATTCATACTTCCATACTAATATTATAAAAAGAGGGAATATTTGATTGTTTGTTTGCATCGAATAGGCTTCGAAATTACTGAACCGATTTGAAAAAATCTTTCAGTTGTGAAACTACAGTATCCCCAAGTGTCATAGGCTATGTAAGTACCACGGGCGAAGCCGGGGCGGATTGCTAGTAATTGATACATATTAATTAGCTGTTTGCCCGTGACTTCGTCAGCGTAAATTAAAGCCTGTATTTTAACCTCAATTATAGCGTCTTTGGGAATAAGGAATAAATAAATACACAATAATTTTGCAAATCAAAATATTTATTTCCAATTTACTGCCCAGTAAAATGAAATGAATGAAATTTTTCTTGAAAATGTTCAGAACATATCGTATTTCTCTGGACAGGAAACCAGTTAGGACCTCTGCCCGTTGCATCTATCCATTTTTCTTTAAAAGTTGGGTTCTTAGGAAAACTGAAATAAGAAACCAAAACTATTATTTTTTTCAAACCATAATTATAGTTCGGTTGAAAAAACCGACTGAATACTGCATCAAAATCGGTTAAGCCTAACGCGAGATAATCGCGGACAAACATACATACAAACAGAAAGATCAAACTAAGAAACTTTAACTTCAAAAATAAATAATCTTTTTGAAGTCTAATTTTCAAAAATCTAATAATTATAAAAACATGCATTAAAAACCGGCCAAGTGCGAGTCGTACTCGCACATGAAGAGTTCCGTACCATTTTATTAATATCGAGCAAAAAACAGCAAAAAAATTACGTTTTTTGTATGGGAGCCCCCCTTTAATATTTATTTTGCTATAGTTTTAGTATTTGTTGTTATAGCGGCAACAGAAATACATCATCTGTAAAAATTTCAAGTGTCTAGCTATCACCGTTCATGAGATACAGCCTGGTGACAGATGGACAGACCCGTCCCGTGTTTACCCTTTAGGTACGGAACCCTAAAAAGTACCTATGTATTTTTATTATTATTTTCCGAAGTCATCTACAGTTGATACTAAATGTAGTACAGTTTCGGATATTTTATCGATAACCGCGTTACACTTGCACTTCCCTAACTTCCGACGCCAAGCAGCAACGGTATCAAACCCACAGCGTTTGATACATTGCGTCGTGATTTTGCGTGGTTTGAGTTAGTTGTCGTATTAAAAGTTCAATGTACAACTCACAAAAAATTTACTTCGACTTTGAATGAATCACGGGTCAACAAGCGAAAATATGGTTATTTGTTAAAATATTTGTTTTTTGATTCTTTTTATGAACAAAATGTGGTACTAACATGTGGTACGTGATTCCATTGTTCTTGTTGTTTTAAATTTCACTCCTATTCTTGCAAGTAACAACGCTACAAGTCGGCATTTTGAGGTTATTACGGGGCGACGGCGGTATTACGACTGACCGGCGGCGGGCAGCAATATTCGATTTCGGGCATATCGCGGCGACGCGGCCACGCCCCCTCTTCATATCTAGTCCTTTATATGATCTGAGCGTGAACCAGAGAGGCGGCGCGTAAGCCGGTAGCCGCAGGCGCACATAAACGCCGGCCGACCGCAAACAGCCGCATTTACGAGAATATAATACATGCGCCCATCCAGTACACGGAGGCTCTAATACACGCCAACCTACTTAATAACCAGAACGCGCGGAAGGCGTAACCCGGTGGCAATATACCGTCTCGCTCGACGACGCCCCGGGCGTGCGCCTAAGCGAGACGAACAACCACAAATTTATTGAAACGAAAAAAAAACTCAACTGCTACTGCACTCCGCGTCGCCTCCACAGAACTAGATACATTTTTCCACGTCGCCGTGTGAGAGCGAGAAGCCGTATAAATGTAGGTGGTGTGAAAGGGACAGATAGCGGTCTGCGAGTAGCGCTTGCAGTTAAACGGCCGGTCATGTGGGCGCTGCCGGTGTTGCGCACTCGCAGCTCGCAGCTACCTCGCGGCTGAGTTCCACGCTCACGCTGCGTCGTCCGGCTCGCTTAGCCCGTGTGACCTTTACTTGGTGAACTTAGGAAGCGTCGTCCGCTGTGAAACGTCCATTAGGCCCCCTTCGTCCCGCGCATCTCGGAGGATCCACCGCAGCAGCACCGGCATTGGAGCGAAAGGGATGGCTGGCGGTCGACGGTGCCGTGGTTAAAGGTATTCGTAGAATGCGTGATCTGTATCGGGCGGGCGCGGGGCGTGCGGGGTGCGGGGTACGTTCGGAAGCGGTGGCAGCTCCCATCGACTCCTGGGGTTATTCTTCCTCAGGCCACTGCTGCTCGAGCGACGTACCAGGCGAGCCAGTTTTTTCTGTCCACCGCAGCGCACGCCACACACTCGTTAAGCCAGTGCCAACACGAGAAGTCGCCACTAATAAATTACTGTTTTTTACTGCACTGGCAACAGTCACCGCCGCGCACTCGACTAATTTATACGTAAAAATAAACATTAATCAGCAACGCCGCAGTTGTTAGCGCCAAACAGTGAGTACTGCATCTGTTCTTATTTTCCACGATCTAATCACTGCCCTCTTAATTTCTCAATTCACTGTTTATATTTTTCAATCTATAAGTTAGAGACTTTGGGTGAATCTTCTTATTGGTGTTATTCATATTAGAATTGATTTAACAGGAGATTAAACTAAGAACGTAGTGATTAGATCCAAATTGTTTTTACTATTTTGTGTTGATTGTGCATGTTTACAATTTAATTAAATTTGGTAGATATGTGTGTTAAAGTAAAAATATTCTTTTCGCTTCCACTTATTAGGTAACGCAAAGTTTCTTAAAACTCAAACGACAAAACTTTCATAAAATTTATTTAACATATTTTTAATTTTCACACTTCGATTTTGTTATCAAATCAACATTAGACATAAACAAAACAAACAAACTTAACCAAATCGAGTAATATTTTACGACAAAATTTGATTCCAATTAACATTTCCATATACAATAAAGTAAAAATGCTTATAAATTACAAAGAATCGGTAAAAGGTTCCCAACCTCTCATGTCCTCAAACACACGTTATTTGAATAATCGTAGCTATTATAATGCAAATGGCCGTTAGCGCCTGGCTCGGCGCTATCCACAGAAAAAGGACGACAAAATATTGGATTTTTTCGACAAAATCACGAGCACCCGACTCCGTCCATTCACCGTCCAATAGTGACCATTTTATAACGATTTATGGTTTATTTAACAATAACAGAAGAATGGTCACAGAAAAAGTTCGAATTTAAAGAATCTTAATATGGCTTTGTTCGGTTTGTATTGCATGCATCATTAGGCACGATTTTTGACACTTTCGAGAGTTCCCGTGAGATTTGTGGACACTGGTTCTCCTTAATTGACTTCTTCTTATTTTTTGCACAATTCACAACTTTTCGGCTGTTATGAACAACTTTTAATTAGTTGTCAATTGTAAAAAAAAAAATATCTCCCTCTACTGAATAAAATAGAGAAGTTTTATTACATTTAATTTAATATTTTATGTACACATAGCTGCCTATTGTTATGACTATATTGAATTCAAGTATGTATTAATTCAAGGAATCAGTAACAAAGTATATTCTCCTGTTCAGCCTTCCACAGGTCAAGTTTCAAAGTTTTCTGATTTTCTACCAAATAAATGTTTTCTTAAATTTCACTTAACAAATAATTTAAATTGTGACAAAATCTCATCCTATTCCCTCATTTAAATAAATATGATTGCAACATAAAATTGTCAACACGCTTTAAAATTCATACGCTCTCAGAAACATGACTGTAAACATAAATGTTGAGCATTCGCAATGAATATTTAAACTGAACAAACACAACTGAACAAAACCTTATGTTTCGCTGCCCGTAACTTATTACTCATTCGTTGGCATATTTTCATGTTTTTTTTTCTCGTATGATGAGGTTCTATATGTATATTCTATAAATAGTAAAGGTAAGCGCGTTTCTTGCTGGTATTGTATTTTTTATCGCGTATCAGGATTGATATATTCTTTTTTGTAAAACATGCAGTCTAGACAGACTGAATTATGGTGAACAAATGAATATTAAAGATTTATAAAATGGATAAAATATCGTGTAGTTGATTATTGTTCGCAAAAATGACTTTGGAAGTAAATCAATAGTATAAATGGTGTAAAATAAATGTTTAATAATTTATTCAATGATTCTGTTAGCTTTCGAGCGCATCAAATTACTTTTATTATTAATAGTATATTGTTTTTCCAGTTCATGTTTGCATGTGAATTTCTTTCCCAAACTTCTTAATGCGTCAACTGATTTGGCCGTGACGTGGGAGCAAATCAAAAATCCTTACGACCCAGGTTACATTTAGGGTATAGTTTTTCTTGATGGGGGCTGTCGTGTTTAAAGTTTTAAAAAGTAAAATTAGCTTTAATATCACTATTTGTGACCTATAAACTTTATTCGCTCCTCAAATATTGACATACAACTTTTATAGTCTGGAGTTAAAAATAAATCTCTTCATAAAGGAATAAAAACTAAATACTTGTAGATTAAAAAAAATATCATTACTTTTTTAACAAAAAATAAAGAAACAGTAAGTAAGTTAAATGAAGGCAATACCAAAAAATAAAATTCTCAAATGTTTTTCAAACTTATATGTAACCGTTATGCATAGCAAGACATCGAAAAGTGTAATTTTTACGCAAATTAATGTACATTAATACGCGTGTCCGACCTTTTGTATTAAATCGTTATGATTAAATAAGGTAAACGACATAACTTGATTCTTGTGTCAGCCGAAGGCAGGAATTTACATCAGTAATTATCACTGAGCCAGAAGACATAGCCGGGGAGACAGAGAACCATTCCTCAAGTAATTTGTAGTTTATTTTTGTACTGCGACATTCAGATATAAGTTGCCGATTTAAAATTGGCGTGAGATTTAAACTGATGCATTTATTTTAAATGTTGATTAAATTTAATCACCATCTGATTTCAATTGATATTGATAGGACTGATCTAATGTTACTTAACAATTAAAATGTCAAACTGGAGTAAGAGATAATTCAAACAAAGTTTGTTCTAAAAATGTTGTAGTTCTAGAATTCAAAGTAGGTATATGAGGCAGCTTGAAAAATTGATACCAGTGTATGCCATTTACACACATGAAAAAAATAAGTCTAGAATAAGCCTATTTATGTCTTTAACTTGATGAAGCACGTAAAGCTTAAAATAAGTAATTACCTGGTAAGAACGCACACCGTGGATGTTTAATCACAATTATTTTAGAGCTTAGAGCTCTAAAATAAGAAATTAAGTGTGATTGCAAAAGCAGCCATAATTTTGTTAAGCCAATATTATTTTTGACTTCAGTTTATATCCTTATTTTTAACAATAAGTATTACCAGTCGATCAAGAAAATATTATCACATGTAATAATGTTTGTTGTTCATCATGATGACCACTGATCTTGTGTAAAGACACTCGAAGCAGTTTTCAGTAAGTGTTAAAAGACGCTCTTAAATTGATTCTTAGCTCCCGGCTTACGCGTAACACGGTGGCAGCCACGCGCCGCCCGCGCCTCGATATCTTGGTCCGCTGCAAATAAGGCAAATTATATTTAGGCGATGATATAATTTCAAATAACTACATTTTTTAGAGAATTTTAACGATATGCGTTCGTAAATGGACCGAGACGTTCTTTGTTTTTCAAATTTTTATTATTTTAGACATATAGTAGTTAGATCTGATGTCATCTAAATTAAATTGAATTGACCTTAGTCCATCTGAAATGTAAATTACAAATTAAATATTTAATTATTCATCGAAAGTGAGGAGATCCGTAGAAGAACAAAAGTCACCGACATAGCTCTGAGGATTAAGCTCTTTAAAATGTGCGGGAAATATAACGCGTAGAACCGATGGCCGATGGGAGAGGTTCTCAAATGACTACCACTTACCAGCAAGTACTTACAGCGTCGGACATCCACTGACTAGGTGTTCGGAAGACCTGACCAAGGTGGTAGGAATATGCTAGATGAAGGCCGTTTATAACTAGTCAGCAACCCTTTGTGGGGGGCTTTTTTCCAGCGATTGAATTCTTGCAGCAAATGGGATTCTATTTTGGATAGGTAAATCATTATATGTATCTCACTGAAAGTCACATTTTATAAACTAGATTATACGCTTTTTTAAATTCCTGCAAAATTATTTTGTAATGGTTTGAAAAAAAATCGCTAAAGATACATATCTACTAATGGTAAACTGAAACAAATTTTACTTTTACTTTGACACTTTTTTATTATAACCAGCCGGTAAATTGACAGCTAAAGGTAAAGAAAACCTTCTAAATCGCACCCGTCGCACGCATAATTCAAATTTTCAAATACCGAACGTGTCCACATTTCGGGAACGCGGAGGACTCGCTCCGGGGCGCCTCACCGCACGCCACTTTCTTTCAACTTTGCCGAACGCGACCGATCTCCTTTCCTAGGGTTGTTACCAGAGTCAACAAAACAAAAAACGTCATTCGTTACCATTAAAATATGTATACAATTATATTTTAATATGCGATAAAGAGAAGAAAATAGGTACTTACTTATTGTGAGATAAGTTGAAGGGTTTATCTCGCCAAAGACATATTATAATCGATAGATTATAATATTCTAAAAGAATATCTTTTTTGCATAGATAAGAAGAAGACTCTTCTTATCTATGCAAAAAAGATATTCTTTGCCAACCATGTAAAGAAGATATTCTTTGCCAACACTTTCTTATCCCATCGTGTTCTCAATTGCATTTTCTGCTAAAATACTTTTTAGCCCTTTATAAGGCAACGCATTAGTTACACATTACGTGATGTACTACTCTGTCAAGAAAGTACCCGGAAAAGATCAATCATACACAAAATGTTTGTTATTCATCCAATTTTATTTCATCACCTTCAAAGTATGCTCCTTCAGAAACGATACACTGACGCCAACGAATAATCCAAGCATCAAAACATTTTTTAAATGCTGTTTCCGGAATCGAGTTCAGTTGTCGTCGCGAATTCTCCTTTTTGTCTTCTACCGATTGAAAATGGGTGCTACGAGGTGGTAATTTGAGTTTAGGAAAAAGAAAGAAGTCAACTAGAGCCATATCTAGTGAATATGATGGTTACTCGATGGTATTTGCTGAGTGTTTGCTCAAAACTTCGTTCACAAATGGCCTTGTGCGAAGGCGCATTATTGCGGTGCAAAATCCAAGAATTTTCTTTCCACAAATCTGGCATTTTTCGTTGAATTTTCTCTCTTAATTACCATATAACGCTCAATTAATATAATATTTTTACTGTTGTTATCTTTCTCAAGTTGAATGAAGATTTTCAGTTGCAATTTCCTTCACTTTTGCGATGTTAACTTTAGTTGCAGACGTTGATGGCCTACCAGAGCTAGGCAAATCTTCTGTCACATCTCGACCGCTTTTGAATGCTTTTTACCACTCAAAAGCACACGTTTTTGATAAATTCGATTCACCGTAAGCCTTTTGTAACATTTAAAGTGACTCCGAATAAGTAATTCCATTGGCGATGCAAAATTTAAGACAAACACTTTGTTCGCTGTTTTTGTCCATTTAGAAATTCGCAATACACACTAGATATGATATAGCTAAAATAAGCACTGTGCTGAATATAAATAACAGATTCAACTCAAACTCCGCACTAAAATAAAAAACAGTTGTGCCAATCTAACAACAACAAAAAAACAAAAAAAATGTATTTGGAACCATAAACAAATCGCCCATTCCCGATACTTTTTTGACTGAATGTATGCCTAATACCATCCAATGTTTAACCCCTTTAGCTGCCTGACTTCATTGGTATATTGGATATAACGTAACATGTAATTCTTGTGCTTTTGTCCTTAAAAGCCCAATACGACATCTATTGGAAGAGAAAGAGCAGTCCTAACCTAAGCAAGAAACCAGAAGCATGAAACCAAAATTGATATGACTTCTGGTTTCTGTGTCAACCCTATTTGTCACTAAAGCGACTGTCACATATAAGTACTTGGTATTAACACATCGGGACCAAGTTTACGAGTGACGAAGTTGAATACGGAGACAATTATTATTTATAGTCCCGAAAGGGGTTTCAAATAAGTTCAATTTTCTGGTGCAACTGGACAAAAGGTTAAACTGATCGTCAGCAGGGAGCTAAGAATAATATTGACTGGGCGGCAGAGTAGGTATGTCACTAGTGCGAAATAAATAGCTTAGATACTTATTAAACATTAGCAATTTTCCCGGACTTACTCCGCGTTGTTATCTTGAAAATGGGTCTAATATTTTTGGAGCCTATTTATGGCAAACAATAAAATCTTTCCTCTTTATTATATTTAAATACTCGTAGATTGGAAAATTGAGTTTCGAACGGAGGTAAATTGGCATGAATAATTATTGTCGATATTTGCGTCACTGTAGTTTCTTAGGGACCTGTCATGATTATCCTTAGACTAATGATCGTCAAGTGCATTTAGGGTAACTTAAAAACACATAAGGTTCAATTTGAATAATAAACATGATAATGGATTGCTAGGCTCTCGCCCCGATGATATGAATACATTTTTTGGTCATTCCTTGGTCTACCAGCGTTTCCAAAAAATGTTGTTTAAGGCCAGCACAAAAAAAAGACAAAAATAATCCTTAACTTTGTCAATAGTAACCGCATTTTAAAACACACATGCTGTGTCCATAGACAGTGATACCTAATGATCACCTCACCATAAAGAGGCCCGCAATCATTTGTCACCTCTGGAATAAAAGAGTCCCGCTCTCACAGTGGAAAGCGGGCTTAAAACCATTTATAACAATATTGATCGAGGACATAGAATTCATTATACGGGCCCGTATTAATTTGTTTTTTTTTTTTTTGTTCGATTATGTAAACATTCCTTAGTCTATGATATTAAAATTGTTGTCGGCTCTGGCATTCCAGAGTTTTGGAGCACCGTACGATTAATTGTATTGTTGGATATACCATTATTATTATTGTTTGTTTAGAGACTTTACTTTATGTTATCAAAAGTTTTAATCAAATAATTTCTTTTTAATGTTAATGTTTATATGTGAAAATCGAATCTTGGTAGCTACTTAGAATCACTTCCTGATGTTCGATTCTTTTGAAATTCTTATGTCAATTGGATGATTATGCATCATCTTTGATGATTGATGATTTACATCATATTGATGTTAAAATCCACCTTCTCTTATTAATCTGTCTATTGCATTAAAAAAACAACTATTGCACAAACAAAAATATCCCATTGTATGTAATCTTATATAAATAGTTAACAGTATGTTTTAATTACTATCAAAATGAAATTGTTTCAAATAAGTTTTATATAACATGTGAAGATTTGTTATTGGCTCTAAAAGATTGTTAAATGTGTTTACTTACTGAAATTTAAAAATAAATAGTCAAAGAAACGCATAATTCGAAAAAAAAAATTCAATCTTTTAACACAAACATTAATAAATAAAATAAATATAGGTACATGGCAAATCACACAGCTTGAGCTAACCCCAAAGTAAGTTCAAGACTTGTGTTATGGGATACTAACTCAATGATACAATAATTTATAATAGATACTTATAACATCCAAGATTAAACAAAACAAAAAGTTAAACAATAAACAATCTGTTTTAGTGAAAAATGAAAAACACGGTTGTACTGGTTAGAATTCTTATGAAACTCCATGCATCCAAATCTTAATACCTACAAATATATTTATGGTGGTTTCCCGTACAAATTGACGGGGAACTGAATATTTTTGTATGGAAATAAAAAAATTGAGAGCACTGGTCCAAAAAGAAAAGTTGTTCTTTACGGGCTGAATCACCTTTTAAAGGGTCCAAAATGAACAATATTTCACCGTGTATATTATAATATTTCTTTAAAAACTTTTCAATCCTTTTTTGCGCAGTCATGGAAAGTTTGTGTCCACTGTTATCTAGGTAAATATTTCACAAATACTCAGTAGGTACTCACCAAACATATACTGCCTTATTATACAATTTCTGTCACATAACAGTTTGACACTACAGCACACAGGAAACTGGTGTTTGGACTAGATAAAGACAAAAGTTTCGGCTCTCTTATCTATAGGTAATCTCGGAGATAAAGGCATTCCTTTCTGGGATGTGTTAAATATCAACAAATAGAGTGCGACCATTCAAGGGTTGGCAAACATAGTCATCATAAATATTTTTTGTCGGTGTAGGATGCCGTGATTCTGTTTTCTTTAGTTGACGCTCACTTAAGCTCTTTCCTGCTTTTGTGTGTTTGTGGCTAACACTGGTGTCAGATTTTAGGTATATATTCTGCCTAAATGCATTCGACATAATATGATTGCCGCATCTAAAATAAACAGCTGGAATCGCCGGCTTAAGGTATTTTCAGAAGCTCGGAGTAGCTAGAGACATTTTTAAGTTACTTATGACCATCGACTAAGCGGGACGCTCGGGTTTGCTTACCGTCGGTCAGTAACCGTTATTAATGCGTATGTATTGTTTACATACGATGCCGATGCTTGTAAATAGCGAAAACATAGTAGTTTTGTACTATATGACTGTTAAATAACATTTTTATGTAGATTAAGATCTAAGACTATTACCTCTCTTCTACCACATCTTGTGCAATATTGCAACCCCGGCTGTAATACCTAATGTGGAATTGGTGGCAAATCACCCAGACTTGAAATTTTTGCCACATAGATAGTTTAAAGATAAAAAATAACAAAAGAGTATTCTCATTTTTTTAAACCGACCTTTCCTTATGTTTTCAAGCAAAAAATGCCTAAAATCTCTGATGTTTAAAAACTTCAAAGAACCAAGCCGTTTGTATAGAGTAATGAGAAATCCAAAAGTTACGAAACCCTTAAGATAACTAGTAACACATTTCTTTTGTATTCTTTGCGTAAACACAAATAGGTATGACTATTATCTCGAACAAAGCATAGCTTTTGCGCCTTTTGTGATTCTTAACACATGTTCAAGGTGCGGTGTGATAACTTATCACTAAAAGGCAGGGCAAGGCTTTCTGTACTTCCCCTTCTGTTAAGCGATAACATTCCAAGAACGTATTAACTCTTATCAATGCCATTGTACGAAAGCTGATACAATTTTTGTGATAATGGTAGTGCAATCCTTTGTTTTTAAAGAATTGTTCAATTTATTGCCATAATCCTCCTCATCTTTCAACTTTCATTTTTAATTTTCGTTATTTTTTGTTTTTATGTATTTTTATGTTTATTCTCAGTAGTTTTTAAATGAACCGATGTTATTATCACAATGTGTAATCATCCAGAAAAGGGTAATCATATGGACTACTGCGATACAAGCTATGCTTAGTGCAGGTCTAATGATAAATCAAGTGTTTCTATCATGTTATTAACTTTATGAAAATACCAATTTGTATATTTGCCATTTAATTAAATAAATATATTTGTATTTTTATCTGAGCATAATAGCCGCAAAAAGTGCACCTTAGGACATAAGTCTCCCCCAAGGATTTCTATCATTATAGGGTAGTTTTGCCATACTCACAATGCTTGTAAAAAGGGTTGGTAAGCGCAGTTTGTATGACTTTATCGATTACAACGCTGCTGCCCATCAAGACTGTATTTTAAGCGAGGGAAGGGAAGGAGTTTGTTTGATTTAAGGAAGAGAAAGTAGCAGCTCGGGATGCCGGGCGCGCGTACCCGACGCCATACCTGCAAATCCTGCAACCATCGGGCAGGCAGTTGAGGATGACACCCCTCACCATCTGAGTTCCCATTTCCCAATAACATTCATCCGGAGCCCGGGGTCCGTTATTATGATGATAGTTTTAATATGATTTGGCGAAGATTTTTACGGCCGGCCAGCTGCCTGACGCCAACCCTGCTTAGGTAGCTCAATAATCGCGGTCAAATTCCTGTGAAAATAAAGTACAACTATTTGCCAACACCAGGAATCGATCAAGGTACCCCTCGTGGTGCAAGCAGGCTTGATACCCATTGCACCAAGAAGTCAATCTGTGACTCACAAATTTACAATCATAAATTTGAACTAATTTTTAGGTAGGTAGGTAAAGTGATCGTGTGGGTGGAGTATAAATCATGATAAGAGATACGATATCGATAAAGTTTTTATTGTAAGTGATTCACAATTTTACGTTTAGCAGTTTTGGTGATATAAATTCGAGTGTAATTTGAATTAATGTTCATTGCCTGTGTAAAGTGCTTGCGCCTCATTCAGTTGTATCTTTTACTTGTTTAAAGCTTTTTTTAGATTTGTGAATACTTATTAATAATATTCGATTTTTAAATTGAAGTCTAAAATGGCTGGTGAGTTTTAAATTGCATATTTTCTTATTTAGTCTGCACTATTTTTCTCTAAAATATCTTTTTTCTAATTATTTTAAAGATTAACTTTTAGCTCACGAATCCATAGGCTAAATAAGGTGTTCAAAGTGGCTCTTTTAAACTAAATTCAGATTGACATTTCCAATAGAAGTGTATTATTTCTTTCTGTGGCTAGTGGTTCCGCAAGAGCCTTTAAATCGCAAAGTCCCAGGTTCGATCCCCGACCAATTCAGGATGGAAATTTTTCTTATATTTAATTTTAGTATTTCTCTTACTTATTTATTTTTCTTATAGTTAAAAGTATTCATCATAAAATATTCTTAAGTTAGTATCCTACGACACAATTTCACAACTTACTGTGTAGGCTCAATCTGTGAAATTTTGTCATTACATACACGTATATATTATTTACTATCTGTTACCCGCGGCTTCGCCCACGTAATATATAGCCTATGTCCTTCTCAGCACCCCAGCCTATGTGTATGCAAAATTTCATGATAATCGGTTCAGTAGATACGGCGTGAAAGCGTAACAAACAAACAAACAAACAAACAAACTCACTTTCGCATTTATAATATTAGTTGGGATGGGATTGGGATTTATTATATTATAGTCTGTGTTTCATTAGATTGTTACACCTACCTACAAAAAGGCTCTCATTCACCAATCGTTCCATTGACGGGTCATCTTATTTGTAAAGGCTATTTCGCGGTGTTTACTTTATAAACAAATAGGTACTTGTGGAAGCGCCATGGGGCGACGGGGCAGGTGATACCTGTGTTGTGTGCTAAGGAGTTAGACCTTTGTTGTGGTCAGATCTCGAGTTCTCAACAGCTGTTTGGAACGGTACTTTTTTTGTGAAGTTACATATTGCGGTGTTTTAACGTGTGTCCGAATGTGTGATCCTATGCATTTTCATTTAAGTTACAAGGTGTTCTTTGATGAAATGAGCTGTTATAATATCAAATTTTAAGTGAGTCAGTGCTATCTAAAATAAAAAAGTTGAGATGTAAAGCGATTTGCAATTGATTGAAATATAAATAATTTATACAAATAAATCTATATTTTTTCTGAAACTTCAAGTCTTTACAAGTTTTAACTTACTTTTTAAAATTATTATCTAATCACAATATTATCCGTGCCACCCCTCAGCTCTTCAATATGAACAACTTTTTTTTCTGTGGTCCTTATTCTGGAATTTTTTCGGAGTCACCCGATTATAGGGTTTTAATAACTATATTGTACGTCATTCTAAAGTCAACAATTTATCAACCATACAAGGCAACGTGTGTACATTTCGTGAACACAGATTCACCTAGCATATTTCATTGTCCGTGTCTTCTAACCGATCATGTACAGTCGTACATAATAATAACGTTCGGCCGCATGCTCGCATCGTCCCACGAGAAAGCCGCGAGCGATAGAAAGTCCCACCCACGCGTTCACGAGCGTAAATAAAAAAATTGTGTTCGTTTTTTAAACTTCAGCGGCTGCCGTGTTACGCGCCACGCCCCTTGGCCTGATTGGCGCACGGTAGCTCGATTATTTTTTGTATGATTGATGTTATCAATTAGATTTGAAAATTACTTCGAGTTACGTTGTTAGACTGTTTACATTATTTTTATAAATACATTCGAATGGATTACATATGGGGTTCTAATTTTAAAATGAAATTTGCATAGATTGACTATTTCTTTGCAATTAATATCTTCTGTGCGTTGTGTTAGGCTAAAGAAATAATAATTTGTTCATCAATTCGAACGTGAGTTATGAGACTAACCCAAAAATGCGAGGAAAGTAGTCCAATGAGTTATATGTCTTATCCGTCATCACTACATATTATAAAACAAAGTCCTCCGCCGCGTCTGTCTGTCTGTCTGTCTGTTTGCGATAAACTCAAAAACTAATCCACGGATTTTCCATACGGTTTTCACCAATAGATAGAGTGACTCACGAGGAAGGTTTTAAGGTATAATACATGCCCGGGCGCAGCCGGGTAGGGCTGCTAGTGTTATCCATAAAACGGTCAGTGAGTTGGGTGAACACAAGTGTCATAGAAATATATTGAGCTTCGTTCTTCAGAAGGCACGTTAAGTAGTAGTTCCCGGCTGTCAGCATTGATTGATGCTTATCCAGGGTGTAAATATACCCCGGAAATTCCCTTGAAGGGGTAACTCAGTCTGTTAATATAAACAACTATTAATAGGGGAACGCCCATAAAAGTGTTGACATCTTACAATTCGCCCGCCCAGCTGTAAACTTTTGTATGGAAATGTCAATTTTTTTTAGTTCATTGATAATTGGTCCCATAAGATATATTTTTTTTATATTGATGGGCTGAGTAACCCCTCAAAGAAAATGGCGAGGATAAATTAAGTTGACAGCTTAATAAATCTAACATCGGTGTCAACAATACAATCTTACCCATCACTCCTAAACCAATTTCATTCTCAGATGCGGGGTTAAGGCATACAATTCTTTAATTGTCATACAAGTACATTTCTGCTTGATAAACAAAACTCTCCTGACTAGCGTTGTAGATATTAACATTAATTGACTCTATCCCATGGACGCTTATAGAGAATTTATTATTCACACGTACATTTATGAATACGAAATATTATTTTATAGCTTCGTATCTAATAACTACTGTGGCTTTATGATTATTCAATGAAGGGGTCGGAATAGAGGTGAAGTTATGTCTCAATTTTAGGTTACGAGTTACATCAGTGCAGGCGCAGGCAGGCACTACTTGAAATTTCATGAAGAACTTATTTGTTCGTGATCATACATACAGAGGAATGATCGTGAACAAATTTTAATAATAATTTTTATGTAAAAGTTGCTTTGTTTGAAACCAAGTTTAAGTTATTGCCAATTTAGTGTTTTGATTTGCCATTTGTATGGCGAAATAAGATGTTTGTTTTGGCATTCCTAGACTATAAAATCCATGCATTTTATTGAACTATGAAATAGCCTAATATAATAACCCTTTCCAGCGATACAAATATTTATAAAAGTAACTTATTTTTCCGCTTAACAAACATCAAATCGACTAGAAATTTTAAAAATAACTGATGCGGAAAAACTGTTACTGAAAAGCGGTTACATATTCTGCTTGCATCTACGCGTTATTATTTGTACCTCCGCTTGATGATTGGACGCTGCGTAAACCAGTAGCCGTTGCCGCAAGTATATTATGTAGTTCACTGTACATGCTTCTGTGGCTACTGAGAGGGCCGCCCCGCCCTCCCTGAGGGCTACGTGAGAGGGGAGTGCTACTGTGTACGCATTATGTGCTTTGAGTCAGTGCGTGTGTGTTTTTATTTGTTCAGTCGTCGATTACCGCGAGTATGCAATTTGCTGTAGGGATTAAATTGTTTTTGAATTTAAATAAGGATATCTCTGGTTAACTTAGAGTTTTTAAGCTTTTGGGGATAATGCTTCAATATAATGGTACATATACTTTTATCAGACATTAAAATGACTTGCCAGGAAATAAGATGCGACATGTTTACAATAAGATGTGTTCTTTTGAGTTCAGAATATAATCAAAATTTGGTTGTATTCGCAACATGGTATCATACATACACTGCAGTCAATATTGTTTTATCACTATAGATGGGACAGTAGATACTTAGCACCAACTGTTTCTTTTTCCTCAAAGGGTGTATAAGTTGACCGCGGGAATGTGCAAAGATCAAAGGAATCTTGTCATTACGCAATGCGATTAGCAACTCAGTATTTTCTTCAATTATTTACACGCTCACCAAAACACTAAACGTGACCTTTTGTAATGTTTTCTTATGCTTTCGCGATTGTTACAAATTTAAACAAAATTATTTTAATACGGTTTTTATCGCGTTTATTACATTATTTATACACCTAACGTTTCGAGCACTTTACAGTGTTCGTGGTCGCAGGTAGACTAAGTTGACATTTGTCTAGTATTTTATAAGAACTGCAAAATCTACCGCCTAAAATATTTATTGATAACGTTCCGGATGTACGCAGTATTCCTTCGTGAGGCTCCTCGGCCTCGGCCTCGGCCTCATGAAGCATTCTTGGCAATTCAGCACCTTTTGTGTCTTGTGGCCTTGGGCTTTGTTTACCCTGTAAGGGATAAAAACGTGATTATATGTATATTCCCTAATGTAGAATTGATTAATATAAACTTTGCTGACTGTATTAAGTACCTTTTTATAGGGTGTAGTTTTAATGTTGAATTAGTGTACTCTTCGTAAGGAGTCATATATAATATAAGCCGTATTCATATTAATTTCTATATTGATTTATTTTTCGTCCAAAATCTCTGAGAGCGGCCATGACACCATCCCAAATCGATGTATCGATCCGAAACGAACTCACGATCCGATTTGAATAAAATTATTATGAGCATTGTTCACTCTCTCATTTCAACACGGATTTCTGTTTATCATTCTATTTGACATTTTTACAGACAATGCCCTCTCTCTCCCACTGATTGTATCTCTGTTGAAAGGAAAGGGATGAAACGCAATTGTTGGCTTGTCTTTTAATTTTAAAATATGTGGTATGAGCTGAATCACGCTTTTATAATTACCGTATTTGTGGTTATGAATAAATATTTACTAACAAATTGTTTTATTAATTTAATAAGAGATAGGAATGTGATTAATCCTATTGAACATTGTTAGACAATATTTTTTTGAATTAAATACAAAATTTTATTTATTTTGATATTGTAACCTAACTTTTAAATGCTCTAAATTTGTTAATCGGGAACGAATCTTTGTAAATCCCATTTTGGGCGCTACTAAAGTTGATAGGTTCAGAATATACAAATTTCTATACGAAATGGTATGATGAAGTATTGTTTAATTCGTAAACGGAACTTTCTAAAACTATATCGGACAATAATCACTAAATCGTTCGCACTTCCATCGGACCGTTTACCGCAATCTTTGAGACCGTAACTATATAGGTTCGTAACGAACATAATAATAACAATTTAAATCCAAGCTGCGCTAAGACGGGCCAAATTATAATATACAAATGAGCGAGCGAGCAGAAATACCAAAACAGTTTATGTCTCGCGCGTTCCCACAGGAACGTTATGCGGCGCGACAGGAACAGCGCCGGCCGTGGAGTAGGTTTCATTTACATAGTTTTTTCTTTTAAATAATTGTAATTAATTGCGGTTTTGGTTTTTGCTTTATCAAATTACTCAATGACATGTATTAAAAATAATTATTTTAATAATACATTTAAAATAGTTTAACTTCAAGTAAAAAAAACAAAGTCATTTATTTTTTTAATAAAATTTTTATTTATTCCTGCATTCGTTTACTACCTTTTATTTTATTTATAACGGCTTTAATATATAAAAAGTAAAAAACCAATATTTAATTAAACACGGTTAAAAATGTTACGACGGAATAGAAAAGCTTAATTAAATTTGTGAACTCGGTGAAGGTGAAGACGTTTAATGAGTTTTGTTTTAAGAAAATAAAAACATCAATTATTAAGACACTTATTAACCCTCGTTCAGGCAAGATAAGTTAACCATCCACCAAAGTCCGATGTCAGTGGTTTGTTAGATTGAAGTTTCCATGAAGTGTGATGAATTTAAATAGAGTGTTGACGCATAGTTATTAACGGGAAGGTGGAGTAGCAGCTTGCCCACCCATTTTTAAAGGATCATTGAGTGAACTCAGCGAATTCATATTAAATTATTATGAGTACCTATTTCCTTCAGCATTTTTTTACATATTAGTTACATTTGAAACACGTTTTACATAAATCTATTTAGTTTTAAGCGCACCACATTATAAATAGTTTACATAGATTAAAGCGAAATCATTTTAAAAAGTTTCTACTCCACACGTCTCTTCGTTCTACAAGTAACCAAGTATTTGTAAGCTGGCTGATATATTGGGGCCTTTGGCCGAGTAGCCCCCGGCGAGACTGAGCTCGTCTGCCTATGTAACATTACGTTCCTGCGCTATGTCGTCCCGATTGCTTAGGCTTTTACACTATTACCTATGAGTGTACAGTATTTTTGTTGAATATGTTATAGCCAACGTTGCTTATTAAGTAACGTTTGAAACATATTTTATCTATGTAGCTTTAAGCGCAAAACATTATAATTTACATGGATTAAAGCGCAATAATTAAAAAGTTTCTACTCCACATCTCTCGCCGTTCTACAAGCAACCAAGTATCTGTGAGTTGGCTGATATATTGGAGCCTTCGGCCGAGTAGCCCCCGGCGACACTGAGCTCGTCTGACTATGTAGCATTATGTTCCTGCGCTATGTCGTCCCGATTGCTTAGGCTTTTATACTATTAACTATGGGTGTACTTATATGCTTTAGAAATAATAGTATCTTTACTGAAATTATCTGATAAAATAACTTACAAAATTATTTAATAGTTACAGCATTATTAAACTAGTATGTAGCTTGTATGATACCGATTTGTCAGACTTTTACAAGACGTTTAAAAGATACTGTATTACTTAAATAAAAGTAATCTTAGTAATAGGTAATACGATTTCGGTTTTAAATCGATGACTTGATAAGTGATGTTTTGCATTTTTGTCTACTTATCTACGTCATAAACAAATATCTAGTTTGTGGATCTTAAATTCTTATATTTTCGAATAAAAAAAAACCTCAATTGCCCTAGCTTTAAAAACAATCTAAGGACGCTTGGGTTTTTGAGACTAAAAATACCATAATTGTCAAAATCCATCCAGTCATTTAAATAATAAAGAAATTTACAAACATACCATACAGAAACGCGCAAAACACAGAAACCATTTTGTCAGTCGGTTAAAAATATGTACGATAGAGACTTAAATCTCTAACGTGGTTAGTAATGACTACTCAGTTAACTAAATTTATAGCTTTTTATAAATTGTGCCGTGTGGTTCCCGGCAGAGTAGGATAGGACCACTCCAAGTCTTCCTGTGGATGTCGTAGAAGGCGACTTAGGAAACACAATCTAAACAAAGCTTGCAAACATCAAACAGGTCTCTCCAACCCGTCTGGCCAGCGTGGAGTGTATAGGCCAAATCCTCTGACTGCCCTGGCTTACTAGGTGGCTCTGGTAGTATAGAGAGGATCATGCTTCTGCAGTGGAGACTAAATAAGAACTGATGGATAGCTTTTCATAACAGCCTGGACATGATGGGCGATCTTATTATATATTTATACATTATTAGCATATAAGTATAGATGATACGTTGTCTAAGAATGCAAAGGATTCAAATACCTACCATTGCTCAATTAAACACAAAAGCGTTTAACACATCGACAAATTCCTAGAAATCCAAACGAATGCCGAAACGATTCACGCTGATGCAGCAATTCGGGATCATTGAAAGGCGCACAATGGACTCAATAGACCATAATAGACCGTATTAGGCTGGCATAAAGCCAATGACACGACTTGATAAATATTGAGTTTTACAAAGCCTTTGATGTCCCTTTTCGGCTATTTTGTCAGTATGATCTGGCCTTTATGAACTTTCTGATCTTTTGATGATACTAGTAAGTTTTGTTAAATTATTTAACGCATTAATAAAAACGCTCCAGGCAGTTAATATTAAATATGGATATCTGAAACAAAAGCGCCTAGCATGGGCACCAGTTCTCCACAATTCTCATTTTGCAAAAACTAGTACTATACAGTAGTACGAATTCTGTACAGCCAAGGCTATTGTTTTTTATTTTTATTGTGGAGAACAAAAAAATAAAGAAATTGATTGATTAAAGAAATTGATTGATTGATTAAAAAGATTGTTATGTAACTTTTTTTTTCACTTGTCATAAGTCGAAAAAAAATCATAACAATCTTACCTTCCAAAAATACTTTAAAATTATCTAATACACAGATAATACACGTCCCAGAGTATAAACCTGATACCCACTCTATCTATTCCACAGGCACATAATACTCCAATACTTATGAGTCTTTACTAAAATTATTATTATACAACAAGTGTCTAAAAGTGGCTTACATCCTGCAATATTTCGTTAATGCATCTACTTTTTGAGGTATAGAGTCTGTCACAAAAGGGTCCCGTACGCCAAATCGAATACCATATAATCGATAATTCAATGATTAATAACTTAATATCAGCGCATCAAAACGTGTAATATTGTAAATTGTTCACATTGTTCTCTATTTCATGCTGCTCTGGAAATAGAAAAGAAATAAAAGGGAAATACATAGAAAGTACTAGTTGCTTCTCTTCCCACGCAGACTAAAGCCAGCCGAGAGAGAAGACGAAAATCTCAGCAATTATGTCAATAGGTGATGCAGCTAGTCTCCCATCTCTATTATAATCAATAGTTAAATGATTAATAACTTAATACCAGAGAAACTTAAAAATAAAAAGTTAATTTCATAAGAAGCCATGTCCTTTAAGACAACTAAGTTAAGTACTTTTGTTCAAATGTCCAATAAAGTCCAAGCAAAAGCAATTGAGGCAAGCCATACCTTTCAATAACGTAAAGTTAAGGAGCTCACAGTAAAATAACTTCCATTCCGCAATCATCACTGATGCAATTCTTGTCATAAATTAGAAGTAGTATAGATATTTCGCTTGGCACAGCAGACTTGTGATGTACATGGTAATCTGTAGATTGAAACTTTAATTAATATCTAATACGATCTTTATAAGGACTTAAAACTGATTTCAATAAATTTTTTACTATTCTTAAAAGAATATTTTATTGAACTCATCGAAGCGTTTTCACTTTTTATACAAAAGTCGGAATAAAAGTTGATATGGTTATTAAATTAATTTCCACATATATTGTTTCTTCACTGGGCCGTTTATTTTGTACTTCGGAAGATATGTCAATTGTTAAGCCACCTGATCTAGTTACCATCTTTAGATGAGAGTCGTTAAACCATGGCTAAGATTGATACTGGGAATAAGATTTTCGGCTATACCTACAGATTATACATCGGAACATGTTCGTTATGTAATCCTCTACCCAGTAGTAGTTGACGGTTGAAGTAAGTGCTTTCAGAAGCTTTTTTTCTGTATTCTTAATGTTTTGTGTTCTTGCACAACAGACAGCAGACAGTATCACAGCAGCAATTAAAATTAACGATTCTCAAATAAAATTAAAGTGAACACTATATCTTACTAACTTTGTATCTGCATTATTCATACGTTCTGAATAGGACGGAATTAACCCTGTGCACTAAAGGCGGGTATTTAATGGATTTGATGGTACGTAGTAATAAGTACTTGTAAGTAATAAAGAAGTAGAAACTTCGGATCATATTGTAAATGTCACATTGTACACTATTTTATTCTACTCTTGACATAATCGAAATAAATGAAAGGAAAATACATAGAGTGTGTCAGTTGGTTCTCTTCCCGCGCCGGCAGTAAAAGCCAGCCGAGGGAGAGGGCGAAAAGGAATCATGTCAATAGGTGATGCGGCTAGCGACCCATCACTATTTTTATTCAGTATTCCGCCTACAGCTCACAAATACGCTTAACGTGGCGTTTTAGAGTAAGACCTTAAAAAGCCACGCCGCAGCCTTTAGGTAGCTGATCGATAAATTGCTTTGAGTTATTGTTCTCAATCATTTCAACTGCAAGAAGTTCATATTACTTCTCAAAGATTTCCTAAAATTTGGCATCTTTTCATTATATTCTATAACCCGCCGTTACTCGCGTCAAATTTCATGACACAAACCGTCGCGTCTGGGTCTATTAGACCCAAAGTTAATTGTTATATTATTATAATCAAACAAAACGGAATATAGGTTTTACTGTAAATTAAATCAAAAGAAGGTAATAAAACTATGCTGGAATCACAATGTGGTATATCATTATGTAGTTATTCTTAACATTACAACAGTTTGAAATATAGTCAACTTAATCTCAGTTTTTTGGTGTTTAGGAACAATTACCACAGATATTTATTTTATATTTTAATATTAATGAAAATAAACATTATTATTATAAACACTAATAAACTTCCTCTTAAACAACATAAAAAAATTAAACTTTTTATATAAAGAAAAAAATTTCAGGCAGCCTTTAAAGTCAACATAAATTTACTTCTCAAATTACTTCTTATTCATACTAATTCGTCTTATAATGCAGCCGTTTTTTTAATTCGTAGTCATATGTTGATTATAATTAATAATATTATAAAGAGAATAGATTTGAGTATTTGTTTGTTTGTTTCCATTATTATCTGCCGATGATATATTTCATAATTGCTAGTTAACATAAAACAATAACGAATCCCAAGCTCATTGTGATCCCCAGCCAATGCTGATTTCTGTGACTACTCATGCTTAGAGCATTACTATGTCTTTTATTATGTGGTAAAATTTAATTACTGCGACTGCAGCCGGCAATGTTACGGCTGCCATTTGATCTCGGTTCAATAGTTCAATGCATGAGCATCCACGTTTAGCTCTTTATACCGCAGGATTTGGAATTGTCAATGAATCATGTTTCAGATTTTTGGATGAATCTAAAGTGTGTACGCAGCAGAATTGAGGTAGTACCTATTTACGTATGATGGCGGAATTTTCATACAGTTTGCTATATATTTATAACTAACCTTATTCCTTTGCATTCTTGAAATCGAAACTGAAACTCTTGATTTATAGGATGTTGGTAATTAAAAAGAAGAATGCCTTACAAATAAATAAATTTAATAAGAATATATCGGAATAGCATAGTAGATGTATAAAAAATACCTATAAAAATTGTATTATCAGAATCGCAGTAAACGAACACAGTAGAACATACAGGATTTGGGTAGTATTTACGTAATAATGACGGAATTTTCATACAATTTGCTATATGAAAATTTCATACAGATGTATATAAAACATATTCAATTTATTTTATCTTCGAACTATAAAAGTCACTTTTTTATTTTCATATAGGATGATAGCTAGCAGAGCAGCCTCGGCTGCACCCGGGAATATGTTATACTTATAAACCTTTCTCATGAATCACTCTATCTATTGCTGAAAACTGCATTAAAATGTGTTGCTAAGCGAACAGACAGCGGTAGTAACATACTATGTAAGGGTAAAGATTAAAACGGAGAAAGCGTTAAAATAAAATAAATTAATCTTATTTCACATTTTTATTATTAGTTATGTTATGTCATTGATTTTAATTGAAGAATAAGTTTAATCCAGAGGATGTTCAACTTATTCTTCTGTGGTGAAATTCACCCTAAATGGCATTCTTGGTAAAACGCAATTTATAACTGCAGGCGCAACATCTGCAATCTGAGAGTGTAAACGCACCCTGTTTTTCATATACAATACATAAACATGATTTCTCCTGCCATTACTGTCTTGCTAATCATTGTAACAGCCATATTAAGTACTAAACGAGTAGGACAATGTAACAACTATGTTGCTAACAATCAAATCCGACTTTAGTAGAACAAAACCTATTGTGTTGATTTGTGGAATTTTGCAATATTATGTTTGAAGTGGCAGTTTTTGTGTGCAATTATTATGCAGCCTTTGTACTTGTAATATTGTACATGTAGGTGCGAGATCGTACAATGTTGTTAATGAACCAAAATGACCAATAATGTGTATAAAAACGTTATAAGGATTTAGTGGTGAAATACTGTTGTTGTTAAAGTAGTTTGTAGTTAATTCTTTGCTGAGATATTAGTTTGTTCTTGCTTTATAACTTTCTTGTTCCTTGTGCACAGTGAAACCCTACTGAACAACAACAAAAACAATTAATAATTTAGTTTATCTGTGGTGTCCCACTGAGATCCTGAAAAAGATGGTCGAAAAAGGTGTAGATGAGCATCATCAGAAACTATTTTTATAAGACAACAGAAACAGTGTTTCAGAATAGTGTGATAGGTTTGATGGGCTTGATAGGCCAGTGGGTGTAAGCATTATTAGTGTTTACGCATGTTAAGCAACCCTAGACGCAGTCTGCACTCGGATGACTGACCGCAAGTGGCATAAAAACATCTCAAACTCCTTCGTGCTTTGGGAGGCACGTTAAGCTGTTAGTACTTACTTTCAGTTGTGAGTATGTCAGATGCCTCCAGGCACCTTGAAAAATCTGTCACCAGTATTTGCCACTTACACACATGAAAAAGAAACGACAGTGTAGTGTATTCGTAGAACATTGTTTTAATGTGTTATTTAAAGCTAACCTTTTAAATAAAGCTTTAAAGGCTATCCGACAAAGCGTTCCTTGCTTCATACCTGGTGTATTCTAACTTCTTTACTTCTGATGAGTAACAGAACGGTGCCACGTTTGTTTTGGATTGCCCAACACTAGGCAAGCGAATGCCTGGTGTTGAGTATACGGTAATACTTATGTTATCGTTATTTTCCTATTTTGTACTTACTACTTTATTGTCGGTAAACTTTAGGTACCTTTGCAAAATACTAACCGTTCACCGAAATGCTATGTTCCGATAGTATTAAAAGTATTGTTTTTTCATTACTCATTGCATTGTATTAACTACGTAGGTCATTGCGTAAAGCAAAATTTTCTTAGAAAATAAACCACATTACCATTGCTAATTCTGTACATTGATTTCTACCGTGTTAATGCGAGGCGTTCCGTGAAAATGTCATGTCAATAGTTCAAGGGAGGCGACTCTGACTCATAAGCGTATTTTGTTGAAGAATGGTCTTAAGATCGAGTCTTGAGTTGCGGTCGATGTGACTCATAAGATCCGTTTGGACTAATTTTAATAAGCTACGACTATATAAGTAATGAACTAGACTCATCTCTTGTAGTATGAGTCTTTTGTGAACGGAGTGAATGGAAAAGTTAAGAATTCGTAGAAAATATTTACGAAGTTTTTTGTGGTGTTCTGGATCAGCAAAATGATGGAAATAATGGTAACGAACGGAAGTAAATTTGATAACAAATAAATAAATATTGAAATGATTGTGAAATTATGTGTTCCTATTCTCGCAAACACGAGTTTAAGTTTGCTCTGACCTTATGGTCAAACAAATCAATGGAGCAATTTAATTTGGAAAATACCTTTTTGAAATTTGATGCTTATTTGTAACAACTAAAAATATGTGATATATTCTTCTGGGATGTAGCAAACTTCTTGGGTATTATAATAAACAATCCATAAGATAATTACGGATGGGTAAATTGCAAACAAAAACTAATTATTTGCAAATGAAAACACTGTCGCCTATTAAGATATAGCCCATTAAAGGAATGAATACTATTTTCAATAGATTTTAACGTCCTCAAAATCTCAAGTGTAAAAAAAGAAGATGTATGAATTGAATATATCTCAGGTTTAAAGTGAATACTTTATTACCTCGCAGGGTGCACTCTGAGCCATTTAAGTGCAACATAACTTTTACTTTGTGCTTTTGGCGGGATCCGTCTTAACCTCAAAAGAATCTCGTGAACGTAAAAGATGCTTATCAATAGAATTTAAGTGGAATTCTTCATCCACAAAAGGAGTATGGACTAATATGGTTCAAGTTTTTGCGACGTCTTGCGTGTCTACTGGCCGTCGTGATGATACTTTTATGATTAAGTTTGTTGATTGTTGCTATGCAGTAGTGACGTATTGCTCCTTAAGTAACTTTAGTATTCAAACAAAAACTAACGAATTAAAGACGAAAACGCCGAACGTTGCCGATTTTGCAAAAAGCAATTTATGACAACTTTTTAAACATACGATTTAATTGATTGATAACTATAGGATTCTTGCAGTAGGTAAGCTACCATAGGAAATCATGATGATGACAACTTTATTAAGAATTTTTCTTTTTGCAAATGTACGAGTATTTGTTATGTTGAAATAACTTAAAAATAATACACATAGAGAGTTGCTTCTAAAAACTTTTTAAAAAAGCTTCGTTTGTCATACCCTGTTGTTTTCATAAATGATTTATTTTTTGTTAGGTCTATCACATTAAATATTTTTTTATAGACTAGTTTATAGACTAGTTAATATCATGTGTGGATACATAAATAATTGTTTTATCAAGTAGTTAGTCATGCATGGTTATCGCGAAATTTACGCGTCTAAGACAAAACAAAACTCACCATGAGTCAACCAAAAGTAATTGTTAACTAACACACCTAATTATCAAGAAGTTATGATCGTGCATGTTAGAATTTGCTCATGAATACCTACTCATTAAATAATAATATAGCACTTGTTGTTCTTCAATTCGTGACGACCGTTGCGGATCCAAATGCGCTAGTGTGCTGTTAAGAGACTATAAAACTCCTCATAAGTGCCGCTACACGCTAGTTCCAAGAGCTGAACTTTATTATATCTTTAACTGTTTGAATAGTTTGTGAAAACGTGGACAAAATAATGATGGTACAGAATTGATACGTGCTGTGTCTGCTTTAGGGTCGGAAAGATTACACACAATTGTCTTGAGCCCTTAAAAGGAGTTACGGTAATTAATACATTGCACAAACTGGCGTGGTAATGAGTTTCATGTAAGAATAATAATATAATTATTTGGTTACTTCTCACGGGCTATTTAAAAGTATTTGTGTTATAATTACTATTACTAAAATAAACTTTATGGTTATTAATGTTAGTGCTGACCCGACCGCGTCCTTGCTATTCAAAATATCAGTATCCTGTTTTGTGATTACATATTTCAGTATTTGTGAATATATTTCATAAGACATATCAGTAAATTGCTATCTTGTTTTCTACTTAAACCAATAGGTATATATTAGACAAATCAGTCAACAATTTTTTTTTTCAAAATACATACTTTAAGCATTTTATACTATTAAAACTAAACAAGTGTGACATGTTTTTCTAGAATATAGCAAATTCCTAAGGGATTCCTAAGAGATTCTCGGGTGCGTTAATTACATACATAAGTTTATTCTCCATGAATGATTACACTCTCATCTATTTTAAAGTTCTCTAAATTTGTACTTATATATTAGAAAAAATAAATGTGTCCAACATCACACAGTTTATACTAAAAGGGAAGTACTCATATTGATAAGTATAAATTGTGCTTCTATACTTTCCTTATTTTATGTTTTCGTGCTGAATCGATCAACTTTCATAGTTATTTATGAGCTTATTTTATATATAAGCCAATACCTAGCTCGTTTGTATTTACGTGCGCAATCCTCAATTAATTTAATTAAATTTTATTGAGCAATTCCTTTATTTTAGATCTCATATAATTTTGGATGTGAACCAATGATAAATGTGCATTATTTGCAATAATTTAAAGTATCTATAGTAAAATCATTTTGAATAAGGATGTGAATATTTCTAAATGATAGAACTCGAAAGTAATCAGATATATTTTTGTCGATTAGTAGAAGTAGACGGTTTTTATTGACATGATTGCTTATAATATAATCGCCCATACCCTCGACTGGCTTCTACTACTACGCTACAAGAGAAGCAGTTGCTACGGCGGTTTTTGAGATATGTATTCAGGTAAACATAGAGTAATATTCCATGGCCTGGAGACCAGTCACATAACCCGACCGTAGAAACATTCTATGTTTTTTTTCGTAAATACCAGACTTTTTAAAAATAAAACGCTCTCTGGAAAAGAAAAGGAAAAACTCTCGGTTAGGTACGTAGCGTATGCTATTCCTACTTCACACAGAACTCAATCAGATATTACGAAATTCCAATCAATAAATAAATTTCAACGCGAGTACAGAGTTCGCCCCAGGTCAGTAATGACAGAAGCCGAAAATCATCATCAATTTACAAGCAGTACCGGTGCCGAAATAAGTGGGGGTCGTGTGTGTTTCGTGAGTGAAACCCACGGTAGCGCCTCAAGCCAGCGGCGGCTTCCCACCGACACGCCATGGAAAGTACGGTACAATTTCCATCCGTTTATTAATTTATCATTTACTGTACTTGAAAATTTAATTTGGGAACAGACAAAACCATAAAATGTCGCTAATAAACAAACACTAGCCGCCAGTGATTATGTCTGATCATCATCATCGGGTCTTTGTTAGTCTCCACTGCAGGAGCACGACTCTCTCTTTACTAACAGAGCCTGATATTAGCCAGAGGCTCTGGCTAATATCAGGCTCTCAGAGAATTTGGCCTTCACTATCCACGCTGCCTGAACGAGTTGAAGAGTTCTCTTTGATGTTTATAAGCTTAGTTTAGCTCGTGTTTCCTAAGTAATCTTCTACGATATCCATGGGAAGGCTTGGAGGCAACGAGAGAGAGAAAATTATTAGATTTACCTACTAATCACCGTTTTATATAATTGATTACTGTCATCTTGCTAAATATGTTTTTAACACGCTTTTATTAGCTTCACTTGTATGTAACTAACAATGTATGTAAAATCTTGGAATCTTAATTTGACCCATTTCCCGGTCTTCGATTAGGATGAAATTTTGCACACGCTCTGAGTTCTGATGACAATACATGACTGCGTGCTAAAAGCGTGTTTTTTAGTTTTTTAAACTAGGTATTATTATTTATTCAAACATCTTTTTTTGGTGGTTGTACTCAATTGGCTCTACCTAACTATCCTTAGAAATAAATATCTGATAGTACATATGTACCTACTATACACGTCAAGTAGAAGTTATAATACCGAAAATGATGTTTGGTTCTAAGAATTGTTTTGAAATAGATGATGTTTCTTGTGCAATTTGCGTGCGAAAATTAAATAAATAAATAAATATTTATTTATTTTATTCTGATTCTTATTCCTTTTCGAAGATCGTATTTTGAGTCTTTTTTCTGGATGTTTATTTTGACTTAGTGTTACTTTTAGGGAGATTTTTTAAGTATATAAAATCTTACAAGTTCGTACGTACTTAATCTATAAAGACGAGGCCAATAAAATAATATAAATGTTTAAAAATGCGGAATGTGATAGGTATGAATTTCTCCTTTCAATTTCGATGATTGTTTCACGTGATACTACTTTGTTCTTAGAATCCACATTTCGAAAACGTTTGTCTGCCAAAATATAAAATTTTGTGATCAAATAATATCTAGCAGCTAAACGAAAGAGGTCAGCATTATAGACAGATGATTTATGGTTGACCCTAGCTCAGTAGTAACAATTAATCCGTCTACAACCTCAACGAACACAGCGAACTCGACTCCGTAAATTCCGAATGAGCAACATTGCCAAAGATAAATGTCAAAACGCCCACCGGCAACAGCGTCCCGAGCCATCGCTACCTGTCCATTGCGCCACGTGGTGGGGGCCTTCCGCGTAACATTATCAGTTGGTAGTTTCCGCACCCTCTCGCCGTGCCAGCCAGTTGCTAAACGCACCCGCTCCTGATCGCACGCTACTTGACACATCTAGTCTTGCACGATCTATGTCCGCGATTTTTCAAATTCGGAACCCACTGTGATTGGTTGTTAGTTTCGTAACGTGATTTGTGAAAGTGTATCGTTATTTTTAAGCCGTAAAAGGTACGCTCGGAGGCATTTTCGTATGCTAATTGTGATAATTAGTTTTTAAAATATGATTATTATAGGTCTTAATAACTTAATTTATTCTAATAACTTTAATTAAAGTTATTAGGCTTGTATACATTTATATAATATATGTATATGAGTAAGGAATTATTTTTTAAAAAATAACTTTACATTTACCCTTTAACCTTAAACTTAACCTACCTTTAAATTTGATACTTTGTTGTAATCAACAAAGTAAAATAATTGATAATACTTTTTAAACAACCTGTACTTACGCATACATTACAAAACACACATACCTACCTTTAATCTCTACCAAACGTACTCAACTACCGACCTTAAGACAGTGCCATAGAGTTAAAAATATTAAGACATTCCAGTTATCTGATAAGATATGATTTTTACAGGCGCTGTAGCCCCGCCCGTCTCCAGCGTCGCATCATAGATCAGACAAAATGTTCGCTGTGATGCAGATCGACGAAGATCACACTAGGGACTTCAGGCGTAAACTGCGCCCCAAGTGCGAGTTCGTTTGCAAGTATTGCCAGCGCCGCTTCACCAAGTCCTACAACCTGATGATCCACGAACGCACCCACAAGAGCCCTGAGCTCTCGTTCAGTTGTGAAGTCTGTGGCAAAAGTTTCAAGAGGCAGGACAATCTACGCCAGCACAGGTGAGTTCCAATTAATTTGGTGGTGATATTTTTAACTGATAATAGGATGAGGTTCTCAATTTAGGCCGTATTTTTATGGAAGATTTTAGTTCACTTTTTAGGCAAGGGCCTTAAAGTATCTGTAGTTTTGTGATGTTGTTGTTTTACTTATGATGATCATCGTGTGTAGATTACTTAAATTTATTGTTTTAATATAATTACTATTCGGTATTAAACGCAACAGCAAACACAATATATATGCAGAAAAATGTAATCGAAAAATGCTATAAATGTCTCTTTTCATGAGATACAACTGCTGTATATTGACGTGTGTTAATGAAGTATATGTTAAACGTATAGAATGTTATAAATAATGTACTAGTAGTAATAATGTCGTTAAGTATGGAACATTATTTGTTGGCCTTTGAGAACATACGTCAGTTAAACGTTTAATTTGTCTACAAAGTATACAATGTAATAAAATATCTAAAGATACCTTAATAAACATGAACATATAAGTATATATTCTATAAAGTGTCATTACTGCGTAAACGAAACTTCCAAGACTAATAAGATTGAAACGATCACTTTAATGTCTCTACTTATAATTAGTTATTGGACAATAATTAACCAGCCTTATCAAATAATTGATTGCTATCGTACATTTTAATAAGTCTGTTATTAATAAATAATATATCTTTCGTCATCTTAGTGCTTTTATGTTGGCCACTAACAGACAAAACAAAAATATTAGGTACCTACATAAAAAATGTGAAAAGACAATTTAAGGGTGCTCCTTGGCCATTTCGACTATGTTTAACCTCTATAAAAATGGTCAAACATAAAGCACAATACCCAAAAAAAAATATATATTGAAGAATAGTTTTTAATCTTTACTTGCTAAGAAGGACTTTTTTCTAAAGTTCATAGTTTTTTAAGAAAAAAAAAGTACCGCGTACATCGATTTTTATTGCAAAGATTCATTAACTATGTAACTCTTTGTCTTAGAGTCACGCAATTTTTATGTTCAATATTAATTTAAATTTAATATATACGGACAAATCACACAGATTGAGCTAGCACCAAAGTAAGTTCTTATTTAAGAGTTGTGTTATGGAATACTAACTCAACGATACTATATTTTATAACAAATACATATATTGATAAACATCCAAGACCCAGGTCAAACTAAAAAAGATCATTTTTCATCTTGACCTGACCGGGGATCGAACCCGGGACCATCCGTGTAACAGACCGACGTGTTGACCGCTGCGCCACGGAGCTCGTCAAATAAAATATAATACCAATCAACCTACAAACTCTCCCGAGGAATTTTTATTTTACAGATTTTTCTTTTTTTTAATATTAAATTTATGTTAAATAATATTTTTAATTTACCGAAAATTAAATCGTTACTTAATACTTTACCTTCGATAAAGTACATAACACGCCAGTATTCGACTTACAATAAATTGTTACAAAAAAGTAACAACTACTTGATATAGTTGGGGTGTATACGCTAGTGATCGACCTACATAATTCGCGGTTGACACCTGGTATCGTCAGGTGAGACTGGCAAGGCTGCGGCTAGCGGGTCTGACGGAATTAGGGTCCTGCCCATCACAGGAGCATTCGCCCGGCATGTTGTGACGCGGTTGACCGTTGACTACTGTTTCAGATTACCTACTGAATATACGTGTTCTAGTATCGTATATAAAATTTTATTGAACTAGCTAAGCCCGCGACTTTGTCCGCGTAAAAAAAGTAGCCTATCTTAGGCTCTAGACTATCTGTATACCAAATTTCATTTAAATCGGTTCAGTAGCGATACAGACAGACAGAGTTACGTTCGCATTTTTATAATTAAATAGATTTTTAGGTAGGTTCGGATTCTTTCTATTACGAATCATCAAGCTTAGCATCAAATTACTATAAAAGGATATTTTTATATAAATATAATAAGCAAAATATTTTGAAACTAGCAATCTTTCTGCTACTTCGTATGCGTAAATTATAGCCTATGTAACTCGCAGATAAATGAGCTTTCTGTAGGTGAAAGAATTTTGAAAATCGGTCCAGCAGTTTCAGAGCCTCTTCAATGCAAACAAACGCTCAAATCTTTCTTCTTTATAATATTAAAACATTGTTTTGTATTTACTAAAAATGGCACTTTATATCATAAAGAAGATATTCGGTCCTGGAAAATGTATATTTAATTTGCCAGAAATGTCTTAAGAGCGTATCCTAGCAGTATTTTTTCAGTATGGATTCCATACAAATGTATTTCTCTATTTTCTCGCCGAAAACTGATTCTAGAGGCACAATCCTTTTTTTATAAAATCTAGTACCAACATAGGTATGGCCCTATTTTTTGGTTTTTCGTAAAAAACGATTTTGTAAAAAAAATCTTTTAAAAAGTCTTTTTGAAAAAAATAAAACATAGGGACATACCTACTTACGCAATAGATTTTATGAAAAAAGAGATGTGCCTCTATAAGCAGTTTTCAGCGAGAAAATAGAGTAATACATTTGTATTGAAAACATACTGCTAGGATACCCTCTTAATGATATAACTTAAAGCACTTATTCTAAACTGTTTTAAAGATTCAAATTTTATCAGCTGCTTTTGATGATAGCTAAAACTTCATCATCACCATCCGGTCTCTGGTCTCCACTGCAGGAGCTCGACCCCCTCAATACATCCAGAGCCATATCATTAGCCAAAACAGTCAAAGGTTTTTTTGTTCACTAGCTAGTACTTATTAAATACTTTTTAAGCTTAATAGTGCAATATTCTGTATTTGAGTATAGACATTTAAATCAAATTTTAACCTACGATACTAAAGTGAATATGAATTGTAATGTCATATTAAATTCCTTACTATTTCGTGGAAAATCATAAACTCGTATTAGCCATTGAAGAATCAAGCTCTAAATCGATGAATTTGCATATTATTGCGTTGAAACGGTTTGTATTAGGATTTCCTCTCAACTTTACGAAACTATATCTATTGCTGCATGTTCATAAATTGGAATATAATGTTTGTTATGAATATAAAACTTTTTCTAAGCTACGAGTATAATAATAAGCTAAATCAATTGAAATAGATTTATACAAGTTTTCTTATGTTTTCGCGATTGTTACACATTTAATAAAATTATTTTGTAAATTATTTTGTTAATGTCAACTTAGTCTACCTGCGACCACGAACACTGTAAAGTGCTAGAAACGTTCGGTGTATAAATAATGTAATAAACGCGATAAAAACCGTATTAAAATAATTTTATTAGATTTATACAAGCTTTAAAAAGCATGACCTTGGCCTTTGTCTTGGCCCGCAAGGGATAAAGACGTGATAGTATGTATGTTAAAAAGCATTAAGGTTAGAATTAATAGGTTATGAAAGGAGAGTTAGAATTAGATTAAAATTTAATTTTATATTAGAAAATGCTATGTTGGCTAAATGTTTTTCGCGTATTAAAATGGTAAATATATTTAGAAGCATTTTATTATTTCCTTACTCAAAAACGATTGTTTGCTTTTTTCTACAAAATGCTATTACATATAAAAGATAATATAGGCAAATATATATATATATATATATAAGATAACATAGGAAAATCTAACAACGTTATAATATCTTGCACAAAACAATTTCAGATAAATAGGAACTGTTTCAAGATAAACATACATAGATTTGCTTAGCATTTAATTTTTTCATACAGTTTTCCTTGATCTAAACCGCAGAACAAATGACAGTACACGTGAAGAATAGCTATTTGTATAGTGTTATCTGTAATAACGGCATTAAACTTGATATAATATATAACAAACAGACGATTAATTTAAAAATAACAGCTCGATATACCTGTCAATAAGGGGTTCATTAAACTTCTTAATTTATAAACTTTGTTTACATTAGTTCATTTACCTGGTCGAGTAGAGAGCTTCAAGAGGGAATATTTAGAAATCTCATGCTTTTATAGCAATTTTAAACCAATTTCAATGACAATGTCTGTTAACTTAGTAGCATTAAAAACAAGCTTTATGATATAGAATGAGAGAGTTTTGATGTATTTACTATGACCTTTTTCTCAGCCTCCCAAGGAATGCTGGTCTTAGGCAGGCGGCCTGATGGTGGTAAATACTTAGCAAATAATTTTAATACTAACTCCAGGCTCTGACACGCCACTGAGGATGAAATTGGAAGAAAACTTAGCTAAGAAGAATCTATGACACACATCAGTTTATTGAATTGATTCAGGCGTACCTTTGTGGAAGTCAAAGTTGCATGCACTTTGAGTTACTTAATAAATTTGTGTCCCCCAATTTCTTCATGCAAACTATTGCTGGCCAACGCCCAAACGCTTCTGTTAGTTCTTTCATGCCCGCCACTAACAGTTAATGCATGCGGCCCTTGCTGATGTTGCTGCATCCGTTGAGGACGTCGTGCTCGCGACACAATTTTCGACTTTTCCTCTACACGAGGAATCTTCAGAATAATGGCCTTAAGATTCTTTAATAGATTGCATGTACTAACTGGCAGAAGAAGCACCGTATAAATTTTACTCAAAGTACCTACATGTAACTTATCAGTTTTACTCGACATTCTGCTCGGTCTTTCCGCTCGGCCAACGTGAGTTCAAGTCATTAAGTGCGTTCACACGTGTCAGTCAAGATTGTCAACGCATACCGGGCGGCTGTCACTCGTAATTAACATACAATGTGCTAGTAGCGACGCGACCGAATGCAAATTCTATCCGGGATGAAATGGCCAGAAATGAGGGTGCCTGATGTCATAAAGGTCGTGCGCATTTACCTTTACATATTTTAGATAAAAACGTTTAAGAAATAAGGTCCTCTTTTTAAAATTATCTTTTGGATAGGTTTCTTGCTGAGTTTTAAACACGTAGAGCTACGTGCAATGAAAAAAACGCAATCGTTACGTACATCATTCTTTTGTTTACTTGTTCAATTTTTACTTAAGTACTATTAAAAGAGTATAGACGGAAATGTAATCAAACTGATGATGTATTACCAGCCACATCACCTGTAAATATGATTTCTTGCATTTTTGTCTGATTCCAAACGTTTACAGTCAGCGTGGAAAGAGCAGCAACTGGTACATTGTTTTTCTTTTCTTTCAAACCAGCATGGAAGAATTTTTTTCAAACAACATAATAGTAATGTCTTAAATTATTAACGCGAGTACACACGAGTGGAACGGTTCCGTGTGAATGCCGCGGATCCGGCACGGCGCTACCGAGATCGTCGATAGATCGCTCACGCTCGAGTCGTGCGCTCGTGACGAACCCGTGTGTTAACGGGGCTTAATGGGCCCTAATGCTTCCGAAACTGTGCGAACGCGGACGGTAGCCCAGAAGAGAACAGCACACGTGACTTGCGCGGTATAATTTGCGGCAGGGTTGCTGGTAGAGGTCAATATCGGCTGTGGTGGAGTGATCGACGTAGTTAAGCCCTAATTCGGGACATATGTCCCTCTACAGTATATGACAACATACCTATAGATCTCCTTTCGAAATTTAACTATATAAAGCTACTCTACCATCCAGCATAGCATTTCCTGATATCGTTCGATCTGGAAACATACTAACAAAGTCCGCGTGTTTCTGTAAAGTAATTTCAGTATCAGAATAAGTTTATTAAAATTGATCTATGCATTCTTATTTGTAAACAACAATGTCATGTCTGAGAGCAAAAATTATGCACAATACCACAGCTATTATGAACGAGATCAACAGAAACAAAACTCACAAGTCATTATGCTACTACATCATTATCGAGTAAAAACACGTTTTCTATCTCAACATCTGCAGACGAGTCAAACACTTCAGCAGCAACCCTACCATCTTATGCGCGTCCGTACAAGGAAACAATGTGTACCACGCTTAACCGTTGGTCGAAATTGCGGCAATTTGTCAGTGCGCCCATGTATGTGAGGGTATGGAGGCTGCCCGATTTGGCGTTTACATCTCAGAGATTGCCCTCATAGTTTAGAAAGGTTACGTGCGATCTGTTTCTGTTATGCCGTGGCTGCTGGCTGATGTTTGCGTTGAAATTTCTTCATTTTCTGTTGTGGTATGGTATGGTAGTTTAAAACAGAACTTTTTAAAAGCCATGGTCTTGATTGATATCTACTAGCAGCTGTCAAATTCGTAAGGACTCAATTTAAATTTACTGACAGCTCCTGCTATGGATGTTCTAAAACACCTTTACACATATGGGTACCACTACATTTTTGAAATTGTTGGTTTCATTCTAATCTGCATTCTCCAAGATTGACGGTATGATCTTCCTCCTTAATTTTATCGTGTTCGTACGTGTATTTGGTTTTGTTCAGGGATACAGTTCGGTCAATTGCTTTGCTTATAGTTAAAACTATGGTTAATACTTAAATAGTAGTTAAATGTTTTGCGGTTTGAACTTTGGTGGCCGCCGGAACAGCAAACTTTGTAGTACTTAACTTTTTTATTACATAATTTGCGGGTACACGTTAACTACTGAAGGAGCAAATCGTGACGCGTCGTACTCAACACATTATTTCCTGCGTTATTTAATTGCGGTCCTCGATCCACGATCCCGAAGTTCAATAACACCAATCAGCATTACCCGATCTGTTATCGAAGTGTTTGTTGTACAAATGGTAGTCGAGGAGCTGAAGACTTACATTTCATGAGAACTTGATCCACCAATCATGTATAATCATTATTTTTATGATCGGTGGATTTTGACAGATTCTGTCACAAATACCGACAGAGTGCCGCCACCTGGAGGTAATCTCGATTTCAAACACTCTCATTGGGTATCCTGAAAAAAGTTCGGTATTCGGTAAAACTTCCTGTTCATAATGCAGCTAGTGCAGTTAGAAGAAGTGCTATTATATATCTCTACATAAAGCACAGTTTGGTCGTATTTCGTAATACCTAGAGTTTACGCAAACATTACGGTAAAGATTAATATGGAGTTGTTGGTATAGCCATGGCATAAGCGAAGTTTTAGTGGTTTTTTGGCTATGAATGTGAATATTTTGGCTATATTCCCTTAAACTGGAAAAGCTTTTGTATTGTATCCTTTTTTGGTTGGTCAGGTTAGGTACATTGTTTGAATGATAATGCTGTAGATCATATGGAGCCGTTGATTCAACCACCTTCTCAATGAACCCAAGGTGTTAAATGATGTCAGTGATTCTTTGGCCGTGAATGTGAATCTTTGTCACATACGGTAAGAAGTATGTACTTAATTGTTTACATTGCACGCTTTGATTTAGACCGATTGAACTTGATATGTATAGAGTGGTTGATACACCTCGACGCGTTTCTTAAATAAAAAAAAGTTTCAATCAATCGTAGACACATTGAATTATATACTCGTATGTAGAGTGGTTGATACTTCTCAACGCCATCCATTAAAAATCCAAAATCAAATCTTAAGAGGTCAAGTGATCTGTCAGCGATTCTTTGGTCATGAATGTGAATGTTTTGGTAATGTTCTCCTTCCTACATCCTCGCATGAACCCGGTATCTCGTCGCGTGTGAACCTTACTGCGTGACCGCCGTTGGCGCCCCGCTACCGATCTCTGATTGCTTTAATATGAGCTCGTTTTGTAGTAATGTGTACGGAAGTGTTTGATTTTCACGCTGTTCCCGACTGCTCTTGAAGGAAGGTTATGTTTTGAGAATATCAATGTTGTGTAACGAGCGGCTGGTCGGCTTGTCAGTTTTTCTTTTTTTGTAGTCATTAGTAAAGTTACACGGACTTTTATATCAACAAGGAAAGATTAAGTTTCTTTATAGCCAACTAGCTGTAACTCGCGGCTTTGCCTGCGTAATATATGGCCTATGTCCTTCTCAGTACCCTGACCTATGTGTATGCAAAATTTCATGATGATCGGTTCAGAAGATACGCCGTGAAAGCGTAACAAACAAAGAAATAAACAAACTCACTTTCGTATTTATAATATTAGTTAGGAAGTTAGGTTTAGGATTAGGTACAGCGACATTTGTCGCGTCATTCTATACATGTAAAGATGCTGCAAAGTTTACCTTAAGGGTACGCTAGTCAGGTGTTTGGCCATACAAATTCTGTAGGGTGATGACTCCGTTGTTCGGTATCGTCTGTTTAAAGATTTTAATTCTGTCGATTTGTCTTGTTGTTATCTATGCTTGTATGGAATCATAATTGTAAAATTATAAGTAATTTAAAAGTTATGAGTCTCAAAACATTCCGTTTCAACACGTAATTTTAACGCCACTTTGGGGACAATTAAATACCGGAAGGAGTATAAAATCTGTAAAACAAAATTCATACAAGCATAGTTTGGTTATCAAAAAAATTTTATAACTTGACTTTTAACTAAAACATTCAGCTGTTTTATCACAAGAACACTTCTCCCAAACGCATACTCGCGAATTTTTTGACGACGACGATTTAGATTTTCAACAATATTTGTGTTGGCACACACTAGACTGTAGTTCCAATGTGCTTATACATCGGTTTAAATAGTTCCGCACTGTTCAAAACCAAGTCTATCCCTTTCTCAGCGAAATAGCACGCAAATTAGCCACGTGCGCCCACGAGTTCGAGTTCCGGACTAGCGCATCCTTAGGAGTGATATTCTCAGTATAGTTATTTTATTTTCAACCTCTCAAGATCATGCATTCTAGAATGCCATTTTTTATTAGGGTATTGAAAGGAGTACTAATTCAAAGAAGGTTGAAATATAGTTTTGTTTTATTGTCATTACTATGCCCATTTTTCACACGCTTAAACCGATATCTAGTTTAACATAAACAACGAAAACAAAAGCCAATCGATTTAATTAAGATTGGAAATAGCACTCGGGCGCGATGTCCGATTTAGTTAGCGCAGTGGGTCATCGGCGCATGTAACGATCTTCTTATCGATTTGCGTCGGATCCGATGCACGCGCGAATCGACCTGACACAGTATCGATTTTGTAATCAATGTAATGACACTTCTAGCGTCGAATACTAGATCTTTTTATTGTGATAGTTCGAAAGGATCACTTCCAGTAAATACATCGATTAATTTGTTGAAACGCATTGAAGCAAATATGGACATGAAATTAAATTTTATGGTTTTTGTGATGCAAAACGAAACTAGTTCAAAGAGCTAACGTAAAAAGGTTCAAAAAGGCTAAAGGTTCTTTTGTAAAATAACACAAGAATCACTTTATTTTTTCAATATGATGGTGTAAAATATAATAAACATATCAAAAAATAATATAAGCTTTGTGAATAGTAACATGGTTATACTAGTCTATAATTTAATGATAAATAGTTGATGGATTGGATAATATTAAATCTTAATAATTAAACCGACAAATCAACCCATTTCAACACACATAAGTGTTTTTTTTAAATATAATCTGCCAAATGAATGAAAACAAAATGAAATAAATATGTTCAAAATCAATGTTCTGAAAAACTACAATCGATATACGTTAGATCGATTCTCAAGCGCGACCACAATTCGAAGTGTCGAGATTTCGATACCGCGAGCAGTATAAAGGGCGTAGGTGACAGTCGACGGCATTTATTTCACTTCCGCGCGATACAACAGTGGGTTAGAACGTGCACACCCTGTATGTGCGACTGTGGGAACCGAGAGCTTTGTTTTTGTGTACAGGGTGTTCGAAAATTGTGATCAACAAATGGTAGCTACAATTATAAATTTGAATAATATTATTATGAACAAATTCTCAATCTGATAATTCCTTATTTACTTTAGATTCAATTTAACAATAAAACAACTCAATTTCACGATTGCCAGTTTTACTTTATTTGTTAATGGTGTTGCTTATATTTTTTAAATAATATAATGTTATTATTAATCAAATGATAATTAGCTACGATGACTTTAAGAAGTGGAGCTAACTTAATCTAATTCATTAAAAAATATATAAATAGCTTTGTTTATTTGAGTTTAAATAGGTATAATGCTGACGAAGAAGTTAAATTTCTGCTAACATACATTTTAAAATTAATATTTTATAAAATTATATTTTTTTTTCTAAAATATTAATCGTAATAATCAAAACATCCAATTTGAATGCAAACAGATTTCATCTAAACAAAAAGCCCACACATACTGCGTAGGCTTACCCATTACCGCTAGTACGCGCAATAACTTTACCAAAACATCAAACTTTGGCCAGTAACGACCAAAATTGCGCTCATTTCCACTTCAATCCAATTTGAACACCCTATATAAGGCGAGGTTTCTCAAATACGCCTAATTAACCGCGCCAGAGGTGCGATCGCGAACAATTGAACACTTTAGTTGCAATCGTTAGATTTACTTAGATTATATTTGGTTAGAAGTGTACGTTATGGTAGTGGATTCATAGCTTTAAAGTTGGCAGTGTGACTTTCAGTTTACTGTTTTGTCACAAATGACAAATATTTAGTTAATGGAGAATACTATTCTCCTTCAAAAGATCAAACACGCCCGCCAAAAAAAATACTTTTCCTATGTATGGGCCCAATACTCGGAAACAAAAAACAATGACATTTTCGTACAAATGGCCGGCCGAACATTGAAGATAACGATGTTTTTTGAGTTTCCAGGGTGGGTTCTATAGGAAAAGTTGTTCATATTGATGGACTGGTTTAATAGTTTGAAGGAGTCTACACCTGTATCATCATCATCATCAGGTTTATTTTAGTCTCCAATTAGCCAAAGCAGTCAGAGGACTTGGCCTACACTCTCCACGCTGGACTGACGGGTTGGAGACGTCTCTATGATGTTTATAAGCTTTGTTTAGCTTGTGTTTCCTAAGTCGCCTTTTACGACATCCACGGGAAGGCTTGGAGTGGTCCTATTCTACTCTGCCGGAAACCACACGGCACACCTGTATAGATTTATTTAATTAATATTAGGTATAATTTCACTAATGATTCAAACCATATCGTACAACAAACAAGCAAAATTCTTCTGAAAATCGAAACAACTACATTACATTGGATTAAATCTTTCACTCAGATGACTTAGGTATCGATAAGTATTTTTTCGATAGGTATGTATGTATGCTATAATCTGTGTATGGCTTATTTATCTTCACAAGATCCGTGTTGAAGTCTGCCCGTTGTCACTTTAATATCCACATCACGAGTTTGAATAATTAAGACGTTGTTTTCAGATAACGTTTTAATTCTGGCGCGTGGGTTGACTTCAAAATGTGTTACGAGAAATTGGTGCAATCCTAATATAAATTTGACAACAAATTTAAATCATTAATCTTCTCAGCATGAAAGCGAAAAACTTAAGTTCTGTGAACAAGTCTGAAATCGAGAAAATAATATCAGCTGCTCTATACATTTTCATTAGTAGGTATCCAACGTACTATAGAAAAACTCATAAATTTTTCTTGAATTCATACTTGGTCAAAGAACAAAAAAAAATTGGTTTTCGTGTAAAAGGAAGTGAATTTAGATTATAGCTAGTTCAATATTAAACATATTGTATATTTATTTGTCATCGAAATCTACAAAGTTGTATTTTCATTCAACAGACAGATTTGCAAGTTAATTAATTTTAATTTTTAAACAACCACAAAAGGGTATTTTAGTAACTGTAAATTAAAACTGACGTCTCATTCGGCCAAATGTTCCTTAAGCGGAGAATACGGTATTTAGTCATGGTTTATTCGAAATAAAGTTGTTTAGGGTCCACCACTAATCCCTTTAAAATGTTGGAACCATTGTACGAAAACACAAAACCGATCGGATCCCACTTTTTTAAAACAAAATCTGTAATCGCATTTCGAAATCCGCAGCGGTTTTTGATTCTAAGAACATTTCATCCGTCAAACGCATTAGAAGGATTATTTTTTTAAAATCGATTGTTTATGTTTTACTCTTGTTTATGGTAACGGTAATTTTAAGGTTTAACTCGATCTGTGGACAATAACTAACTGAGCACATTCAAAATTTCTCTTGCACTGAAATTAACTGTGTAACACTTTTCGGCATGTATTTTTTGTCCTTCACAAATCTCTAAAATTACCCGCCACTGTTTTTTTAAATGGTTTTTAAATATTCTTTAGGTTTAACACTGACAAATATTTTCAAATGGGTAGAGTACTTAGTATGAGCGTATGGATACTTGAATAAAAAGATCCATAAGGCCTTATGCATTAAATCAATTTCTTTTCAATAAAAAAAAATTCCATCATTTTCGTAATAAAACATTTCTTTCAAAGGGAAAGTTTCTGATTTCTCTATATATATTGCAAATTTTGAAAATAAAATCATTAAAAAAGCAACTTATGGTCTTACTACCCATTTGAAAGTAAAGAAAATAATATTACTAATATATTTTTTTCTCAATTGTTGTAGATGTAGTCAATGCTTGTGGCGGTGAAGGTGACGGAGTAAGCACGATCCTACTACAGCGGTCTCTCTTACACAATAGAGTAAGAATCATTTTATTTCATAAGAAATTCTTTTTGAAATAAACTTAGAATTCTCTCATTTAGAATCCACAATTGCAAGAATACATGATTGCAACATTCTATTTACAAACTGTGGATTCAGACCGCCGACGTAATTTCTCAATTTTTACATCAAATCTCAATGATCGTGCTATTTTATACCCTACAAGCATTATTGTAACGTTTTTTTTTTCTTACATATTTTTGTATATTGATTCTAACATAACATTTTTTGTTGCAGAGAAATTCACTACAACCCGACAAAAGAGAGTACCATGTACATGAGGTGGTGATAAATCATCATTTGCAAAATATGTCGTCATCGCTTTTATCATTCCGGAGTAACATTTTACGTAACAGTATTCGTGCTTCATCATTAATTCCGCCAGAATGGGATATTGCAATGAAATTTAGAATATCGATTCTAAGTTGCAAAGATGAATTCTAAAGTTTTTGGTACAGTACTTGGCTGCTCATTTTTAACGTCGTGCTATAATGTTTAAAATGAAAATAAATATAGTTATATGTTACTAAGAGAGCGTTATGATGTGTTGGAAAAATAATGGCCAAGTACTTTAATAAAATTTACTCTTTGTGATATTATGGAGAGTTCGATCAGTCTTCCTAGGGTATGGCGATAAAGAAGTTATTATATTTGTGCTCAGAATAGATATTCAAACAAACATTAATAAGATTGAGTAAAAAAAAACAAATTAAAATGGTATCAGTTTTTCTAATGTATTCATGTTATGTCTTTTGACATCGACATTTTGAACTAGTGGTATATTTTTATACATATATTTTATATATTATCTTCAGAATCGTTTTTCGGCGTTTGATTAAAAGTAATTCAATAGAAGTTTTATTATAACTGCTTTAGATGTTCACTATCCAGTAATGAGTTAAAATGTGTCTGTTTGAATATTTATTCTTCGAATATAAATGGAACATTCTGGTGATTTGTAAATAGTATTTATTAGGTTTAGTGATGGTAGCATTTAAATGGCTTAACTGCTTAGCTATATTTTAATGTAAAATAATATTTATGTTATATTTAAAATATTGTTTTTATTATAAGCTTCTAATACGTAGAACGTATACAGTTCTAAAAATTTAGACGTTTTGAGAAAATTAACGAAGGTTGGCCGGTATTTTTTAATTTATTATTATATTAGTTTATGAAACATTCCATTTATTTTGATAAATATTGTATATTTGGGTTGTTCCTAATGTTTAGAAGTATGAGCAGAGATGTAGTTTTTTAATTGTCATTGTTGTTAAACTATGATTTGTGTTAATGTCAAGAGAATACTTTTAAACATAATTTCCCCTTACAATGGAAACAATTTCTTCTGTGAGACTAACTATAAAAAAGATCAACTGCACGTTCATGTAATAAATTATAAAACAGTATTTTTTTAAAATTATTACTGCGTTCGTTTCATTGTAAAAGTTGATCGTTGAAGTAAAACATTGACATGGCAAAATATATAGTATCTGACATTTGCATTGATTTAATGATATTTTGGTGTTAACTGTACTACAAAAAAGTCGAATACATGTGCATTGGTAGTTAACAAGTTTTGATTTTATTATGTAATGCGTTTTTGTCTCTCTTGGCATTTATACGACCAAAACTTACACAACAAAGATTTTACTAGTAAAACAAATGCTTTAGTTTGCATATTGTTCTTTTAATATAATAAAGTTAGTCGGTATTTCAGTTTTTTAAAGGCGTACTAATTTGTAGCAGTTACTTGTTATTTGTCACTTACTCAAATAATTGTAATATTATGTTGTTTTAAAGATCCTATCCTCTATCCATAATGTCAATAAATTAATAGTATTATAATTAAATCAAAGAGCTAAGAAACCAGTGTGCCTAGTCTGGTACGTACGGCACAGACAGAGAAATGTAATTATGATCGGGTTTACTTCTCACAAAATTAAGTCTGTTAGCTTACCAGACTAGGCACTTATTTTCTTTATAAGGAATTATTTATCAACTCTATAAAAATATATAAATAGGAAAAATTTGGTCAATATACAGACTACAGGCAGTTTCCCATATCAAATAGTATAATTAGTACGCTTTCTTATTAATTTTCCTCGCTCTTTTTTCTCACAATTGGCTTCCACGAAACTTTACCATATTTCGATGCTTCTGCGAAACGTGCGGTAAGGTTTGTAAATTTGACCTTTACTGTCTTTATACGATATATAAATTATATATGGACTGTCATACAAGACAGTATAACCGCTTACTTACGCTTTAATTATTTTATTGAGTAGTTATTTTGATACACATGATGTAATGATTCAAAGGAAAGTAATGACAACTAACATGTTGTCAGCAAATGCGTAGTAGCCATGTAATCTATAACCATCTGAAATTTTATAACATCGTGATTTGCATGCACCATTTTCTCCACCCTTAAAAGATTTGATGTAAAATCTACGTCGATAAACGGTGCGTGTTTTCCAAAAACCACTATTATGTGTACTATTTTAGTATTTTAACTTTGCCATGTATTATATCATGTGTAATTATGTCATGTGTAACAAAATTGAGATATGATGAAAAGTAATATTCCAAGTGCCAATAAAAGGACGGAAGATGTCTGTCGTAAGCCATATTTTTAATATAGTTTTAGATGTATAAAATATAATATTTTGACTACGTTACATTATGTATGTATGTATTCCATTTCATTGTGTAGATCAATGGTAATAAATGATTGAATAAAACTTATTTTCTGTTATTTTTCTACTATCCTTTTTGTTTTCCATGCTGACAAAAATTTAGGAAGCTTAATTCCACCGTTTTGTGTCACACAATAGTGTAGATCGTAAAATACCCTCATGGAAATGAGCTTAAACCTTGGGTTAACATAGCGTCATAGTTTTCACATTGCGACAAGGCATTTAACAAAGATTATTCGCTGCAGTCGAATGAAGAGAGCCATCCAAGTCCATGAGCTGATTATGTGATTATGTGTTCTAAATCTCGGTATACAATTTATTTTGAGTACCTATAAAATAAAATTGTATATTCAGAATGAGAATCACTCACAGATATCGTTAATTAGTAATCTGCCTTACCATTCCCTTTTAAGATATAATATATCTAGTTGGATCTTAAAATTATGGCAGTTTGTTTAAAATCAGCCTGTATTACTCGTAATCCTAAACCTAATTAAATTGTAAATGCGAAAGTGAGTTTGCTTGTTAATTTATTTGTTTGTTTGTTACGCTTTCACGCCCTATCTACTGAATCGATCATTATGAAATTTTGCATACACATAGGTTAGGGTACTGAGAAGGACAAAGGCTATATATTACGCGGACAAAGCCGCGGGTAACAGCTAGTATCTCATAGTTGCTAGTTGTCGGTTATCTAACTAATATTACGAAATCATAGGCAAACCAGTGAAAAAGGACTCTACATCTACAAGCTGAATTTGTATGGGAGGTCTAAAATTGTGCCAAGAGGCTCAAAATAAACCTATTGGCCGAGCGCCATCAAATAAAATGATATATTCTCGTATTATGTAAATTCTAATTTGTCTAAGCAGTTGCATAAATAAGAATGATCGATTAATGTTAAGGTCAAAAATTAAGAGGACATATCCTTAACACCGATGCCTTGTATTTTATGAATCAGAGATGGATATACGCCAGCAACTTTCTATAAACTAAGAATTTAAACAATAGAAAATTATGTCACAGTAATAATCATAAAAGGAGCTGCCAATGAGCAAGAGGTCAGGTAGCAAAAGGCTTCTTATTAGCGCATTGTAGTGGCTCTAATAAGTCCATTTCTGTCAAAGATTCTAGGTTCTAATGACGTTCCGAGCATAATACCTAAATAACCTGGAAAATACTAATATGAGATTAAGCCTACGACAAATAGAGTACAAACAGAACGGAAACTTGCAGCGTTCCTCGCAATATGGCGCCTCGCACCTCTCTCCTGTCGAGCTCCGTGGCGCAGTGGTCAACACGCCAGCCTGCGACACGGAGGTCCCGGGTTCGATCCCCGGTCAGGTCAAGATGGAAAATGATCTTTTTCAGATTGACCCGGGTCTTGGATGTTTATCTATATATAAGTATGTATTATATTAAATATAGTATCTCGTTGAGTTTGTATCCCACGACACAAGTTCACAACTTACTGTGGGGCTAGATCAATTTGTATGATATGTCCCTATATATTTATTTATAAGAAGTTCCTCTTCTGTGCTAAGAAGTTTATATATTTAGAAAATTCAGAGCTGGTAGCTACTGTTCTCAGTCGAATGTTATGCGAGCTCCGTGGCGCAGCGGTCAACACGCCGGCCTGTGACACGGATGGTCCCGGGTTCGATCCCCGGTCAGCTCAAGATGGAAAATGATCTTTTTCAGATTGACCTGGGTCTTGGATGATTATCTATATATGTATTTATTATAAAATATATTATCGTTGAGTTAGTGTCTCATAACACAAGAACTTACTTTGGGGCTGGCTCAATCTGTGTGATTTGTCCGTATAAATTTATTATTTATTTATTATATCTAATAATACGTTAGTCATCTTGTATATACAAATATCACTCCGCTTGTATGAAGCATCATACCTGTGACTACGATGCAAATCTCGGTTTACAGACATTTTTTCCCTAAGAGGTCCAATTAATGGGGGATTTATCAGATACATATGTTAGTTGACAATCTTATACTTAATTAGATAGCTGCTTCATAATATTCTGTCTTGCCGTGTGGTTCCCGGCAGAGTAGAATAGGACCCCTAGTCTTCCCGTGGATATTGCAGAAGCGACTGAGGAAACACAATCTTAACAAACCTTATAAACATCACAGAGACCTCTTCAACCCGCCTGATGGAGCTCCAGCGTGGAGAAAGTAGGCTAAATCCTCTGACTGCTCTAGCTGATGGCTCTGGTATTACAGAAAGGGTCGTGCTCCTGCAGCGGAGACTAAAAAAGACCTGACGATGATGAATATTCTCTCTCTCACCCGAACATTTTCTCGGTCGCATCCTTGGCTGTGATGTAGACAAATCAGCATCTTAGGACATTCACGCGTGTAATATGATTTGGCGCAAGTTTTTTGGCTGGCTGCCTACCTATCGTAACTCGCCTTGGATAGTACCAGAACCGCAGACTTGTAAAAACATAGTAAAAATATATGCTCGTATCAGGAATTGCACCTGAAGCCCATCGCGTAGCAGCCTGGCGTGTTAACCACTGCACCGCTAAAACCGTCAACTGCCATTAGCAAAGGAACACGAAATTTTAGTTGTTCACAAATACCTAAGGCTACAATGTAAATGTTAAGGTAAGCATAATATAAAATGGTAGCAATCGGTATAGCTTGGTTAAATATGGAAGTTTGAACTGTTGCATCACTGCATCACTCAGGGCACCGAAGATCCTGCTGGTATGCTGAAGAGCAAAATCCTGTGAAATATGTGGTTCTTCTCTGATTTGAAGTCCTTCGGTACGTTGATCAAGAATTCCTATTTTACATAACCTTACCTCAGTTAAATTACTACGGCGTAAAAGCAAAACAAACATGCAAATAAACGAACATACAAACTTACTTTCGCATTTATAATTTAAGATGAGGATTAAAATATACCTAGTATCCTGCAACTTACTGCGGGGCTAGTTAAATTTGTGTGATTTGACCCTATATATTTATTATTTATGAATAGCAGTATGAAGTCATCAATTTATTATGCAAACAGATCAGAAACGAGTTCTCGCCACGAGTAACCCAGAAGTTGGGGAAGCCCTGTGAGTCATACACCAGAGGTGAGGTTGTGAAATGCCCAATATATCTGTGCAGTCATTGAGGTAACGTTCCACCGTCAGTATAGTACTACTAGCAGTCCACCCCGGCTTTACCCGTGGTGCATACTAAGCCTATAGCACTCAGAAATAACGTACCTATACAACGGTGAAATAATTATTGAAATCGGTCCAGTAGTTCCTGAAATTAGGGCGTTTAACCAAACAAACTCTTCAGCTTTATAATATTACGGTAGTATGGTATAGATAGAGGATGAAAGTTTGATGATATCGAACTCAAAGCACTCAGCTATGCTTTGTGCTTGTTAGTAGTCACTTATTTGTCTTCTTTACCGCTTCTACACAGTGTATTATTATGAGCGTCCAATGCTCACTTTTTGATTCAATCATAAGACACTATGAATATGCCAATAGTAGTTGAAAAGATACGATGGCTTGTATTAAGGGTACGCTAGTCAGGTGTTTCGCCATACAAATACTGTAGGGTGATGACTCCGTTGTTCGGTATCGTCTGTTTAAAGTTTTTAATTCTATCGTTTTACATTGTCGTTATCTATGCTTGTATGTAATCATAATTATAAAATTATAAGTACTTTAAAAGTTATGAGTCTCAAAACATTCTAACATTTTAACGCAACTTTGGGGACAATTAAATACCGGAAGGAGTATAAAATCTCTAAAACAAATTTCATACAAGTATAGTTTGGTTATTAAAAAAATTAAATAACTTTACTTTTAATTAAAACATTCAGCTGTTTTATCACAAGAACACTTCTCCCAAACGCATACTCGCGGATTTTTAGACGACGAAGATTTAGATTTTGAACAATATTTTGTGTTTGCACACACTAGACTGTTGTTCCGATGTGCTTATACATCGGTGTAAATAGTTCCGCACTGTTCATAACCAAGTCTATCCCTTTCTCAGCGAAATAGCACACAAATTAGCCACGTGCGCTGACGAGTTCGTGTTCCGGACTAGCGCATCCTTAAGTCTCCCACGCTTACAAATTTTAATACAAGTAGGTACTTATACAACTAAAAAAGCCGCGGTACAGCCCTGAAGCTATCGTCCTCGATGGAACAAGTGTAGCGGTCATTTGCGAGTTTGCGACCGGTTTGTGCGTAACACGGTAGACGGCACGGCTCCGCTTAGTCATCCGGTGTCTGACTGTAATCGATAGTTTAATCGAGTAATCGCTAAGTATTGTAATCGAGATATCAGTAAGACTTAATTTGTTGTCCGCTTTGGAAGTGGCATTAAACTTAGCCAGTATTACTGACGTCAAACTAAGAAATCTATTATTTGAATAACTCTAGTCACACCTACATACATATTATCACGTCTTTTTCCTTTGCGGGGTAGACAGAGCCCATAGTTATAAAACCCAAAGGTCACGTTTAGCGTGTTAGTGGGCATTAAGATGGAAAGCGGAATCAAAATATGTAGTGATGGGTTGCTAGCCGCATTGCCTCTTGACACGATTTCTTAGATTTTCGCCCAATACCTTGACCGACTTTTACAGTCTGCGCGGGAAAGAAAGCAGCTGGTATATTCTGTTATTTTTTATCTCCCAAACTCTATTATGACACCATTTTCATCACAATATAAATGTGTCTGACTGTAATCAAGTAATCGCTAAGTATTGTAATCGAGATATCATTAAGACTTAATTTGTTCGAATATATATTTTATTTTCCTAAGGAGTGGGAAGATAAAATAACATTGATTTGAATGCACGAAGGGACATAGAGAAGGATATTTTTCATCGCTAATACTTTTTTTTTTAAATAAATGTAACAGCGTAAGTTTTTGTATTAGGAAAAAAGAAAATAAGTGTTGATATTTTTCTTTCTTTTGTTTGATGGACTATATAGTCGTCATCAGTATTGGTTCGCAATTAAGGGGGCACACTAGGCACATTAGCGACGCCAATCATTTTATTCTTAATACTTTAAAAATAGAAAGAAATTCAAGAATGTAAATCATTGAAGCACTAGTAAATAACCTGAAGTATTTTTGGAATCATGTTTAATATTATCAGAATCAGTGAGAATTATGAGAATCAGATTACCGTCAAAAACGGCGGTTTTTGGCGGTAATCACTTGATTCTCATAATATTAAAACATGATTACAAAAATACTTCAAGTTATTTACTAGTGCTTAATGATTTACATTCTTGAATTTCTTTCTATTTGTAAAGTATTTAGAATAAAATGATTGGCGTCGCTACTGTGCCTAGTGTGCCCCTTAATTCCAATGCTAAGACCACGGCTACCAGAAAATCCTTGAAAACGACCAAGAGCAATATCGAATGTGTGCCGTGGGAACCTCCTCGTGCTGTGAGTTACAGCGTAAAAATCCAGCTTTCTCGCTGGCTTCCGTAGCGACCCAGCGCTGATAGCATCTCAGATGGCGATACAGTCGCGAAACAGCCCGCTGAATCACGCTCGTCTACACACGACGTCTCGCGGATACGGATGCTTGTGTAATTGTTGAGCAAGGGCTTTGGAATAAACTAGATATAGAACTACATAGTAAATACAGCCTTATCATATATTTTTTATGAATCAATTGAGTGCGTTTGATCTTGCCGGATTTCTGGGAAGCACGCAAACTTATGCCTATTGACTCTTGCCTTGAAAATCCCTAAATTGTTAGAGTTGGGAGACAGTGCGGGGAGAGAGTTCCATTCCTTAGCGGTTCGTATAATGAAGGAAGAGGCGAATATCTTGTTTCATTATGCAAATATATACTTACTCTACCACATGTAGATGGGATCCCTGTCCACACCGCGTCGTCCAATAGAGAAATGGTACTGGTGGAATAAAATAATGCAACTCCTAAGCACACTTTCATATTTAAACCCTTAAGGAGTAGACTGAATCTAGGACAATGGCCGCAGACAGAGAGACGGTCTTAGACGGAGCGTGGAAGGTCGAGCTTCGAACTGTGAATTTATAGTTAATAAATTCTTTTTTAATTTTTATTAGTTTATTTTGTTTCACTGCTGGGCAAATTCAAACACAGGGAAGGCCTTCCCTTTATTTCTCCAAGTGTCTCTGTCCCTAACCTTCTCCTTCCAATCACTCTTACAGCAATAATTACAGTATAATTCATCCGACCACCTTGTTCTAGGTTTTCCTTTCTCTTTTTCCATCTGACGGATTCCAAAAGGTATTTTAAGAAATAAACTAAAACCTATCAATTTAATTTAGCTACACGATTTTTGAATAAAAACTAAAGAAAGCTCTATTTTTCATATAGGTATTTGCGAATGATAATTTACAAAAATGAATTTTCTTTACTGCGCATTTGCGGTTCCCATTATGAACCAAACCATAAAAAATAACTCAAGACCATCGTGTTATTCCTCGCAATACATTTTTATTACTATGTATGTCATATATAAGTATTACTTAATTTTCACGGCATAAAAACTCGATCTCGATCATATTTCTACTATGTTTGGACCCCAGGTAAAATACTGGTCGACCTAGAGTCCTACAACCTAAATGAGTCGTGAAATAATGAGAAAAATCTTTACAATTGACAGCAACGTTTGGCCTTTGACTTCGTCATCAGGTCTTTTTTAGTCTCCACTGCAGGAGCATGACCCTCTCTATACTACCAGAGTCATTTATTAGCCAGAGCAGTCAAAAGATTCGCCCTACACTCTTCACGCTGTCTAGACGGGTTAGAGAGATCTCTGTGATGTTTATAATCTTTATTTGGCTTGTGTTTCCTAAGTTGCCTTCTACGATATCACGGGGAGACTTGGAGTGCTTCTATTTTACTCTGCTGGGAACCACACGACATAGCCAGATTGTCTACTTATTACAGACAAAGTAGTTAGTACGAGATTATGAAAGAAGATAGAAATAAAACTAACATAAAGCAAATTATATGAACGCGGCGGAGTTTCAGAGACAACAGAATTGCACGGATTGACGGATATATTTTTAATTTCATAAATGTAATCCAAAATAAAGAAGAGTTTTGAGAAAGATTTTACAGGAAAATATGCTTAATATAAAACTTCGTCTGTCATATAGACGAAGTTTTATATTAGGAATATTACTTTACTAGTAATTTTCTCGCGACTTTGTCCACGTAAAACTTTAGGGGTTGAATTTCTGAAAATCCTTTCTAGTGCTCACTTACCTAATGAAAATAACCACTGTACCAAATACGGTAGTTGCCTAATGTAAGGATTATATAAAATTTGTTTCTAATGAGACTAATTTCTATCTAAAAACACTATAAAGAACACTTTTAATTTGATATCGATTCGTTAAGTGATCTTAAAGCTTCTTTAAAGTTGGGTGAATAAGACCATTTTTTAAAGTATGAAAATCTTTAATTACAAATAACTGAAAGAGTTTTTGGTTCAGAAATGTATTTCTATCACTATTGTGTTTATTTTTGGCAGGTCTTTACATAGCAACATGAAAAAAATTTTAGTCAACATGCCCATTGTAAGGTTTCTACGTACAGTAGTTTCGACTGTGCATTCTTTTCAATCAACTTATCATCTAATAATCAAAAGACAAAGTTGTTAGTATGAGGCTATGAAAGAAGATAGAAATGAAACTAACATAAAGCAAATTATATGAACGCGGTGGTAGTGGCGGTCGGTAAGCGCTCGCGCAAATTGTCACGAGTTTCACCGACAACAGAATTGCACGGATTTATGGTGATACTAATTTTATTTACTTTATTATTATTTAACTCTCTTCATATAAGTATTCAACTTAAAATAAAGGGAAGTTTTGAAAATGTTTTGGGAGGAAAATTCTTCTTATAATAGATGAAGTTTTATATCAGGAATATGCCTTGTGGCACCTACCAACTATGTACAGACAGCATTGCTAAGTTTACTGTAAAACTTTTTGGATAAGGGTTTCGTCTCATCTTGTTACTTCAAGATAGTACGATAACTCCCTTGGGCAGATAATTGACGATCTCCGTGATGCAGCGGTTATCACGCCAGTCTGCGACATAAGTGGTCCTGGTTTCGATTCCTGGTCAGTCATGATAGAAAACGATCTTTTTGAACGATGGTTATCTAATGTCTATCATAAAATACAGTATAGTTGAGTCAGTATCCTACGACACAAGTTCACAGCTTATTCTAGGGTTTGCTCAATTTGTGTGATTTGACCCTATTTATTTAGGTATTTATTAATTTCTGAAGCTGAAGAGTTCAATTATACTCTTATAGACCATGTTACGATGTTATGATACATGTTACGATATCAGATATTTTTCTCCACCGTGGCTTCATTGTAATGTGCGGGCACTTTTATTCTTAACATTTTGTGGACGTATGCAGACACAATTTTTTTTATAGAGTGCCCGCATTGTAGCAAAATTAGATGATATTAGAACGTGGCATACTTACCAGATCCTTACTATTCCCATCCTAACTTAGACTTCCCGCGTCGCAATCGAACAAAACAAACATACGGACACGATCTCCGCTAATTTCGCTCTCGGCTGAACCACACAATACGCGGAAGGCATCCCCACAGCCAATGCTGAACAATGAGCTCACTTATCATTTAATAGTGCAATTCGTGTGCGATTCTGTTGCAAGTTTTATTTTTAATGTGTATTTGCTTTGGAATAGACATGCCATTTCTCAGTTGTATCATATATATTTTTTGAGTTCAAATCCTTACCAATGTAACAGTGAAACTTTGGAACGATCGAATGCGCGCGGTGATCTTTGTTTCATGATACTTTTTTCTTAGTACATAGTATATTACGATGCAAGTACGGTAAGCGGGATATTATAGTCAAGGTGTACCTATAGGCATGAGGTAAAGCCGAGTGCCTATAAAAAACCGATGTTTATAATAGACAGCTTAGTTTTTATACTGAGTACGAGTATCTTACGACGTTTTTCATTTACGATTACCATGAAGTAAAACAAGAAAGCAGTTTGGTAAATAAACAAATTAAGAAACAAAGCAGTAAAACTACGATTATAGTAATCAGGTACATTTTTTATAAGGTTTCTCATTATACGGATCAGCAAAAGTTTTCATGCCATACATGAAAACTTTTAGCTCGAATTCTATGAAAAAGGTTCAATGGGCATGTTGACAAAATTTTTTTTCATGTTGCTATGTAAAGACCTGCCAAAAATAAACACAATAGTGACAGAAATACATTTCTGAACAAAAAACTCTTTCAGTTATAAAAGTTTTAAAGACACATGTTTTTAGACGTAAATTTTTAGACGTGAAAACGCGCTGCTGAAATGCCTATATATTTGTGACGTCACAAGCTTGTATTTTGTATGGGTAGCGTGAGAACTTTGTTTGGTAGCTATACGAAATATTTCGTTTATGGTAATGGTTTCATAATAAAAGTAGCTATAAATTTTGCAGACTAAAATACAGTATAATTGTAATTAAAGATTTTCATACTTTAAAAAATGATCCTATTCACCCAACTTTAAAGAAGCTTTATGATCACTTAACGAATCGATATCAAATTAAAAGTGTTCTTTATAGTGTTTTTAGATAGAAATGAGTCTCATTAGCAACAAATTTTATATAATCTTAACATTAGGCAACTACCGTATTGTGCATCAGTGACATTGGGCTATTAAACAGTTGTGATTAACGTAAAATAAGAGGACCGTCCTCTTATTTTACGGACCGTAAAATACAACATTACGATCCAAGTTTCGATGCCGGACCGTATTAATAGCAAATGTATTGAAAATGATTTTTATGGAACAGCATACCTCGGCTGAATCAGTATAAACCCTTTTGATTGAATATAATCGGCAATACCATGAAAATCAATTGCCAGATGTGATCATTATGGTTACGACTCGTTCATGTGAGAATTATATTCATTCTTAATTAAACATCAATTGATACATAACAAAACCGCAAGCTAATAACCGTATAAACATAACTTTCAAACACCTGGATACTAATTTACGTGATAATAACAAAATTGCGATATTTCGTATCAAATGCACCCGTTAATCTTCGGTTTTGCTCCTTTAATTATGATTTGAGTGCGTTTTACCCTTATAATTAACCGTGCGTTCCCCGGTAGAGTAGAATAGGACCACTCCAAGTCTGCCCGTGGATGTCGTAGAAGGCGACTTAGTAAACACAAACAAAGTTATAAACATCAAAGAGACCAGCGTGGATAGTGTAGGCCAAATCCTCTGACTGCTCAGGCTAATATAGGTATATGGGTCTGTTAGTACAGAGATGGTCGTGCTCCTGCAGTGGAGACTAAAATAAGACCTGATGATAACGATAATAACCATTATCTTAATATAACCGATATCAATATAATGGACAGTTACGGATTTCGCATACGAGTATAATGCCATTCTGTGGAAGCAAGGCTTATCTTGAAAATTCATAGGGTAATTTTGATGTGGTTGATCTTTATTTTTGTAGGCCACTAGGTTTAAGTATCCATGCAAAGCCAACGAGAACAACTTATAATAGACGCTTATATGAAAATAGTATCATGGGATTGATAATGAACACATCACCACTCGCATGATGCACCATTTTCTTAGTCATCATCGCATGCGAATAACACTTGTTCCGTGTATTTTGTGTAAGTAATTAAATATTATAAAATGGAAAATCCACCAGCCACCAATGACGAAAGGAGTTTCATAATAAATAATAAATTTTTAAGCCCACCCACTTTTTACCAAATATTTTTTGTATTATAATAAGTTATCGTTTATAATCTTCTATGAAAATTATCGCTTAAGATACAAGGAGAGTCTGCCAAAAAAACTTAGTCATATCGCTCGTTCAACAGTTCTAAACTAAAAGATGAGAGGAGCAAAACCTAAAGGGCAATGGGGTGCGAGCCTTTTCGCAAAGTTTCAAATATTGAATGAACGAGTCCACTGTAACGACTACTTGACACGCAAATTCATTCAGCATTAGCCTACCTACTTTTCATCACATGTTTTTCTAATATAACAATAAGCTGTCATTCATAATGTTATATGAAAATGGTCGCTCATGATGCAAGTAGCACATTTTAGACATACCAATCGTACAAAAGTTCTAAACTAAGGTTTAGAGGAGCGACACCTAAAGGGCAAAAGAGTGCGCGCTTATTTCTCAAAGATCAAAATATTGAATGAATGAATCCACTGTAACGACCACTTGACACGCAAATTCATTCAGCAAGGATGAATAAGGATGAAGTCATTGATTGAGACTTGAGAAACATTGTTTGTGGTTGGCCGTAGAACCATTAATTACAGCGTAGATCCTTGCGGGTTTCAAACGCCTTTGAGTTTATTTTATTGTTATGACGAAATAAACCCTTCCCATTTTCCATTTAATAGTTTTACGAAATGACTAATTTAATTTTCCTCTGTCTTAGGAAGAGATTGCTGCATTTGATTTGTTAAGTTTAATTTAAATCACAATATGAATTAGTTACTTCTCCAGAAATTTGTCTTAGTTATGAGATGCTTGCGATATGAAGTAATGATCCATTATATTTTCGCGATTATTACAAAATTAAATAAAATTACTTTTCATATGGTTTTATTACGTTTTTCCCATTATTTCTACATCTAACCTATCGAACACTTTACAGTATTTATAACGTTGTGACTATTTGCTCTTTGGTGTTGATGTTCGCAGGCTAAGCACAGTAGAATACTTAGTACTAAGTTGACATCTTGACAGACAGATGTCAACATAGTACTTAGTCTTGTGCTGTACTTAACCTGCGAACATCAACAACTTTTAATTTGAAGTGAGTAAAGTAATTCTGCTTATAGAGCATATAATTATAGTCAATTCTGCAAAGCAATAGTGGTATGATGTAACTTCATCTTCTTATCGTGTCCATAGTTATTATTTTTTCATAGGTGTTTTTATGCATTAACAATGCCATTCCAATATATTTATATTAAATTAAGAAATAAGATTCGGGTAAAAAATTCCGCGCAGGCAGGATTTGAACTGCGCCTCAGGTGGATATTTTTCCTATAAACTAGTTGATAGATGTTTGGTATTTTTAAGGAAGATTCGTTGTGGTCTCGTAGCCTAAATAAGGAGCTAGGTAATCATCGGGCCACTCACGGCTAGACAAAGCGTGTGAACAGGCCTCATTAGGCACACCGCCTACGCGCGCCTACGCTGACTGACCACTCGGGATTACTATGGGATTGACGGTTTCCAATCATTCTTTTGGTGAGAGAAACATACATACATATTATCACGTCTTTATCCCTTGCAGGGTAGACAGAGCCTAAGGTCTTAAAACCCAAAAGCCACGTTTAGCGTGTTAGTGGGCTGAAGGTGATAAGCGGAATCAAAATAGTGATGGGTTGCTAGCTGTATCGCCTATAACGTGATTCCTAACTTAGATTTTCGCCCATTTCCTTGACTGGATTTTACGGTCTACACGGGAAGAAAAGCATCATTTTCTCCCAAACCACCATGGAAGAGATGAGGAAAGATTTTTACAAACTTTCATTTCTATACTTTGAAACTCTCACTTAGCTATTATTATTAAGTACTGTTCATCCAAGGATAACAAATATTCTGATGATCTGGCAGACTTTGACTCAAATTGGTTATCAATCGCAGAAGATAGGGATGAATTGTGGAACAGAAGGGAAGCCTCTGCCCAGCAGTGGAAGAATATAAAAAACGATTATTACGGGTACTTATCTTGAGTTTAGCCTGATGCTTTGGAAACTAAGGCTGTAAACACCGAAGATATGCTGTAGTGCTAAGCCGTGTTCTGCAACTTTTAAATATAAATAAATAAATAAATATATGCGGACAAATCACACAGATTGAGCTAGCCCCAAAGTACGTTCGAGACTTGAGTTATGGAATACTATCTCAACGATAGTTACCATATTTAATTACAAATACATATATAGATAAACATCCAAGACCTAGGTCAATCTGAAAAAGATAATTTTCCATCTTGACCTGACCGGGGATCGAACCCGGGACCTTCCGAGTCGCAGGCCGGCGTGTTGACCGCTGCGCCACGTAAATGTAAATGTTTCAAACGGATCTAATCGGGGTTTAGCCTTGGTTTAGCAACGATGCGGAGCAGACTCTTTTCAGAGTTAGGTACATTGTTTGAATGGTCATGTCACGAAACACATTTCTTGCTCGCCTACAAGGTCATTAGACTATTTTGGGCCCAAGAACCTGGCCCAATAAGGGTTGAAGTTAGGCAGGGAAATCTTTGCCAAATCATATTTCAATGTTTATTAAAAACCTAACAGTTAGAGGATCCCGGGCCTCCATCCTCCAACACATCAGAGCTGAGGATATAGCTGAGAAATGCTCAGATGAGAAAAGAGAATAATGAAATTAATATAACTCATTTACTATCGATAATTTAAATAGAATTGATGGAACGGAGTCACTATACATTGTAAATCAACTCGTGCATTGTGCAATACGAAGTGGGACGCGCATCTGCCTGGCCATGGATGTACGAAGAAAAAGTAATAATTTTAAAGATAGGTACCTGTATACTTTTCTTCGAAGGTATTGAACTATATGGATAAAGTATGGTAAGTTTGAAAATGTGTTAAAAATATTCCTTCTTCCTAAGTTGCGTGTTCATTTGTAGACAGAAAATGCGCTGTGCAATTTATTGCCGCTTCTTCTACACTCCGCTTTGGAAGCGGCCTGAACTTACCCACAAGTACCTAAATAACTGACATCAACAATTTTTAATCCCATCCCAACTAATATTATAAATGCGAAAGTGAGTTTGTTTGTTTTTTGTTTGTTTGTTTGTTACGCTTTCACGCCGAATCTACTGAACCGATTATCATGATTATTTATATTCGCGTAATATTATCATATTACGCGGGCGAAGCCGCGGGTAACAGCTAGTGTTATATAAGGCATTTAATCGAATATAACAATTAATAATTGTAATAATTAATTAGTGTATAAGTGTTCAAAAAAACCTTTATACTTTATATATATTTTGAGAGAATATTTTGCCGTTTATCTAGTCTTATTCCTTACCTCATGTCTAACGTCAACTTACTATCTACGACTACCATATCTCAGAGCACGAGTAAGTAGTTCAATCAGACTCAGCTACATTGTGTTACCTTCATCTACTTGCTTAAAAATATTGAGAGAAAACCATAAATTTACCTGGTTTAGCGTTTCGGGTAATTTTGAAATATTCCTAGATTTACAGACTCCGCGGCGCAGTGGTTAAAACAAGGGTTCCCCGGTACGATCTCCGGCCAGGTCATGATGGAAAATGATCTTTTTCAGATAAGCATGGGTCTTGGCTGTTTATCTATATAAGTATTTATTATAAAATATAGCATCGTTGAGTTAGTATCCTATGAAATAAGTTCACAACTTACTGTGGGGCTAGCTTAATTTGTGGTGAATTGTCCCTATATATGTATATCTATTCTAGAGCTGGACAAAATGATAAATGCTACCTTCTCCAAACATAGACCTTACCAGCTCCAAGTGTATGAGTAATGTGGTCAATCGTGGTTCATATCACATAACTGCGGTTGCCACGATGCGTTATGGTGTAAAAGGCGTGAAATTGACTTTCGGATAAGCCACGACAATGTTGATGCGGCTCCATTTTGCAAATGATTTCTGTGGAGATAAACCTGGGTTTTGGAGTAATAAAATAATGTGTTGAGACTTCGGATGGATTTTTTTAAGTCTGCTACTTTAATACCTATGCAATAACTGTATAACAGTGTACTTCAGAGATCGTGAAATCGTAAAAACACTTAAAAATATTGCGTATTATTTTAGATTTTAGATTCCATTTATTCCTACAGGCAGTGGTTCTTCCATTCCGTTGAATGTGAAGTGAAGAGTTGACACCAATCATTTTACCTGAAATATGAAGAAAATGTTAGTTTTCACAGAAATTGATTTGGATACGTGATGGTATCATAAGGCATTGAACAACGTATTGGCAGAGTCAGTCAATACCGGGATGCCAAAGTATCGGACTTTATGGAAGAGTTTCCTGTATTCACTGTTCTTTTGGCAAAAAATATAGAGCAATTAAGAAATATGTCAATAAAAAGCTTGTAGAGTCGCTTTGATGCCTAATATGTTGACCCAGGACTAAGTACGAAGGTAATTTATTATTACGTTTCTCCGTTAGTCCGTTTATATTTTTCAAACAAATAGAAAGTTGACATTCTGGAGTCCTCTCTGAATCTATCATTTGCCAGACGCACGTGTTAACAATTAAAGTTTACTTAAAACAACAATTATACGTGGTCACGGCTATTACTCCAAGCATAACGGCGACGGACAGCTCTCAAATTATAGTTTAGATACGGTGTTTTCGCACCCACACATTTCCGCGTTTAACTGCCTTAATGATCTGATATTATATTACAATATTGTGACTGGCCGGTCCCGTTGTGGACTAGTCAATGGATACGTTTAATTGGTGAATGAATATAATATGGCGACATAAATAATGGCTGGGTCGTGGGTGTCGGGTCGTCTGCAAGGTGTGTTCCCTTTGCCCCCATGGGTGAAGGTGATGTTAAGTTTGAGGCTATAACAAATGATTATAAAATGTTGTTGTTAGCGCTTGGTGTAGCAATGACGTCAAAAAATTACCTACAGTTCCACATTAATTAAGTCACGCACAATTCGTCAGGTCTTTTAGGTGTGAATATAAATTTTGAATCATTATTGTCTTTTATTTTTTAATGCTAGTGACGCTAGCGATACCTTAATTCTTTTTAACAAAAATCAAAACCTAATATTGGGCTGTTATTATCTATTCCACTCTAATTTTGCTGTGTATATAGGCTGGTCAAGCCTGTTTTGTTGGAAGTTTCGATGAGATCACCATGTAGGCTAGTTATGCCTTAATTATTGATTGAAGACCTCGTAGTTAGCAAACCCAGCCAAGCCAAATTGCATCATTCTGAACGAACTTGGAGAAGATGCGAGATCGATGCCTGTAGCCTTAAAGGATAGATTCGGAGATGAAGGCCAAGCTCAGACCAGATCAGAGCTCTCCATACGACATTGATATCAGTGTGGCTATCAGTGCTATTTCATAACGCTTTAAGGTACATAGTTTACTTAGGTAAGCAATCACAATCACACAAATCACAATCTTATCAATGTGTTATTAGATACTATAATACACCTAGAAACCTTAAAACTGTTGGGAAATTCACAGAAAATAATAAGTACCTAAGGCTTCGTGGATAGGTTTAGGACAAAACCCAATAGCCTCGGTGGTTAGGTACTTGCAAAATATTCAAAAGCAAGCATTTGTTTTATTTTTTCATGCATTAAAGTAAGTAATCTTTCAATTCTGCGGCAAAGCTCTTTCTTTACTTTACCTACTAATAGTTGGACTTAAGCAATACGAAATCACATATTGTATTTTAGTTTGCTAATGAGGGATCACTATCCCACCGTGATACAGTATAACTATTACTACTACGGCGGGTATGCGATCAACTCATAGTGGATAACTACACGATCTAAGGTTATTTAGATTAAGTCACCAAAAGTGTATTGTTAGTTAGTTACCACTGTGAATGTAACACATTATTTTAAAATAAAGTATATTAAAAAAAGGTCTTGTTTTATAAAATCAATGTGTAAGTTACTAAAGCGACACGACTGCTGTCGAGGTGGTAATAGCGTGGAGTTTAGGTTAGTCATGTGGTTTTTAGGGGGAGCTAGGCCCACATACAGATCTCTGTCACCTCATAACAGAGCGGTATATATTACACATTTGGACATGTAAAAAAAGGTACCTAGCTAAGTGACAAGTGAGTGATGACCTGAAATCTAAAACCAAGTGCTAAAAAGAACACATCGAGAAGGTAATTTCGACGTGTAGATTTCGAAAGTATTTTTTTTAAATTTGGTTGTAAAGGTTGCGGATGTGCGCCTTGCGAAAGATATTGAACGATCCCGTGATGTTATGTCACGAGCGCCGGCGCGAGCGCACAGCGACCCGCGTGGGCGGCCATTAGTGATGTTAATGCTTAGTATAGTATTTTATCGATAGTCGATAATACATATTTTTTATAATTTTGTGTCACTGAACAATGTCGAGACGTTATGTCATCATCCAGAGGGCTACGTGGACGCGACTGCTAGTGATGTGAATGTTTGGAATAGTATCTAAATTTATATTTGATAATACAGTCCATGAAATTTTTGCTATTGAACGACCTTGTGATGTTAATGTAATGAGCATACAGCAACCCGCGCGGGCAGCTGCTAGTGATATGAGTTTTACTTAACCTTTATAGATAGTCGATGAAATAGATTTCAAAAGTCGAAGTTATTTAATATTTTAGAAGTTAAGCGTCATAAGCACTGGCTCGTAACACAGTGACCTACATTAGCTGACGATAGACAAGTTAGATAAAAACTTTTTATATCCATAGATAAAAAAAAAACGTGAATTCGAGCTGAAAAATGTTATAAATCAAAAAACGACACAGATATCGTTTTAAATATTTATGTTACATCATAATTATTTTGATCCATTGATTAATTGTCGAGCTCCGTGGCGCAGCGGTCAACACGCTAGCCTGCGACACGGGGGTCCCGGGTTCAATCCCCGGTGAGGTCATTATAGGAAAAGATCTTTTTCATATTGACCTGGGTCTTGGATGTTTATCTATATAAGTATATATTATAATATATAGTATCGTTGAGTTAGTATCCTGCGACAAAAGTTCACAACTTACTGTAGGGCTAGCTCAATTTGTGTGATATGTCCCTATATATTTATTTTATTATTTTTATTTAATAGGATCGACTACCTGTAATTTTCATACGAAAAGCGATAACGCTTCCCATCCCCTAAAAATAGTCCAATTTTAATATTTTTTTACACATTATTGATAAATTGGAGAAATAGGGCTGTACGTTTTGATATTTAACAGGTCTATCTTCTTAAGCATGTAAATAAACTCAAAAAAGCGAGAAAATTAATAAAATTAAAAAATATTACTCAATAGTAATAAAAAAAGGGGAATAATAACACGTCTTCAATAAAACGCTACCAAATGGTCTTCGTAGCTGAATGACTAAACTGCGTAGTGTGAAGCAGTAGTGTCTCTAATTACAAAAAATATGTATACTTGTAAGTATAAATAAAAAAGCTTAGCCGCATCTGTTACAGGTTTTTTGGTTTACTTCATTGTTCAATGTGACTGTAATAATCTAAGGATTAGTATTACAAATGCAATATTGTCATTTTCTAAAAATTATTAAATTTAACAATGGATGCTACCGTCTGTTCTGACTGAACTCCTATTTTGTTCTTTGAATAGGTAAATAATTTGTAAATATTGCACGCCGCTGCCACGGAATAAGCCCGAGTATAAATTAACTAAAAGAGAGATAAAATATTTGGTTCTTCCGTGTGGCCAAACTTGTTTAAAAATTAGGAATGTAAGTACACGTACAAATATAAAAAAATCTCGTTTTTCAATTGACTTAAATAACAAAAACAAAACTACATTGTTTATTCACCAAAAATCAATAACAGAAATAAAAAAATGTAAGAAGAGCGTGAACCTTTCGCCTATTTGGTTTTCCGTCACTACTGAATGTATTAAAAAAATAAGATGAAGATAAAAGTCAGTTCCTGGAGCTATTTTGTGAGTTGATTGGCCGTAAAAAATGGAAATTTTGTCGCAACAGCAACATAGTCGAACTGCTGACGATTACGTGGCGGTACACTTGCCTAACTGCGTTTGGCAGATGGTGTATTCAATTCATAACTTAACTCGAACTAAGTTTTTCTAACTCGAGCTTACTTCCTGGAACCACCGGAAAATAAGTATTAAAACCGTTGGACCTTTTGTGTCCTTACAACCACCGAACTATTATGAAACAAGAGCCTTAGTATAAAAACACCACGTTATTTATTAAAAATGCAGTTTTGATTTTACCTCATGACTTTACTCGAATTGAAAACTATCCACAAATTGGTGGATATTAATTCTTCAAATTATCTGTCTTTTACTAAATCATACATTTACTAAAGGTCTCAGGGCGAGCTTTAAAATGTAAACGTTATGCGTTAACGTCTGAGGCTTTTTCATTTGCTAATACGTTGGCAATAAACTATAGGTAAGTTTTTATCGCTTTTGTTAAAAATTTACTAAGGTTTAAAATGTATCGATATTTCGATTAATATTACAATGTATTTCCCCGCACTATAGCGCAGTCTTTCGTCAAACTGTGGCTTGAGGCGGGTCACAAATAGTCCCAGGGCGAGTCTTAATATATACGTTTTACGTTAACGTGTGATGCTTTTTTATTTTCAAACACGTTGACAATGACCAATAGGTAAGTATTTATTGTTTTTCTTAAAATTAACTATGATATAAAATGTATCGATATGTTAATGAATAATAAAATGTATTTCCCCGCACTATATCGCAGTCTTTCGCCAAACCGTGGCGACAGGCGGGTCACAAACGGTCCCAGGGCGAGCCTTAAAATATATACGTTGTACGTTAATGTCTGAAGCTATTTCATTTGCTGCGACGTTGGCCATGAACGACACTTTGTTTTTGACGTTTTGTCTGAACCAAGCTTTATTTTAAGACATAAATTCAACTTGAGCAACAATGATTTAAATGTAAGTAGTTGGTGTGACAAAAATGTGGTTAATTCATGATTAGCATTAAAAATATGCCATTATTGATTTTAAATCCTTTCCTTGCATTAAGAGCATAAAATTGCTGGCATAATAATAAAAGAATCCAATTTTAGATAATCATTTCAATGCAGCAGACTTAAGATACCATAAAAAAAGACCTACATATTGTATATGAGTAATTCTGATATTTAGATATTTTAGTGGAGTCATTTCACTAATGTTCAGGCCTACAATTATCTACACTTAATAATTTATATATGACGTGGTTTAAATGAAGGCGGATATCGGAAATAAAAAGTTCCAACACCGTGAGTAATAAATTATCTTGTTCATCTATCAGTTTTAGGCGCTGCTGCTGTGGTGTGTCATCGAATATTTCCTGAGATACTTTATTCGTCTTGCTTCTTCTTAGCGTGTCGACTCGGGCAAATTATATTTGTGTTGACCAGAAGAACTTTGCCACTGATACAGCGTTATGAATGAAATACATGAAGTGGTAGGTAGTCACTTAGCAGAGAGTGCAGGCAGGAAATCAGACCACATAGGAGCACAGAACAACACTAGATATAATTTATATTTTAATTTTACTAGTTTCACTGTTCCTATTGGTATAAAGTACAGAGAGTGATTTTAAATAAAAATTATCCAAGAATTCTCTAGACCGTATGTCTAGCAATGTAGAGGTAGAGTTTGGACGATGAGGCAGGGGTGGTACGAAGAATATGAAAATCTAATTTGGAATTTTTGAATTAAGTTTCTAACCAAAACTAAACAGAATGATAATAATTAAGGAATGAGGTGAAAAGATACATGCAAAATGAAGAAAACATGCAGCTTCGTTACAGTACTACCTATTAAATGTGTAAAGAGTATTCTGTATCCGTGTGGATGAAGCCGTGTGGTTCCCGGCAGAGTAGAATAGGACCACTTCAAGTCTTCCCGTGGATGTCGTATAAGGTGACTGAGGAAACGCAAGCTAAACAAAGCTTATAAACATCAAGTAACCTCTCCAACCCGACTGGCCAGCGTGGAGAGTGTAGGCATAATCCTCTGACTGCTCAGGCTAATATATGGCTTTGGCAGTACAGAGAGAGTCAAACTCGCGCAATAAGGGTTCCGTACAATATGCTTCGTGAACACACACACAATGTGCAAAAATGTTTTATTCAATTGACTAACGCTATCTAGTGGTGTTCGTGAATAAAATCAAAAGTACTGATTTTTCCCGAACAAAAAAAAATATTTTTGAGGTCCTCATAACAAGCCCTTTCATTTGATATATAACACGGTAAGGTTTGCAAAACTTTTTTTTAACATTTTCTATTTGGACCCCCTAAACTGACCCTTATTTAAAAAAATATATATTTACTTTGCACATCCGTGTTTGGGTCATAGGTTTACACCATCTTACCAAATTTCATTTAATTTGGTTCAGTAGATTCGGAGAAAATCTACTGTGACAGACGGACGGACGGACAGACAGACGCTCGAGTGATCCTATAAGGGTTCCGTTTTTCATTTTTTGTACGGAACCCTAAAAAGACCTAATGATGATGATGATGATATTCTGGATCACTTAATACCTACTAAGCATCCTGGCGACCATCCTATTGAGTTCAAAGGTTGGTACATAAAGGTTTTCTTACAAATATGGTCCAACGGAAATATAGCTGAGTGTACGTCTGTTTGTTCCGTACAATGAATGAACTTAACGCCTTTATGGAGTTAGTAAATAGATAATACATACATTTACATTTACTTAGAGTAAGTAAATAAATACATTTTAAGTAACAAGTGCGTGTTGGACTTCTCGTGTGAGTACCTTTGATATAGTAGATTAGTATCCTCTTATCCTGAGTCACATAGGCTATTTGTTTTACCAAAGCAGTCGTGTTTTTTATTATTGTGGTTTATATATTTCACTTACAGAGAAACTTTAAAATTTAATGTGTACATAGTTGGTGTGATCATTAAAAAAATAAAAATTAAGGCTTGTTTAATAATCATCTAATAAACAGTGATTTCATGGTGAAATATAAGATCAAAGTGTGCGCGGTTAGGGCTATTCCACATATTCCTATCCTCCACACAGAACCTTGGACACGAAGCCGAAGAGCTGTCATTGTGTAACCATGTAAGCCAGACGAACCCCCAACACGCCCTCCATTGTTTCGGGAAAGATTATAATAATTTCCCGGCAAATCAAAGCATTTGGGAATCGATCGGGTACGGTGCTGTTATTAAATCAATGGTTATACGGTGATTATTAATTTTGATACTTAAACAATATATTTTGTAGTTGTAGCTATGAATGGAGTGGTTTTTGCTTTAGGATTGAACTTATTCACTCTTAAGTCGTTTGAGATATCATAGTTATTTAAGCTGGACAGGCTTAAAAATAATAAATAGTTATAATATAACCAGGATGTAACCAAGAATGTTATAGCTGATAATTAGGAAATTATGAATTAATCTGATTATTAATTGATTTATTTATTATTCCATGATTAAAACCACGCGGCAATTCATGAAGATCAAGATCTCTTACACTCTGATGCGACAGATTGCATGCATATTGTAAGAACATTGCGCGCAGGACTAAATGTAGGGTACGTTAAATACTCAGTCTGAAAACTCGCGGCATTGGTCTACTTGGGTTGTAACCTTAAGGATCAAGATCTCTAGCTTGTATACAATCTGCAAGCTCTGATGCGACAGCTTGCATGCATATTGTGAGAACAATGCGCGCGCGCCTAAATGTAGGGTACATTTACACTAGCGCTCTGCAAATTGCGATTTGAAGCCCAGAAATTTTAACATCATAATGTTCTTATTTCTGGTCTTTGCATTCACGCTGTTAGTGAAATATGGTGCATATTCTAATATCATAATATGTATTAGATCATGTATCTTAAACAGTTCCTCAATCACAACATATTAAAAAAATTGGGTAAGTACTTATGGTTTTAGGAAGAAGAGATACAATATTCAGACCTACGTTCGTTCATGGGCGATGACTTTTCTTTCGATCTATTAAATTTTTTATAGGTTTCGTACCATTTAGACTTTGTATTATTTGCTTTGAAAAATATAATCCTAAATTTTAAAATCCATGAAAACAGTTAGTCAACTTCGTGAAAAATTTGTAATTGGCTTACCAACCATAAACCAGCCCATCATAGTTCACAAATTCCTATTTGAAAATCGAACGATTTCTAAACTACTTAAAAGATGCAAACTTATATCAAATATAATAGAGCTGAAAATGGAATGTATTCGATATACGTAACACAGGTAGCCGATTTAGTTGACCATTCTATATTGTTTCACGCAAGTCCAAATATGAATCGAGCAAAATATATTCTTATGTCTTGTATTAAAGGTCGTGTTTCGTTTGTTATGTAGATTACTTAAGTCAATTTTATTTAGTCGGGTAAGACAGGTAGCGGTCGGACAATAAACAATCAGTCATGTTGAGATAGACGGGATGATTACAGTGTGTGGCGCGCCTTAGGACAGATTTGAATAATGCAGTATTTTTTTGAATTTTAAACGAGTGAAGGGAATGACTTTGTAAGGACGTGTCTTGAGGCATTTGCACTGCAATAATGTTATATCAAGATAAACTCAAATAGAGGACTTTCAATTTTTAAACATACTTATATTGTTTTATGCGCTTTTAAAGTGTGAGGTGCCATTAGATTCGTATTTTTCTTCGTGTCACAGGCTATGCAAACTGTTGTGTCTTTTATTTTTAAATAATGTAACCCACATAAAGATGTAAAATTTTACCAACATACATTGATGAAATTTTGCAATTTTTTCCTTCAAACTTGAAATAGACGCAATGATATAGGGCTTCATGTGCGTGCAGACTTATATAATGTTTCAGGAACCAGCAATGAAACTTTATTTTTTGGAATGATTACAAATTTTAGCCTAATACTAAAGAAGCCATAACATATCGGTGACGCCGCAGGCAAGGCTATTAACATATTATAAGCAAAGAATATGTATCTTGAAACAAAAGTACATTGATTAATTTGCTACTTAACCTTAATTTCTAGACACAAACTGATTTGCTCATTTGAGCACAGTTTCACCGCTAACAAATGAGGTAAGGTCAGACAAGCAAGACGTAAAACTTTTATCAATGATATGTTAATCAAAATAGAAAATAACGCGGATCAAATTGCAAAATCATGTAGTCAATATGTACACGTCATCCACCGTTTTTGTATTATTGTTTGAAAAATAAATGTTAAAATGACGCATGTCTAATAAAATGAGTGTGTAGTTCGGGAGGTGATTGTATTCCAAGAAGTATTGAAATTGGAGCCTATTTGATATTGAGCTGAAATTTCGTGGAAAGCTCTCGTTTTAAAAGGACATATAATTTTTGATATGTTACACATCAACTTAAAATACCTACATTATAAGTCATCAATACGTCATAAGAATGTTTCATGGTGTTACACCATATTGTATAGGTACATCTAGTTGGCCATTTGATTGAATTATTATGATTCATTTGAGTGTTGTTGACCTCTACCTTGCTGATGGGAAGCAAAGATGAACTCTAGGGTAGTACTCGCAAACTGTAATAATGCTCACTCTTGCCACAGAATCAATAACAGTATGCTCTTGCATTGAAAATCCCCAAATAGTACAAGTCGGGAAACAGTGATGTGGGGATGGAATTTAATGCTTAGCGGTTCGCATTAAAAAGGAGGAGTCGAATCTAGAGAGGTGATGAGCAGGAAAATCGACCATATATTGATGGGATCCCTGTCGCGTCAATGATGGGATGATGCAAGGGGCATTAATCATGCAATTCCTATGCTACTCCCCGAAATGCTGTCTGAAAATTATACAAAGACTTGCTACTAATGAGCGGTGTTAGACGCTCTAAAGCCGTCTTGCCGTACAAGACTTATCATGTGCTTATCATCAAGGAGTCTTCTGGCACGTCCGTTAATAGCTTCCAGGTCTACGAGCTTAGATAGGATCAAAATTCCATACAGGAGCAGACTTGAGCTGTGAAAAGGCTCAACAGTTGGCCTCGGCCATACCCACCTACGAAAATTTTACAATATAAGCGTAAATATTGCCGTCTTTTTTGTCCCTTTTTCAGTAGTTCATACCTCAACTACTGAAAAAAAGACAAAAAAAACAGACAGAAGGGACAGAAAAAAAAACATGGAAAAGCATGACAGATAAATAAACAAACTCGCTCTTGCAATTGTAATAAGTAAATAAAAAAAGTTCATCAAAGGAAAATCACCAATTAATTTGACTTACAAGCAAATTTTATGTTACTGGCTGATAAAAAAAAAACATACCCGTCACCACTAAGTAACGGAATCTTGTGAACCACCAGTGTTTTATATTAATCAACTTTAATAGACTCATCTCTTACAAGAGTAATGGAACAATATTTGTTGCAGGAAAAATGTCGACTAGACTTTTTGTTATTTAACTATTCTAAAATATTAATATAATTAATAAATTATCATTTGTGTATTATTGTTTGATTGTTTCTATTATATTACAGAATTTGCTCACAAGTAGACATTTTATTTAAATTTACAAAGCTTTCTATTATCTCAAACTATCACTGATAACTCACAAGCGTTTACTTTATTACAAAATAAGCAATTTTCACGCAACTTCACCCGCATAAAGTATAGCCTTTGTCATCCGCAGAAAAAATTGCTACCTATAGTTGAAAGAATTTTGAAAATCGTTCCAGTACTTTCGGAGCCTATTCTGCCCAACTAAGCGCAAAAGCGGTATCTCAAAAAAATTCGAAAATTTGATTTTTATGCCATCGGATAGTTTAAAGAAATACGCATCTAATGCATTAAGGCACTTAGCGGTATCTTGTTTAAAACATGAGAAAAACCCTTAAGAAAGATTTTTCTATCTCAATTTTACCTTATATCACTAAGGGTATTAGAAGTATATCAATATTACGAAAGCAATAAGCCGTAAATTTGGATACCCCCAAATCCCTTAAAAATCGTCAGCAAGTTTTCTTAGCCGATAAGCGGCAACTATGACGCCTGAAAGTATACACTGATTTACCGCTATAAAGCTTAGTAAATTTGTGCTTAGATGACCCGCAAATTATTTTGCCTACTTGAGATACGGTTGCAGTGGCAAATAAAATTGACCCTTAAAGTTTAAGTGATACGGTCTCATTTTGTATATATTTTACAGTGAATGCTCTTTGGTTTTGTTTACTTTCGTGTCATTACTTGTTTGTTTTTGCGGGAAAAAGGTGTTACACTAAATTACTGTTTTCTGTGGATTAATTTCATGTTTTCACAATCAGGTAAGTTCTATTAAAGTGTAATTTTGTATAATCTTTTACACAAAAGCAGAATTAGTTCATTTTTGTCTATTTTTCTATGTAGGATTGCTGTTCTTATATTTCAATTATAATTTAGCTTATTTAGTTAGTTAATTTATGAAGGGTTGTTTGGACGCTCTAAACACGAAATAATTAGTGCATACTACCATTTTTTTATATTTCATCAAGATAAAAAGAACATCATCGTTTGGGTTGACAATTGTTTCTCACAGAACAAAAATTGGAATTTTTTTTCGTTTTTAATTTACGTTGTTAATTCAGGTGACATCAACGCTGACAAGATAGTGATCTGTGATAGTGAAATAATATTTTGAGCCTGGACACACCTTTATGTCGGCTGACAGTTTTCATCATAGGGTCGAGCTGTCAATGAAACGATTGAAAAATAAAATCTATGATTTTGCTGACTTTTCGCACGCAGTGAGTGCAGCAGGTAAAAAAGTAAAGACCAAAGAGATGACTGTTCAAGATTTTTATGTGTGGGAAGATTATACCACTCAATATAAACTGTCTCGTATGAATCCACGTCCATATAAGTGAAATAATAGAAGTGGAGGTGAACAGAGGTAGTTTTGATTTGACTTATAGAACTGGGTGGTCTAAAGACTCTATTACGGCAAGTATTATTGGAAATAAAATTTTGGAAAGTCAAGTTCTGCCGCCACCCAAGAAGAAAACTGTACCGGAAGGCATATCAAAAAACAAAAAAGAAAATATTTTAACATCTTATAAAAATATTATACTTACCCCAAAATAGGATGTCTTTTTGGAGAGAACTTCCAACTTTTGATTAAAAATATTACAATGAATAACATAATTTTTTTGATTTCTTTTGTGTAATTTTTGTTATAAAGGTATAATACTTTATTAAAACAGGTTGATTAAATTTTTTTTTTCATTAAAACTTTGCGTTTTTTATTTGACAGAAGATTTTAATAATTTTACATACAGACATGTATGGAAGCAATAAACCGGATAGAGGTAACTCATTTTTTTTATTTTATAATAACTAAGCCGTGTAGCAGTATCTCATGAAAAAGCTATTTCCACAATTATTTTTGTTGATCTAACTATTCTAAAAAATAATAAACTTAATATTGAATATCCGTTTTCAAAATTGTAACTATATCTATCTTAAAACTAAAAATATAATTACTTTTACAAAACTCCAAATATCTCGAAACTCGCGTTCACTGAGATACCGTTTTTGCGCTTAGTTGGGCAGTATTCAATTCAAACAATTAAACAATCAAATTCAAATCTTTCCTGTTGATGATATTAATATAGAAATGTTATCTGCCATGTTAAAAAAACTGAAATTGCTAGAAGGTATATTATATTTTCTTGAATTTATTTGAAGAGGAAATTTGGTTTTCTAGTCAAGTTACAGTATGACCAATACAACGACGAACAGCAGCTTCGCACACATGGGCATGGCGTTCTCATAACACACATGCACACGTGTATGTAATCCGAGTTGTTTATAAGAATGATAAATCATTTCGCTGGGCAGTACATTACAGGAGATAACAAACAGTATTAGATTATATTTTATTGTGTCTATTATGTTGGGAACTTACACGGTGACGAAATAATTTAATTTTACATGTGTGTGATATGATGTTTGTGTTTTAAGCTCTATAAGTATTTTTTATTTCTTCATCAACATGCGTAGAGAGTTAACCGAGTTATATTAAATAACGGCCTCCGAGGCGAAGTGGTTAAAACGCCAGCCTGTGATAAAAGGGTTCGATCCCCAGTCAGGTCATGATGGAAATCGGTCTCTTTCAAATTGGCCTGAGTCTTGGATGTTTGTCTGTATAAATAATCTATTATAAAATATAATATTATTGAGTTAGTATCCAACGACACAACTTCACAATCTACTATGGGGCTCGCTCTATTTGTGTGGTTTGTCTCTATTTATTTATTTAGTTATTCACATTTACCCATTGGACTGAATAATTAAATAATTATGATGTGTTTATTATGGGTCTTGTTTGAAATAATAGGTTTTAATTTAAGATTTTAGTGTTTAAGCTCATCCTTGCTTTTTAAAAATGAGGTTAATTTATATAATATTATATTTAAATATCAATTACAATATAAATTATGCATACTAATATAGTATTCGGATATGAATGAAATCATATTTTAATATCTTTACTGTTTATCTTACTCGTCAGCAAACGAACATATTCATACAAGGTCAGTTTGTGACTAACTTAGTCACTAACACAACTGACTTGTGTCAGTAGGAGATAAAGCCTCTGTCCCAAAAGGTACTCGTATTTTGATTCTAACCAATACGTTAAAGTTCTTGCAATTTATTCCATTTAATTTATTTCCGACACGTTTCCGAATTACCACAAAATTTGTAAGAAATCTTAACCTTAAACTAGGGTTGCTACGCTCAAAACTTTATAATAAGGTATCACCTTTCAGGTAAGTATCAGTACTGCTGCTTGTTATTTGAGAGCATAGACTACGTTCATCTTTATAAGTATGTATTGTATAATCGTATTGGTAGATAGGAATAATACACATTCAAGGTTTAAGGGCTTTTATTAATCCTTTCATACGAGGGTAGGTATTTTTAAAAGTTAAGAAAGTAATGATGAGGAATTAATGTGTGAAAATTTTCTTTCACCAGCTTTATTCAACCCTGTCACCGGCGGACGGGCGTATATCACACTAACCTTGTCTCACATAACTTTTTAACTCCTATTATCGGTAGTCCGAATTTTCTTTCTATACAATTTTAAATCCTAATGATGACTCTTCACAATTTTTGTTAATACTAATATATTTAATATAATTATAATTCATCGGTATTCATAATATCCATAGATTAAAAAAAAAAAATTTCGTCTCTCATTCATACTTCTATGATAATATCACAATTCAAACGTATTGTTTCCACTAATATTTGTTTTCATATATTTTCTTATTCTAATGATCGAAAATCATAATCATCGGAATTCCTTAAATCATTATTCATACACTTTATTAATACTAATATTTGTTTTCATATATTTCTTAAATTTTAGTGTTATTAATTATGTATCAGGGTGCGAAACCGACTGGTTTGGAGACGTGACTTGGTAACAGAAGGTAGGTTAGGTTATGGTTACACAAAGACGAGCTACAGGTTACAAAATACGAGCGAGCGACCGACGACCTGGGTGCGAAAGCAACTGGTTTGGATAAACGACTTGGTAACAGATAGACCACCAAATAAATTATGAGTAAAATTATGAGTTGTAACATTTCTTAATTAATGACAACTAGCTGTTACCCGCGGCTTCGCCCGCGTAGTATATAGCCTATGTCCTTCTCCGTACCCTTACCTATGTGTATGCAAAATTTCATGATGATCGGTTCAGTAGATACGGCGTGAAAGCGTAACAAACAAACAAACAAACAAACCCACTTTCGCATTTATAATATTAGTTAGGATAGGATATGAATAAAAGAAATATGAAAATTGACTGTTATGAGTTCTGATATTAGTAATAAAAATTTATGAACAAAAAAAAAATATGAGGGAAATATAATGAAAAGTGATTATTATCAACACAAATAGATAGTAAAAAAGATAATAGGAGTAAGATTTTTATGTGAGCCAATATGGACTCGATATCTGCGGCCCTGTCTCCGTGATGATTGACTTCTTATATGAATTGAACAAACATACACAGTCTGAAAAAAAATTCCGCCAGTCGAATGGTCAAAGTCAAGCTCAACGCATGCGCAATGCATCACGGGGACAGGGCCACAGATAACATTAGTGTGACAACACTAATGTTATCTGTGGCCCTGTCCCCGTGATGCATTGCGCATGCGTTGACCTTGATTGACTTCCACCTCCTACGATCCATACAAACCTCTTTTGCTTCATCCATTTCCATTTAGTAACCGTATTCTTTTATTCTCTTTTAATTCATGCTCGACATATACCAATCTGTAGAAAATTCTGTCTCGTCAGCCCTGTTCAACCCTGTCACCGGCGTACGAGTCTCTTAACACCTCACTGCATTTTCGGCCAGTCGTATATCACACTAATGTTATCTGCGGCCCTGTCCCCTTTAAGATTGACTGGAATAAACATACCTACAGTCTTTAAAAATATAGTCCCTTTTTGGGACATCGTGTCAATACCATCCATATATTATAATTAACATCACGCCTCTTTTCTAATAGGTAGCCAAAGGTTATAGATCTCTACGTGCTATGATCCTTATAAACCTATTTTGCGTCATTCACATCCTTTTTATGCTTTTTTTCATGCATACTCGCCATATAAAATACCAATATTGTCGAGAATTCTCTCTCGCCAGCCCTATTCAACCCTGTCACCGGCGGACGGGTCTCTTAACACTTCACTGCATTTTCGGCCAGTCGTATATCACACTAATGTTATCTGCGGCCCTGTCCCCGTGATGCATTGCGCATGCGTTGTGCTTGATTAACAAAATTAATTTGTCACAGCTGCGATTGGGAGATAGTCGTTGGAGGGTTATAATTAGTATGTATGGTTTGACGTGTGTGGCTTTTGTTTTTTATAATATCTATTAAGCAATTGTGTAATTTAATAATTAGGATACTTAATCTATGTTTGAACATTTATAATTAATAAAATAAATTTGTAACGCTGTTTTATTAACACCCTTTTTAAAAATAAAAATGACTTTAGATAGGGTGGTCAAACCCCTAGACAAAATTAAGTTCTATCTCTTTTGTTTCTATTATCTATCTTTACTAACATTTTCTTTTATACTTTGATAATCCTCACTTTTTTCTCCTATAGGAAGGTACATGATCAGTGAGTAATATAATAGGATATAATGTACGCATAAGTCCCGGGATATCAGCTAGTACGAGGTGATAAAATATTGCCTGTGAAATTAGGTATACTTAATTGAAATTACTAAAGTTAGCGCTTCTTTGTTGCTTGTGACTCGTATCGATCATCGATGACACTAAAAAATCTCCCTAAATACCTAGCAATATTCTCTAGGTATTACAACTCAAAATGATTAGGTGTAAAAAAATAAAATATAATAAAAATCACGTTTCAAAAATGCTGTACGTCGTTTTTATTCTTAAATAAAATATGTATTCACCTGCCATTTCACAATAGAGTCGTAACTAAAAAGTTCCTATCTGTCTTAATTGTGACCGGAATTCAAATAGATACGTTTGGGGCTTCCAATACTGTAATTTAGATAAAAGGTGTGTGTTCCAACACAGCATAAATACAAGATGTCCAAACACGCTTATCGTGACCACCTTGGTGCACGAATTAATGGAGCCCAGACGATAGGTTTATTGAAAATGGAAATTTACGGCGTCTTTTGCGCGGTTTACATTGGTCGAGTTATTTTTACCTGAATTGATCGTTTAGGGTCCACGTGAGAGAAATTGTACTTGGCGAAAGAAGCTGGTATTGATTTTTAGATATAATTTGTATACAGGTGTCCAAACATGGTTATCGTGATCACCTTGGTGCACGAATTAATGGAGCCCAGACGATAGGTTTATTGAAAATACACAACAAGTACTTTAACGACTTGGATGTATTTGCAACACGAATTGGTGCTTACAAAAGATTGATTCGCGACAAAGTTCGCGAAATGAATTCCACTTATAAATGTAAACACTATTCATTTGATGCTACTTATCCCATACAATTAATTTACGAGTATGTTGTAAAGCTATATCTACACAGAAATTTTACTGTACCTACTCTCAATGTATTCTTGTGTGAACATGTGGTTAACGGTGTTGATTTTACATCTAACTACTTTTATATATTATACTGTATATTTATTGTGTTGTAAAATTGTTTGTTGACCCCAATAAACTAAAAAAAAAACTGATACCGATAGCTATTTTTAATTTCTGTGATTTGTCTTTTTATTGTTTAAAATGCAATCATCATCATTTCGTGTAGGTGACGCGGTCATTTGACCACGCACACCCTGGTGACAGTGTTCTTTGGAACCGCATCTCGCCTTCTGACTTGATTCCTTTAATAACTACTAGATGGCAGCAGGGAGCAACGGCTTTTACGTGCCTTCCGAAGCAAGGAAACATCCTTATTATTAGATAAGCAGGTGATTCATGCCTGCAATGTCCTAACCAAACTGGAAACAACTTAACACTATAACTAACAATATAGGTAACTATATTTCCCGTGGGAATCGAACCCACAAACTCCGTGTCAACAGGCTAACTGAAATGCAATGAAATGTAGAGTAACTAACATAAGTAGTGCACAGCAAACTCAGTTTCTTTGTATTACTGGAACAAATTACTCTTTTTCATAATTTCTTCTACCGAATAATGTTTTGTAGTTGAGGTAGAGGTTCGGTAGCTTGGTTGGAGACAGTTTTTTTTAAGAAATATTATTAATTATTATGGGGCTGTTGTTGTAAATAAAAACTAAAGCTACACTCACCCAGTAACTGGACAAATGTGAGCCTTCTCTTAACAGATTTGCATAATGTACTTAATCAGTTTGGGTAAAAAATCTAAACTATAAAACAAAAAGGTTTAGTCACCGGGTCGAAAAAGCTTTTATTGAATTCTGTATGCAAATTGTGAGTGAGAAAAATGACACAATCGGTCGTTGTTTTGATAAAGATTGTGTAAAAAATGGCGTTTAAGATTGTTTTACGATAAGTGTTTTAAATGCAAAAGCGATTAATTTGCTGTTGCTCATCAGTGAAGGATATAAGTCCTTCAAAATGACCTAAGCATAGGATGAAAAAAATCGCATTGAGCACTTTATGTGTGAAGAATTAGAACGTACGTTTTTCGGAAATTATGAAGGTAAATTTTAGATTACATTATTGGGTTTAATGTAATGAGCTGTTGTCAGTGTAAAAAGCATCGGTAACAACTGACAAAATTGCAAGCATGAAGGAACTAATAAGCACTAAGAAGGAATTAATAAGTAAATATAAGGTGGTGGAAGCACAAAATGTACATGGACTTTTGCAAAGTAACGCTGGAATCGACACAATAACAGAAAAAAATATTTTACAAGCTGTCTAGCTCTTTGCATAAATTTAAATATAAAACATATTTTGTGCCACTTGACAGGTCAAAAATAAATATAAAATATGGAAAAAGCCATAGCCCGTATGTTACAAAAACTGAGCCTTTATCGGACTTTGACATAACGTTTCTGGCACATTTGTATTAAATAATAATTACCGAAAAAAAACAAGAATTGTTATTATCGCACGCAACGTCTCAAATGGTAATTAAACCCTAAAGCAATTATAAAAGACTTCTTCGGTAAATCTGATCGCATCCCTTCCAAAACTAGTTAATTATATGATCATAGTCAATAATGATTATTGACCTTGTAAAATCATCAATGAAACCGATAGAGAGACAAAGGGTTCCGTCAAAACAGATCCACCGCTAGCTGTCAAAAAAACAAAGCCAATCCGGGCTAATAAAGCATTATTAAAAACAAATTTTATTGACTGCCCCCTTCACGGTGTGGGTGTAGTAATTTTTTATTTTTTAATTAATCAAATGGCTTATAAATAAGTCGGCGCTAGTGATAGGGTTCGACAGAATCGTAGGAACTATTGTATGATTTGTTACGCAGGGCGTTTGAAGAGGCGGGTGCCATAATTGGGTCGTTTATGGTCGGCCTTTGGTGTTTTCTGTGAATTACATCTAATTTGCTTTCATTAAGTATATTGGATAGAGTGCCACCTAAAAGAGGCCTCATCTCTTCGTCTACTCCAAAAAAAGTAATAAAGAAACATCATGATTTTTTTTTTATAAAACAACAGAAGTAGATGCGATAAAATGCACTTTGCAATCATTCTGCTATATATGAGTATTTATTCCTATTGATAACATTTACGGTTCCATCATTACTTACTTGTGGTGAATTAAAACTATAAACATTAGTATTCCCGAATTAATGTGACATTGGAACCTTCAACAAACGAGTCTATGTCTTCTTAAAAGGCCAGATAGCTTTCGTCACATCCCTGGTGTTGCAGTTGTCCATGGGCGGTGGTGATCACTTATCATCAGGTGACCCCCTTATTCATTTGCAGCGCTATTTCCTAAAAAAAATGCCGTGGGTTAACCTGCCTTACATCTACAATAGTAGGTTGTTCACTGTTATAGGTATTTTCCACGTTGTAATGTGCTAGAGATAGCTGATAACGATATATGGCTATTTTAAGGCTTGGCCGATGACTCTTGGTAGTTTACAAATTTTAATACTAAGTGGTTATACATTAATTACTTACAGCCGAATTTAAAAAATTCCACGCAACTTTTACTATGATGTTACTAAATTACGAAGCGCATTTTAACATTATAGCACTGCTTTTCTGAATTTAATTTGAAGCTATTCGTAATATAACGCTGATATGTTAACTTATTATTTTATGAATGCTATTATAACCATCACACCTTTCACTCTCAACGGTTGTCAGTCATTTAGGTCAGTTCAGCCCACTGCCACTTCAGTATAACCACAGACAAATAAAACTTAAGTTCTCCTCTATAATTTTGATAATTGCATCATTGCATCCATTTCCTTGATATTCCACCTATTATTATGTAAGGCGGTTTCTTCATTAGTAATTAAAATTGTCGGTCTGTCAAAATGTCACGCGGTGGCATAAGACAGGTTTGAACTGACAACCCTCGGATAGAACCTATTATTACAACTTCACCGGTGGGGATACTTGGACTGGGTGGTAGTAGTAATTAAGTATTATGAAAATGTTTTTGTTTATATTTTATTTGAGTGGACTGTTGAGTAAATAACACTATTTACTTCACTTGTCTTGGCGTCTGTGTGAAGCAGACTCACTCGAATTAAATATTGTCTAAAGTTAAATTTGACCAGCATCCCGGTGTCCAATTGATCTGTTTTTTATTTACAATTTGCACAAAATTTAATGTCATTAGTTGTCAACGAGCGGTTATGGTGAAAAAACAAAATACCTAAATATATAAAAATCACACACGTTGGCCCCACAGCAAGTTGTTAATTTACGTCGTAGCATTTTAACTCAACGAAACCTTATTTTATAATGTTAGATACGTAGATAAACATCCAAGACCCAAACCAATCTGATAATTCTATATTTTAATGGATGCCTGGTATATACATACAGTGACCTAAGGAGAGCGAAAATTGACACCTTGACGACCCAAAACCGAGAGTGTATGGCGAAAAATTACCAGGTGAGCCGACCCCAAATGACATGGGATAAGGCTAGGCAAAGAGAGAGAGAGAGTGAGAGAGAAAGATTTTAATAAAAATAAATATCAGGACAAATTGATAAATAATAATGACCAATTCAAAGAACTATAGGTACATAGCATTCATTATCTGAGAGCACTTCAATGCATATAAAAAAATGCATTGATTCTCTCAGATGTAATCAAACCTTCACCTTACTATACAATAACTTGATTGACTTCCGCTATCCGAATTAAACACTGTTTACTTCCGTGCATAATCGCACCCAACTCAAATATTTATCGATTACAATTACTCGATGCACAGGAAATCACGATTTCACAGACAATCGAGACAAATCGATTAGTAGGTATCCTTTGTAGTCGAATATCAGAATGTTTTGGAAATGGACTTAAACGGAAATCCGTCGAGGCTATTAGTTGTAATGGAGAATTATTTTTATTGCACATAAAATAGTAACATAATGAATGATAAAATCGACTGAAGCATTAAACAGAAAATCGTTAGTAAATACAAGAGTCAATCTTAGAGAAAGTAAGTGACATTGTAGTAGTCACATTGTTAATATTAATTAATCGGGTAGCCGATTAATTAACATTGATACATAAATAGGTACACCTAAAAAACCATGACACATGAACAAAAAAAAAAACAGTTTTACTTGGAGGAATGTGAATTTTTATAAAATTTTTGAGGTATTAAGAACCAATGGTGAAATAAATTAACTTACATTCATGAAAACATTATACTCCCTTTTTGCAGTCCTGTAATTAAAAGCTACCATTGCAAATTACTCCAAGACGATAAATTAAAACAAATTAGCAATTACCGGAGCAGCCATCTCCGTCAGGGGTCGATTGGCGTTAATTTAAGTTAAGCATCGGTCGTTAGGACCGGCGCGGGCTTCTGTTCTTTTTGAGGCTCGATCACCAGCGATAATGTATTGACGATACGCATTACGAAGTACAGGATGCTGGAAAATAACCAGCATTGTCATAAAAAGCTGTTTTTCATTTTTTAAATGGTAAAAACGTTATCAGAGATAAAGCACTTTAGAAAATATTATGAAGACCAATGCGAGCTACTGTTAGGTATTTTGAGGCTTGAATTTCAGCGATAATTATTATCCTGTCTTACTAATATTATAAATATAAAATAAACTTAGGACATTGTAAGCAATATAGTATAATTTGCGTTATCGGTCGTTAGGGCCAGCGCGGGCTTCTGTTCGTTTTGAGGTTCGATCACCAGCGATAATGTATTAACGATACGCATTACGGAGTACAGGGCGCTGGTAAATAACCAAAGCATTTGTCCTAAAAACATGTTTCTTATTCAAATATTCAAAAACGTTATCAGAAATAAAGCACTTTAGAAAGTGTTATAACATACATACATCGTTCGTTAAGACCATTGCGAGCCTAGATTCTGTGTTTTTTTAAGGCATGATCACCAGCGATAATTACTAGGTATCTTTCTTTCTTCTTTTTAATTATGGCTTCCACCGAGATTTCAGTGCTTCTGCCAATGTCCAGTATAATGAGATACTAAGTATCGGTGTTGTACGGTATGTGGCATCAAAGATGGCGTATGTTCTTTGGCAGCCTCGTGGGAGCTTTTGGCGACAAATCTATACGAGTCCATTTAACAGTCTACTTTAACCATTTTACAAATTGTTCTCGAGCACGAGCATTTATAACACCAAACTACACCAATTTCATATTATAAAGTCCACTTAAATCAATTTGCAAACTTGTATAAGGCAAACGACAACTGAACCCCTTGACTTCCCACCAAAAACCCCCTACTAGGTCTCTACTAAATAGCATTGTGAAAGCACTAACTATGTCATTGTTTGAGCATAGCTCGCACATTTGATTGACCCTTGGCATACTGCACGTCATATTTGATACATAAACCGATTCCTTAAAAATCAGCTTACTTATTGAGCACGAGCATTATACGACCTCGCCTTGTTGGCAGAGTAGATTAGGACCTCTCCAAGTCATCCCGTGGATGTCGTAAAAGGCGACTAAGGAAATACAAGCTAAACAAAGCTTATTAACATCAAAGAGACTTCTCCAACCCGTCTGGCCAGCGTGGAGAGTGTAGGCCAAATTCTCTGACTACTCAGGCTAGTAAATGGCTCTGGTAGTACAGAGAGGGTCGTGCTCCTGCAGTGGAGACTAGAAAGACCAGATGATGATGATGATTATACGACCTTTATTAATACATAAAATTTTACCATCCAATTTTTATGCATGAAATGTCTTTTTTTGTGATTAAAGTTTTTTTTTGTGTTTTTACTTGGGTAAATAAGATTGTATATTTTAAGTCCCAAATAAACAGACCTAACTACTTAATGTATATGATGTTTATTTCAATAAATTTATTTAATAGAGTAAATTATTTAAAAGAGTACATTCGTAACTAAATCATATGCTATCTTTATGATGTTATCACATTATTGTGCACCTTACATCACAGCCGCAAGCTGTTATCTCTCCGCCCACTTTTTGCAGATAAGCAGATATCCTATCGCATTTCTTTCGCAGCCATTGTGATTTTCTTATCAGTCGGTAAACTGCTATTATTGTATAATAATTGAGTAGAGTTTATCATGTAATTTTGTGAGCCTTTTGATATGAAAAAATCATTTACAAATTAAGTAGGTAGGTAATTGTAAAAACTTAAATCACAAGGTTTGTTCGCAACGTGCAAACGTTTCCTTTTTCTGTTTTACTTATTTATAATTATTCAAAATTCAAAAATGCTTTATTTTTCTCTCCAATCTATATCTATACCCACAAATACAAATTTTGGTACAAATTGTATACAATTATTGAAGACAAAGTTACGCAAATACTCAATCGATTGTTACCTACTAGCTGTTACCCGCGGCTTCGCCCACGTAATATATAGCCTATGTCCTTCTCAATACCCTAACCTATGTATATGCAAAATTTCATGATGAACGGTTCAGTAGATACAGGGCGTGAAATCGTAACAAAAAAACAAACAAATAAACTCATTTTCGGATTTATAATATTAGTTAGGATAGTTTAGGAGATTAGGATTAGGATAGGATGTAACACAAATTATGAAAAGAAAAATTAATAGAACGGAAAAAATATACATATATTATTTTAATAATTAGTTTAATGCAATTGAAGCTAACTAAAAGAAAAAAAAATGAATTACTTTAGAATTCTGAAAAAAGAATTCACGATATTATGATGAAAAGAATAGTTGTTTTACAAAATAACGTACTTTCAGTATTAAAATAATTAAGGCAATTAATTAATTAAAAAAGATTTAAGGCATAAATGTGAGTATTTTAAACACACCATGTATACACGTTCGAAATAAAATCCGTCAGTCTTGTCAAAAAGACGTAGTGGCCACGTCAGTCAGCTAGGAGCCGGACGAACAAAAAAGCTCGCCAATTATTGTAGCCTGGCCCTTAATGGGTTTTACTTGTAAGCTGATTGAAGGTGTACTATTTCTGCAATTTTAATATGCAGTTAACATTCTTGCAAGGTATTAAGAGCGTATACTAGCAGTATTTTTTCAATATGGTTTCCATACAAATGTATTTCTCTATTTTTTTCGCTGAAAACTGATTCTAGAGGCACGATTCTTTTTTCATAAAATCTAGTACTAAAATAGGAATGCCTCTATTTTTTATTTTTGCCAAAAAAACTGTTTTTGTACAAATTTTTTTAAACAGGTTTTTAGAAAAAGATTAAACATAGGGACATACCTATTTTAGTAATAGATTGTATGTAAAAAGAATTGTGCCTCTTGAAGCAGTTTTCAGCGAGAAAATAGAGAAATACATTTGTATGGAAAATGCACTGCTAGTATACCCTCTTAAGAACGTGTGGCTTGCAATGAAGATTTAAGCAATAACAAATTTAAAGTAAGTATCAAAAGTATTCGGACATGCTATCACGTCATTGTCCCTCACGGGTTGAAGGTGGTTGAAGGTAGGCGTTGATTGCAAGTTCCTGATTTTTTTGAAATTAATAAACATAATTTTTAAAACGAAATTTTCTTGGATGTTTATTTATATAAGTATCTATTCTAAATAATAGTATCGTTGAGTTAGTATCCCTTTTAACACAAGTCGCGAGCTTGCTTTGGGGCTAGCTCAATCTGTGTGATTTGTCCGTATAATATTTAAAACGCGCATTATACAGTACGAACTGTACACGGTTTTGATGAGCAGCAACGTCGAACTGATATAAACCAAACACCAAACATACTGCGCTCACCAATCCGTTTACCAAGCGTGTTGAGTATGGCAAATCTCCTCAATGTTGTGAATCCCTGAGGGTGGCTTATGTCAGTGAACTTCTTGCGGCTGAGATAATAATGATAATAATTACTACATATATCAATAAACAGAACACTACACTTTTGCAACGTCATCACATCTCAAGCCTCGAGAAGTTTGACAACAAAATTGCTCCTATCTGAAAGCAATCGGCATGCTACTGCTTAATCACTGGATACATCAAGTAACCAATTGTTCGCACTTCACACTGCCCTTAAGTGTTGAAAAAAGGTTGGAATTGAGGTTGAACCAATAATTTGGATTGTGTTCCGTATAAATGAATAAAAAAAAATTTTTGATTGATGTTTTGATATTTTTTTTAATTTGCATGTATCTATTTATTTCTAAATCAATATTTATAGACTCTTCCATGTCTGGGAGAAGAAAATGCGTAGAAAGCACTAGATGCTTCTCTTCCCACGAAGACCGCAAATTACGGCTGAGGGAATCGATCTACCCCGTAAGGAATAAAACATGATAGGTCAAAGAAAATATTATCAATCGATTCTCGCCATAAGGATTAAAATATTGTAAATGTAAATTTTAACGATAGTAAATAAGTTTGACGAGCTCCGTGGCGCAGCGATCAACACGCCTGCCTGCGACACGGATGGTCCCAGGTTCGATCCCCGGTCAGGTCAAGATGGAAAATGATCTTTTTCAGATTGACCTGGGTCTTGGATGTTTATCTATATATGTATTTGTTATGGCCGTGTGGTTCCCGGCAGAGTAGAATAGGACCACTCCAAGTCTTCCCGTGGATATCGTAGAAGGCGACTCAGGATACACAAGCTGAACAAAGCTTTAAAACATCAAAGAGACCTCTCCAACCCGTCTGGCCAGCGTGGAGAGTGTAGGCTAAATCCTCTGACTGCTCTCGCTAATATATGGCTCTGGTAGTACAGAGAGGGTCGTGCTCCTGCAGTGGAGACTAAAAGACCTGATGATGAGTTAGTATCCCATAACACAAGTCTTGCTTAAGAACTTACTTTGGGGCTAGCTCAATCTGTGTGGTTTGTCCGTATATATTTATTTATTATTTATTAAATTGACGTTCACCAAATGATAGGTATTGAAAATATCATTTGAATAAAATTTTTGACTATTGACTATTCAATTACTTGAGAGTGCATCAGTAATTTTAATAAAATCTAAGAAAACTGATCAATTATTTCATAATTGCAAAGATATTCGTATTTAATAGTACTCCCCTAACGTTCCGTCCCTCAGTTAATTCAACCCTAAATATCGAGCAAATTATCACCCTATTACGTGTAATTATCTAATCCAAAACCTTTTAAGGCAGAGATGCAACTTCTAAGAAGCGTATCTTTGATCGTGGGAGCTATTGGCGTTAATCGTTTAATCATACACTAATTACCAGTTTTGGCTATCAAGTGTAACGTACGGATAGACAGTGCATTAGCTAAAGGTCAGACTTGAATAGTTCTCGGTCTGGGAATGTCTTGAGGGTGAAGAAAGCAGTTTTGAATCTGTGTGAACTTTAGCATTTAATTGTGGCGTTGGTGACCTTATTGTTGTTTGTTTTTCGTGTGTGTAAGTGGCCAACGCTGGTGTTGGTGACGTTATTGAAAGTATTTAATTTTTTCTAAAGCATAACAATAATACCGGTTTTCACTAAACAACTGTATTATTGGTTCATTTTTTTTTATTTTGTAGCTGAGAAGTTTATGTAAAGTTAAATACTACTTATACTATAGTTCATATAGTATACAGGTGCCTTATAGAGATGGACCGGTGGGTTGATTTTGGCCTGGGTCTTAGATTTCTATATTTTTACTTATAAGTATATGTGTAACACTGCGTTCTAAACCCAACCAAGATGAAGCTTCCCCGAGAGTCAACTAGATGGCGCTGTGCGAATATTAGAACGCGCTATCGAGATTTTTTCACAAACAGCGAGGTCAGTGCCCGAGTGTGGACCGGGTATCCTCCTTCGATAGGTACCTAGTGCTACTGAACGGAAACCCGTGATTAGTACTAGACTTTATTGTAAGGGACTGAGCTAGGATACCCAGCCTTCCCACAGCTATTAGGATCTTTGTAAATCTTAGCGTGACTAATCATTGCTTTGAGTCACAATAAATTTCTACCCATACAAACGCTCGACCGTTTTATTTCGCCCCGCGCCTCTCTGCTTCATCTGGCGCCCGCAGTTGGGGCCGAGTTCGCCACGCCGCGCACGCCGTTGTCATCGACCACCTCGTGGACACCGACAGCAACGCGCACGCTCGTACCCGTTTCACACGACGTAACCCAAGCATCCGCGCCGTGGATACGCCGAGTACGCCGGTCACGCCGATCACGCCGGATACATTTTGGGGTACGCCGACATCATCGGATACGCCTGTGCCGTGCCACGTGGTGTACATGAAGGAAGAAGATATTCTGGAGCGCGCCGACTCGGACTCGGACTCAGAAACCTACGTAACGCAGCGACGCAGGGTGGATAAACGACGAGCGAACGAGCAATCTCCGAACGCAGACATGGCCAATGTTAGCATTTCCACCGATCAATTCCGTGACTTGGTGACGTCCCTCACAGCAGCTGCGACACAAGCGAGCAACCAGGGAACGTCAAGGTCCTTCACGCACGCCAAATTCTCGTATGACGGCAGTCGAGACTCTGCGCAAGTAGAGGAGTTTTTAGCGGCAGCATCCATTTTCAAGAGTGTCCATCATATCTCCGATAAGGAGGCTATACTCAGCCTGCCGTTGATACTCAAAAAAGACGCTGCTACCTGGTGGCTTGGCGTTAAGAGTAGCATTGCTGAATGGGAGGAATTTGAAACGCGTCTCCGACACGCTTTTGCACCCAAGAAGCCCGGTTATATGGTCTTTCAAGAGATGTTTGCCTCCAAGCAGCCCCCCGATATGGCCACAGAAGTATTCATCGCAAAAAGCCGTGCCCTCCTGGCACAACTGCCATCTCCAGGCCTCAATGAATCGCAGCAAATGGACGTCATCTATGGGCAACTTAACATCGCGATTAGGGAAAAGGTGCCCCGCGAGTCGGTCAGTACTTTCAATGAGCTACTGGATGCTGCAAGAAGTGCTGAAGAGATTCTTCGGGAGAAACCGAAGGCACCACTTGCTCAAACCAAGCCAAAGAAACCCAGGTGTGACTTCTGTAGGAACCAGGGACACACCACAGATGAATGTCGGAAGCGACAGAGATTTTTGCAAGCCCAGGCAACGACGGTAAAACAAGAGAGCTCTACTCAAGCGCCTTCTCCTTCGCGTCCTACCTTCTCTTGCTACGGCTGCGGCGCACCCGGGGTTGTGCGAAGCAAGTGCCCCACTTGTATGGCAGCTAGGCAGCACACACTCAAGTCTGACAAGGTCGAGTTCTGCTCCTTGAATTTAAGCACGGACGCCCGTGCTAGGCCTGTAATAGGAATAGGAATTTACGACACCGCTGGAGTAGCCTACGTGGATACGTGTGCCAGATCCAGCGTAGCTTCATACCAGCTCTATCAGCAGTTGAAGCAACGTGGCTGCCGGTTCGCAAAGGAACCAGTCACGGTTACTATGGCGGATGGAGTTAGAAGACGTCAAGAAATCCTCTCCGTCAAAGTCCCCGTAAATATATGTGATCGAGTCATACCCACCACGTTCATCGTGTTACCGGAGTCCCGGGAAAATAAAACACTGCTTGGTGTCGGGTTCATACAAGACGCGGGCATGGTGCTGGATGTACCTCAGTTATGCTGGTACTTCATTGATCTTCCAGCCAAGATGTATGATCTGGATCTAGAGGACGAACAAGATTATCCCCACCAACCCGGTATCAGAAGAAATCAACACGCAGTTGCACCAGTTAGCGCGGAACGTCGCAACCAACCGCTTCCTTCGGCGTCATCGTACTGTGGCCCGGTAGAAGCAGATGAAGCGCCAAAGAGAAGCCGCACATTGTTTGATGGGTTTTCACCAAGGTTTTTAGACTATATGTATGATGATGCGAGGCGAAGCATTGAGAGTGCGGAGGTAAACTTGTCCCCTCATGCAGAGGCGTTATTTGCTGGCTATACATGGGAGGATGTCGGGATTAACTTGTTTTCCATTGAAGAAGTCGATATAGGAACTTCAGATGACAGTCAAAGAAAGCAACTGGTAGATCTTCTCAGTACCCATGAAGAAGTATTTCAACCAAGTAAGGCACCCACTACTCTTGCAGAACACGCCATTGATACTGGAGACCATAGCCCGATTGCAGTTCCTCCCTATCGGATGTCACCAGCAAGACGTGAAATGGTAAAGAAGGAAATCGCTACGATGCTCGAAGAAGGGATAATCCAGCCTTCTACTTCCCCTTGGGCGGCTCCAATTGTGATGGTTCCTAAGAAGGATGGATCCCTGCGATTTTGCGTGGACTACAGACGATTAAATTCAATAACTGTACCGGACTCTTACCCCATGCCTCGAATAGATGACCTGCTCCACGAAGCCAAGGTGACACCTTTCATGACTACTTTGGACCTGCGAGCCGGCTACTGGCAGGTAAAAATAAGAGAAAGAGACCAAGACAAGTCTAGCTTCATATCGCCGGTGGGACTGTTCAAATTTACCCGAATGGCATTTGGATTGCGTAATGCACCAGCCACCTTTCAGCGTATGATCGACCGGGTCAGAGCATTGGCTAGTGACGTCAAAATGTGTGCCTATCTCGATGACCTAATAATTCTTTCATCTTCTTTCGAGAACCACATGAAGGACCTTGATCAGGTACTAAATATTCTGAAGAAACACTATCTGTCAATAAGTCCCTCGAAGTGTCACTTTTGCTGCGCGGCTGTCAAGTATTTGGGTCACATCATTACGCCCCATGGCTTGCAAGTAGATCCGGACAAGGTAGCTGCTATAACGAAAATGCCTCCACCGAATAATTTGAAGCACCTGTTGTCGTTTATACAGACATGTTCCTGGTACCGTCGCTTCATACCGAAATTTTCAGAGGTCTGTGAACCATTGACGAGATTGACAAAGAAAAATGCAACGTTCGAGTGGCAAGAAGAGCAGCGAAAATCTTTTGAGTCCCTCAAGAGTTACTTAACCACGGCCCCAATTCTAAAGCAAGCAGACGCGAACGCTCCATACACTCTGAAAACCGACGCTAGCAGCTATGCCATAGGTGCTGTTCTAGAGCAGGGGGAGGGTGAAAATGAACACCCCATCGAATATGCCAGCAGATTGCTTACGCCCCCAGAAAGGAATTATAGCACTACGGAGCGCGAAGCTCTAGCCGTTGTATGGGCCCTCGGAAAATTTAGAGGATACGTGGAAGGTACCCGAGTAACGGTTATAACCGACCATCAAGCCCTTAGGTGGTTGATGTCTCTCAAGACTCCTACTGGGCGATTAGCACGTTGGGCACTTCTTCTTCAATCGTTCGATCTCACTATAAAGTATGCTCCAGGCAAAACAAATGTCGTGGCTGATGCTTTGTCCCGACCGTTCTGCACCGAAGAAAGCAATAGCTATTGTGGATTATGTAGTGTCATCCTCGATGTTACCACTCGAAGCTCAGCTGAAATACGCCAGGAACAGCTTAGAGATGATAGCATAGCTCGAATCATAAATTCATTGGAGTCTGAGAGAAATGAAGACGCCGTATACTGGAGTGGTAAGGGCTATGTGATGAATAACGGCATCCTCTACAAATATGAACCAGAAGGTGATGGAGAGAATGCACAACTTGTAGTGCCACAACACGAATGGAAGAATATCCTAGAGACTTACCATGACGATCAGTTAGCGGGACATTATGGAGTTGACAAGACATACCAAAGAATAGCTCATCGCTACTTTTGGAAAGGCATGAGAAAGTATATAGAGGCCTACACCAAGAATTGCTTGGCATGCCAACGATTCAAACCCTCGAATTTGAAGCCAGCTGGTCTACTACAAACCACAGCCTTAAACCAAAGGTTTGAATCCCTGTCCTTTGATCTATTTGGACCTCTACCCACTACACCCACTGGGGAAAACTGGATTCTTATTGTTGAAGACATCGCTACGGGCTGGGTAGAACTATTCGCTCTAAAATCCGCAACTGCTGAAGTATGTGCGTCGATGCTTTTAAATGAAGTATTCCTCCGATATGGGATGCCTCGGCGAATACATAGCGACAACGGTCCCCAATTTGTGAGCGCCGTAATGCAGCATGCTACCTTTTGCCTGGATATAAAGCACACGTTCACCCCCGTTTATCATCCAGCTGCAAACCCGGTGGAGCGTAAAAACCGGGATCTCAAGACTCAGCTTGCCATTCTAGTACAGGGAAAACATAGCAACTGGGCAGAAAAGCTCCCATGCATACGATTTGCTATGAATACGGCCACTAGTTTAGTTACTGGTTACACGCCCGCATACCTCACATTCGCTCGTGAATTAAGAACTCCGGATGATATTCAGCACGACCTGAGGCAGGTAGCGCTCTCCGAAAACTTTGTGCCGGAGATAACTCCGAAGTTGTTGACCCTGGCCGATACGTTTAAACGGGCTAAGGAAGTTCGGGAAGGCAAAGAAGAAGTGAGGAAAGAGCGTGCTGATAAAGGACGTAGACCCGACCCTGGGTATAAAGCTGGTGATCTGGTACTGGTAGAAGTGCACGCTATTAGCAAAGCGGCCCAAGGAGTAAGTGCAAAGTTTGCACCTCGCCGGGACGGCCCTTACCTTGTGAAGTCACGTGCTGGTGCGGTATCGTATAAATTGGCCCAACCAGATAAGCCAGACCAGACAGTCGGCACGTTCCATGCGTCTGCCCTTACACCCTACTGTAGTGACGTAGCAACCTTACCCGAACCAGTGAATCCAATACGGGCAAGGGGACGTCCCAAGAAGATACCGGTGGCTGAGCTCACGCTGAATACTGACAAGAGAAAACGGGGACGCCCGAAAAAGAATCAAAACTAATCCTGTCTATCTCGTCGGGACGACTTCGACGACAGAGGGGGAGTATGTAACACTGCGTTCTAAACCCAACCAAGATGAAGCTTCCCCGAGAGTCAACTAGATGGCGCTGTGCGAATATTAGAACGCGCTATCGAGATTTTTTCACAAACAGCGAGGTCAGTGCCCGAGTGTGGACCGGGTATCCTCCTTCGATAGGTACCTAGTGCTACTGAACGGAAACCCGTGATTAGTACTAGACTTTATTGTAAGGGACTGAGCTAGGATACCCAGCCTTCCCACAGCTATTAGGATCTTTGTAAATCTTAGCGTGACTAATCATTGCTTTGAGTCACAATAAATTTCTACCCATACAAACGCTCGACCGTTTTATTTCGCCCCGCGCCTCTCTGCTTCATATGTATATTATAAAATATAGCATCGTTGAGTAAGTATCCTAAGACACAAGTTCTCAAGTTACTGTGGGGCTGGTCAATTTGTGTGAAAAAAAGCTAAAATATATGCGGAATTTCACTGCATAAATTTTCTAATGAGTACAGAAAGAAAAAAAGCTCATTGCGAACCTATTAAATTTTAATTAATTTAAACAGTCTCTTGCCCTTATGTCCGACCACCGTAATATATAAATCTCTACGAATTTCCGATCTTGATTGATAGGCTATCGACTATAAGTGAAGTAGTCAATTTTAATTATAGGAGAAGAGCCGCTTGCCATAACATTTTGACATCTCTATAGATTTTTCAGAGACAGGGTGTTAATAAAACAATGATGTATTATTACATATGCGAGAACATATTAATAGTCAATAGTTTCTAAGTTAATTCTATATAGATAATAATGACTGTTTGTTTTCCAAATAAAATAAAATAAAACATCTGTTACCGGTTGTGTGTACAATTATTAAAGCATTTTAAATATTTTTTTTATTTAGGGGGGGGGGGGGGGGGGTGAAATTTTACGCGGTCGAAATCACGGGAAAGTTGCAAGTATTTAATAAATCAGATAGAATAATAGTTCGCCGTGTGGTTCCGGCAGAGTAAAATAAGACCACTCCAAGTTCCCGTGGACGTCGTAGAAGGCGATTTAAGAAACACCAGCTAAACAAAGCATAAAATAAGATATAAACATCAAAGAGACCTCTCCAACCCGTCTGGCCAGCGTGGAGACTGGAGAGTGTAGGCCAAATCTTCTGACTGCTTTGTGTAATATATGGCTCTGGTAGTACAGAGAGGGTCGTGCTCCTGCAGTGAAGACTAACAAAGACCTGATGATGATGAAAAAATCCGAACTAGTTTAGTCAAAAAAATACGGATAAGATTATGGTTTTATTACGTACTTACTTACATATAATGTAAGTTAATGCAATGAAAACGAAACTGGCAACTATTAAATTCAGTTCGTTAACACGTTAACAATAGCTCCTGTTAAGTATCTCGAAGGATATAATTATAATCATATTACGCAAAGTTTTATGTTGCAAACATTGTTACCTACTACCGAAACCGCTTATTATGAATGACCCTAAATTATGATGCTGTGCAAACTATAATTTGCATCGTCGTAAAGTTTTGAGCATATCGTGAGATAATTTTTTTGGCAATTATAATATTTGAAAGCGGAATAATTAATATTCTTTGAACTTATTTTATAATTAGTTTTGTATATTATTGAGAATGTAACCCTACGCGCTCAGATGAGAGATAGTGAGAGAGATACAGAAAAAGAGAGAGAGAGAAAAAAACCGAAAGAAAATTTTATAAAGTGTTATTAAGGAAATGTAAATAACTGACAATTTCGCATTGTGAATATATCATATTCACATAGTAAAATATTGAATCGTCTCTGAAATAGTAGGTAAATACTTAGTTATTTATTAGATACTTACCTAAATATATTGAATGAATTGTAGAAAACGTATTTCAAATAGTGTAAAGTAAAAAACGTATGCAAACCAATAGAGGTCCCTTCCCTTAACACATTTTTATATAGTTACATAAGTGCTTATATATTCCGTTGACCCACCCTCAAAACTCTTTGATTTTTGAAAAAGCTGCCCATTCGCTTTGGTCGACAACTTAAAATTAATTTATTACCAAACTACTACAACAGTTAAACATGGACAGTTATAATAAAGTGGTTATAAAGGAAATTTTTTAATGTTATAACAATCTAGCTGTTACCCGCGCCTTCGCCCGCCTATGTCCTTCTCAGTACCCTAATCTATGTGTTTGTAAAATTTCATGATGATTGGTAGGGTAGATAGGGCGTAACAAACAAACAAACTCATTCTCGCATTTATAATTTAAGATTTACGTAAAAGTACTTTTGCATCATTCTTTACCTCATCTAAATGTTTTCCCGGCTGCATCCTCAGTTGCAAAGCCTCGGATTTTCGCATCATATTCTACAAGTAATAATCAATTTAACTACAAATGAGATCTGACGAGAAGCGGCGATGCAGTCTGGCGAGAGTTTGTCGCGATGTCTTCAGATCATGTCGCGATTATAGCTAGAGTCAGCTGCGGAGCGGTGCGTGTGCGCAGGATGGCTGTATGCAATATGTCTGTACATCTACATATGTGTTTCGATTATTTTCCTCACGAAAGTACTTTAGCATCATATTCTACAAGTAATAATCAATTTAACTACAAATGAGATCTGACGAGAAGCGGCGATGCAGTCTGCTGAGAGTTTGTCACGATATGTTGAGATCATGTCGTGATTATAGCTAGAGTCAGCTGCGTAGCGGTGCGTTTGCGCAGGATGGCTGTATGCAATAAATAAATAAATAAATAAATAAATAAATATATAGGGACATATCACACAAATTGAGCTAGCCCCACAGTAAGTTGTGAACTTGTGTCGCAGGATACTAACTCAACGATACTATATTTTATAATATATACTTATTATAGATAAACATCCAAGACCCAGGTCACTCTGAAAAAGATCGTTTTCCATCATGACCTGACCGGGGATCGAACCCAGAACCCCCGTGTCGCAGGCTGGCGTGTTGACCGCTGCGCCACGGAGCTCAGTCATAAGTCATGGTCATAAGTCTGTATGTCATATCGACATATGTGTTTCGATTATTTTCCTCACAAAAGTACTTTAGCATTATATTATACAAGTAATAATCAATTTAACTACAAATGAGATCTGAGGAGAAGCGGCGATGCAGTCTGCCGAGAGTTTGTCACGATATGTTGAGATCATGTCGTGATTATAGCTAGAGTCAGCTGCGGAGCGGTGCGTGTGCGCAGGATAGCTGTATGCAATATGTCTGTATGTCATATCTACATATGTGTTTCGATTATTTTCCTCACAAAGTACTTTAGCATCATATTCTACAAGTAATAATCAATTTAACTACAAATGAGATCTGACGAGAAGCGGTGATGCAGTCTGGCGAGAGTTTGTCGCGATGTCTTAAGATCATGTCGCGATTATAGCTAAAGTCAGCTGCGGAGCGGTGCGTATGCACAGGATGGCTGTATGCAGTCTGTATGACATATCTTCATTATTTTTACAGTATTTTGATCATCTATACAAAGAAGAAAGATTTTATTGATTGTTTGTTTGCGTTGAATTGGCTCCGAAACTAATGGATCAGTTTTTAAAGTTCTTTCACCATTAGGAAGCCTATTTATCTGCGGGTGTTATAGGCTATAATTACGTAGACAAAGTCGCGGGAAAATTGCTAGTCTTTTTTATAAAAGTATTTTTGCATCATATTCTACGCAGCAATGCAGTCTGACCGATATCTCGCGATCATATCGTGATAATATCTATGTTGAGTCAGCTAATTGTTGCGTGTGTGCAAGTTGGCAGAATTAAATAAATCTGTATGAAATATCTATGTACTTTGATTTTCTTTGATTTTATACTATATATTTATGATACTATTTGCTATTAACTTACTTCTGTTACATTTAGTTCTCTTTATCAACAGTCAAGTGAATTCAAAGTGATGTGCTAGCTATGCATTCGTTACGATAGCTATCAATATTATCAGTTCCCTCGCTCATACATGAAGTATCTTTAAGTGCGCAAAACACGCAAAGTGTGTTCTACATTGTAGAGGTGATACGAAAAACTCTGAAGATTATTACAGACAGTATATAGTAGAGCTTGAAAGCATCACAACTGAATGATGCACTCGAAAACGCGCTCAGATGAAACAGTGAGAGCTATTGCATAATGCGCTTCACAACTCCTTGAACAAAAAGACAGTGCTTGCTCGATTCGGGATGTAACCGCCGATGCCGATGCTCGCTCAATAATCGAAACATGGCGATGTCGCGACCCTACTCGTAACTTTCTGCATGATTCATAATCTTATTAATTTATTAATGTGTTACGTCTTTCATCAGTCATGAGCGGATTAAGAGAATTTTTTTCTGAAAGTATGTGAAGATTGTCCTACACATATAACATTGCTTGAATCCACAAAGTAGTAACAACTAATTAATGACAAAAGAAAAAGCGAACTAGAGTTACTCCTTGCCTATTTATGTGTTCCATAATTTCTAATCGTATCTTTCATTTGTTTTTTTTTTATAGTTCTTTATTTAAGTTTTACAAAATGATAACATAATTGTTACACATATTTACCAACAAAAACCTATATAGGTTTATACGTGCTTCTATATTTAAGTAATTACTTATATCGGGTTATTCCGTACTCATCCCACAAATTCTAACTAGTAAGCACATGCAAACTCTGTACCGGGGAATACGTTGTTAAACCAAGCCGCTGACTAATCCAAGTTAAAAAACATCCAGTAAATCAGTTACTGTGTCATCGCCAACAATAAAGTATGCAAGAATGTGCATTACACAAACGAACCACGTGACAGCGAATCCTAAACTAACGATATAAAAGAGGCAACATTTCCTCGCTCGTCAATAAAGCGAATGGTTATCAAAGACCAAAAGCGATGATCCATAACCTGAAAGAAAACCTTGGTTATAAAAGGTCTTGTTATGCTGGAGGAAAGTACATAAGTGATTTTGAAGGAGTTATCGCGGCAGTACATTAGTGGCGAGTTGACACGACCAGTCTTCTGTAAGGGCACGGCTTGTATTAACGGCTTCTAATTTATTGGGTACGATAGCACGACGGACGCCGGCCACCCGGACCACGGATCCATTCACACCGAATGAGGAGGTGTGACTAGCATGGTATAGAGTGAAATGGTTTTCTGATTTCTTTTTATTTGTCTTTGGAGAAATACTTTTTCTACTTTAAACTGGCTTCTTCTCTATTAATAATTGAATATGCACAAGTAAGGCGCTTCATACAATCGGAATGATATTTATGCCTAAAACTACAAACGAAACTTTGCATCCGTGCACACATCTGTGTGTTGTGTGTGAGTTAAATAGCAAGGTCGACACCCCAGAATGAATTCAAGTGCGTATAAGAGACAGCGTTTACTGAGAACAGTGGCAGCTAACGCTGATTTTCGAAATCTTAAAAAATCCTTGGGGGAGAACAGTGGGCCGCCATTGCCAGGAACGCTGCTAGTTTTCGTTCTGTGATATAGGTTTATGAGACGGCTTAACAACTTAAGATTCTCTTTATGTAGTTAAAATAACGATATCCTTTGAGTATACATGAACAAGCCATGTGTACTCTCTCATCTGAGCGTTGTCCCAGTTGCATCCTCAGCTGGGGTGCTTCGGAGCCCGGGGTCCGCTTTCCGGCTTTTGCTTCCCCACTTCGCACGGTCTTTAGCATCCTTGCTTGTGAGACTATTGGCACGCATATCAACCGTAACGACATCAAGCCAACATTTCTTGGGTTTCCCCCTTCTGCCAGGGCCCGGGGGAGGTGGCATGGCCAGACATATGTTCCCTACGTAATTTGCCGGTTTTCGCAAAACGTGACCGTACCAGCGTAGGCGGCTCTCTTGTAACTTGTCTGCTATGTCACGGACAAGGCAAAAACATGGCGGCCGCGGATGCGGGAGTTTCTCACTCGATCTCTTCGACAGACTCCGCACATCCAGCGCAACATATTCATCTCCGTGACACGCAGCGCGCTCTTGTGCCGCTCGAGCACAGCCATGTATACTCTAGCTCTTAAAGTAGCTTATGTATATCTACTTTAAGATGATATCAAACAAATTTGTTAAAATATTAACTTTTTACCATTGTTATACAATAAAAAGACTTGTGGTAATGAAAGTTTTTACACAAATAAAGTCAAACTGTGAGCCAACCTAAGCAGTGAATCCCTCATTAATCATACAGTGGCAGGACAAAAACCTCCAATCGGTTCAACTAACTCTTGGATAAAATATAGTGTCGTTGAGTTAGTATCCCATAACACCAGTATCGAACGTACTTTGAGGCTAGCTCAATATGTGTGATTTTATTTATTATTTATAACTCTTTCCCATAGACAGAAATTTGCCTTTAAATATGAAAAGCGACGTTCGAATTAGTCTGAATATTAACTGTTCTATAATTTATTTAGGGGGTGATCTTTCAAACACAACAAGAAAAAAAGGGCCACCCATAAAAGTCACATCCCAAAAAAATGTCAGATTCATTATTGTCGTCCAATTAGCCCTGTTCTCCCCTACATTTTTATTAACACCCCAAACGAGATAAACAGGATACGGGAAATATATTTATTTGTCCAATCATCGAGGGATGTTCTCGGGTTACACTAAATTAGGGTTACCAACTATAAAGATTTGACCGGAAATATCCGAATTGCGTTTGACATTTGTCAAACCTAACTATACAAATTTTTGAAGGTATTTATTAGGTTTTTATTGAACAAAATAAATCATAATAGATATTTGCAAAAAAAAAAACTATTAAGGAATATTATGTATAACATTAATACCTGAAACTGCTTTTTTCGTTATTCCTTTTCAAATAAATTCATTTACATATTTTTGACATAGTCATAAAAATTATATCATCTGCGCCATGTAACTGTCACTCTCAACACCAGCAGGGTCGCTACGCTACTGAAGACTAAGGTGCAGTTGGCCCAATGACCAATAATTTACCTTAATTTACTTTTCTAAATTTTAAACCAAAATCAATATAATAATCTATTTTATGCAAACTCTTGTATAAAAACTATATAATGTTTTTCCAAAAATTGTAAATGGTGACCCTAATGGAAATGATTTCGGTACGGCAATCGTGTGATTTGTTGGGGTAATCTAAACTAATAAATAACGCACTCAATTCAGGATTGAGCTGCCTTCACTTGATATGCTGGCTTTGTTCTGTTGTAAATTCTTAGCCCACTGGCTGTGATGGAATTTTGCATTTGAATTTTTTAAAGCTTTGCGTAGGATTTGTAGGTCTGTCTAAAATCAGTAGAATTAAGTTTAGGTATCAAACTTTCCCATTTTCTCTGATTTTTATTATAGAAAACCTAATAAATAATGTAGAAAATATTCTTTTTTAGGGTTCCGTACAAAAATTGAAAAACGGAAACCTTATAGGATCACTCGTGCGTCTGTCTGTCCGTCCGTCTGTCACAGCCGATTTTCTCCGAATCTACTGAACCAAATTAGGTGAAATTTGGTAAGATGGTGTAATCCTATGACCCAAACACGGATGTGCAAAGTAAATAAATATTTTTTCTTATTTGCCAGGCTCTTGTAGGATTTCCAGATTATATGTCCTTATATGTCTTCACATTTTATTTTTTATTCAATACGATAAACCTACGTGGTTTTCCTCGTTTTCCCTCTAAATTTTTCTTTGAAAATTTACCTCCTAAGCGAGTGAAGCGGGGGTCACCCTTACATAATACTTATATATACGTTATAATAACTATCAGCGTACCAAATTTCAGCGTAACCCGATATGTGGTTTGAGCTGTGTGTTGATAGATCAAACAGTCAGTAATGGTTGCTTTTTAAATATACAGATTTTTGAGTAGCATACAAAAAATTGCATTAGGAAACCTCCACCTTGATTCAACATATTGCCAATCAAAAAGCCTTAGGTAAGTAATCCGACACTTATTAACACAAATATATATGTGTAGAACTTTAGGGACCGTATAATGGCAGTAACCATAATAAAAACGGTATTAACATAAAACAAAGACAGTGTTCGGAACACCCACGATATTTTTTATTGGAGACGACCTCTGCTAAACTTAAGTTGTAGATGCGCTGTTAAATATTATCTATTATACTTTAAACGCTTTAATGGCTTTTTAACACATTATCGGTTTACTTTTCTATGTTTTGTGACTAAACCTAAAGACATACAGACTTGACTAACACATCAAAATAAATGATATATAAGTCCCTTAGGTACCTAAACCGAAATTAATAGTGTATTGTAATGGAGCAAAGACCTCACGGCTTATACTCGTATCTCGTATATCGTTGTGATTTATTATCACTACTTTCAGCATTAACATTTTTTTTATTAAATAGCACGGCAAACACCCAAGCGGATCACCTGATGGTAAGGGATCATCGCTACCCATGGACAACTGCAACACCAAGAGTGAGACAAGAGCATTGCCGGCCTTTTAAGAAAACATCCTAACTAATATTATAAATGCGAATGTGAGTTTGCTTGTTTGTAACGCTTTCACACCGTATCTACTGAACCAATCATCATGAAATTTTGCATACACATAGGTTAAGGTACTGAGAAGGACATAGGCTATATATCACGCGGGCAAAGCCGCGGGTAGCAGCTAGCAGACTCTATTTTTGAAGGTTCTAATGTCGTATCGATTCGGGAATACCGCCGCAGGAAGTTAACTCCACAGTTTGGTCCTACGTGGCACGAAGTTTTTTTTTTTTTAATTTATAGTGGTTGACTGCCAGTTATTTAGGTCGTAAGGATGAAACATAAGCATAACCAAAAGTTTGTTTAGTTTTGGTTTTGCTATATAAGTACTAGAGATGAATGGTTTTTAAAGTTAGCACGACATTAGAAATATTTTTTTTTCCGAATTTTTTCAGTTAAGCAATTTCCGTAAGAATAAATTTATTTTTACAAGTTTTCCTAATGATTAACTACGGCTCGACGAGCGCTGTGGCGCAGCGGTCAACACGCCTGCCTGCGACATGAATAGTAACGGGTTCGATCCCCGGTCAGGTCAAGATGGAAAATGATCTTTTTAGTTTGACCTGGATCTTGGATACTTATTTTTATAAGTATATGTTATAAATATAGTATCGTTGAGTTAGTATCCCATAACACAAGTCTCGAACTTACTTTGAGGCTAACTCAATTTGTGGGATTTGTCTGTATATATTTATTTAGTTATTTGGGTGGTCTAATAATCTGACAGAGAGGTCTACGTTTACTTTGCAGCCTATCTGGCCATAAAAGCCACGATAGCGGAAGCCATTCGGTTGCAAACTGTAAACTGCTTATAATGATCTGTGATATATTGGTCAGCGCACCCATAAACATATTTCTTCTTTTTGATGCATTACTAAAGGCAGGGCGGTGTCCGAATAGTTAATGATTCGATATTTTGCCATATTTAGTGATTAGAAAGTCCAAATAGGTCACATTTTCTTTGTTATTAATGTTAATGGTTGAAAATTTGTTTGAGTTTTAAAACAACCCAAAGATAGTTTTTTATTTCAAATAATTCTCAAATACTACCCCGGGGTTGGCTACTAGTTAAAACACCAAATATCCTGAAATCAATAAATGTTTCGAACGTTTTCCTTTTTTAATTGCTTTTAAAATGTGTTTAAGATATTTTTAAGTTGGTTGAATATTAAATTATTTGTTGAGGCAGATTGTTTGTAAAATTGTTGACATAAAATTAAAAAGATTATGTTCGCAGAAATCTGATTTTACCCTGGATAGGTTTGTCTCGCATAAAATTTTGTGTTAGTGGAAGAATGCCAAAAGTATTAAAATAATCGAAAAAGGCTCCAAAATACTGAAAAATGTTCACGTTCTTGGATAATGTTTTCTTCTGTTTTCGCGATTGTTACACATTAGAAGTACCTATAATAAAATTATTTTAATACGGTTTTATCGCGTTTATTACATTATTTATACTTACACCTAACGCAGGTCTACCTGCGACCACAAACACTGAAAGTGTTCGAAACGTTAGGTGTATAAATAATGTAATAAACACGATAACAACCGTATTAAACGCACGTTCTTGGAATTAATAGTACATTGTGCAGCAAGGGCGGTATAGAAAACATTACGTCAAACGAGCGACTACTAACAAGCACGAGGCGAAGCCGAGTGCTTTTAGTAGTCCGAGTTTGTAATGTCTAATACCGGCCGTGATGATACACACAATGTTTTTCATCTCACCGAGTAAATAGTAGAGTAAAAAAAAATATTTTTCATATTATATTGGTTGAAATTAAATAGTATGAATAAAGTTTACCTTGAAAATTAATATTTATTAGTCTGCAAGCTAACTGATAATATAACCTATATCAACATTATTGACCATCTATTAATTTATCATAGGGAATGTATTTCATGCAAATTAATGAAGATTACGATTACTTATAAATATTTTGCCTAAAAATAAATAGCTAGAGTGAGCAGAAAATGTAGCCGAGGATTCCACAGATAATGAAAATGTTTTATCCAAAAAGTGGAAGTCAAAGATCAATGAATACAAACAGCTAGCCACCACGGCCATTAACAATTCCAAATTTGAATTAAGGACAAGAATCTCGAAGTATAGTTCAATTTTTTTTTATCAGGTTCACTTGCAATTCCAAATTTGAATATTCGACTAGAAAACTATTAAATTAAAAAAAAAATACTTTACGCGCTCATGGGCTTTATGGAATTTGTATGCAAACTTATAGCCCACGGTCGTAATAGCGTCCATACACATGACCATCCCACTTTGCTTGCATTTAATGACACTCCTGTTTAAGGGTAGGTGAGATGAAAAATATACTATTATATGTTTTTAAAAATGGCGCCGTAATAAATATCGCTGTCGCATTTCTACTATAACTATTTTAGCTCGTAAGTTGTGCTCTTCTAATCTTTACTCTGAATGTTTTGCAAAGGTTGCTACGGTGGCTGCTGTGGAGGATGTTGCAGCCTATATATCAACAAGATCTGCTAGTTTCGTAGCTGCCCAGGCTCGGTGAGAGCTGTGGGTTTCACTGCATTGCCAGGGCCCTACGCCTCGTTTGTCGTCGATACTAGGGTCGTCATGTGAAATAAAGTAAACTAAGCGTATTAAATAAAACATCACAAATCTATTATTTTCTAATGTTTTCGCGATTGTTACACATTTAAATAAAATTATTGCATTTTAATACAGTTTTCGACCATGAACGACCATAAACACTGTAAAGTATTTTTAAAACGGTAGGTGTATAAATCCTAATCCTAACTAATATTACGAGTATAAATGCTATAGTGATTTGTTTTTTGTTTATTTTTTACGCTTTCGCGTCGTATCTACCGAACCGATCATCATGAAATGTTGCATACACATAGATTAGGGTACTGAGAAGGATCTATAGAAGGACTATATATCACGCGGGCGAAGCCGCGGGTAACAGCTAGTGAAGTAATAAACGCGATAAATGTCGATGAAAAACTTAAATTTGGAATCAAACCCGGTACTTCGCGTGGGTTGCACTGTTGGATCACTAACTATTTCAGGAACTTTTATCTGCGGCAAAGGGTCAACTAAAAGAACTGGCTGTAAAGATTTTGTCAAATTGAAAATTTGAGATTTGTCACCAGGGGAATCTTTTTACCGTGTGACTTGTCGGGGGTTAACAGGTGTCAATTGAATTTTATAGGCTTTTTACACGCTTCGGATTTACGAGGCACCAGCACAATGTAAAGAAAATGCAAAAGTGATACCCACATATGCATGGCTGAAAATGTATGTGTCTTATTTAAATTTATGTAAAAAATACGAGGAAATAATACAATAGGTGACGAGGCTACGTATCGCTATTCCGTTTTTCACCTTGTATATATATAAGTATATATGTATATGTCCTAGGCCCACCAGAGCGTTACGTCTACTAGTCTACGTTTACGTTGGCTACCTGCCAATTTTAGGTATTGAGGTTTAGATATCATAGCCCCAGAATTTGTCCACGCTGTAAGTAAGGGAAAAATACGTTATAGAAATTGTATTATTCATTTGGGATACAATTTAAAAACATACAAAATAAAGATTTTTGTAATTATATTTTTCTATTTATTAAAAAAACTAGAGCTATATAAAGTGGATGATATACGTATGTACCCTTTAACTTAAATGTTTTAAATTTAAAAATACGACAAGATTTTTCGTCCACTTATACCAGTCTCATGCAAAATCACCTCTTAATTTGCGTGAAGAAAGTTATTGTATATTAAGGCCTTCCTTAACAGCTTAGAGTGAATTTTCAGGTGCAGTGTAGGATTACCATCAGCAAAACCGATGCATCACGCCTTTAGGATAGGAGGATAAAACCAGAAAAACGCACATATTAGAGAGGGAGATACCCCACTGTTCACTCTATTTCACCCTTGGATTGGGCTATGGGCCTATTAAAACTGTCAAAACTTGTAAATAAGCAGAAAATAGACTACTTATGCTGTAAACCATTTTATCAGCTTCCCTTCTGTTCTCTTTTTATTTTGATTCATCGGCAAAATCGAAGTGATCAGTTGTCACGGCGTTTGTGGCTTTTGATTTGTGATGCTGCAATGTCGTGTGGTACGTGGCAATCAAAAACCTATCTTCAAATATAATGATGATGGCAATTATTCCTTTTTATGTACGTATCTCATTACTTCTATACTGAGCTATTTGATAACTCGTTTTTGTTATTTTTATCTTAATTCTTTGTACCAGGCTATTTTTCATTGAGATACTGTAAACTACTTATGCCGTAATTCGTTTTTAAGCTTCCCTTCTGTTTTATATCTATTTTGATTCATCGGCGAAATCAAAACGACCAGTTGTCGCGGCGTCTGTTACTTTTGATTTGTGATGCTGCAATGTCGTGTGGTATGTGGCAATCAAAAAACCTATCTTCAAATATAATGACGATGGCAATTATCTATCTTTTTATGTACGTATCTCATTATGACTATACTGATCTGTTGGATGAGAGGTTTGCTCTTTGTCCCTATATTGTGCTCTCTCTCCCTTATAATTTATTTCTATATTCTTCAACAGACATTTTATAGGGTATGTAACTTAAAGAAAAAAAAATGTATGATATAACAGACTCTGCATCATGACGGCTGATAATGTTATATAAAGCATGCTTGAATGACATAGAGAGACAGCTCCCGCCGCTCGGCCGCTGACGTGGTCACTTTACGACTGCCAAAGTGCAGCCGGGACCAACGGTTTAACGTGCCTTCTGAAGCACGGAATCATCTTTCTTATCAGACAATCAGGTGATTCAAGCCTGCATTGTCCTAACCAAACTGGAAACAACTAAACACAGTATGCTTCCCGTGGGAATCGAACCCACGACCCCCGGGTCAGTAAAGTAAACGCCTTAACCACTGGACCACAGAGGTAAACTGAAAAAAAAAGCTTATTAAGATAGTTGGTGGTCTGGGTCAGAACATTACGCAAAGCTGTGACGCCATTAAACGCCTATCTCGCCCATAATTCAAAGTGTAAGTAGCACCTACATTGTTACCTTTTGTTGGCCCTGTGCGTAGGATTGGTTGGTGTGACCATAGTGATGTGCTGAAGCGGAAACGAATAGCATAACAAATAATATGAATAAATAAAAGAACATATTCAATACGTGGAATTGTATTAAACATATTCCATTATCTTTTTAAAATTACCTATCGTCTGATATCTATCTGATAGTTATATGGAAACTTGCAAACATCACAAGGCAGGGCAAATTGCTTCTAGATTTTTACTAGTGAGCGAAATGGAGAAGGCCTTAATTTCTGCTTATAATAATCATTCCGTGCGTTTCTTTTCACACAGTGACACCGACAAGATCTTCTTTAGTTCCTCACGAGTGACGGTAATGTGGAGTTTGTTATTTTGTTATTCATTTTAAATTATATTTTAGTTTCCAAATTATGGATATGCGATCATAACATGTATTAAATTGAAAAAAAATTGACCAGCTATGACAGAGACTGTCTAGATTCTTACAAATAAATATACTTAGTAGCGATCGTTTAACCGCTGATTCCTTAGTAATAGGTACACATCCTATAGGTGAGTTGCGGTAAAAACGTCAAAACTGAGATAACGTTAGAAAGATAAATGTCATCATTATTTTGCAGTAGCATAGGTTGTGTAGGATGAGTCACTCGCACGCATTTGGCACTTAGTAGTGAAAGGCGACACTACAGATCAACTTCCTGCATGTTTACTCATGTTTGTGGGGTTTTACATATTTAAATAAATTTAATTTTTATACGGTTTTATCACGTTTATTACATTATTTATACACCTAACGTTTTGAACACTTTACAATGTTCGTGGTCGTAGATAGACTGCTTGTGATATTTACCTAAAGGCAACATCCTACGGGAAACAACAACAACAAACAGTAGGCATGCTAGTTTACCTAATAAGTAAGAGGTAGAAAAAATATATTCACCATACATTACTAGGTAAACAGACGAAAAGAATAAAAAATAAATAATAGTTGGTTTTTTTAACACGCTTTTATTAGCTTCACTTGTAACTAACTATGTACTCGTATGTAAGAAAATCTTGGAATCTTAATTTGACCCACTTCCCGGTCTTCGATTAGGATGAAATTTTGCATACGCACTGAGTTCTGATGACAATACATGACTAGCTAAGAAACGTTACAACGCGTGTTATTTAGTTTTTTAAACTATGATTTTTATTATTTTTCTCGACTACTGGTGTGTACCATATTATTATTTAAATTATTGCTAAAAGGATTATATTTAATTTTTTTATACTGGAGAAAGACCACTTCATAAAATATAGGTACCCTTTTGATGTGAAAAAAAAAAAAAATATTTTAAGTAATTTATAAACGACTCGTGTTTTAATTAATAAAACTAAATCTACAGAGTCGTTAAATAATGACAAAAAAAAAACAACTTCTGTAGAAAGAATTAAGATCAGAATACGTTTCAAACAAGAAGGAATTTTATCAGATATTATTTGATCAACAGTCTCAATAAGGCTCTAACAAACATTTCAAATATTTAATAGAAGTGGAAGGATAAAATAAAACACTCATGTTTATCTTAACACACTCGACCAAAATGTTTCGACAAATCTCTAATTGTTATAATAAACAAAATATTCACCCGGTTAAGAAGCTTGCTTGCCTTATTAATTTATAAGAAAACCAAAATTAGAGAACTATGCATTCGAAAATTGGTTTTAGAATGTAGAGTTCAAATTATACTGGATATTTCGAGTGATTCACAAGATTTGGTCCTATCCAGTTGAGGATCTCAGGGATTCTGACAGGTAGGCGAGGGTTAAAAAAATTAAGTAATAATCCGGCCACAAGCCTATGATAATCTGATGGTAACGCCATTTTGTCCTGTGTGGTTTGGTGTAAAAAACGTGTGACATGATTATCGGTAACTAAAGAGAGAAAAAAGTTTGTGCTAGGTTGACATGGGCCGAGTGCCAGTTGTACCATTAATGGTACTTCTTAAATGGTACAACTGGTCCGGCGGCCGATGGATTTATTATAATGACTATGAATGTATACATTAGATTTTGGACCGTGATTTTATATAATTTTTTCTTTCAATTTTTTATTTCAGAATACTTTTAATTAAGTAGCTAACCTATCTTCAAAATATTTGCAACGCGGGCCGTTTTTAGGATGTGCATTGTGCATGCATTACTCTTGTTTCAAGGTTAAGCCATTTTCACTACCTAAATTATCTTTATTTAGATTTATTAACAATCTTCGTATTATTTTGTAAAAAGGTGGTACGGCGGTGTCCGTAATAATTTAATAATTTTAATGTTAAAGTCTTGTTTAATAAACAAGATTTTAACATTAAAATTATTAATAAATATAAACGGACGGATCAACATTACTTCGCAGCACTTTGAAAACTTAAACACAATGTTATGTGAGTATTACAACCTGGATTCTGATCGGATTTAGAGCTTAAAGCACATTGAAGGATGAAGCTGGGTACGAACGCAGATGAAAAAGAAAATTAAAAATACCATTTGAAGTTTAAAAAGGTGTACACTTTGTTTTCGCATTTTTCGGGTATGTTAGTGGTTAATACTGGAATAGGTCCTTTATTGCTTGGATGCTTATTGAGTATAAAAATGTAAAAAAACTTCTTTATTTAAACAAAAAAAAGATAACTCATTTTTTTACCAACAAGCTTCATGTAAACCAACCCTATACCAATTATAAGGGCGCGGTCATCGGAAAGTAACGATAAGGGATGAAAGTAATACGCAAGATAACATCAGGGTAGATCGTTTGCTGCAATAAAACCGTTTTTGTGTTGGACAGGGAGCGATTTTTTTGTAGCCCACTGTCTCGACGCCAATTTGTCGTGTGAACCCTTGTTTTGATTTCTTTTGACGTATTTTATTTGATGATTTCATTTAAAAACCTAATTGGTTATAATATGCGCATTTTTTGCTACTTTTTCTAACTTAAATATCAGGTCTTTTAAAAGCTTTAATTTATTTAATTTGTAATCCTAATATATAAATTTGAAAGGTATTTATAAGGTAATTAAAAAACTTTTATTTAATTTGTGAAAAGTAGGTACTTTGTAAAGCTTTCACGACTGAAAGTACTAAACTTATTATCGTCAAATGTACGGTAGTCAGGGAAATGGGGAGCTCAACTTTTATCACAAAAAAATACCTACTGTTTCCAAGGGATTCATTGTTGCGAGCCAAGCCGCGGACGAGTGCATGTATAAATGTTCGTCCGTGTACCTTGTATAATAAATCTAGTTTAGATTAAAGATTGGAGTCGGTGGACTCAGCATGCACAAGACCGCAATTTTTGGCGATCTATGGGAGAGGCCTATGTCCTGCAGTGGACGTCCCTGGCTGATAGATAGATAGATAGATTGAAGATTAATTTCTGAAGCAGTATCTACTAAACCAATCAAGTAGATTTTGCACATATTAAACATTTATGTAAGTATACTGCATCTAATCAGATGGTAAACCGTAGAATAGCTAGAACGCACCTGCGTTCTACCTCGAGGTAGACACTCGTTAGGGTACGCACGCACCGCGACGCGATAGTCGCGTCGCGTCGCGCGACAGAAAAAACCAAATCATGGGTGCGCGCACTGCGATTCTGCAGTCGCGTTTTAGGGATGGGGCATTATGACTTTTCATTTATGTTTTAAATCGTAACGAAACTTTTCTTGTTGTATAACGTTATTTACTTCTTCGTTAACTTTTGGAATCGTTACCAAACTGTTATCCGTTACTTGTCGTAGGTATAAATAAACGTTGTAAGTAAACAAATTACTATCATAGAAAGAAAGAAAGAATTATATTTGTTTGGCGCATAAAATCAATAAACATAAATACACACAAGAACAAAAATTATAAACTAAGCTTAATTTTACTGAACTAATTAAAAAACTAAAACCCACGCGGACGAAGTCGCGAGCACTGGTAGATAATACATCTAGACATAAATTAAAATGTTAAACCCCAAGTCACAAAAATGCATATATTAATATTTTTAATATAACCCAAAATAGATACCTACCAATGACATTCTAATACAATGTCATTGCAAAATAAGAATGTACCTATTATTCTGTGACCTAAATACGTCTACTGTGCTCTGCCGCCCGAGCGCACCGCCCGTTCTCGTGAACACCTTGCCGCGTGCGCCTGCCTCCGCCGCATGCGCCTGCCTTCGAAGCCCGTCGCCGCCGCGCAACGCGCGTTTTCGTGGCCTTGCAGTAAGACTGAAAGAGCGAGAATGTACATGGTCGCACTCGGGCTAGAGGCTCTTGCACGAGAGACTCATCCGAGTGCTCTCGGTCGAGAGTGTACAGCCGCCATTATGATCGCATTGATCCGAATCATGATATTGATTAGTATTGATTCGAATCATAATACCTATCAATTTGTATTGATTCGCATTATTTTATCGATTCGAATCATTAATAGTAAATTCGAATCACAGTTCGATATTTTTCCAAGTGATTCGGGCTGATGCGAGTACATATTTTCAATTTGAGTCCCATCAGTACATATACTACCAATATAAATAAACTGACCAAATCTAGTGAAAGAAACTATTGAAATATTGGCTGGCTGCCGACAAATTGACAAATGAAAACATTGAGGTGTATGAAAACTTAAACCAAAAGTATTTTATAGGTAACGTTTCAAAAATACTTAAAACATATTTTGTTGAGGGAAAATATAAGAGATTCATATATTTTATGACGAAAGGTCAAATGATTGATCACTATACATAAACAGTAATCACAAGCACAAAAAGCTAACAATAAAAAACAAATATATTTTTTTTAAGGAAAACTGTATGTAAAATTTGCAGTACACTGTACAGTGCCACATCTATTCCGGATATTTGAATCTCAACGCGATTAACATTAGAAAACACGTTTTTATTTGAGTTGGCACATCACTAGTTGGCTATGTCCTGCGCAATGATGCCAGGTTTTACTTTTGTTACTTTTTTTATAAAGTTACATAACTGTTGGTACAATTAAAAAAACAATACATAATAAGGATTTAAAGTTTATTAAGCTTATTTGCAATAGTAATTTTTAGGTACTAATTCCAACGATATTTTCCAGTATTACAAATATATTAAATACGGGAGTATTGAGATGTAAACACTACTTAGGAGTTAAAATTGCTTAGGCATAGCTTATTAAAGTAACTAGGAACTCAATAAAAAAATTAAAATAAAAGTTAAGTTTGTTCGAATGGGTTAATTATCCAAAAATCGAAAGTAACTTCAAGTTACGTCAAGGATATGAAAGTTACAAATATGTAAGAAATGTTAATATAATGGCAACATAATCGCGCGACTGCCGAGTCGCAGTGCGCGCGTCTTCATAGATCTCCATACGTTGCAAACGCGTTTGCGACAGATCTGTCGCAAAAATAGCAACAATAGGTATGCGACGGCGCGACTATCGCGTCGCGGTGCGCGCGCTTCTATGGCACTCCTCACTCCATACGTTGCGAATTTTGCGACAGCAAATCGCGTCGCGGTGCGTGCGTACCCTTACTCAGTCCACCCACGACCACTGTTTATCATGTGAGAGTACAAATGCAGTACAGTAAGCTATGCATACTGAAAACCAAACATAATAACTGGCCAAGTGCGAGTTGGAATCGCATATGAAGGGTTCCTTACCACTATATAATACTTCAATACAACAATCGGTAAAAAAATATAAAAGAGAGCTATATATAGCGACAACAGAAATTTGTGAAAATTTCTTATCACGGCCCATGAGAGACCTGGTGACGGACACACGGAGGGACGGACGTTTTTTGCTCGATATTAATGACGGCTACAGACAGACGGTTGAAATTTTCACATAATCTTGAATTAAATACCTATTCACTTTAAAAATAAATAATTAAATCAAATAAAAAGAAATGAGGTGACTAAATATAATATTTCGCTTCAGTCTTCTAACCGTTATTTCATCTTATTTATTCCTACGGGGTAGACAGAGACAAAGGCAGTAAGACTAAACGTCACGCAAACGAGATAGACGAAAATTAACCATCTTGTTATATTTATGTAGAGTACTGTACATATTTTTAGTTCCATAGTTTTGTTTATGACTGCCTAGCTTTCTCTTACTCGTGATAAAGTTAGATATCTCCTCGGTTAATTTTATATACAATCATCATTATTAATCCTCTCAGCTGTGATGCGCCGGCGCCTGATATAATTTAGTGAAAGTTTTTAAAGACAGCCGCCTGCCTATCCCTGGTATCTACAGAACCGCAGAAAAATACCTGTAAAAATATTTTCAACTATACCTGTTGTAGCCTGTCGTATCTGTAGCTGCTATTTTCGTCCCTAAACCACCCGAGCAAGTACCATTCTAATTTATCTATTTACATATTATCCTATCATTATCCCGTTCCTACAGTCCAACAAACTCAACCCTTCCTTCGCTTAAAAAAACGGTTTCGATGGGCAGCAAAGTTGGAACCGATATAAGCCAAGCAATCCGCGCTCACCAACCCGTCTGCCAAGTTTAGTGAGTGTGGCCAAAACCCCAATGACGGAAATTCTTTGAGGCTTGTGTCCAGCTGTGGACTACTTGCGGCTGAGATGATGATGATGATGATGATAGTTTTTTTTCGTTCACTGCGTCAAACTATTTATTTTACGATCTACCCATAACGAGAGATATGTAATAAATCGCAGACAATTATTTTTATAGTAACTTTATATTCCTTATGAAAGTTTGGGAACGACAAAGCTTAGAACTATGAACAAATCGAGAGCCACAAAACTACCAATTCAATTCCCTTGTTTGTGTCCCAAATAATTTCAGAACATTCAAAGACTCCATAACATAATTATTTAATTTTGTCACGAACAGTTCCACCCTGTAATTAGGCGTCCACTTAAATAAATTAAAATTTACTAATGTCCTACTCAACAAACGTTGCTGAATAATTTTAATTATGTACTGTTTTATACAAATTGTAAACAAAAAAAATTGTAGGTCTAGAAGAAACTAGAGCGAGCATTTTCCTGGATGCATCTTCAGCTGTTATACATGGAAACCCGGAGTCTACTATTCATTCATCCTATGATATTATTTAGATAAAGTTTTTATTGACGGCTGCATTCCTGATGCCAACCCCATGGGTGTCTCCAAATGAAGTAAGTTTTCACTCCTTGTGATGATACAATAACTGTGTTAGACCGCACTGGGTATTAAACCCAGTACCATTCGTGTCGCAGTCGCAGGATAGCGTATTAACTACTGTGCCACGAAGGCCGTCAGGGATGTTTAGGAGGGTTAGGTTTAGGTTAATGAATGAATGAATTATTTTGAGTAACAATGACTCAAAAATATTTGTCTGTATACAACAATGTTAGTAGAATTTTTTAATTAATAAACTAAAATTACTATATCCATTCCTGCACCGTTTAGCTTAGTTGCGTTTATGTTGTTGTAAAGTTAATTTTGATGAACGGGTCCAAAGATAATATAATACTAACGTAATAGACTGCCCACCTCATACAAAATATTGGACCAAATTAAGGTTGCGAAAAGCAGGCGAATGTATGGCGCAGGAGAGTTGCTTGCTAGACTCTATACTAGATGGCGGTAATCTGCGTTAGCCTTTTACTTACCAAATATACGGTTTCATTTTAAAATATTATGTCTAAAATATTGTTTTGATTTTTAATAAGATATATTTTGAGAATTGTGAATTGAATTGTTTTGATTTTTAATAAGATATATTTGATTAAGATGGGAAAAAATGTTAGGAATCATGTTAATAGGCGATGCGGCTAGCAACCCATCACTATTTTGATTCCATTTTTCACCTAACGCCCACCAACATGCTAAACGTGGCTTTAGGTCTTATAGACCTAGGCTCTGTCTACCCCGCAAGGGAAAAAGACGTGATACTATGTATGTATGTATATTTTGAGAATCATGTTTTTATATTCTCAAATAGGGTAGATACAATGTTGTGTAGTTGCGAGTCTCTGAGAACAAATCGTACGATTAAGGCGTTGAGATTACATGACGGGGTATATTGGTATGTGTGTATCGGATCTAGCATTCCTTTAGCACACACATAAATAAATAAATATATACGGACAAATCACACAGATTGAGCTAGCCCCAAAGTAAGTTCGAGACTTGTGATATGGGATACTTACTCAACGATACTTTATTTTAGAATAGATACTTAAATAGATAAACATCCAAGACCCAGGTCAATATGAAAAAGATCATTTACCATCTTGACCTGACCGGGGATCGAACCCGGGATCGTCCATGTCGCAGGCAGGCGTGTTGACCGCTGCGCCACGGAGCTCGTCAAATATTATAACAAGAATGAAAAAGGCATGATGAGCCTACGATAAAGAACAACTTTACTTTCTTCGGGAAACAAAAATGAATATGTCATAAAAATCCTAAACTAAAACTGAAAGTCAAAAATTACACTCACATATTTTGATTGATGTACATAAAAGGACGCTTCCTACCGGTCGCATTGGAAATCCTTGGGGGAGGCCTATGCCTAGCAGTGGACTTCTTGCGGCTCAAATGATGATGATAATGATGACATAATAGACATGATTTTAATCTACATGCTGTTTTAAAAAAAAAACAAAATTGAATGGCAAAATTCCAAATAGTTGGATGTGTTGACCAACAAGTGATTAACAACATAGGCGCGCGACAGATCGGACGTGTTATTCATGGCGATTGATGGCATAATTAGTTGATAATTATCAATAATAATAATTCAATGAGAAGGGTTAATTTATAGATAAAACGATCACTTACCAGTTAACATATTTTCGCTCATTACCTTTAAAACGAAACATACCAATATATAAACAAAGATATTTGGAAACAAGAAAAAAAGTAAATGACATAGGTACAATTATGTATAAATTATGCCAATTCTACAATAATTTGCCTTTAAACAGCGCTATATAAATCCGCCAGCCATTTCTGCAAACAAAATCTTTCTTGTCAACAATATTGCATGTTTAATCCAAACAAACAATTTAATATGACAGTAATAATTTTAAGTGTTTCATATTGCTACTTTTCGCCGCACGCCGTGCGAATTGTTGCCCGATGAGGCGATATTTCAGGATGGGAGGTAACAAATGAATGTGACATTGTGTTGTATACGCACAGAGGGTGTGGTCCTTATAATTAGAAGGTTCATTTATTTATATCATGTTTGGTCATCGGTGACATTAGACCTTAAGGAACTGCCAGCAAGCCTACAGTAACGGTGATGTAATAATACTAATATGTCTGCCGTGTGGTTCCCGGCAGAGTAGAATAGGACCACTCCAAGTCTTCCCTTGGATGTTTTAGAAGGCGACTTAGGAAACATAAGCTAAACAAAGCTTATAAACATCAAAAAGACATCTTCAACCCGTCTGGCCAGCGTGGAGAGTGTAGGCCAAATGCTCTGACTGCTCTGGCGGTACAGAGAGAGTCATGCTCCTGCAGTGGAGACAAAAAAAGACCTGATGATGATGATGGGCAACGGTGACATGAGAATTATACCAAAAGCAATATAGGTGGATGGGTATATGATTGTATATAAATAATATATAAAATGAATTTCGAAAAACACTTCAATGTTTTCGATAAAATTTATTATATTAAGGGTTACGCAATCGAAAAATCAAACTAGTTAGGTTATATCCATCTCATGAATAAATCTGACAAATAAAATGAGTTCAAACAAAAAGGGTTAATTTACTTTTGTAGGTGCTGCTAGCCAACTTACAACTCTATCATCAGATCAGGTCTAACACTCCAAAATTTGCATTGTCAGCTGGCTTACAATAAGTACACAAAATTTTAGCTCACTTGATTAAAGACGCGTACTTACATTTAGTTGCAAGATTTGACCCAAACACACAAGATACACTCATACATTGCAAGTTGAAGAAAAGCTTGTCATAATTTAAGGATCAGATTTTAAAAGCAATCGATTCCCTTGTACGAGTACTGCTCATTGGGTAAACTCTGTCAGAATACATACTCATTGGCAGTCTACTATACCCCCCTGCGGGAAACCAAATATTATCACTAGTGTAATTGTAGATTAAAACAATAACAGATACTGGGCCGTCGCATTAAATTATATTACTTTACTTACCATGTTGTTTCTTTCGTTTTTAATTAAAGCCAAGCGGGAGATGGAATTATAAACTTTTAAGGTATGTTAATGGAAAATAAACAGCATGTTTTAATTTTTCGAAGAGGGTGGCATTGGCGCCAACTATATGTATGTCGCATAAAATTGCCGTTTTGCTTTTAAAGTAGGTAATTTAAATTTGTCTTTTATTTGCACCACAAAGCACAGAATGTCGCACGCGCCCTAATAGATAAAAAGTATAATATTTAACCTAAAATTGAGACAAAAATAACCATATCACCTTGTATTATTAACAACTTATTTAATTAATGGTTAAGGTTTTTATGTGCTACTATTTATTTTACTTAGTTAATTTACGAAATATTTACGAAATGCGGGATAATTGTATTACCTATCGTATAGTATCAGTAGTGAATGCTACCAATACATATTGATATATGAAAACTCCTCCTTCGACTAAAGTTTTAATTCGTCATCTTAAAGTAAGCACCTTTATGATTCATCATGAAACGTAAGTACACATAGGAATCCATAAAATTTAAGTAATTAAGCTTCAAAAACTACTCCTTGGATCTAAGCTTCAATACGCCATCTAAAAGTTAGCATTATTATGATTCATCATGAAACGTAAGTACACATAGGAATCTATAAAATTTAAATAAGCTTTATGAATGGTCATATCAAACCGTTGTCAGGTGATGTCAGCTAGTGAAGAGCAATTCATTCTTAAGACAATACTGTTTGTTGCTGTCCTGATGTCGAGGCACGTTCCTAGCAAAGGTACCGTCTGCAAACTAAGGAAATTAAAATTCTAGAATTTATGCTACAAACTGAAGTAAACATTTAAGAAAAGAAACTTGAGTATGGTTTGGTCCACGATACTTATTTATCACAAGAAAAGGCTAAACTCAGTTTAATAAAACGAAGAAGTTTGTTAAGGCTTAAAATGTGTGTGTGTGTAATTTTACTCCAGAGCTTTTTTCACGTGAATCACACACACATCGCCGCACGTTAAAGTAGTTCAAAATGAAATAAAAAAATTGTCAAGTTTTTGAGTTTTTACAAAAACCTAATTACTTATTTCCATTTTTAGGGTTCCGTACAAAAGTTGAAAAACGGAACCCTTATAGGATCACTCGAGCGTCTGTCTGTCCGTCCGTCCGTCTGTCACAGCCGATTTTCTCCGAATCTACTGAACCAAATTATGTGAAATTTGGTAAGATGGTGTAATCCTATGACGCAAACACGGATGTGCAAAGTAAATAAAGATTTTTTGGAAATAAGTGTCATTTTCAGGGGCCCAATTACAAAATTTAAAAAAAAAGTTTTGCAAACCTTACTGTGTCATATATCAAATGAAAGGGCTCATTATGAGGATCTCAAAAATATTTTTTTTTGTTCGGGTAAAATCAATACTTTTGATTTTATTCACGAAAGAAGGCAAAATTTGACCATTCCCTGATCTCCGAAACTACTGGGCCGAAAATTTTGAAAAAATTACAAAATATAGTTCATTCCTTGAAGATTACAGGAAAAATAATAAGAATTCTATCACTTGAAAATTAAGTGGTAAACTCACTATAATAAGTTCATCTAGGGAAATAGTTCACTAAAACACCACTAGATGGCGCTAGTCAATTGAATAAAACATTTTTTGCACATTGTGTGTGTGTTCACGAAGCATATTGTACGGAACCCTCATTGCGCGAGTTTGACTCACACTTGGCCGGTTTTTTTATTATATTGTAGATAGTATTATAAGCATTGTATTATATCATGATATTTTAGCTGTCAATAATGTAAACTAAAACAAGTTAAATCTTTTAATATAACTAGAATATAACACACATAGACTCAGGTGAAATTTATGGCACCTCTTTATTAGGTTTCCGTAGTAAACAAGAAACTCTTCTCATTTTTTGTTCACACAAAATAAAAGTAAATTTTCCAGTTTTTTTTTTGCCACATATTCCAACTAACTGAAATTTTGGGTAAAGTTTCATCTAAATGTCTATTGACTTACCCTCTTATTCATAAAAATTAACAATCGCTTATTAAACCTATTTTAGTTAAAATATGTTTTGTCTTTATCCCACGCTCTAATGTTTGATATTTAATGGACGAGACAAAACATATTTTAACTAAAATAGGTTTAATAAGCGATTGTTAATTTTTATGAATAAGGGGGTAAATGTTTTGTCATTTCTAACAACTGTTCATTTAGTCAGTACATTTTGACGTCTTTATTCGAATGTATGAATGCAATAATATGCACATATTTAAGGCCGGTTTTATGCAATACGACCCCAGCTCTTATTTACTATGTCTCTTGATTTTCATACTGAGGTAGCAGTGTCGTGAGCGGTGAAAATTAATACTACGGATTGAATTATAGAATTTGTTTTGGTATAAAGATGGCGTGTGTTGACTGTAGTTTACTGGTAGCAAGGAGCGGGGATCCAATGACTTGACGTGTTTTACCACCGCCGAGAGGCATGTGGTTTCTACATTGTACGGCAAATATTATATTCTGCCCTGGGGTATATTCGAAATAGGATAGCTTCTTTTCAAGCATTTTAATTGTTTAAACAACTGATATATTTCTTTTCTTTCTTTCTTCTTTTTAACTATGGCTTCCACCGAGATTTCAGTGATTCTGCCAATGTCCAGTATAATGAGATACTAAGTATCGGTGTTGTGCGGTATGTGGCATCAAAGATGGCATATGTTCTTTGGCAGCCTCGTGGGAGATTTTGGCGACAAATCTATACGAGTCCATTTAACAGTCTACTTTAACTATTGCACAAATTGTTCTCCAGCACGAGCATTTATAACACCAAACTACACCAATTTCATATTATAAAGTCCACTTAAATCAATTTGCAAAATTGTATAAGGCAAACGACAATATCGAAACAAACGATCGTTAATATGGTTTTGGACAGTCCCAAAACAACAAACAAATTTGTCATAAAATGTCACATTTGGCGCCAAGGCAGGGTTTCTCAATGAACCTGTCAAAAACAGCAGGAAGCGGTCAATTTCACCTCTCGTAGCGCCACCACACCCGACCTAAATCAACAGAAATCTACCGGAAGACAATAGATCGATGGCGATAACATTACCTAATCGATAATTGTATCTACGACATTGGGGATCACGTCGTAAAAAGGTGGGAAAGCATTAGATAAAACCACCACAAAAGCAAAGTAAACTTTACTCAGAAACAGCAACACTTTATGCAATTTTCAACCTTAAAGTTTTCAGAATAAGGAATGAAAATGTTTTGAGAGGTGCACAATAAGGTTTGTAATGTTGAGGAGTTGCGAAGAGCGTGGTAATAAAAAAGTTGAAATGACTCAGTAGGAGTGAAAAAGGGCGCTTGCTCGATAAGCAGACCACCTTAGTGGACGTACAGGCGTTTTAGTATTGCTTTCCGGTCAAATATTACCTTGCAAGGGGAAAATCCCCGATTTTGCGTAAGATTTTGATGAAAAAAATTGTGGGCTTTTTTTTCGGCTGTTTGGATTTGATAGCGTACCAATTATGATATAAGAAATTGTAATGTGAGAGTAGGAAAGATTATTATATTATATATGAAAGAACTAGCTTTCGCCTGCAGCTCCACCCGCGTGATATATAGCCTATATCCTTCTCAGTAACCTAACCTATATGCATGCAAAATTTCATTATGATCGCTTCAGTAGATTCGGTGTGAAAGCGTAACAAACAAAGAAACAAATTCACGTTCGAATTTTTATTATTAGTAAGGAAGGTAGGAATAGGATAAAATAAGAACAATTTTAAAATTTAGGCATTTAGGTTTAGGTAATATAAGGATTTGATTAAGTTATTTATAAAAAGCAATATTATTAACCGAATCATGAATCTATACAATATTTTACTAAAACCCTGTCTGATCCTTAAAGAGGCGACTCAGCCCATCAATATGAACAACTTTTTGTAAACATGTCGCAACCCAAGCTCACGCGCACATCGACATTAATTATTCTATTTTTTTTTTCTAAATTTACGTCTGTTCGTTTAAACTCTCTCAAATGTGAAATAACCTACTTGTGCTGCACAAATATAGTATATATCTGACGTCACTTGTGATTTTCTGACCATATTATAAATTACTACCTATAGGTCTATGTTGCCGCAATGCTCCGCTTAATAGGTAGAAGAGTCCGATAAAACTCTATATTGTAGTTTTTGCGATTTGATGCTAAATATAAACATTTCTATGTGAATTAAATTGAATTTTAAAGTAATAAAACAAAATCCTGACAACAATACACGATTGATTATTACAAATGCATCCGTACCTAGCCTCGTGGCATTTAATTAGTTCTTATACCAAAAAAGTTAATTGCAACGATGCAAAATTGATGATATTAAATGTGAGTATTGAGGTAGCACGGTTTTTGTTGCATCTCTTTATTAATGCACCGACAAGCGTGAAAGGTCAATATTTTAAATAATGATGTAGGAAATACTGAATCTGAATATGTACTTAGATAAATAAAACAAATATTCCTAATGAGGTCTACAATGAGATTTGTTAAATGAAAAAATACTTTTGATGAAATTGATGAAACTGAACAAAGTAACTTCTGATAATAGCTAGTTTCTTGAGTCGAAATAAAAATATTAAAATAAGTTTGTTAATTGGCTAGGTGACTAATAATTTTTTCGTGATGCTATGTGAAGAACTGCCAAAATAAACATAATAGTGACAGTAATACATTTCTAAGCAAAAAACGCTTTCAGATATAAAAGTTTTAAAGACACATGTTTTTAGACGTTTATTTTTTGACGTGAAAACGCACTGCAGATTTGCCTACATATTTGTGACGTCACAACTTTGTATTTTGTATGGGTGGCGTGTGAACTTTGTTTGGTAGCTATACGAAATATTTCGTTTATGGTAATGGTTTCATAATAAAAGTTGCTATAAATTTAGCGGACTACAATACAGTATTGTAACGAAAGATTTTCATACTTTTAAAAATGGTCCTATTCACCCAACTTTAAAGAAGCTTTAACATCACTTAACGAATCGATATCAAATAAAAAATGTGTTCTTTATGGTGTTTTTAGACAGAAATGAGTATAATTGAAAACAACAATTTTATATAATCTTAACATTTGGCAACTACAGAATTAAACAACCAAAAATATTGGACACTTATTTTTTTCTAATGACAATTAAATAAATGTTAAAGATAGAGCGCGTCAAAGTTCATTAGGTGGTCGTAACATAATACTTTGCGCAAAAGTGGAGCAAACTATGACGTCACACGGAATTTAACGGGCTATATCATTCAAATTTTTTGTTTATATGAGATTAAAAAATACATGTCAAATATTTTTTGATTGTATAACTGACGGAATAATTATTTAGTTTTAGAAAGCTAAAAATTAAAAATAAAACGAAATTACAGTAAAGTAAAAATTATGTTCCATTTTCATATTTTGCATAATATTCCACACGATAACTTATAGTTAAGTTCTACTAAGTAGAGTGCTAACATATTTGAGGAATCCGGGCCACAGGACACAGCTGGAAAAATAGTTAGATGCATAATAAGAGTCATATTACATTTACAATTATAGGTTATATTTATAAATTACCGGATGGAAATTTACCTTTGATATTGCCTAAAACGAGCAACTCAGTCTATCAGTATGAACAGATTTTCCTATGGGACCACTAATATACAAATTGACCGACCGACTGGAAACTTTTGTATGGGAATGCCTATAGTACTTTATGATACAAGTACGGTAAGCTGGATTTTATAGACGAGGTGTTTATAGGCACAAGGCGAAGCCGAGTGCTTATAATAAACCGACGACTTTAAAAGACAGCTTGCCGTACGGGTATCATGCGACGTTTTTCAATACATTTGCGATTACCATAAACTAAAACAATATCGCAATTTAGCTAATAAGGAATTTATAAAAGTTAGGAACTTAAGCAGTTTGCAATAATACATCTAGAATAATTAGATACATTTACTTAGGTTTATTTTCTCCATAAAAGTACATTCATAATATCTTCTCCGTTTCGAAGTCGGTTAAAATATCACACCTCATAACTCAGAAAAAAGTTTACATGCTGAACTTGAAACTCTTTGCTCGGATTCTATGAAAAAGTTTAAATTTTGCATCTGTGGCATTGGGCTATTGAGCGGTTGTAATTAGTGTAAAGTTAACGCACTAATGCCGTAAAATACATCATTACGATACAGATTTCGATGTCATAAGTACCGTATTATTAGCAAATGTATTGAAAAAAATTGCATTGATCTCATAAGAAGAATTGGCCATATTAACGGACTGAGTCTCCATTTCAACGTAATTTGCACCGATATTCATAAAAGACCAACCGAAGACGTGACAAAACGGCTATTAGAAAGTAGTAACCGATACATAACTTGGCTCATCCGTTTTAAGGCTTTAAGATCACAATCTAATCCTATTACTAACAAATATTAGTTTCTTAAAAACCAAACAGTTTTAACTAAATCTTCTATTTACAGAGCGACCAAAAACAAACTTCCATGAGGGACCAAAATGTCCGTTGTCCATTCTAAGATTATATTCGATCGGTCAACCACGAATGGGTAATCGGATTTTCTATGTAAATATATTGTCAAAAGTATAATCCCACCCAGTTAGCAAATCGTTTCATACGTTCCTAAACAATGTACCCGTTGATGGATTTACAACCTTATAGAAAGTAGCTTTTTATTTTGTGATATTACCGTAAAAGTGAGTTCTTGTTGTGAGGCGATAGGGATTATTATCCTTTGTGGTTTACTATCAAGGCTTACCTTGAATGATTTATGACTCGGTTATGGAATCCTTGCTACCGTCTTTAATAGCTCGTACTTAGATAAACGGGCTTAAATCGGTAAGTTTTTTATTTCGTTGAAAACAAAAAACTGTTTAGCCCGTTATTTTTGCTAATACAATTTGTGTACGGCTTTTTGATTTTTAAATAATCGGTTTTGGCATCTAACGGTTTTAATTTTGGTTTAAAATGTATTTTTTTTGTCGATATTATAATTAAAATCTCGGTCACTTCTGGATAAGATCAACACAAGACCGAGATGAGTGGCAGAAACGAAGAGAGGCCTATACAGAAGTAGGTGGAAATTGGGCTAAGATATTGATTCATTCATTGAGAGATATAGTTTAAATAATAAATAGTCAGTATTCCATTCTTTTATGGTGCATTTCTGATCGATTTGCTGTAGGTTATTAAACGATTTAAACAGTCAAAAATACCTAAATCATCGATCAAAAATTATGCCAATGCCTAGGGCATCATACATAACTATGAGGAACATTCGGAAACGGATCCCTAAATCGAAAAATGGTGGTCTCAATCTCATAATATTTTTGAAGACCTATTTAACAATACCCAACACGATGGGTTTGTATAGAAAAAAAAATACTTCCTCTTTACTTGTTTACTACTACGAAGCTAAAAAAAAATTTTTAGAAAATTTTTTTCTATCTTTTTTTTGGTGTGATTAATATACATACCCATACCAAATTACAGCTTTCTAGTACCTATAGTCTCTGAGTAAAACCGCGGACGGACAGACGGACGGATAGACAGACAGACAGATAGACGTGGCGAAAATATAAGGGTTCCTTGTTTACTACGGAACCCTAAAAATCATTACCCACAGTCACACAGGGTGGGTCAGTCACCTGTCTCATAATGTTGACATCTGGGGCGATGATCCTGGATCTGTGAAACTCAGTAGGGAGAGGATTATCCCACTTTCTATACTATTGTTGCCAAAAGTAAACTTTGTTTGAAATTGATTTCCCATGGGACGTTGAGCGAAAGTGTCAATAGACGTAAAACAAACCGTAGTTTTTTTACTACGTAGAGTAAGGATAATAACTTTGAAGGTTTGTATATGGTTTTACTTGTTGAAAAAGGAAAGGCCCTTGGGGTTTAGAATATTTAGCATCAACATGGGTGTCATTCCTACTGCAATAGGTGAGCGATAAAAGAAAAAGTACAGTTTTACTTTTAGCCGTTTTAGCTATGCTTGTGCGGATTAAGCAATAGATGTAAAACAAACCTAGTTTTTTCACCACATAGAGTAAGGACAAATAACTTTAAAGGTTTGTGGTTCTAGTATTTGTAAAAAAGAAAGGCCCCTGGGGTTTAGAATATTTAGCTTCAACATGGGTGTCATTCCTACTGCAAAAGGTTAACGAGAAAAGCAAAAGTACAGTTTTACTATTTGTGCCTTCATTTAGGTCTGCTTTGTGCGAAATACATATAATTATTTTTAAAAATGTAGAGATCTACACCCAACTGTAAGTTGATAAGGGCTTGAAAGAGGAAAAATAAAAATTTAGTTTTTAAACATGATTCGAGGCTTACACTCGGTAAAGTTAAAGAAGAAATAAACGCCAATATCACAAAAAGATTTCAATTTCAACCAAACCAGCTGCAAGAGAAACCCTTGTGCCAGTTATTGAAGATGAAATAATTCGATATTTTTATTCGGAGGTGACGTCACACGCGACATAGACCTGTAACTCGATACATCGATAAGGCGTCCCTTATAAGGCGCCGTGCACCAGGCGCCACAGATCCCTTCATGCAGAAAAGAACCAACTGATGAAACGAACACTTAATGCGCATTGACGGTCACTACAAACTCTAATTAAGGCTCCGATACTCCTATACCACATCCATTTTATAAAGACCTCCCCTTTCGCTCGTCTTTAAAACACTTACAGGACTCACAACTGAATTTGCTAGGAGAGGCAGAGGTCTTGGCATTCTGGTTTGAAATATTGTTCGATGTTTCTTTATCTTATCGCCTAGCAATGATTTTGAGATTCAAAATCTTAGTGTGCGGTTTCGTTGTTAGATAATTTCAAGTTTTTATAAGGCGGTAATTATTATGTCAACATTTTTGGTATTCATTTATTTGAGTATGTACCTATGACGTGTTTAATTCAATTTGTATAGAGTCAAAGATGATCACGATATCCGTTTGTTAGAATCGTTTTGTATAATTAATTAGTGACAACTTTATTCTAACTTATTTTTTTATCACATGTCAAATGAAATTAAAATTTTATGAAACCTCTTATACCAAAATTCTTTTAACTTGTAAACGTCTGGACTGATTTTGATAAAACATGCATGGTTATTAATAGCGTGTAAAGGGGAGACGGTATTGTTATCCATTTTAAAATAAAGGATATTATTAAAAAACATACATGACTAGTTTATTAATTTTACTTTATTGTGGGACACTTCGTTGATGTGCAAGTGAAGCTCCTTTTTACATCAAAATTAACAAAACGACTATCATTTTGTTCTGTTTAATTATAAAAAGACTATTAAAACACAAGTTTTTGATTCCATCCATCCATCAGGTCTTTTTTCTTTTTTTTTTAGTCTCCACTGCAGGAGCACCACCCTCTTTGTACTACCACAGCAATATATTAGCCAGAGTAGCCAGAGGATTTGGCCTACACTCTCCACGCTGGCCAGACGGGTTGGAGAGGTCTTTTTGATGTTTGTAAGCTTTGTTTAGCTTGTGTTTCGTTAGTCGCCTTTTACGACATCCACGGGAAGACTTGGAGTGGTCCTATTCTACTCTGCCGGGAACCACACGGTTTTTGATTAAAGACTTTGATTATTTATTATACTTGAAGTTAAAAAGGGTTTGTTAATAAACAGTGTTACAGAACAATCAGTCTATTTAAAAAATACTTCAGATCGTTCAGGTTTTTCAGCTCAATGATACGAGTATATTTTGTATAAACTACTCGTAAAACTAAATTAAAAAAACCTTTTCCATGCCAATATCAATGCGACCGACAGTAAAATGGCAAAATAAAATTTAACGGCTACGCAAAACGAATTAAGAATCAACCCTTCGCATCCTACGCATTCAATGGGCATGGGGCACTTTTATCCTTCACAATAACAGTATTGCACGGCGCGGCTAAGGCGGGGCGGGGCCATGCAACCGCGATTGTCCCTTTTTTGTTTGTATCGTAGATACCTTTTACATCGCCGTTCAATTACTGAAGCGCGAGTGAGATGACCGTTGGATTAGTGAGGATGGGACATGTATTATTTTTATCTGTATTCACTTCATTAGCTATAAACTATGTATGTTGTGACAGTGCCAATTTAATGTAGCTCGCGACGCGAGTGACAAGACATTATTTGCTTTGTGGTTGGACTTCTGTTGTTGGTACTTTTATCCTTTACAATAACAGTATTGCACGCCGCGGCTAAGGCGGGTCGACCGCGTTTGTCCTTCTTTTGTTTGGATGGAGCATGAATTATTTCTCACTCTCTTGAACCTCAGCCGATACACGTCTACACCACATGCCCTGCTAAAATAGCAAATCTACCCGTTAAATTATAATTATATCAAAATATACTTATAGTTAATTAATTCCACACAAACTATAGAAAATAAAAAAATTACGAAACGTTTTCAGTATTTTAAAATTTCGTACAAAACCTATTCTTGTTTATGATAGGTAACCTAAAAAAACTTGTCTTATCCATGTAATTCTTACGTTGCGCCCGCGCACACTGATTGCGCTCGCCTTGACATTAGTTCGACTGTCGCGGCCACGGTGCACTCTCTTGAACCTCAGACGATACACGTCCACACGACATATTATGATCTATTACTAAAGCAACATCTATGAATATGAAAGAAACCTCCCGTAATCTTAAAATTATACCAAAATATACTTATTATTATTGAATTTCACATTAAAAAATCTTGTCTTATCCATGTCATTCTTACGCTTCGCCCACGCACACTGATTGCGCTCGCCTTGACATTAGTTCGACTGTCGCGGCCGCGGTGCACTCTCTTGAACCTCAGACGAGTCATGAATGTGGTGTGGACGTGTATAGTCCACATCACATTCATGACTGGTGTGTGATGATAGCCTATACACATCAAGTGATTTATAAAAAATATATTTCACAATTTAAAATATAGATTTTTTACAGTGGCGATACTTTTAATTATTCTTCGTAGATTGCTAGGAATTTGGTAAAGTCTAGCTGGAGGTTTTAGGCATAAAAGTCACAATAATACTAAGAGATAGAACACAAAAAAAATCTTATTAGTTTAAAACAAAGCGAAGTTAATAAATTTAGGAACTATTTCATAGCATTATTTTCTTCTTTATTATCATCTGCATCTAAGTTAGCCACCATTACTTAGTAATGTCTGTCTAACAAGATACAAAATAATGTGGTAAGAATTCATATAAAAGTCTTTTATGTTTACGTTCATATGTTTTGAACAGATCAAATCTCAAAAATATTCTCTCACATTAAAATGAATAATTTCATTTTAATACCTCATTCTTATCAGTGAAATCTTAACATTCCGGCTACCAAGCCTATCTGCATATAACATCTAAGGGCGTATTATCTTCTTGTCCCACCATAGCTCTTGCTGGATTATTACATTTTCGACGTGTCCCGGATTTAAAAATGTATACATCAAACCTATTAGGGCTTATTCGATGAAGTATTTAATTTAAAATTAGTGACGTAGACGTTAAGTGTAAGTATGTACCTACTCTTAACGTCTACGTCATTAATTTTTCGACAAGTACCGGATTTAAAAATGTTTACATCAAACCTATTAGGGCTTATTCGACGAAGTTTTCAATTTAAAATTAATGACGTAGACGTTAAGTGTAGGTACATTTAAATTTATTACCATGAAGTAAATATGAAAAGAACAGTACAAGAATTTAAAGAAGTTTTCTTCTTCATCTGATCGTTTTTTCCGGTTGCATTCTCAGACGTGACGAGTCGGAGCCTGGGTTGCGCTATTATAATATAATAAAGAAAAAAAAACAAAAGTTATATATACAATGGGAAAAATTAATGCATAAAATAGAGACGTGAAGTAAATAAAAGTGTCTGAAATTCAGATGTAGAGATTCAATTGGATCGTACACATACTTTATAAGTTAATACATTACATAATAATTACAAGGTTCGTCAAGCCGTTTGTCCCAGCAGTCGTTAAAAAATTGCAATTGTTAAGCTCCGTCAGATGCCTTCTGGTAGCTTGAAAAATATGACACTAGTTATGGCCACTTACACAAAAAACCCGTTATTTAATATATCTCCTTATAAAGTACATCACAGTTGTCAATATTTATAATTTTAATTTAATATAAAAGTCGTCAACACTGCCATTCTGGGCCAGGGTATCAATAAACCCATCTACGTAGGGGACACACTGATACCATCTGACGTACCACAAATACCCATTATTGACGCCTTAACACGGATCTTGAGATATCCGAATGATGGAATCCTACTGTGATGTGGCCGTGACCTTACGAGCAAAAAGTCTATTGATTGGATGGTTTTTGTTTGGATAACTCCTGTAGCTTTTTTGTATGTCGGTACTAACGTTATTTGATCAAAAGTTGGTAACTGTCAAGTTTAACTTTTAATCTAGACTGTTATTTTTTTTAAGCTTTGATAAGTCAATACCAACACGAAATGGGGTAGCATGCTGAATTAAGTCACACACCTCGTCTACGCCCGTTTCGGAAGAAGATCCGAGGGCAGTATTATGTGTGTATTGATGTTGGTTATTTTGTCAACCTCAGCCATTTTAGTCTAAAACTCTTTAATCTTTAATTTTTTTAGTAACTTCCACCTTGACTACAGGATTATGAAAAAGAAAAACAAATCTTTTTAGTTCGTCAGTTAGATAATAAAATCAATATCATATCCGCATCTTACGCTTTATCGAAATATCAAAAAACTTAGGTAGAGAGCATTGAAGTTAAGAGGAAAGGGGTTGCTACCTTGCGCTTTTTACCCGACTGACCCATCCAGAATACAGGTAATGTTTTTAGCGCATATGTATGTTTTAAGTGTCTGTTCCATTGCTGCTTCCTGTAGCGTAAACGGCTTGACTAATTTTGAAGTGTGAGATGTCATTAGATTCGTACTCTTCCTTGGAGTGTGGCAATGTAACATCAGCAAAAATATTATAGTAGAGGTAAACTGCCTAAAAAGGTCGTCTGGATTTTGTGAATCAGGTGTAAAATGCTATTTTTTGTATGAAATGTATAAAACCAAGGCGTCATGAGACATTTCACATCTAAGTTCACATCAATGTAACAAAACATAACAAACGAAAGTTATTGAAATTTTTCATTCATGGCATATAAATAGGTATCCTTCGTCAGGTTTTCAGTAGAACAAATAAAATAGGGAATAGAATAAATAATAATAAAACAAGTTGGGAGATAGTTTGAATTAAAAAAGTAAGTAAACAAAATAAAACAAATATATACTACTTCGAAACCGAGGTCCGATTGAAACAGATAACGTGTTTGCTAAAGATATCTCAATTTCCAAGGAAAAAACAGTGAGGCCGTGCGATGTAAAAAGACCACCTCTTTTATTGGAGACACAAATAAAAAATTAAAAAAAAAAGGTTTAAGAGAAAAGGCACACGCGGTTACACAGGACTATCAAAAAATAAACAAACATACGTTTCTACTTAGGTGCCCTGTTGGTTACTGAGAAGAAGGCTGTAAAATTTATGATTCGTTGAATTATGTTGCTTTTAATATAGCGAGGCAACAGTTTTATCACAAATACCACAGAAGTGTAACTTCACAGGTACTTCACGTTTTGTTTTATACTCTTACTACGATAACCGGCAGGATAATTACACAACACAACAAGTTGTAGTGACGATATAGGATGGAACTTATATGAGTATTGTCTAGCTAACCGCACGTTAAATTAAGTACCCTAGCAGGATATAGGAATGGTAGTACCGGATTTAGAATTACAGTGGCCCTGTTCGAGAATTCTGCTGTGCATAACCGTGCAATGGAAATTGCATCAGTCTGTTCTGCGCACTTGGATTTTCTTTATGTGAGCTTTTTATATATATATGAATCTTATGAGTGCATAGATGCCATCTGGCCTAATGGGAAGCAACGATTAAGTCTAGGTCTAGGTGCACCCAAATTCAAATAATGCCTATTTACTCATGCATTGAAAATTCCTAAATTATATGTGTCGGCAAACGGCGACACTGGGAGGGAATTCCATTGCATTATGGTTTGCAAAATGAAGGAGGAAGGAAGAAGGGAGTAAAGTCTTGATGGCGCCCAACAACATATGACACAGTGTCGCCTAAGACAACAACAACAACCGCTGCATCTTACATTCATTACCGATTACTTCCCCCTTGGCTGGCTCCTCAAGTCGATCGCTGATAACGATCTGCCCTTTCAGGCAGTAACACAAGTATTTCGCAGGTATGTTGTGATTTGCGTATAATACACTTTTGGGTGTACCTAATTAAATAGAACACAACTCATACAATCTTTCTCAATGCACGAAACAGATTCAAATGCTACTCATTTTCATTTATGTAATTTCCAGTGCTAGAAAAGCTTCTGTAACTTTAAGTTTCAAATTTGCAACACTATTATTATGTAATTATTAATATTAACAGGACTTAGCACGAACCTTTTTACTTATTTATTTTCGCTGACGTTTCTATGGAGTTACATCCATCGTGGTCGCAGCGAGACTGCTGCGACCACGATGGATGTAACTCCATAGAAACGTCAGCGAAAATAAATAAGTAAAAAGGTTCGTGCTAAGTCCTGTTAATATTAATAATTATGTGTTTGAAGCGCGAAAGTTTAAAAAAGAACTATTATTATGTGTTTTATGCAAAATTGTAAAATTCTATGTCGTCACTGTTGCTTACTAGACGGTCGATTTTTGTAGAGAGGATTAAAATGATAAAGATTCTAGGTCTCCAAGATTACAGTTCTATCTAGTGTCGCATCTGTTGCTCTATTTAATTTGTAGTTTTATTCGTGACGTTACATACGTTGGCTGGAAATGTTGGAATGTTGTGTGAATCGCATAAGCACAACATTAAGAAGTAAGTGTTACGCTTTTTAAAAGATAGTGAAGATGGATAAAGGATAGATGATTTTAGCTTCTTCATGCGAAAACTCTCTCTCTCTCTTTCTCTCTCAGTCGTATTAAAGAGTTCGGCTCTTGTCAGTGTCATTGTGTGAAAAAAACGCACACAATTAATATTTTTAGCCGGGAATAATGGAGTGGTATGGTCTCCATTTAACACACTAATGTGTAGGTTGCCTGTTGATGTTTTCCCTCATCAGAAGTCGGTGCCAATAGTACTTGACGGTTTTTGATCAAATTTTGTTATGTTATAGTTATATATACGTTAGAAAATACGTACTACGTGTACATCATCCGCTAGAGTGACGGTATGATCTAAAATTAATTCGTTATTAAAACTTGTTAAAAGGTCTTCTCTTACTGTAATTTGGTGGGTCCTAAACTTCTTCTTCTTCTTAGCGTGTCGACTCAGGCAATTTATATTTGTGTTGACCAGAACTTTGCCACTGGTATGCCAGATAACGCTATGGCGTTATCAAGTAGCATTGTAAAGGTCCTCGCGTGTGCAGGTGGTAGGACACGCAGGGCAAGACAGAAGGTGTACCATGGTCCGAGGAGTAGCACCACACGGACAGGAGATTTCCGAGCTGTAACCCCACTAGTTCATATTCTCCTGAACTCCATGATAATTTTTTAAGGAATTTAGCTGTAAGGTCAATTGCCCGTGAATATTTTTCGATTAGAGTTTTGACTAGAGTAATTAAGACGTTACAGTGTATTGAACAGACAGATGTACTTCCGATCTTGTGAATATATAACCCTAATTTATTTTCTTTAATACCTAATTAAAGTATTAATTTTTTTTTCGTATGTGTAAGTGGCCAAAGTATTAATATAATAATTAGATAAGTTGTTTGTATGAAGTCAAAATATAAAAAATCCAGTTTATAAAAAAATCATTCACGTGAATTGACAGTTATCTTTTAAAGTAATTATGGCCAAATTTATCTAAGTTTATTTTAAATCACCACTTTCTCTCTAAATGATGATACAAAGCTATTACCAAACATTGTTAATAGACAAATGACTGGCACAAAAAGTTTTGAACACGAAACATAACCTACAATTACGGGTCAAAAATGGCTGACGCATTTACTTCGTCCCAGCCATGATTACACGTCTACTAAACGAATTACATTAATGAAAACTGCACTGAAAAAAGGAATAGTCGATAATCTTGTGATTATAGCAGTGTTCAGATATTATAAGGCCATTATAAATGCATCTACCCTTTAACAGATGCCGGCAACAGGGTTGCGTCTAATGGTTATTCTATTCAGTGTTTATTCTTTGTTGCCCGTTTTGGGGTTCCAAATTCAAAGGTTACGCCCATTTTGTTACTGGCAGCTATTATTTGGCTATTTTGATTCGTTTAATCTGAAAATGATTTTGTAACAGTAATCCCTGTGGTGTGATAAAAAAGTCTATCGTCGATATTTAATTTTAATAATTTTGTTTTTGAAATCAAGAATTTTCCAAAATCTTATCTTAATTATGTTGCAATTGAAAATAATTTGCAGTGTTTTGCTTCAAATTAATTAGCGGCAGTTTACTTTGTTTTCAGATTTATTTGTATTTACAATGAATACTGTTGATAAGTTGTCAATACAGTATTATTCAAAATTTATTTTACTTCACTAATTTTGCAATTGCACCAATTCAGTTCCTTTTTCATTTCATCCAGATTTATGTCGGATAAAAATTTCTGTACTCGAAATTAAACCCGACGACATTGTCATTCGTTGTCGCGGAGCATCGTCGCAAACGCATAAATTACAAGGTACAATCGCTCCCATCCATAACGCACGGGAATGCGCGGACAATCGTTCATTGAGGCACTTATTTATTTTAAATACAATCATCAGGGTTGCCACCCGCAGGGGCGCACCCGGTGCGCGTCGCGGGCCCCCAACCACGGCTTGCTTTCGGCCCCTTTTAATCAACTGTCATGTGGTCAGTGAGACACCATTACCATACTTTTAACCCTTTTTCTATTTGAGGCAGCCCTAAATAGTTAAGGTGAAGGTTGAATTTGGAATACAACGCTGGTAACGCTGATTGGTCGCAATCGACGCCATCTTTATTTGATTGCCGTGTTGTATTAGATCTGGGGCAGGTCTGAATGACATTCAAAATTTGTTACTGTGTTTATATGAAGCTACAAACATATTTCATTCACGTAGTTTATAATTCTACTAGCTTTTGACCGCAGTTCCGGTCCCGTTAGTATCGATTTCTCGGGAACAGCACTTTTCTCCGGGATGAAAGGTAGCCTATGCCCTTACTCCAGACGACGTGTATCAAAATTTTATTATGATCAGGTTTAGTAGATAAGGCGTGAAATCGAACCAAATAAAAAAACTCCCTTTCGCATTTATAATATTAGTTGGAACATGGACATGCTTCTTCCTAACATTCCCTTTCATAGGTCTCAATCATGATATTAAGGGGTCTCTCGCCTACTGGTCATTTTTTATAAGTTATTACTATTTCACTATAATCTTCGAGCAACACGGCCTCCGTACTCGAAGACTATAATATTCATGATAAAACTACAATGCAACTTTTTATTGGATCGCTGTATTATCAGATGAGTCTCGGTTTCTCATTTCTTCGAGTCAGGATCTACTATTAGAATTTTGATTTCATAGTATGTGGTTCCCGGCAGAGAAGAATAGGACCACTCCAAATCTTCCCGTGGATGTCGTAAAAGGCGACTTAGGAAACTCAAGCTAAACAAAGCTTGTAAACATCAACGAGACCTCTCCAACCCGTCTGGTCAGCGTGGAGAGTGTAGGCCAAATCCTCTGACTGCTCTGGCAGTACAGAGAGGGTCGTGCTCCTGCAGTGGAGACTAATAAAGACCTGATGATGATGATGATGATGAGGTTGGATACTACTACTGAAAATATTTTTCAAGATACACTCAATGTTTGTATACGTTTTGCTCTTGTTTTGTTTGTAATCTGTTTAATGTGCTATATAAATAAATAAATATTATTGAATGAGATTAAGTATACTGCGATATCCAAATTTTTTAAAATAATTTTTTATATTGGTCTATCAGTAAGTATACTGGGTAGGATGATAGATGGTTTTTTAAAGTAGTTTTTAGGCTGGTTTAGTACATTAAAAACTGGCCCTGTGAGCACTATAATAATACCTACCTTCCGAGTTAGCGCAATAAACTTTAATTTTTTTTTTAATTTTTGACTAAACCTAAAACGGAGACGCTTTCCGCTCGCTCGGTCAATAACTGAACAACTTTCACCATGTATGGATAAGTAATGTATATGTAACCAGATGCTCTTATATGTTTTGTCGTGGTAGGCCACCCATTTATGTCTGTATGGTACAGCGGAATTCTTGTAGGCGACTTTAGGGTGTAAACTTGCAAGTTGTTTAATTTAGTATAAGTTATAGAACTTGAATTTGAAATTCAAATGTTCAAAGAGTCACACTGTTTATTACTTACATGCGCTGTAGTTAGAAAGCTTACGCAAGTGCATTCCTCACAAGTGCTAAGTTGATCTTTAAGCTGGTATCACTTTTGTTCATAAAAAAGACTCTCATAAGTCATAAAAACTATAATCAAATCAAATTACTATAGACGTCGTGCTGATCTCATCACTCAATAGTACTTGCCTTTTAAACATTTAATAACATGTTTCTGAAATACACCCGCTCGAAACGGCAATAACTATAATCGCTCAATTAGAAACAAAACTATAAACTTGCATAAGGTTTAACAAAAGGCTGGGTATTAATAACAATACGCAAGCATCATAATATTCATACATCGAAACCATAACCGGCCGTCAAGCGAGACGCGTTGATCTGACGAATTTGTTATGGTCCGAAATAATATGGGACACACTGCTGTGGAGGACGGTCAACTTCTACGAAATAAAAGTATTTTTTCAGATAGCAGTTTTATGCACACCAATTTTGTAGGTACAAGTTTAAGCAAATCAGTGATCCGCATGAGTTACTTAATTTCACGAATATCTACCGGCAGATATCCGATCGAAATAAGCGAAATACTTAATAAGTAAAAAAATTAATATATACGGACAAATCACACAGATTGAGCTAGCTGCAATTTAAGTTTGAGATTTGGGTTATTGGTTACTAGCTCAGCAATACTAATCAAAAAATTATAGAATAACAAACAAGACCAAGGTAAATCTGAATACGATTATATTTTCATCTTGACTTGATCGGGAATCGAAGCCAAGAACTCCGGTTTGCCAGGCTGCCATGATGATTACTAGGCCACAGATGACGATAAGTAGAGTAACAAAATCCTGCGCTAGTGCTACGGGTCGATGCCGTAACAACCTCGTGGTAGTTACGGCATCGACCCGTGTTCTTCTCTTAAACCGTGTCAATAAATGCTATAGCATAGTAGGGTAGATAGTCTCTACTATCACTAATATTCATCATCAGGTCTTTCTAGTCTCCACTGCAGGAGCACGACCCTCTCTGTACTACCAGAGCCATATACTAGCCAGAGTAGTCAGAGGATTTGGCCTACACTCTCCACGCTGGCCAGACGGGTTGGAGAGGTATCTTTGATGTTAATAAGCTTTGTTTAGCTTGTGTTTCCTTAGTCGCCTTTTACGACATCCACGGGATGACTTGGAGTGGTCCTATTCTACTCTGCCGGGAACTACACAGCTAAGCCAGAGTAGTCAGAGGATTTGGCCTACACTCTCCACGCTGGCCAGACGGGTTGGAGAGGTATCTTTGATGTTAATAAGCTTTAATTACACTAATATTAATAAAATAAAAAGTAATAGAAGGGAAAAGATGGAAGGGCTCGGTCTAAGGTCCAGTTACATCATTTACGTGTGTGAACAGGCAACCCCTGAGTGTACACGAATGCACAGTCTCGACACGGTGACGCTTTTGCCACGTCTACAAACGGCATGTAGGTTCTAGTGCTTGCCATCCACACACGTTGTAAGTCCAAAACTTTAGCCATTTCTTTTTTCGTGTCCTAAACGGGTCATAAGTAAGGCATTGTGAGCCGAATGGTAACAATAGCGACCATAATGGACGACCATCGATACCCTTTCTTTGGTGGAATTTAATTGTGTGATGAAGTGCGGTTACGACATTTTTTATTCGTACAGGCCGAAAGTGTTGTGGCTTCGGAAAAAATAAATACGAAGCGGCGAATGTGAGAGGGTATTTGAAATTGGTTTTGTTTTGGTCCAAACGGGTAACGGTATTGTATGAAATACAATGAAATTCTTTCGGGTTGCTTTGAAGCGTTTTATACCATTATACTTTGATGTTAATTCATATCTTCTGAAAAAATTACAAAATTATTATACTTTATATCAGTGAATGTAAGTCTTGTAATTACCGCTAATCGTAAAGAAAACGAACGAAAAAAGGGTCTTAATGATAGGGCTTAAAATTTACCACCATCCACTACCAGAAAATTCGACGAGTTGATCGATGAATTTGTATGGGATGTTTTAGGATAGTTCCTCTTTTTAATACGATTTTTTAATTTATTAGAAAACTGATTTCGAGATTTAAATATTGCTAGGGCGTACAAAATCACCCTCTATACGAATGTCAATGTCAACGGCAATGACACAAGTAGGTATGTATACCTGGCATTTAAAAAAGTTTTAAATAGGGTATAATTGTTCATTATGTGAAATAAAACACATATATTGAGCTGGCTTAAATGTACTGTTTTGCTATTTTCTTATAATTCAAGTAGATACCATAAAGTTGAGATAGTCTTGATGGAGTCATTGTTTAATTATTTTAAAATAAAACGAATCAATAAGTGCATTAAAGATTTCGTAATAATAAAAATGCAAGCAGTCGCCTGTTTGAAACTTTGTGTACATCGTAGGTAGTCTGTAAACACACAAAGAAATAAACGTTTCTTTAAACTTATAATAAACTCTTAATAATTTATAGTCACACATGTCCAATAAACTGCATTATTTTTAATAAACGTCAGTTAAATGCAAAAGCGCACGGAGTACCTCCTTTTACAGTCGATCAATTTACAAATTAGGACGAGATTACTTACACACGCAATTGCGATAATTCCCGACGCCAAACAACTTCATTTGCAAATTGTATTTAATGTTCTTATGTTAATGTTATAAAGTTTAAATTGCAAGCTTAATTACGGCATTCGTTTACACGATTACCGCCCGCTGTTGATTTGGTTCGATCGATGGGTATGTTCACTAGGTTAGATCAGTTGTAGGAAGTGGATCACAGTTTAGACGTTGAAGTATGATGATACCTGACAAGGAAGTCGACGACAATAGTGTGTATGGAATGATGCCAAACTTTTCGCCAGTCACCGACCTGCAAAGTTGACCAACCCAAAGTACAATAACAGCGCCGCGTGTCGCTGTTGCTGTAATTCAACACACACGGTACAAAATCAGTAATAAATGAGTCGAATAAAATATTAAACCATGGTCTGCGTTCATGTAATCTGTGACTAAAACTTGCCAAGCCTCATATGTTAATTCTTGGATGAAGCCAATAACCAGTTTAGGCAAAATAACATTTTATTTCATCGTTATCATTTTTACGTTTAGGATCATTATTATTTTACTCACTGCAATTAATATAATCAAATTTATTAACAATATTTCAATTACTTGAGTCATATTATGTATTTACATGGCTGTTTTAAAATTAAAATATTTTAATTCTATCTCTCATTGAACATGACCTAAATATCTATGTTAATATGCTCCACAATCAAATTTTATAAATTTGTTACACACACATTTTTACATACCTAATTGTGCCTTACTCATGTCTGTCAGAATGGAAATAAAGAATAATACTTTGTCACGTGTGCGACGGTCTAGGGTTTGATTGTACAAACTCGAGTTAAACAGGAATCCGCTACGAATCACATGATTTGAGTGGACCTACCCAATTTGCTCAAAGTAACGTGCGCATATAAAGTGTTGCAAATTATTTCATTATCGTCGAATCAATGCTCATAACAATTGGATTACAGTTTTATTGCGATGCGAGGTGAGTTTCGATGCTTTTCGGTGCGTTAAAGTATTTTTGGCGACTTTTGGAGTACTTTACAACACTTTGATGTTGTATATTTATGATTTTGCAAGGAGTGGTGTAAGATCAGAGTTATTTTTACCATTGATTGCGTTAACACATTTCTGTTGTTTATTGTCCTCAAGTACACGTGCTATCTTCAAAGATACCAAACATGTATGTGTGTCATTTAAATAGTTTCTGGAAGAAGTAAATAAGCTCTTTGTATCTATGATTATCTAATATGATTAATGCATAGTTTGAAGTCAGAAAATTATACATACATCTTGATTGATACATACCTAGTTACAAATACATTTTAAAGTTTTATCAATCAAGAATAACTGAAATTATGAACCAAACAATAGTATCCTTAAAATAAATGTTACAACTTCAAAATAAAAATTTATTCTTGTTTTTGTGAAGATGATAATTAAAACAATAATTTCAAAATAAGGCATTACCTCAAAAGTCAGATGGTAAGACTAATATAAATGCTAAATTCTCATATTTAAATAATGTACAAAAATGAGCCTTTTTCCATAATAAATAATACCATAATTGCCGGTTCTCTGTCCCATTATATTGCGTTTATGGCGACATGCTGGTCACAAAAAAGAATGATCCTCTAATTTGGATGGTTGTATGCAACAGACATGAATATAAGTATGTGCCTTATGAGATGAAAAGATTTTTTGAAAAAAGCAACTGTTAGTTTTAAAGGCTTCATTTACGGACTTCAAATTTTGTATATGATTGGTATTTTTTGATTTGTTATTTGTTTATTTGTAAATATGAGTAAAAGATTAAGCTCACTTTTAATTTTAAGCTGATAACATAGTTTTCCTTAAGTTGTAACCATTTTATCTCCTTATTAAAGAGCTAAGCTCTCTTTCTCTTTTTGTCAGTCTAAAGCCAATTCTTTGTCTTCCTTGTAGGTGAGAATTTTTATTAACAAAATACTTGTTCCATGAAACTATCTCGCGGTCTTATTTACATTTTCCCTTTTATTTTACCTTTTAACATAGTTTGAAAAAAGAGTGTCATAAGGGATGGCCAAATATTTTGATACTGGCTGGAATATCTCCGAACTTTTAGTTTCATTTAGTTTCATCACACGCATGACACATAATTTATAACTATGACTGATCTCCTATATGCAGACTTCCGTATAAATAATCCAATAATGTTCCGTTTTAATATTTTTTTTAGTTTACATGATGGTTATTTACGATATACCACCGTCCATTCAATTGGAGGCTTCCTCAACAGCCGCGTACAATAAAATGCCCAGATTTGTGGACCGTACGAGTTCAGTTTTAATTCCGCCCGAAATTAGTTCAAGCTCCTTAGTTTATTTAAAATTTAAAACCAAATCAGTATCACGTTGGGAGCTCGCATTAATTCTATCGTTTAAAAATGATTATTTACGACTGCGTAGGCAATTTTAGTGTCCCCAAGTGTAGGGCGCGCGGTATATGTTTATGATAATTCTGGCATCTAAGTTATGACCGGCCGGTTCAATATAAAAATTCAATTAGTTTCTTTGTTTTATTTGCTTTGTTTTTGGTAAATTAGGAAAAGATTTTGGTTAATTAAAAGAACACGGTGTAATTAAAAGTACTTATTTAAAAATATACTTACAGTAAATTAAATTAATTTTAATTGAGGTTTTAACTAATAATTCCATTAATTAATTTGTTCTATTTGTTTTTTGGTAAATAATTTCAGAATTTTGTTAACTAAATTCATAGAGTCATTGGTAGATAGATAGAAATCTATCAACTAATGACATCCACTGCTGCACATAGACCTCTTCCATAGATTGCCACAAATTGCGGTCTTATGCATGCCTAACACGGTCTACTAAGATATATTTAAAAGTGTACAGTTTATTATTTCTAATGAGAATTTTACTCATAAAAAAATAATATGACTACAGTACTCATAATAAAATAAACTACAGTGTTTTTTAGTTAGACGGAATTAGTTTACTTTTTTGGTAAAAGGGATAAAATGATGTTCGCCAGCCTCGCTTGCCTCACTCTCTCGCTGACGGTGTGAACCCCCTCAGTGGAAGTGTAGATGGAAAAATTAAAGATTTCGTTTATTCATTCGATTAGTTTTTACGATCTGCCATTTCTCGTACTTCTTAGCGCAGCAGAATCATTCGCATTCTCCTTTTTTAATTTTTGACAACCAGCATCGAAGTGTATGTATATATACTTAGATGTTAAAATTTAACATTAATAATTAAAATTGTATAATTTAATGTTTTCTTATGTTTTCGCGATTGTTACACATTTAAATAAAATTATTTTAATACGGTTTTTATCGCGTTTATTACATTATTTATACACCTAACGTTTCGAGCACTTTACAGTGTTCGTGGTCGCAGGTAGACTCTAAAAACCGTATTAAAATAATTTTATTTAAATTGTATAATTTAATCGTCCACACAATAAGTCTTACCCTTGCTGCCTTGAATGTTTATCAGTCTAGTTCCGAGCCACAACCTGTTTAACCCTCTAATAAACCAAATTAAAAGATAACCCCTTAAACTGCAAAACTTTGCCTACAAATTAGCATTTTTAATCACCCGCCATTCGTCTACTTCAATAGATCCTTTAAGGCCCCATAAACCTCAGTTCGGTGTAGACTGGCCAGCTTAGATTTTGAATTGGGAAAAAATTGGGACGTTAAAAAAGGTATGGAAACTTCTGTCAAACTTTTTAAATAAATTAAATATTATTCTTATTAATTTTAAATATAAGTTAAAGGAAAAATCCATATAGGCTGGATTCGAGTGTGCGTTTTAGTCTTTATAAGACTAAGATGCAGTTCCAACCGGTCGTATTGAAAATCCCTGGGGGAGGTCTATGTCCAGCAGTGGTCTTCTTGCGGCTGAAATGATGATGATGATAATATCAGAATAGTATTTTTGATGCAGGTTTATTTTCCTGTGTTCCGAAAACGGGCTTGTGGTTTATCAAATAATAGTAATCCATCCAGATAACACAGGTGTAAAAAATCAATAACACAACAAGTATTTTGTATAGAAAAAAAATAATATCCATAACTGTCAGAGTCACTTGGGATAATTTAATTATTATGAAAGATACATTAAAATTAGCTTTAGTTCAAGTCGTGTTGTTGCCGGCAGAGTAGAATAGGATTACTCCAAGTCTTCCCGTGGATGTCGTAGAAAGCGACATAGGAAACCAACCACGGTGTAGGCCAAATCATCTAACTTCTCCGGCTAATGATTGGCTCTGGCAGTCAGAGAGGGTCGTGCTCCTTCAGTGGAGACTAAAAAAGACTTGATGATGATAGTTCAGGCAGGTGTTCCATGTTGCATCCTTAAAAATTATTTATGCTCATCATCATCATTTCGTGTAGGTGACACGGTCAGTCGACCATGCACACCCTGGTGTCAGAGTTCTGCAGAATCGCCTCTCGGCCTCTGACGTGGTTCTTTTAACGACTACCAGATGGCAGCCAGGACCACCGGCTTAACGTGCCTTCCGAAGCACGGAATCATCTTTCTTATCAGACAATCAGGTGATTCATGCCTGCAATGTCCTAACCAAACTGGAAACAACCTAACAAAGTATGCTTCCCGTGGGAATCGAACCCACGACCCCCGGGTCAACAAGGCTACGGCCTTAACCACTGGACCACGGGGGCAGTTTATTTAGGTAGGTTATTATTTATGCTAAAAGTAAAATAGTTTTCATCCAAAATTGGAACTTCCCTACTGAGTAAAGATAGTTGGCAACCCTATTCCGAAGGGAGTTCAATAAAATTAAGACATTTTAATTATTTGCCCCTATTTTGTCGGACTGTATGGCTAATTGCTTTTGGGAGACGGTGGTCTTATTCTTTATAAATAAAGCTGTTAATTAAGGAGGTACTTGGGGCCGTATTGGTGCTATAAAGCTATAAACTTTGACTACTTGATCGGACGTTAAAAGAGGAGCTCTTAATTGATTCCTTGCGATTTCAGTTTACTGCTGTATATGGCCTATTAGATTAAATGTTTTAATGAGTTGAGGACAATCTTACGCTTTTATTTATTTTTTTACTTTTATGACATAAGAAATAAATGAAGGGGCACAGATTTGGAGCAGATTAAAAATATATAATATTCGTGGAAAGAAACTCTATTCCGATAGACATGAGTGCTCTGGCTTCGATTTCCAGCGCATAAAAATACTTCTACTTCATTTACACAGGTATTTGTCTGTGTGGCTGGATAGACGAATATTATTAGTTCTGGCAGGATCACGATGATGACGACCCTTTCCACCAAACCTAAATATAACTGTGTGAACGAATAAAGAGAGCTGTTTAACATTAGAATTAGGTAGTCTGTCCTTGCTTTATGAAGTTCCTCTCTTACCTTTCCAAATAGTATATTTAACTCGTTTATCAACCGAAAACAAAGACGTCACAGGAAACTTCCCGGAAACGAGATCCTAATCCACTCCAATATGTCAATTACCACAGATAAGGCATATTTGAGGTCTGGGCCAACAGACGCGCAAGCGCCTGTCTCCAAACAGGCTTGTTTGAGGAGCAAGATAAGATAAACCTTTAGGCGACGCCGACACAATGGTTCTAAGTCAATATTTAGCGTGTGAATACCTTTTGGTGTGCCGAGCGCGTGCTAAGATACTGAGAATAAGTCACACCGAAGCATAATAGAGAATTTACCGTCAGGTGACCCGCTTGCTCGTTTGCCATCCTATATCATAAACAAAAATTTATGTTATAAGACGGCAAATATAAAATACATATAAGTAGTTTATGGTTCAGAGCATCCGCACTACAGTTTTTAAACTATATAAAAATATGCATACATACTGTTACGTCTTTATCCCTTACGGGGTAGACAGAACCCAAGGTCATGAAACCTAAAGGCCAGGTTTAGAATCGTAGTGAGCGTAAAGATGGAAAGCGGAATCAAAATAGTGATGGGTTGCTAGCTGCATCTGTGACTTTTTGCTAGATTAAATAAGAAGCAAGATAAGAAAAAATTTAGGTGACGCCGATACAATGGTTCTAAGTCAATATTAAGTGTAGGAATACCTTATGGTGTACCGAGCTCGTGATGAGATAGTGGGCATGCATTACACCGTAATGCAACATGAAAATTTGTAAAAAATGCAATTTGTTCATTGCTTTTGTACAGGTTCACTTTCTCCGATGCTAAAGTTACGAAGAAGCAAGATAAGATATAGCTTAAGACAATGCCGAAATAAAAGCTCTCAGTCTATACTTGCGTGTGAATACATTTTGATAAGTTGAACGCGTGTTGAGCTGGTGAAAGTATACAGAATGTATTTCTTATTTTATGATAATTTTCCTAATTGCGCTATGGTGTAGTAAATGTTTAAGGGCTAATAACGTTGTTCTTCAAATCATTAAATTAACCCGTCAAAATGATCAACTTTTCTTAGGGTATCAAATTCTGAAAACCCGAAAAATAAAACGACGTTTTCATTCAAAAATGATCGGCTAACTTAGCAATTTGTATGAAAATGACGATATTTTTGAGTTCCCTGAGTTGGTCCGATAGGAAATGTTTATCATTTTGACGGGCTGATTTGACGGTTTGAGGGTCAACGTTATTAGCCCTAAATAACTTTATTACACCATAGCGCAATTAGGAAAATGTTCATAAAATAAAAATATAGGTTAAGGTGCTTATAGTCACGTCTGATCACAATCGACCACATTCATTTTAACTTATGCTGTATGCACTAAGCAAAAAGGGAGTTAAATCCCCTAAGGATGTTGATACTTTTAATGAGTAGTTTAAAGTAATGATACTTTTAGTGGCGCGTGCTGAGGTAGTTGGCATGCGTTACAGCGTGGTGCAATAGTTTGAATTGAGTAATTCAGTACTAGCTTATAGAGATGATAGACTGCACTAGAAACTCCATGCAAGCAAAGTCAACTGTACTTGTAACTCTCGCATGAATTGCTAAGAAGCAATGAGGAATTAGCACAAAATTTTTTTCTTGTCCTATAAAAAGAGCTCTTAACAATAGAAATGCGACGCCAATACATAGCTCTGATTAAAAATTGAAAGCGATTGATATCTGTACGGAACAGAACAGACAGACACAGAAAGTCGACATGTGCCACACCGTATTGCAACAGCTCTTCTTCTTTCATTCTCAGCCCGTGTTCACCAATTGTTGGATATAGGTTTGACCCGTTCAATAATATACGTAACAGCTCTATAATTATAAATTTCCAATATATAGTTAAGATTGGTATTGGTAACTTTAAAAAAACAATTTCCGAATCCAAGAGATGGTTGAGGGTGTCATCTTCATTTGCCTATCTGCCCGAGCTGCTATTTTCTCATCCCCAAACCAAGCAAGTAACATCCCAAATACCTGTATTCCGTTATCTCAGTCCAACAAACTTCTATCCTTTCCTCCATTAATATACGGTTTCTATGGGCAGCAGCATTAGAGTTATTTCTAATAACTGTGTTAACCAATCCGTCTGCAAGGCGTGGTAAGTATGGAAATACCCTTACCGAAAATAGTTAGCCTGTTGTCCAGTATGACTTTTTGCGGCTGAGATGATAATGATGAAAGAAATTCACATACATACTTATCTACCATAAATGAAAAATATTACACTCCTTTCTTGGGTAGTCACGTGTAAAAAATTATCGAAACAATGTTGCGATTCGGTGTGATACACGGCCACTTGCCTAATGCGCGAGAGATTAGGCGTCGACGTATGACGAACAGACATGACAATAGAATTTAATATGAACTTTGACTGTATAGTAATTGTAGGTAAGCATTATGGGCATTAAGTTATTTTTTACCTTGTAGTTATTTCATTGATGTTATGTTTTTGTACCCATCTATTACGTATATTTTATGCAATCATGTGGAGATAGCTTACACTAAAGAATAAACGTAATTGAGACAATATTAAAACGATAACGTACTAATCACGTCTTTAACCTTTACGCACTAGTCAGAGCCTGGGGTCATAAAATTTAATGGCTTCATTTAGCGTGATAGTGGGCCTGTAAGTAGAAAAGGGAATCAAATGATTAATAGGTTCTTATATGAGCGACAGTGGACGGTGGTCAAAGCTAGGTTCTTAGCCATTTCATTCCTGAGATATGGCTAAATTAACATTTTCTATTTCAATTTATATTCGCCCATGCCCTTATATCATAAGCGATTGGCGCGGGAAGAAAGCTGATAGACCAATCTATGCTTTTCTGTACCTGCAGATCAGCAATCACTTTTTTGTGTCACTATACATACATCCCACTTTCGTAGTACTTGGTTTAGTAGGCTTCTCACGCATAGATATCCACCCCATCAACTTGGTAATATAGTCTTATTCTTATAGCCCTAGACTTCTCTACTATTCGGATAAAGACGTGTATGTATCCACTTATAAATTCAAAATATAAAAATTTAAAGACAACCACTATTTAGATTAGATATTAAACATCTTTTTCTCGCTTTGGAACAAAAATCATAAACAATCGAATGTTAGAGGAAGATATTTTAACAAGTACCCTTAACTTCCTAAAAACATCTTGATGCTAGAAATTTGTTAGTTCTCGCAAACATATTCAAATTAGGAGTTAGATCTTAAAACACCCAACAATGGCTATAGCAACAACAGCAAAACATTTAAATGGCATCCTTAACATTTAGATGACGCTTAAACTGACATGCGATTATAGAGTACATTATGCTTTGGTTTTCTCGACAATTTCCGTGGTTAAAGCTGGATTAACTTACTATTAAAATTAAATTTAAACGTAAGACGGCAATAATTTAATACTAGATAATAATAGTAGGTCGTTCGTTTTTCGACGGCCGTTTGCAACGGCGACCAATTTTAGAGGAAACCCATGCATAAGCTGAGGACCCCTTACCCCTATGTCGGAGTCTGGCGTGTTATTCACTACGCGACGGATACCGTCGGTTCGAACGATATACATACATATTATCACGTCTTTATTTCTTGCGGGGTAGACAGAGCCCAAGGTCATAAGACCCAAAGGCCACATTTAGCATTGTAGTGAGCGTAAAGGTGGAAATCGGAATCTAAATAGTGAAGGGTTGCTAGTGGCATAGCCTATAAATATGATTTCTTAGATTTTCATCCAATCCCTCGACCAGCTTTTACGGTCTGCGCGGGAAGAAAAGCAGCTGGTATATTCTTTGTTTTTCTAAACCAGCATGGAAGAAACGAACGATATTCATAGGAAATTATAGAATAGTCCTAAGTTAACAACAGCAAGGTATTTAAATTGCATCCTAACGCTTCAACTGACACTTAGGCTGAGTGCATTCGTGTGTTAAAACCATAGGCTTTTCTGTCTGCCATTTTAGATTATTGTAAGTAACGTCTGAGGTCAGCCTATGTTCTTTGAGAATGCAATTTTGAGACAAGGTTCTTTAATTAACTAGAAATAGTGTCACAAAAATATTAATGGTTTATTTTCTGTTCCTTAACCCACTTTAAAAGAGGAGTTAATAATTCGACCCGTATGTATGAAGTATTATTAGAATTGCACAATTTATATAAGTACATAAAATGTTATTACCATCTTAAGGAATAGTATGCAAGTTTCATCAAAATCGGTTTGGCAGAAGTATTAATGGCTGATCGTGCCTTCCAAAAAATTAATTTTATAAGTTTCATAAAATCATCATCATCATTTCGTGTAGGTGACACGATCAGTCGACCATGCACACCCTGGTGTCCGAGTTCTTTAGATCCACCTCTCGGCGTCTGACGTGGTTCCTTTAACGACTACCAGTTGGCTGCCGGGACCAACGGCTTAACGTGCCTTCCGAAGCACAGAATCATGTTTCTTATCAGACAATCAGGTGATTAATGCCTGCAATGTCCTAACCAAAATGGAAACAACTTAACAAAGTATGCTTCCCGTGGGAATCGAACCCACGACTCACGGGTCAACAAGGCAAACGCCTTAACCACTAGACTACGGAGGCTGTTATTGTTTCATAAATGACTTTGTACATTCGCAAATACTAAAAACAATTTATGGTCTACATAAACGCAGAATAAGTCATTTAAATGATTTAAATACCATATAACAAGATCTAAATACCTAGTTTACATTGAAATGACTAAATTCTGGCCTTGATTTAACTTCAATACAGGCTGGTACAACATTATCTAGGTACTTACTTACAAACAAGTATCGGGGAAGGATTGTTACTACTGCAATAGCTGTATTATTCAAAACCAGTACACTATTACTCGGTTAGGTAAAGTGAGTTAATGATTTAAATGAAAGTAAATAAATAAATAGCGGACAAATCACATAGATTGCGCTAGCCTCAAAGTAAGTTGTAATCATGTGTTGTGAGATATAACCTCAATGATGTTTTATACATAGTACAAAATATACAGTACAACTACGCAGGACTAGGTAGCTAACACCGTTAACAACAACGTCTGTTCTACGAGTTTTTATAATTAGTTTTTATACGAATATAAATACATACGAAGACCATTTATATTATTTTCCGGTTGTTGGCATGCGCGCGTCAGTGTTACATCGTTCTTGCGTACGAATGAAACATAGACGTACAAATATTACGACAGAACAATAAAAATTAAAAAATATATTTTTATAATAACATAACTCGTAAAAACAAAAGTTTTTGTTAATGTCGTTCGCTATCTAGTCCCGCGAGTGTGTTGGTGTTTTACATCACCGACCCAAATCAATCTGAAAAAGATCATTTTTCATCTTCATCTGGCCGGGAAGCACACCTGGGACCACACTTGGTTTAAAACTGCTACAGCAACTACCTTAAAGTGGACACGAACGACATTATCTATAAATTTAGGAGTAGGTACCAACCAACTGCAATAAGTAACTCGAAACAAGGTGGCATTAGTCGGTCAGCAGTCAATGTTCTACCAGTGTGGGTTGCAAACAAATAGTTAAGTAGCATTTTGCAAGCCTGCGTAGGATTCCTACAAATTGAACGTAGAGTTTCTATCTATTTCTCAAACCTTAACAATATGGGCTCATTTCACACTTAGATTAGTGTCATTGCAAATAATTAGTTAAGTTTTGAGCCATTAACTGAAATAGGCTTGATAAGCTAATAAAAATGAAGGCTAAGGTCCTACAAGATTGTAATGACAGCCTCCATGGTGCAGTAGTTAACATGCCAGTCTGCACGAAGGTCCCGGGTTTGATCCCCAGGTCATGATAACGAGTTTATCTATATAATTATATAGATAAACTATATATATAATTATAAAAGATAGTATCGTAGAGTTAGTGTTCTACGACTAACGTTTACAACTTACTGTGGCGCTAGCTCAGTCTGTGTGATTTGCCCTATATTAGAAATTTTGTTTAGTTCGGAATGACAATCGTTTGACTTGATTGTGATTCTAACATGCATTCCATTTCATACAGGTATTGCAGTAGTGAGTACTAACTTAATGCCTACTGTAATAAGTAACTCGAAACATGGTGGTATTAGTCGATCATAGTCAATGCAGTGTGTAGTGTGGGTTGCAAACAAATAGTTAGGTAGCATTTTGAAAGCCTGCGTAGGATTGTTACAAATTGAGCCCGGAGTTTCTATTTCAACTTTACAATAAAGGCTCATTTCTCTCTTTGATTAGTGTAATTGCAAATGATTAATGCAACTGTTTCCTGACAAATTAAAACAAGCATAGTTATAAATAGTATATAAATTTAAATAATAGGATATACATTTAATATAATACCTATTTATTTAATAAATCATAATTACTTATAGAAATATGTTTACATTGAGGCTTGTGTGCTGCGTGAGCTTGCTTGAAACAAGCGTTCACTTTCATACAGGTAGGTATTTCGGTACTGAGTGGTAAGTAACTCGAAACATGTAGGTATTAGTTGAACAGTAGTCAGCTGTCAATGTCCTGTAATGTAGGTTGTAAACAAATTGTTAGAAAACATTTTGCAAGCCTGCGTAGGATTGCTACAAACTGAACGCCGAGTTATAACTTATAACGCTTAAAGATAAAGGCTAGTTTTATACTTCGATATAGATGTGAGTGAGTGTAGAAACAATCTACTGTACTGGTTTAAATCTGTAAAATTGTTTAGATTAATATGATAATACTGCCATATCAATCAAAGGTAATATCGTTGTATAAGAATAAAAGTCAGAGCACGAGTTTGTTATTATTTTAAGGGCAGTATTAAGCTTGCATGAAAGTGTTTGAAATTGAAATCACTGTGAATTGTCCTTCACGATTGATTATTATAGCCACGTTAATTATCGTTTTTAATAGTTATAATCTGAACGAGTAAGGTTTGGGACATTTCTATGGTACAATGGTATGGTAACATACCAAAACAAAAACAGGTATGGTATCTTGTCAAGTCCAAATTCTTATTCAACAATTTATCTCATGTATTGTATATTTAAACAAATATAATTTAAGATAACTAGTGTGCAAGTATCGTAATATAACTAAAACACTGATTAGAAGTATTTTTCATTTACAAATGTAGAGTCAGAGACATTAAATTACATTTAAACCTCTACGTGGACAACTCAAGCTGTTACAAACGAATTACTTCCGATGTAAGAGCATCATTTAATTGAACTATTACGCGTAGTACACATAAAAGAGAATTGGAAACTACAATCAATTCAATTGCATTCATCTCTGAAGTTAGTATGCGCACGCGCACGTCCAATCACAACCAAGCTTGGGTGTAACGGGGCGTGTCTTCATATAAGCCCCTCCCACCGCCCCACGGAAAGATTTTTACTGAGTATTGGATTACCGATAATAGAGTTCGGTTGTTTCGATTTTTTCTTGTGTGATTTAAATGTCTCGTTGTATGGATTGAGTTTCAATCGGATTGGGTTTCCGAATCCGTTGAGAGATAGGTCAATTCCGATTAAAGATGAGTCGTAGAGTCTTGAATGTATGGCGTCAGTTACTGACTGTGTGAATAGATTTGTTCTCAACGTACTCAATTAAGGAAATGTTGTGAACGCAGTTATTTGAAATTGAAATGTTATTAATTAGCATTCCTTATCCATAATTATTATTATTTTGTCTTTCAGTGTTTCAACTTATGTTATTTATAAGTAACTCATTGACATTTAAATTATTTGATTCAAAGAAACATCTAACATAATTTGAGTGTAGAGTTATAGGTTGTTGCAATGTTTTTAAAATTTAATTTGACAGATTTACTTAATGTAGTTACTTTAATCGCACTTTGCTTTAAAGACATAATATGAATGCAGTTTTTCCTCAATAATTTTTAACACAATTAGTTAGTGATATTTTAATAGTATGTTTGTAACAGTAAAACGTCTATGCCATATCCCAAAAGTCTAGCAACATTGCCCCGTTCATTTGAAATTAAATAGTATTTTTTGTGTTAAGATAAATTAACTATCTGCAGTAAGCATCACTATCATTCTCATCGAGGCCAAAAATGATCTCTGTTACTGTCTGCATAGTATACAGCTGTCGATTTCTTAAATATTCATTGCAATATTGATGTTCTATATAGGTATAGCAATCTGCAGGCAAATACATTTTTTGTGTTAAATGGAATACAGATTTGGGAAATTAAATATCTATGCCCTCATCAAACTGTCAAATAAATAGCAAAAATTGTTTGCAATTTATCCGATCGATTCATTACAATCTCCCTCCTTTCTCGCTTAACACAGAGTTTACTTACCTATAATTCTCTATCTAAAAGTTCATCTCTGTCAAAATTGAATCTTTCACTGAATAATATTTTGCTTAAATTTGATACTTACTTAGGTAGGCAAGTGCCATGAATTCTAGCACCGATTACTTGTCAAGTCATTATAAAGCGGTTCCCGACTAACATTATCGTTCGTTGAAATGAAACCCTATTGAGTACGGGCCGTAAAAATCTCGTATAATCAGTGTTAAGACTGAAAACTGGTATGCTTGGTCGTCGTGTGCGGCCGCTATCTAGCGAGCTATCGGACGACGCCGTTACTGTCAACTGCGACACGACGCGTGGGCACGACAAAGACTGTAAAAAGTACAGATGTGACACTGTATGAGGTTAGGCAGAGTTTTAGTTAAAGGACAGAGGCGCTATGTTGTGAGCATGCTTCAGTGTTTGAGACTCTGCCTAAGAGTTTGAGTTAGAGGATGGAGGCGCTTTCTAGTGAGTATGCTTGATCTTCATGAGCGGCTGCTATCTAGTGAGCTCGGACGATGCCGTAACTGTCAACTGTGACACGACGCGTAGGCACGACAAAGACTGCAGAAAGTACAGATGTGACACTGTATATGAGGTAAGGCAGAGTTTGAGTTAGAGGACAGACTCTGTGTTGTGAACATGCTTGTTCGTTGTGTGTGGCCGCTATCTAGCGGGCTTATAGGACGACGCCCTTACTGTCAACTGCGCCACGATGCGTGGGCACGACAAAGACTGCTGAAAGTACAGATGTGACACTGTATGAGGTTAGGCAGAGTATAAAGGCGCTGTGCTGGGAGTATGCTTGTTCGTCGTGTGCGGCCACTATTTAGCGAGCTATCAGATGACGCTGTTATTGTTAACTTCGACGCGACTCGTGGGCACGACAAAAACTGCAGAAAGTACAAATGTAACACTGGACTGAGCAAAACTGGACAGTATGAAAAGGAGACACAATAAGATATAGAGGGATGTAGACATATGCAGGGTACTGTGACGTGAGTATGAAATATCTTGTCTTTCTCCAATTAAGGTCATATTTTAGCGGTTACCCACTTTAAATATTTAGTTTATAAATAAATAAATACGGACAAATCACACAGATTGAGCTACCCCCGAAGTTGTGTTATGGGATACTAACTCAACGATACTATATTTTATAACAAATACTTATACATATATAGATAAACATCCAAGACCCAGGTCAATCTGAAAAAGATCGTTTTTCATCTTGACCTGACCGAGGATCGAACCCGGGACCATCCGTGTCATAGATCGGCGCTGCGCCACGGAGCTCGTTTAAACTCATAGTATTAACCATATTGTTTGTTTTTGTTTTTCTTATTTGTAAGTGGCCAACACTGGTGTCAGGTTTTCTAAGCTACCTCAAGGCATTTGACATAACTTAAGGACTGCCATCAAAGACAGCCGGGACCAACGGCTTAGCGTGGCTTTCGAAGTACGGAATACATATAATTTTTTGATGTTTTTTTATGGATAATTAATATTTGTAATTTGTAATTCATTATAAAAAAATATACTTGTAGGCAGCAATCAACATTTTTGGGACAAAATGTCTACTCTGCAGTTACTTAATCTGTACTTTTAACAAGTTCTCGTTGCAGTGATAATGGTGATGCGAATAGTATGCTCATGTGAACTTCACTAACAATATGTATTTTAATAATGTGAAGATAGTACTGGATAGATGCATAGCTAAGGGTTGAACTACAGGCAGTGTTCTTTTCAAGTCGTATTTAATAGATTAACTATTCGTGCAGATAGAGACAGTAAAAAAATATGAAAATGAAGTTGGTATTTACCAAAAGTTAAAACACAAATTTGTTTTTTTATTTTATTTTTAACGTAGCGTCACATACATAGATTTGATAAAGTTAGAAGTAGGCAGATTCAAAATAATTGTCATACTAAATTGTGAAAATAATTTTATAAATAAAATATTACTTGAAATAGTTGACTAATTTTGTCACTACTAGTCAAAGCCATACAAAAGCAATATTATATATTGGTGTAATATTTTTTTTATTAATTACGTCAGTTGTAAATTAAGTAGGTATAAATACGGGTTTTTTTTATTCAAAAAAAAATTCTTTTAGCCTTTTAATGGTGACATGGTTTCTCTTTAACGTAATTCTCATGAGGTATATAGTATAGGAATTAAGTAAGGTAGATAATAAGCATTATTTAAAAAACTGATTGTAAATATCACCAACAGGTCTTTGTTAGTCTCCACTGCAGGAGCACGGCCGTCTCTGTACTATCAGAGTTAGCCAGGGCAGTCAGAGGATTTGGTCTACACTCTCCACGCTGGCCAGACGGGTTGGAGAGGTCTCTTTGATGTCTATAGCTTTGTTTAGCTTGTGTTTTTTAAGTCGACTTCTACTACATCCACGGGGAGACTTGGAGAGGTCCTATTCTACTCTGCCGGGGACCACACGACAAGTTGTATTATATATGATATCATAGATGTATTATATAGAATATTGTTAAATTATTCTAGTAAAATATAAATATAACTTTTACTTATAAACTTTTTCATCATCGTACAAGTAGTCTCTACAATCAAAAATGAGAGATTAGATCAAGAATGGAATGGTCATTATTACAAACATACTGTATGTTAGGCTTATTTCTTTCACGTTCACATTGCAAGCCACAAGTTATTTTACATAAATGAGATAGGTAATTTGATTTCCAATTCAACCAGTACAGGTTTTTTACTAAACTGTTTTATTTTTTATTCGCGAAATCAAAAATCCCCTTTAATATCAAACATTGCTGAAAATATCCAAAAACTCAGTCCTGTACTACTAATAGATGACTATTTCAAAGCGACAAAACGAATTAACGTTGACATTGCGATTGATAAGATTTAAGTTAATTTAATATTACTTAAAAAATAATTTAAAATAAATAAGAAATGCCTTGCTAGGTTTAAAATATTCTAGAGTAAAAATATAGATAAAACAACCCCTGTAATAACAAACATTGCTACAAATATCCAGAAACTTAGCCCAGTATTACTAAATAGGTGACTATTTCAAAGCACTCGTTATCATAAACACGAATTAACGTTGACATTGCGATTGTGACCGCGTACGGACTTCACCAGCTAAGTGCATATTACAGTTCTAGATTAGATAAGTCTATGGTCGAGAAACTATTTGCGGAAACACTCGTAATGGTTATGCTTATACTTTCATTATTATGCCAATTTATCTTATACAAACTCTCAGAAAACCAAAAACTTACATACATACATACTGTCACGTCTTTTTCCCTTGCGTGGTAGACAGAGCTCAGGTCTATTAGACCTAAAGCCACGTGTAGCATAGAGCGTGGAGATGGAAAACGGAATGAAAATAGTGATGGGTTGCTAGCCGCATCGCCTATTACCATGATTCTCTAGATTTTCACCCATTCCCTTGATCGGTTTTTACGATCTGCACGGGAAAAGAAGCATCTGGTACATTCTGTTTGTTCTTTACTCCAAGAACAGCGTGCCAGAGACTTACCAAAACCTTGTTTAAAAGTTTTTAATGTTTTTGTTACTGTTTATTTCTTAAAATACAGTTTTATAGCATAACGTTATATTTGTTTATTATTTTTGGAATCCAATTTTACGATAAAACTGCTTCGAACATATTAGTAAAACTTAAAATAAGTATCATCCTTTGACACTTAAAATGATTGTAATTTGTGGAGAGGCGTTCAGTTTATAATTAATCAATTTTTACAAGCTTAAATTCTAGCTTGAACGTCAAACTGACACTTACTATGTTTGTTCCTTCCCCGTAAGTAAAACTATTCATATGATTTTGTTGCTTAATTTATAGCTGTTTATATGTAGGTATAGCTACATGGAAAAACCACGAATAGTTTTTTCGAATCCAATACTTTATATTCAGCAGTATAAAAGTAAGACTTTTTTCGAAGTTCATTTTTTTGGTATTCTGGAATTGTAGTATTATTAGATGTAGCATGCTAATTACCAGTTTTCTCAATATTTTATTTTTAAATGATAGCTGTAACATTTATAATCTTAACGACATATCAGAATATGAAAAAGTGTCTTCGGCGTTTCTACTCTACAATGGTTGGTTTAAAAACGCTAGTAGCGTAGCTTTTTAATATTCATCACATTCATCATCATAATAAAATAATCAATGAATAATAAAAATATTAGATACTATAGATAAGATTTGATGTAAAAAAAAGTTCCTGCAAATTCAGAATCGACATTTTAACTTTGACTTTAAGAACATATGGAATAAAAACTCACCTACATCAAAACATTAACTAGACAATACATATTGTGCTGAAAATATTACCTAACTCCTTTTTGGGGTCCTATTTTTAGCAGCTTTTCATTCAACCCCAGCCTTTCCAAATATATTCCCCATAAAAAGTATAAAAGAGAAAAATCGCCAAGACCACAACATAAGACAAACACGTACAGACATACAGGCGGGCAGGACCGTGGTTAACATTCGGAACCGCGGCGACGCACGTACCGCACCATTGTCAAAACACCTTATACAATTTCACAACAGCGGAAAAAAATCGCAACAATTTAGGGCTATCAACACATTATTATGTCTACATTTTTCCCGTGTAAATGCTAGTGAATTGGTAGATAATCTTTAAGGACTGTTTTATGTTATTAACTAATTGTGTTGTAGTAAATTTCATTATTATGAATTCATATCTCTACAGAAGGAGGAGTTAGCACGTTGATGTCTTTTATATTAAAAGTTCAAACTACACTTGACAGCTCTTGTGACGTTTTAGATTGAATGCTAAATTAAACATATTTGCAGTGCTTAATCCAATGGAATTTATAAAATCAACTTGCTTTTTAGAAACAATTTATATAGAAAATATCTGACTATTTCTTAGAATGTAGGTAGTCTAATTTAACACATGTCGTTATCATAATTTTCATCAAAATTCTTTTTAATATTGAGAAAAAAAATGCAATTTTATTACGATTGATTTTAGTGCGTTTCATTCCCATCTTATTTGGTACAAAAAAAATTTTGCTCCTCAAAATAATTATTAAGCTACCGTTAAATGTCTGTAAAAAATATATGACAATACACAAATATACATCTAGCCTCACACTAATTGTGAACTGGTGTGGGTGAATGAAGATAAATCTGTTTAAGATACTAATATGCAAAGTGTCACATGAGTTAACTAGGTCATTACTAACATTTCAGATCCTAACATTAATAGCAGAAGTTCACTTAAATAAATACAGAACGCCAAAATAATCGTAAAACGGCAACCCTACACACCGTGTGTGGTCTTTATAAAAACCACCACTAAATTCTTATAACACACTCGACTCGAAGGCAAATATTTTTCAAACACCTTAAAGGTACGTAATCTTTTGTGACAATATCTGTAATTTCGGTGTCGATGACAATGAGTTGTTTTTGCAAAAAAAAAAAACCGTAAAAGTACATTATTGTTTAACTCAGCGGGATTTCCGATTCGGATGATTGCTATGTAATTTGTGAATAATTCAGTACCATAAGACGGCTAAGGTGTCCCATTATTATGTTGTCATAGTGTATAATGGAACGGTGCGGCGGTCTTGGTTGTTTTTATTTTGTTTGTCACATTGTGTTCTCACGTCGGGCTTAATTTTCATTTCATTTGGCATAATGGTAAGTGAGGGCAAAATTACGGTTTCACTTTCGAAGTTTATTTTAAAGATATACCTATGTTTATGAATAATTAAATAAATGTTATCGTTCAATAAAAATCCCTCATCATTTCACAGCTCATCATCATCATCTTTTTTAGTCTCCACTGCAGGAGCCTCTCTGTATACTACCAGAGTATAAGCCAGAGCAGTCAGAAGATTTGGCCTACACTTTTCATGCTGGCCAGACAGAGGAGAGGTCTTTTTGAAGTTTAAAAGTTTTGTTTAGCTTGTGTTTCCTAAGTCGCCTTATGCGACATCCACGGAAAGACTTGGAGTGGTCTTAATCTACTTTGCCGCGAACTACATGGTATTCCACAACTACTCAGTTCAGAATACTCAACTTACCGTTTGATAATAGGGGTTTTAAAAATAACTTTTTACATTTGAATTTAAAAAAAGCACTTCGCTGCCATGTTACAATCAATGAAATAACACTTTCATTTTTTACAAAATATATTATACTTGCCACATGGTTACTTATGATTAAAAAGCTCATTCAAAACAATCATCACACACCCTTGCGTTAAACCGCAAAAAAAGAAGGCTAAACCGCCGAAATCCGTAACGAATCACAAGCTTCAATTTGAATTTGGAATGCGAATCGACGTTATATATGGCGGTTTCAAACAAGGTGATTCCAACACTCGAACAAGACAATTTGTTACCATTTTAACACGTCATCCATTTCCAAAATCTCAAGAAAAAAAACGTAAGACATGTGGCCCCATTATAGTGTGTTTTGTTAGGAAAAGAATCGAGCTTTACGTCATTTTGATACACTCTAAGAGTCTTTGTGTAACAGTGTATCAATGGGGACTTTTTATTCATGTGAATCTTTTCCTGCGTCGATTTGGGCTTGAATTGAATCGATTTTTCAAGCTCGGTAGTCCTCTTTTGTTGCTAATAGTGCGTTTCGTCTTGCCTTTTATAAAGAAGTTTATAATTACTATCATCTGTTGTGATACTGCTATGATTTAGTAGAAAAGAGATCAAAGAAGTATCATTTTATAGTAATCAAGTTGAGAAATTAACTTAAAATTGACTTTAAAAAATTAATAAAAATATTTGTTAGTGAACATAAAAAGTACATAAATTTAGTCTTTTACGTCAAAGTTAACAAAAGTCAAATTAAAAAAAAATCAGTCAAATAGACCGTGTCGAATTGTGCCCGATGCAAAAGTGCCCATGACACCTCATGACACTTGCAGCATTCCCTCGCTGTATGGCGAGGGATATGCGTTGCACCAGGTACGATTCGGCGCGGGGATCAGCACCACTATTTCTAAGATGCCTACCCAGCTGCCGCACCAAAGTTTTAGCCTCTACACACCACGCAAAAACCACCACCACAAAAAAAAATATGGAAAACATTTGAGCGTTTTTCTCGGTTGCATCATACGTCGGAGCCCGGAGAACTAAAGTCTTCGTACCGTAATATGATTAGGCGAAAGATTTTATGGCCGTCTGACTGTCTCCAACCTTCTTTGGGTAATAAATGAAAATGAAGTACAAGTACTTACCCGCACCGGGAACAAACCCTGTGCCCTAGTATTGCAATTGCAGGCGGGCGTGTAAGCTAGTATTGCAGGCGGGTGTGTACCCTAGTATTGCATGCGGGCAACCACTGCGCCATGGATACCGTAAAATGGTACTTCATCTTTACGAATTAATATTTTATTCTGACTCGGCCGAAAGTTTTTACTCACGATGGAAAAATTCATTTCAAAGTCTATTGTAAATTCATCTTTGTTGAAAAGTCTAAGTTCGTAGTTTTTATCTAAACCATCTATATTTTGTAGAAGTCTCTTTTTAAACTAAGTACTTTATTGTCTGAATAAAAACTTTTTGTGTTTGGTTATAAATTTTGTAAGGAAACTCAAAATAAAAACTTGTATGAAGCTATAAATATAAATAAATAAATTTGAAAAAAATCTACCTATTTTACTATTGTTTATACTACTTTTCACCTCAAAAATCTCGTAAGTGGAAGACTAGAGACAAGACATTTCGAATGATAGCAATATTCACGGTTTGTTGAACAGTGAAATAGATGTCAAGGGTACCGACCATACGATTTCTTTCAGTAGAGTCAATGTGTGTTAAAGTCGATTTGTGCCGCCTACGGGTCGCAAGTCCTTATTTTAAATAACTAAATAAATATATACGGACAAATCACACACATTGAGCTAGCCCCAAAGTAAGTTCGAGACTTGTGTTATGGAATACTAACTCAACGATACTATATTTTATAATAGATACTTATATAGATTCTATATCCAAGACCCAGGTCAATCTGAAAAAGATCATTTTTCAACTTGACCTGACTGGGGATCGAACCCGGGACCATCCGTGTCGCAGGCAAGCGTGTTAACCGCTGTGCCACCGAGCTCGTCAACAGTGTAGTAGTATAACAACAATATTCACGGTTTGTCGAACAGTGAAATTGACGTCAAGGGTAACGACCATACAATTTCTTCCAGTAGAGTCGATGTGGTAGCAAGTCCTTATTTTGCAAGATATAACAAACATAGTTACAGTGTGAGCAGAAAACCCCTCAATAAATTTAATTAAACGTACCTATAAAGTAATTAAACGCCTATCTTTTTAGTAAAAAGGCGATAAGAAACGATAGAATGAAATTAAGGGTACTAACTTCAATTAACAATATGAAAAAGTGATAAAAGTAGGAACCTAATTAAATTACATGAAAACAAACGATTATTACGTTCACTTTAACCTATATAAGTTTTATTGTTTATTTTGACTTATATATTTTAGTGTTGAAAAATCCTTTTTGTGATAGTAACTGCTATCACAAAAATAAGGATTTTTAAAACGCACTGCTAACGCCATCTATTATTTTTATGGAGAACTTAATTATAGGTTTCAATAAATAGATACTTTATTATATTCCTTTCCTTCCTCTAATATATTCCTGCATTATTTTTTATAAAAAATTGTCAGGTGTTTATTGAATAACAAAGATAAAATATTCTATACCCCTAACGTAATGAACGTCTAAGGCAAAGGCCAAATTTATTGAGTTACATAATTTTATAATAAAAAAATATTGTCATGCAAGAAAAAAATAAAAATATTTTTATTTAACGTTTTTCTAACGAATATAGGGCTTTGGATAGAAGGTAACTACATATACGCCTTTATAAACTACGCCTATAATCTAAGATAGACTTTATGCCTAATTTTTACCTATAAATTTGATATCATAGTTATGTTTTTCTTCTTTTTTTTACCTATATAACAAATCCTGCAAAGTAAATATTTATTATATAAAAATATATTTGTATAATTAATATAGTAGTTTAAAAATCAATAATACCAATTATTGGAGTTTTTTCATATCGATTTACATTTATATGTAAGTACATATTAAGTAAGTACCTACATGGAGCACACATTTGTGTGGGGCACTTTTTTGTATTCATATTTAAGGTCCTGTATTCAAAAATATAGGCCTACACCGCCGGTAAAAAAATAACCTTATCAAGAAACTGTGTAATTATTCTGTAAAATGTGTAAGTAACGATACATTCTGAAAAAAGTTACTATAATGCTATGTCATTAATCAATTATTATTTTAACTGAAAAGACAATACATAAAGAGAAATATGGATAGCTTGGCTTTAATGAAATTATGCTATCTATTTTCCCGCCATTTTAACCGTGTAAATTATAGCAAATCTCACCCGCAAATAAATCCCATCCCAATCCCAATCCCTACTAATATTATAAATGCGAAAGTGAGTTTGTTTGTTTGTTTGTTACGCTTTCACGCCGGATCTACTGAACCGATCATCATGAAATTTTGCATACACATAGGTTAGGGTAACGAGAAGGACATAGGCTATATATTACGCGGGTAAAGCCGCGGGTAACAGATAGTAAACTATAAGTGAAAGAATTTTGTTTCGGTAGATTTGGAGCCTAATTAAATCAAACAAACAAGCAATTAAAGCTTCCCTCTTTATTATATTTGTAAACTTATAGATGTAAGCATCAAATAGGCTTCTTCCACTATTTTATGCCATAGACGGAACTAGACCACTAATTATAGTCCAATTTGATATTTTTTATTAAATATAGTACGGGTATAGGATACTTATTATACTTTGTGCGAGTTCTTACTTATAGGAGATTAAAACGATAAAAAAAGATTCAATCCATTTTATTACAATACTAAAAATTTCTTAACAGTTTTGAATAACTAGTGACACATAAGTTTCAAAACACTGTCTTTCTAAAACACAGGAAGACTTCTTAATATACATACAAAAATATATTTTATTTTTTACATCATATCTTCAAAAGGGTGGACGGCTCTGGCAATTGACTTAGGTATAATTTATACTTATTTACATACAAAAATGAGATCAGATAATGTACAAGATTTTAGAAGAAACTTACACTAAATAATACTAATAGAACCAAACACTTTACAAAATTATTTGTAAAAAATCAACATTACTCTTTTATCTGCCGGATATTTTTTCTCTCTGCTCGATATTATCTCACAAATGACTATAGTTAATTATTATTCAATGTGTTTTTGTAATGATTTGTTGTTTCACAGCACTATAACATAGACTCTATATTTAAGGGTAGCATTATACATGATAGGATGCTTAGAACAGAAAATTAAAAAAAAAAAACTAAATTGAACAAAATACTCAAATAAGTATGGCCTAAAACAACTACAACCAGATTTACAAAAAAAAATCTTAAGATCATATTTCAATACTTTCAAACACAGATAATTTATCATATTTTTTATTGATATCTCTACAAAAAAGTATCAAAAATAAAATTTTGTATGTTAGCATATAGCTAAACGAGCGTACGATTCAAATAAATCTATCGAATAATATCAAACTTTACATTTTAGTCTTTTTAACAGTTTTAATAACACTATTTATTTACCCAGATGAAAACTGTGGTATGTTTGATAAGTACGAGTTTATAACCGCATATATTATCTGATACTACTTAGTTCTAAAATGCGTAGGTAGACAAAACTTCTTATATCTAATAAGGCATCGTCATAAGAATTTAATCAGTCTTTAATAACACTGTACACTTTTATAATTTTCTAATTCTCATCTTCTGTATCTAAATTATCGATAGGAAAGTTTGGATTTAGTAATGGGCTTTTTCCATTACTTCCACTAGGCGAAGTGTTCACTGAAGAAATTCCAACAAGATTGTGAGTCAAACTATGACGTCGCAAGTCACAGTTTCTCCTAAAAACTTTCCCACAGGAAGAACAGTTGTACGGCTTTATGTCAGTGTGTGTTAGGAGGTGGGTCTTCAGGTTTGACCTTTGGTTAAAACTTCTACTGCAAACAGGACACTTGTGCGGTGACTCCTCCATGTGTAGGATTTTGTGGACGGCTAAGGTTCTTGATTGACAGAAACCTTTACCACATTCCATGCACTTGAACGGCTTCTCCTTGGAGTGGATGTATCTGGAAAAGAAAATAATGTCAAAAACTAATTCAAATGATTTAATGGTTGTCTTAGTAATTAATCTGAAGATGGTTTATTTGTTATTCATATCAAAAAATAATATAACTAATATGAATCTTTTTTACATGCAAATTTTTGACGCACCAGAAAAACATTGACAGACAATGTTTGACAGGTTTTTTTATATACACTACGATATACGTAGGTATGCATTTAAATAAAACCGCAGGTAAAAATCGATCATATCTAAAAAGATAAAATAATGTCAGTTGATAAGCGACATTTCGAATTATAATTTGTGTCTATAAATGATCCAAAATAATAAAAATGTGTCATGAGGTGAACAATGTAAAAAGTAAGTAAAATATGTACGTAAAAAAGTTTAATACCAGTTTAAAAATTAGGCAGTTATAGCAACAAAGATGAGTAAACGTGAAATAATTGCTAAAACAAGAGCACAATTTAGTGCAGGATGCTGAAGTTGCTCAATAAATACATCATGTCTTCAGGCGCCGAAACACAGCCGTAGCGTGTACACCTTGTGTAAAAACAGGCGGGAAGCAAACACGGGCCCGCGGGATATTGGTAATAAATTGGCATACACTCATCTTTTTATAACCAATATCATTAATTTACACCACGCAGGCGAAGGCATCATCAAATGTAAGGCTGAGAAAGTAAACTGAGAAATGAAACTTGATCGTTGTGTTGGCGGTTGTAAACTTGTAATGTTTTGAAACAGGGGTTTTGGCGGCCGTTGTCATGAATCGTTACTACCTTGAGGATCTAGTTACAGATTTAAGTGACGTTAGAAACAAAATATAGAACTAAGTAAGTTAAATCAGTCAAATTAAAAAGTTAAAAACCTTTAATCTTTATTACTGTTGATGTTATTATAATGTAGGTCACTATCAACAAAATAAATTATAAATTAAAAAACAAAAACATAAATCTTAAAACTTCAAATGTTCAAAAGCCAAGCCGAGGATTCCAAATTAAATTTAGACGTACAACGTGCAATTAACACGAAGCAACGTGTAATCAATAATAACGCATAACAAGAAACACAACGATCGAATACACGGGCTGAGGAAATTATCTCTGTAAGTATCGATAAACAAACAGATTCGGAGAGGAAATTACGACGTGTTCAACGTAACGTAATACCCGTAATAATCGTCGATATAAGTTAGATCGGTGACGATAAGGAGTGTACAAGATGATGAATGAAAGAATAATTCAATATAAAACGCGAGATGATGACGGTGATTAGGCTTGAACGCGCTCAACGAAGTGTGTCGTGACATGGGCGCCAGCGCAGCGCTAGGCCTAAGTCAGCCACAGCAACCATTTAATTAAACTTGCAATTATATCGACTAATTGATAGCTATCTCAATTTATCTCATCAACTCATTGTAAAATAAAAACCGTGCAACGTTATTATTGAAAATTAACATTTAAAATTTAATTTGATATCGTCATCGGTAAAAAATATCTAAAGCTCGAACGAACTTGTACGTGCGAGGGTTTATCGTGTTTTTTGTCATCCATATTAATCCTCACGTCAGGATCACCACGTGCTTTGTTAAAACCCGTCGAACGCCTGCCCCGGTCCATTATAATGTATCGTGTCAACGGACATCGATTGAACATCGACAGGTCGGCCCGGCTCGGGTTAGCCCTCCAGCGCCTACACGGAATTTATTTTATTGCCGAAGAGATACGGTGATTTGAGAGGAAATCGCCGAGAGACAGGTGTTAAAAATTCAACACCTTTAGCTCTTTTTGAACGACGATCCCAAAGTAAAGCAATAGATTAACAGATATTATGACTTGTTGTAATGCTATTATCAAATTTATTGTTTTCGAGATAACTCTGTCGTGAGTTTAGAGATTAGAGACTATTTAATGTTATCTATACTTGTGTCAGCTCGGGTTTTTTTGCATGATGTAAAAATATTTCGTAAAAAAATACGCAGTGATTTATAATCTGAAATTCGATGAAGTCAAGAGAATAAAAATGAAAAGTCAAAATTAAAACATCGCCTGTTCTGGGATTAGCGGCGGTTTTGTAAAATAATTTACGAGCGTGACGAACGACTTGTCGATACCATCTGCCTCGTCCATACTTAACCCTTTTGTTTTAAATATTTTTCCCCCACCGCCATTATTCAAAAGATGTTCATAACGTTTCGCGCTGAGTCTCGGCGACCGAAATCTTTTATTGATATCGAAAAATGAGAATCGTCGAGCCGTTGAATATACCAAGACATGCTTTTATCTTATAAAAGGGTCGGGCCATCCGATCCCAACATTCATGGTAACGAAACAATATTAATCACAGCAATTGATTTACTTATTTAGGGTTAAGGTGTGAAGATAATGTTTAAGATAAAAAACCAGCTGTGCCCACGATGAGACATTAAAAAGTTATTTAGAAGGTAATTTTATTTCCCGGAATGGTTGGGAGTATTTGATATGTCTCTATTTTTTATAATTTCATCGACGATGTCTTTTTTTTAACGTTTTTATTTATATTACATATGTTAATAAGAAACGCATTAACCACTTAAAAAGTAAAATTCAAATTGTTTATCGTATTTATTAGCTATTTTAATAACGTTTTAACACCTGTCATGAGATCTAGACCTGTTTTGGATTGCCTATAATATTTATTATAAAAATTTATAAATTATTCATGCATTATACAGTTTTTAAGAGACAAAAAACCTGTCGGTCATATTTCATGCATTCAATTATAAACCTATAGAGTGAACAAACGAAATGTATATTCTAATGATGATCCCGTCAAGCAAATAGATATTTAATATAATAATGATCATTATCACTTTCCCGTTGACCCCAGAGGTCAAGCAAAGATTAGTTTCAATCAAAACTTTGAATATGTGAATAGTAATTTACCTGTGGTCTCTCAGATGATCTTGCCGTCGGAAAGCTTTCCCGCAGATGTCACAAGAGTAGGGCCTTTCATCAGTATGCGTCCTTTCATGTATGAGCAAATTGTATGATTTCGTAAACTGGCGGTTACAGAATTTACAGATAAACTGTTTTTTTGTCCTAGGCCCACTTCCAGTTGTTTTCTGTTTATTTGATATACTACTTCCAGTCGATGATGTAGAACTATTTGTCGACTTTGATGAATTGGACGCTGGAGGCGACAACGGCGCTTGCGGTGAGCTTCCATTCATTTGTTGTTGATACATAGCATTCATTAGCAGACTTGGGTATCCATTATCTAAGTTTTGTGAATTATAACCGTAGCCTTTAGATGTTGACTCCAAATGTTGTTCTAATGTAAAATCATCTTCATTGTCTAGTAAAGCTAAGTCTTCCTCTACTTCTTCTGATAAATCGACATCTTCGGCAGCTATAGCGTCTGATAATGGATATTCTTCAGGTGTCTTGGGAGACAATTCTCTAGTATTTTCCGTTGCATCTACATCGCTTATCTTCGCACTTGCAGTTGCTATCCTCAAAATATCTTGTTTTGAGGAGCTATTATCAGATGTAGCAGGTTGACTTGGACTATTTACAGATGATACTGATGTCAGACGTTGCAAAGTCAAATAAGATTCCAATGCTTGTAAGTTCAGCGCTGCAGCGGCAGCGGAATTCGAGGGCAAAAGAGCTGCCTGTTGTAGTGAATTCATCATAGCATTTTGTAAGGAAATAACTACGCCTTGGAGCGATCGTTGCAACATGTTTTCCTGTAACAGCGCGGCGGACGCTATCGACAAGTTAAAGTTTGTAGATGAAGATGAACTAGGGCTCTTACTTGCATTCGACTTTGTATCCGAATGTGGTGACGGTGGGTCGGCGGCCAGTAGACTGCTCATTTCTGTAGTCTTATTGTCTTGTATTTGTAGATTGTTCTTCAGCTTGATGATAGCACTTTCTAAAGAGTTGAGAGTCGATTTGCTTGATCGCGATGAACTTTGCTCTTGCATGATGATCTTCTGTTATTACATAGGCACTTGGAGCACGTGTCGGTGAGAGGAGGAGCGGCGGGGGACGTTATCGCGTGCGCGTGCGCCTTGAGAGGGCACGCGTAGATGCAGCGTGCGAGGCGGCTGTGTGGCGCGGCGCGACTGAGCCGCCGGCTAACCGGCGTCCGCCCCGCCCCCACCTCGTCCCTCATCCCGCCTCACAAAAGCTCTCTATTTTAGGCAACTCTTTGTACGCAGTAATGGTCACCTCACGCTGCCCTAACGACAGACACGTCCATGAGAACAGCGTTGCGCCAGATTTTGAAGCTGTACCTTTTGAAGTGTAATGAGATTCTGAATGGAATTGACTGCGATGGGAAAACAATGTGCGATCGGACTTGTTTTGTCAGTGGGTCACGCTCGCGGCTCGCCGTGCCCGTAGATATGGGACGTGTTAGGATCTCAGCTGTCCTAAAAAGAAAACTTGCACGAATGAGATAGATAGGTGCCTTTGTTTATCTAGTTAGATATTTTTACGTTTCTAAATATAGAGTATCCAGTATGAACTACTTCGCATATAATATCTCTCTGAAAGTAAAATAACTCTAGTTATAAATGTCGCTGTCAAATATCTATGGAGTATAACTTTAATTGGCATGATACTGATAGAAACTTCCGTAATAAAATAAGCAAATTTCTCCTAATGCAGTATTTAATATCAATCATAAGCGTCATGAAATATGACGTGATGAAAACCTAATAATGAATGACTAGGTAAATCTAAAATGAAACATTAAATAAGATCCTTTCTTATTGACGTATATTCTTAAGGTTTATTTACAGCTTATGGCGTAGTTACGATAAGACCTAGGCCATAAATGTTATAACCTTTAAAATTACTTTTGGGATGAAGTTTATGTTTGAATGATGGGTGGGGGCATTAAAATTATAAGTGGACGCGATGAGCTCGGCGGCCATAAAGTGAACATCCGAGAACATGGTTGGAGACAAAAGTGGACATTAACCAAATAAATACCAAAGCAAGTCAGTGTCGCTTTTCATGTTTGTCTGCGGTAGAGTTAACCTGAACTTAGACCTGACAATTGTTTAATATTACATTGTATATGTTATACAATATAATTTATCGTAGTGATTTATAATAATTTCAATATCATCTCATTGATTTAACTAAATAAATAATAAACAATATCAGCCGTATTCTTTCGTTGGGTCACGGGTTTTCATGACGATTGGCGTAATGGTTGAAGTGTTATGGTAATATATTTGGTGCCCGGTCTTTTGGAGTAACTTGCGTTGGGAGATTGATCTAACACATCGATTTTGGAGAAGTGAATTTTATATAGGTTGGTGCCTTGCCTGAACCATTCCTGGAAATACTAATGAATGATGCCTTTGAATAGAATTGAATAGGCCTTAGCCAGAGAAGGTACTATTGTAATTATAAAACCTATATATAGCATTAAAAAAGTGTATCATAAATATATACGGACAAATCACACAGATTGAGCTAGCCCCAAAGTAAGTTCAAGACTTGTGCTATCGGATACTAACTCAACGATAAATATAAATATATACGGACAAATTACACAGATTGAGCTAGCCCCAAAGTAAGTTCTTTAGTAAGACTTGTGTTATAGGATACTATAACTCAACGATACTATATTTTATACCAAATACATATATAGATAAACATCCAAGACCCAGGTCAATCTGAAAAAGATCATTTTTCATCTTGACCTGACCGAGGATCGAATCATTTATATATTTAAGTAACATATTTACTTTGAAATACCCTTGAAATGAATTTCTGTACATTTGTGACTAGCTTCTTAATTTTTTTCTTTTGCATTCTATATTTTTCAAAACAATTTAATACCTACTTGTTAGCCTAAAATGCTTTTTCTCGGATATAGGAACGTATAGAGCAATCCCGTCGCTATCTAACATAGTATGGCTTAAAAAAAACTTAAACTATGAATTAAGAAAATAACTAATTATTTAATGTGACAAATAATAAATAAAATACACAAATTGATATCACATGATGTCTTACCGCTGTCGTAAACTTTGAGTTAAAATATAATGTTACGCCGCTTCTAAAGGAACATAAGTCTTCACATTGTAAAGAAAAGTTTAAACGGGCAAAAATAAAGTACGAGTCAAACATGTTTATTAGGTTTGTCCAGTCGAACTGACAAAATAATATTTACATGTAATGTTTGCGTATTTAAAAATTAATGTGTCTTTTAGCAAACTTAATTAGATTTATTTGTAATAATTGCTTTACGCTTCTTTGTTTTTTTTACCCCTAGGTCATATTTTTATCAGTGTTCTGATAGCAATAGCCGAAAGCGGGGATTGTCCGTTCGTTGGTCATTTAATTAAATCAACAACTTCGCTAGTAGAATATAAGTACTAACAGACCTACCTACTAATAAGTTTACTTTTTTTATTTTTTATTTTTATTTATTATCACAAAATCTACAGCTCTTATGAATATAACAATAAAAAATCTTATAAATTACACTTACAGCCAATAACAGATTTACATTTTTTAGTTTAATACAGATAGCACGAATTCTTTTTATTTTTTTATTTTATTTAGTTATATATTAATATTATTGAGCAAGACATATATAGGTACTCCCTTGACATTAATGAAAGTAGTTTGCAAAAGTGAACACAAACATGTAAAACAGAACAAAACTTTAAACGTTTATAATGTGCAATGTCTATCACATTTACTACCCTTAAAACTACTACATATTTTCTATTATGTCTGTTAATTTACATTTAAGTGAATATTTTTTTAGATGAAAGAGATCGATATCGAAGAAATGTTTGTTAAATGTACGGTGCAATCTGGTGATTATTGCGTTCACGGCGTAGTTAGTTTTCGCAGGGTGGGTATGAAACAGGGAAGTATGACGAGTTCGAGTGGAAGGTGCGCGGAATCTAATCATTTTATTTGTAAGTTCAGTGCAATCTATATTACCATTACATACATTATACAAAAATAGCATGTCCAGTAAAACACGACGGTTCTCAAGTGTCAGTATGTTATGATGTTTGCAGGATTCTTTGTAATCTGGAATCATCTGTTGGGTTAAGTAATTCAGACGTTTCATAAATTTAGTTTGAACATATTCAATGGCCTCAATGTTTGATACATACGGTGGATTCCAGATGCTACTACAATACTCAAGCGTGCTGCGGACATACGTGTAGTACAGTATTTTAAAACATCTTATGTCTGTAAAAGGACGGCTGACACGAGTTATGAAACCTAAGTTACGGTATGCTTTTAAAGCGGTTGCAGCAATGTGTTGAGTGAAAGTTAGTTTGGCATCTAAAAGTACACCCAAATCTTTTACTAAATCCGTCTGGTTAATTTTAATTCCATCTATGCTATAATTGAACATCATTTTCTTTGTTTTACGTGTAAAACTAATATATTGGCATTTATTGACATTGACAGTGACATTGTTTAGTGCGTAATATTCAGCAAGTCTATCAAGATCTTCTTGTAAATGTTGAGCATCAATCGCGTTTTTTATGCGATGATATATTTTGGTATCGTCAGCATACATTATAAATTTTGCACGTTTAATATGACTGCCAATGTCATATAAATAGAGAACATAGAATAAGGGCCCCAAGATAGATCCCTGAGGAACTCCAGATGGAACGTTTATAAAATCTGACTTATGCCCTCCCAGAACAACTGCCTGACTACGATTGCGAAGATACGATTCTACCCATCTGAGTAAGTCACCGCATATGCCAATTTCTGCCAGCTTACAGATAAGTATGCGGTGATTAACGCGATCGAAGGCTTTTTCAAAGTCCGTGTATATTACATCCACCTGACCGCCATTGTCCATATCAGTTAAAATATCATCAGTAAATACTGCCAGATTTGTATTAGTTGATCGACCTTTTACGAAACCATGTTGCTGTTGTGGAATTAGAGGTCTTACAGCATTATATATGCGGTCATGTGCAATTGTTTCAGCCATTTTAGCTAAAACGTTCAAAATGGAGATTTGTCGATAATTTTCTATGTGAGTCTTTAATCCTTTTTTGTGGACAGGTACGATGTGCGCTGTTTTCCACACATTTGGAAAATAACCCTCACGAAAACTACGATTAAAAATATAGGATAGTGGTGCAGCTAGGAATTTAGCAGTTTTAACGAAAAACACCGGGGGTATTGTATCACTACCAGCTCCTTTATTTATATTCAAGTTTTGTAGTAATTTCAGACATTCTTCCTTATCAGTAACTATAGAATTAATTAAGACATGATGTTGGTTAGCATTATTCAATCTATTATAATCAATTGAGTTATTGGTATTATTATTAAAATTTTTGTTAAAAAAGTCATTAAAGGCAAAGCAAATATTTTGTTCGTCATTTAAAGGCGTTGCATTATATACCATGTTTTTAGGATAAGTAGCTTGATTTTTCTTTCTAGACTTTACATAAACCCAGAATTTTTTAGGATCATTACTTATACTATTTTCTGATCTTTTTATGAATGATTCATAGCATGTTTGTTGTAATGCCTTTTGCCTAGACCGTAAAACAGAAAAAGATAAGTAGTCTAATTTATTTTTATACCGCTTCCATTTTTTATGCATTTTATCTTTTTCCTTAATTACATTTACTAATGCCCTACTATACCATTTAGGGTAGTCATGATTTTTTGAAGTCCAAGAATGCGGGACAAATTGTTCTATAATAGTATACAATGTTTTGTAAAAAATATCAACTGACTGCTCCAGATTTGATGATTCAAATAGTTGCAGCCAATCTATTTTAGATATCTCCGCATTAATGGTCTCATAGTTTGCCTTATGGTAATAATATACAAGGCGAGGAAGTGGTTTAATTGGAGGAGATAGGATTTCTGTTGCATTAATTAAAATGGAGGGATGAAGAGGGTCCTCGGGAACCAAAGAAGTTTCAGGAAGAGTCACATCCAAGTTGAAGTTAGAAAAGATTAAATCCAATGTGTTATCTTTAGAGTGTGTAAAATAATTAAATTGTTTAAAACTACTGAAATACAAAGAATTAATCAATTCAATTCCCGCATTCTGTATTTCGACTGTTTCCTTATGAACATGTATAGGCTCGCCCGTTTTCCAATCGAAACATGGTAGGTTAAAATCCCCAGCTATAAGAAAATGATCGTCAGGATGTACTCTAATAGTACTTAAAAATATTTCCAGAAATAAACGAATTCGTGCAGGTCTTAAACTATCAGGCGGAATGTAAACAACTGCAATGTGTAGATCCCTGGCAGTGGGCGACGACAGTGCTCGTCTCGGTATCGTTAGCCACATGCACTCCACTCCAACTCGTTCCCATTCGGGGCGAGAGATGGCCTGAAGGCGAGAGGCACATAGTGCCATCACCCCTCCGCCAAGCGAACCCCGGTCGCGCCGCAAAACATCAAACCTATGATTGCACAATTCGGTGTCTAATATTCCATCGCATAACCAAGTTTCTGTCATAAGTATTATATCATAGTCACATAGTAATATATTATTATAAAGCGTATTTGTTTTTGTACGCAGGCCTCGAGTATTTTGATAAAAAATTTCTAACTGTTTATCAAGGCCCGGAACGTCGTTACTTGATGACTATTAATATTGCTGATTATGTACATATTATGAATATAAGTTATGTATATAAATATAATTGTATGTATATGATATATATATATGTAAATATTATGAGTGTAAGTTATGTATATCAATAAAATACTCTTTAAAAATATATTTAATTCAGATACATAATGTAAATTGTATTGCAAGCAATGGAAGCATTTAAAATTATCAAATAGTTTGAAATGCAGTGCGACGGAATGCACATTGATAAGTGTAAGTTTTATTATTACATGGTATGCGATGGTGCACCGAGCAGGCGGCCGATGCCGGGTTACTAAGATTATCTCATTAAAAATAAGGTTGATTGAATGAATGACACAGTACGATATCGATCTCGGATGCGTTTGCATTGTTTGATTACTAAAATGTTTATATTGAAGAAAAATATAATTTGACATACAATAGTACGACAGTTTATTAGATATTAAGTTTAATACAGTATTGTCATTATGTTGTCTAGTAAGTGAGAAGAAAACAGACATTAATTTAATTGTGAAATAAAAATACATTTGTTTGTGCTTTGGGGCTTGAAAAGTAAGTTTAGGTTTATATACCGATGTGAGACATTTGAGTGCAGTGCTAATTAAGGATATAAACACATATGGATATGTATTTGAGGTAAGTGAAAAAAAGCAGCAAAAGTAAAACAATAATAATGAGGCACTTGATGACAGACTATTATTTATGTTATTTTGTTTAGGTCTGCCTCGCACAGTATAGGCATTGGTGGTGAAGTATCGGACTTTCTTACAAATATAGTGCAGTTTTTTGTCCACACATACCTATAATTACATGCCTTAGCTTTCTCTTTGCAAGACTTTAATAATGATTTGTTTTCTTTTGTTAAATGTTCATTTATATAAATAATATTGTTTTGATTGGCGTTACCACCAATGCCTACATCTCGGGGCCTGATTCCACGACATTTACGGGCTGCCGCGACGATATTGTCTTTTGTCGATCGATGCTTCAGCCTGGCCACGACGGTTCGCCCGCTGCTTCCGCTGGCGGGACGCCGTGGTTGAATTCGGTGAGCAAACTCGATCTCAGAGATATCGATTGGTACGCCTATGTGTTCTGCAATCTTGACAACAAGTTCCTCAGTGCTTTCGTCTTTTGATTCGGGCAACCCCACTATCTCCACGTTTTGAGATCTTGACCACTGCTGCTGCCGTAGCAACTCACTTTCGACCATTTTGAGACGACTTTCATTGGCGGCCAAGTCCCGACGAAGCAAAGCATTTTCTTCCTTTAACACTTTTGTTTCCGCCGCCTGGCTACTAACAGTTTTTAAGAGTTGCTCATAACGATCACTCATAAATGTCATCGATGACTGTAGACTAGACACCTGTTCTGAGAGTGGCTTAATCTCAGGAACAACTGCATTTTTAATCATTATTGGCATTTCCTGTCTAATTAATTTGAGTAAGACCTCGACAGTGACGCCACTGGGTAGTGCAGAGCTGCTTTGATCCTGTTGCGAGTTTTTCATTTTTCTCGTAGTAACAGTGGACAATTCCCTGTCATCAACAGTAGACACACCCGAGGATTCCTGCTGTGCCTTCAAGGGAGTGTTACTATTATCACCTTTAGGTTGTTTAGACGAACACGACGGGCAAATCCAACGACTTTGTTTCTTGAAATTAGCCTGTGTTAGATTTACACATAGATAGTGATAGGGTTTAGAACATGCATTTCGGGTACAAATAATTTTATCTCCCGAAGTGACGGTGTCATTGCAACCGGCGCATACAGTCATTTTGAGTTGTTACCTCTAGTTAGTTCACCCAACTTGCACGCTGATTGGATGGGCAGACACGGTGATGTCCCGAGAGTTGTCGATAGCAGCCGAGTGAGTGATGATCGGGCACACGAAAAGAGACAAATACTTGTTTTACTGGTGTTTTTAGGAGGATGAGGATACGTCCGCTCGGTATCGCGCCACTACGATGTGTGAACACAAAATGGACTCAATAGTTGTCTGAAGATAAACATTTTAATTTTATTTATTTGTTATTTTATTAACACAGCACATTTAATTAAGAATCTTAATTTAATCTGTTTAGACTTTATCGTTATAAAAAAAAAATATGCCATTCACTCATGCTCTAGGTTGGATGTAAAAATTATTGCAAAACCGCTTAAGTAATATAGCATTAGAGAAAATTCATAAACATAAGGCGTACGTAGATACAAGTACTTGTAAAATAAGTCTAATTAGCTTTGATTACTGTGATACTGATAGCCGTGTGGTTCCCGGCAGAGTAGAATAGGACCACTCCAAGTCTTCCCGTGGATGTCGTACAAGGCGACTTAGGAAACACAAGCTAAACAAAGCTTTTAAAACATCAGATAGTCCTCTCCAACCCGTCTGGCCAGCGTGGAGAGTGTAGGCTAAATCCTCTGACTGCTCTGGTAGTACAGAGAGGGTCGTGCTCCTGCAGTGGAGTCTAAAAAAGACCTGATGATGATGATGACTGTGATACTGCACGTATTTTTATAGTCTTCTAAGCTGGTCCGGGTTAAAAATCATGAAGAAAAGAATGTGCCAATTTTCATTTTTGCCAGCATTGATTGTAAAGCCATTCGAGCTAATGGCGGAAAATCTGAGGAATATGACAAACCAGTCACTAAATGTGGCTTTTACTCGACTGACTTACTCAGAAAGAGAGTAATGTTTTTCGTGTGTATGTATTTATGTGTGTGCGTGTGGTTCCCGGCAGAGTAGAATAGGACCACTCCAAGTCTTTCCGTGGATGTCGTAAAAGGCGACTAAGGAAACACAAGCTAAACAAAGCTTACAAACATCAAAAAGACCTCTCCAACCCGTCTGGCCAACGTGGAGAGTGTAGGCCAAATCCTCTGGCTACTGTGGCTAATATAATGCTGTGGTAGTACAGAGAGGGTCGTGCTCCTGCAGTGGAGACTTAAAAAAAAGACCTGATAGATGGATGGTATTTATGTATGTAAGTATGTCTGTTTCATTGTTGCCTCGTGTAGCCAAAATGGCTTGATTGACTCTGAGGTATGAGGTGTTATTAGATACCTTATCCTTCCCCGGAGTGTCATAGGCCATGTATGTAATGTCAGCAAAAAAATAATATTGCGGACTTAAATTGACGTAAAAACCGGCAGATGTATTTTCTTTTTAAATAATGCAATTTTCGGGTGTCATAACTTTAAACTCTATGACGTGAGGGATAAAGTAATTTGTATGTTTTCATGACCGGTAGGTATCTCTAAGATTTTTTTTAATTTAATTTTTTTTTTTAATATATACGGACAAATCACACAGATTGAGCTAGCCCCAAAGTAAGTTCTAGACTTGTGTTATGGGATACTAACTCAACAACACTATCTTATCTTATCTTATCTTCATTGGGGCCGATTATAAATCGGAAGCACGTCTAACCTTTGGGTTATTTTGTACTTACCCCATGCCTTACTCACTCACACGGTGATTCCCGAAGAAGGACTGCATAAGCTTCAGGATATCACCTGGTGCGTAGTGCCTGTAGTCCTCTAGATCAGGATACGCCGATCCGAAAAGGTCCAAACGCTTACCAGCCAAAGAGTCGCAGTAGCACAAGATGTGTCTCATCGTCTCCTCTGATTCCTCACATGCCCTACATAGAGGGCTTCCGACAATTTTCAATTTGAAGAGATGACTGTTATTTTCGAAGTGTCCGGTCAGGGCTCCCATTAGAAATCTTGTCTGTTTTCTGTTAAATTTACAGAACCTTTTGTGCCAACTGGCGTTGTCGATACCAAGTGTCTCCTTGGAGTGTACGTGTCCACTCAGATTACTCCATTCGGCTTGGTGTCTGCTGACGACATATGCATTTATTGCAGTTGTTATTACGCTGTATGATAGGCCTAAGAAAGGTTCCGGTCCAATGTATGGCGTATCTGACCCTTTCCTAGCCAGCTCATCGGCCGACTCATTGCCCTCAACCCCGACGTGACCGGGCACCCAGACCAGTCTCAGACTGTTGTGCCTACCCAGTTGATTTAAGGCATTCACACCGTCCAAGACCAATCTAGAATCGATTCTGTCGGAGTTAAGTGCCATGAGAGTGGCCTGGCTGTCACTTAGAATATAGATATGGTGATTTTTTAACCCTTTCTCTAGATTCATTTTAGCACAGACAGTTACTGCATATGTTTCCGCTTGAAATACGGTTGCAAACTGGCCCATGCTCTGAAACAGTTGTTTATTCTTGGAGAAAATGCCCGCACCTGTTCCATGAATGGTCTTGGAGCCATCTGTGTACCAGATTGAGCATTCTCGTTCAGAAGGGCAAAATTCTTCCTTCCATTCGTCTCTTGTTGGAATATATACTCTATAGTTCTTCTTGAAGTTGTATACGGGAAGCTGTTTGTCACTTCCCATGTCCAACAACCTATCGAGCTCATGTGTTGTCTCAATTTGCGTATGCCTTGTCCTTGGTGCATGCCTGCTCCACAGACCAGTCGAAGACAGTCTATATAATGCCTTGCAGGCTTCGCCTTTTATATATATATGTAAGGGTGGCAACCCAAGGATCATTTCCATAGATGCCGTTGGTGTTGTAGTGAATGCCCCAGTAATAGCACAACATGCTATTCTTTGTATTTTCTTCAGTGCATTAATACACGTTACTTGTTTTACCTTCGGCCACCATACCAGTGCTCCGTAGGTCAGGATGGGCCTTACCATCATCTCATATATCCAACGTAGTATATACGGCTTTAGGCCCCATGTTTTGCCATAGGTATTTCGACACATTCCAAATACTCTAGTGGCCTTTATGATACTATTGTTAACATGTGTATTCCATGTCAGTTCTTTGTCTAACGTAACTCCTAGATATTTGACTTCATTTGACAAATTGAGCGCAACGCCATTCATTTTGAGGTTGCTCAAGGCCGTCAATTTCCGGAGCCTTGTGAAAGGGACAACTGTTGTTTTGCTCGGGTTGATACTTAGGTGGTTCATAGTACACCACTCCTGTACCTCCCTTAAAGCTTTATTCATAATCCCTTTCACCGTGTCGGGAACTTTCCCGTTGATAAGTATTACTATGTCATCCGCGTATCCAACCGCAGTGACCGGGCCTTTATTCAAAGACACTATCAGGGAGTCTACCACTAGACTCCAAAGAGTTGGTGATAGGACTCCTCCTTGTGGGCAACCTTTCGTCGTTACCGCCGATAATTCATCTCCTAATAACTCTGAATGAATTATCCTTCCTTTAAGCATGTTTTCTATCCATCTGCAGAGAGTTCTTGGTATTCCATGCTCTAAAGCCGCTCTGCCAATAGAATCGAAAGTGGTCTGGTCAAAAGCTCCCTCCACATCAAGGAAGGCTCCCAGACATAGCTCTTTGTTCTCCAATGCCTTTTCAGCCTGACTTACTACCCAATACAGAGCTGTCTCTGTAGACTTGCCCGGCTGATAGGCACATTGCATTGCATGTAGTGGATGCTTCTTCAGCGGACCATCTCTTATGTATCTATCCACCATTTTCTCCAGAGTCTTCAACACAAAGGACTGAAGACTAATGGGTCTAAATGCTTTTGCTTCATCATATGTCGCTTTCCCTGGTTTCGGGATAAAAGCAACTTTTACTAATCTCCATGTTTCTGGAATGTATCCAAACGCAATGCAGGCCCTAAACAGCCTACAAAGGTGAGGACTCAGTATGGAGATTCCTTGTTGTAATAAAACTGGGTAGATGCCATCTGGGCCAGGTGCCTTGTATGGTTGTAAGGTTCCCACGGCCCATTTTAGCCTCTGTTCATCAACGACTTTCTTAGCCACATCCCAGTCCCTTTTAAAAGTTCTGACCTCCCAAGATTTAAGGTTATCAAGATTTAGATCCGCCTGATCTGCTCGATCCAAATCCGTCTCAATACACCCAGGGAAGTGTGTTTTAAACATCACCTTTAATGTTTCTAATCCAGATTCAGTTTGCAAACCATTCTCATCCTTTACAGTCGATAATGGGTTTGCCTTTGTGACGGACATAGCCTTGGCCAGTCTCATTCCTTCAGGCATTGCACTGATAGATTCGCACTGATTCCTCCAGGCAGAACTTTTTGCCTTTCTCACCGCTTTGCTATATTCGGTGAGAGCCTTGTCCTTTTTGGCTTTAGCTTCATTAAAGAGTCTTCTTGTCTCCATTCGCATCTTTGCCACTTCTGGCGTCCACCAAGGATCTTTTAGGATCCTAGGTTTACGTTCGGGGCAGCTATCCATCCAAGCATTTTTGATGCCATCTGTTATACGCTGAGCTTCAAGTTCCAGGTCAACTACAGAGTTCAGCCTAGACCCTGGAGCTCCTAATTCGACCTTTAGCAATTCTCTGTAGAAAACCCAGTCAGTGTGCCTGGGGTTTCTTTTAAGAACAGTTTGTAGTTTGGCAGTATTATTGCTCCTGTACCTAAAGCAGATGTATCTGTGATCTGATAAGGAGATCTCATCCGATACATGCCAATCTTGAATTTTGTTTAAAGCCTTTTTACAGGCCACCGTAATATCAATGACCTCCTTCCTCGTGGCAGTTACGAAGGTAGGTTTATTACCTTTGTTACAAATAAATAAAGGTGAGCTTACCAGGTATTCAGCTAACTTCACCCCTCTGTCGTTCGTGTCGGTGCTTCCCCACATTACGTTGTGGGCATTAGCATCACACCCTATTATGATTTCCAGTTTCTTCTCCTCGACATACCGCACAAGCGTGTCGACACACTATATTTTATAATAGATACTTATATAAATAAACATCCAAGACCCAAGTCAATCAGAAAAAGGTAATTTTCCATCTTGACCTGACCGGGGATCGAACCCGGGACCATCCGTGTCGCAGTCAGGCGTGTTGACCGCTGCGCCACGGAGCGCTATAGACTATAGTTTAAGGAATTGGTGCAACTCTACGTGTTGGTTCCAGGCTCTGCGCAGAAACAAAGGGCATGCTCCAATAGAGCGTGATAATTGCGAACATTGGCATGGGAAAAGGGAAATAGTTCGGCTAATTGGATTTAGAAACACGTTTGTTGCAATACGATTTACTTTGTGCTAATCTTTTCTACTTTTTGTCATTTTCTTACACTGAGCATAGACTACGTATTAGGTACTGGGTGGTTGCATTTTGCACATTTTTTATCCGACTAACCCTCCCAAAAGGAGATAAATGTTTTAGCGCCGATTGTTGTGTATATTTATGTAAGCATTTCTGTTTATTGTTGCCTCCTATATCCTAAACAGCTTAATCGATGTTAAAGTGCGAGGTACTCGTATGACATTTAGTTCGTATTCTTTCCCGAAGTGTCAAAAGCTATGTAACGTTAGAAATCAATACAGTGGAAGTAAATTGTCAGGGGTTTTGGTGGGAAGTCAAGGGGTTCAGTTTTCGTTTGCCTTATACAATTTTGCAAATTGATTTAAGTGGACTTTATAATATGAAATTGGTGTAGTTTGGTGTTATAAATGCTCGTGCTCGAGAACAATTTGTGAAATAGTTAAAGCAGACTGGTAAATGGACTCGTATAGATTTGTCGCCAAAATCTCCTACGAGGCTGCCAAAGAACATACGCCATCTTTGATGCCACATACCGTACAACACCGATACTTAGTATCTCATTATACTGGACATTGGCAGAATCACTGAAATCTCGGTGGAAGCCATAATTAAAAAGAAGAAAGAAGTAAACTGTCAAAAACGGCATTCGAAGGTTTTATAATAATAATTAAACTGGTTTAAAATCACGTTTTAGCTATCTTACAATCGCGATCTTTGGTTGCTCTGCCCACTGTCTCCTGACTCCCTTAGGGAAAAATATAATGTATAACTAGGTACTAAATACTACTTACGTCTTACGTAAGTAGACCAGACCAGAATTTTTATCAGCATTTAATTAGGTATAACTTACTCAAATATCTTAATTTCTTATGTTTTTGGGCCAGAGCCTCTTGTAAATGAAAAAGACATGAAATGACTAGTCACCTAATCGTGTACGCTAGTTTTAAGGATCACGATGCAGACGTTATATTATATAGAAAACACGTAAACAGACCAAAGCGCAATGGGCAAAAAGACGTGATGCATGGTAAGTTTTATGTCTTAGCAATCTTTTCAATCTATCTGTCTAATCTGCAAAGAATATAGATCTGAGATTTTATTTTATAGACTTCACATACCTACATAAAGAGGTTTAATAACAAAAACATCAATATCTAATTATAAATCATCCAAATATCTTATTTTTTTTGTGTTTTTGAGCTTCGTCTTCCCTGTAAATGAAAAAGACATATGAAATAACTAGTCACCCAATCGTGTATGTCAGTCATAAGGATCACGATGCAGACATAATATGATGTAGAAAATACGAAAACAGGCCAAAATGCAATAGGCACGTTGGTGAGCGAGTAAATCACGAGATACCCGGAGAAAGCTTAACGTTACAAAATATATCGTTAGTGTTGCCATCCTTTTACTTTGTTATGGAACAAAAAGGTTCAAACTTAGGTATACCTACCTTTTAATGCTTTTCTATTCTCTATTTTTTTATTACCAACTTTGCTTCAGAAAAGAGCATAAAGAAGGTTAATATTTTTTGACACATGCTAATGCATGAAACATTTTTATTTTAACCGAAATTAAACTAAAAAGGTCATCACGTCAAGATCGTGCCACAAACAAAAAGATTGTAAAACTTTTTTTTAATCTTGTGAATTCTCGTATGTAGAGGTGTTTGTAATTTATAATTCTTACGTTATACCCAGTCAGGTACCCTCATTCCCATCTATCCTCCTCTTCCCCATAGTTTAGCCACATTACTTATAGATAAATTAATTTTATATCTGCTAGGAGTCGTGCGCGCGCGTTGCCTCCGGGCGGCGGCGGCGTGAGAACCGTTCTCTAACGTCTGGGGATAAAACTCGGACTTGTCGGCACATGTCATGCTGATCACATCATCAGTTTTATCCTAGACATAATGATAAATGCATGAAACTTGACGGGCTGAAAAGTTGCTTTTAGTGCCTAAGCAACTTTTCATTTTATAAAACTAACGTGAGATACTACATTATTGGAGCCCGATGGTCCAGTGGGTGTGAGCTCTATGAGCGCTTACGTATGTTAAGCAACCCCTGGTGCAGTCCCTACTTGGATGGGTGACCGCAAGTGGCATAATAATATCTCGTGCTCCTCCGTGCTTCGGAAGGCACGTTAAGCCGTTGGTCCCGGCTGTCATCGTTGATGGTAGTCGTTAAGCTATGTCAGATGCCTTAAGGCAGCTTGAAAAATCTGACACCAGTGTTGGTCACTTACACATACGAAAAACAACATTATCAAAATCCTTAATACGGTACAACGTCGTACTGGGATGACTTCGTGCGCGTATCTCGGATCACATTCGCCCTGTGAAAGATCTCCGGATGAGGTCAAGATATCGGCCTGTAGCGGACATCAAACGTGAGTGACCCCTTATTTTACAACATCATCATCATGTCTTTGTACAGTAACACGACCCTCGCTGTTTTACCAGAGATTTTACAATACTATTTTAGTATTTATGTCTAATGTCTGGGGATTAAGGGAAAGAGGGAGGAAAGAGACTCTAACTTACGGGCAAATATCATAGTGATCACATCATCCATACTTAATGATAAATGCATAAATTTGACAATCAATATAAGATAAGCAGATTTAGTGACTCGGGGTAACACAAATTTTCAGAAATATTTAATCAAAATGTATTCCATATTTAGACTGACTTATTGGCAGATGGCATGGCGATTTGATTACATAGTCAATTTCAATCCAGACTCAATGACAAATACATAAAGCCTGACGAATTTCATAGAGAGCAAGTACGGTACGTGCTTCCAATTTCTGATCGGCCCCAAAGAAGACGTGCGGTAAATTTGTTGGTAAAGATTTGTTTCCAAAAAAAAGGTTGTAGCCCCGTACACGAATAGTACTCAGTCGTATGAGTCATACCACGTGAGCATCAAAGCCGAATCGTTTTGGTTACGCTCTTTAATACTGTGGCTTGATATAATACGTGTCAGGTATATTATTCATTTTCATTTCGAGCCATTAACTGTCCCACTGCTGGGCAAAGGCCTCCCTCCATTTTTTCCATTCGGTCCGATCTAGGGATAGATTTCTCCAGTTGTCGTGGAGCTTGTCGATTTCATCTCGCCATCGCATTCTTGGCTTACCTGGTCTTCTTTTAGATGTTGGAACCCAACAGGTGGTGGACTTTACCAAGGAGTAGTTTGGCTGACGTTGTACGTGTCCAGCCTAGTCCCACTTCAGCCGTGCTGCCTTTAGAGCGTCAGTGATTTTGGTTCGAGAACGCAGTTCGGTGTTACGGACTTTATCCATCAACTTGACACCCAGGATGCTGCGCTCCATCGTATATTAATATCTTATGTATATTAGGTATATTATTATCTTATGTAAAGAGCCTACTCCTGTCCTCAAAAAAAAATATGATACAGATATTTATAAGCTACTTGTGGTCACCAAGTGGGGACTGTATCCGGGTTTGCCTGCATGCGTAAGGGCTAACAAAGCTCACGCCACTGAGCCATCGGGCTTCTCATTTAATGATGAAAGCTGGGACCAATGGCTAAACGAGCCTTCCGCAGCTCGAATTAGAAACTTATAAAATAGAAGGTACATCATATTAGTTGTCAGTTGTTTCTTAGGTAGGTCAAAGGTGAATAATAATTTAGGAGAGAAGTAATAGATATGTGAATTACAGACGTGTAGATATGTATGTCGATAATAGTGTCGTGGCCAATAATGTAATGAGTTATCATTTGGAAAGTGCGATCAACCTGATTGTAAGAAATTTTATTACCTGCAAGAAAGTGTAGAAGGAGATCTTTGTCTATTTAAATAAATGTTTTTATGGACTAGTCAATGTTCTCGTTTTTGTCATTTTACATTTCAAATATTTCATTTTTGATGATTATTGGGTTAAATGGTAGTGCAAAATTTGATTGATGAACTATTAAGCGTAAATGAATTCTCCTAATAAGACCAGTTTGATAACTTCATTGTGCTCAGATTTTAGTCTACGTGTATGCAAAATTTTCAGCTCAATGTGACATCTAGAAATAGGACAAATACAATTCGGTATTTGCCTAATGTTAAGATTATATAACATTTGTTTACAATGATACTAATTTCTGTCTAAAAACACTATAAAAAACACTTTTAATTTGATATCGATTCGATAAGTGTTCTTAAAGCTTCGTTAAAGTTGGGTGAATAGGACCATTTTTAAAAGTATGAAAATCTTAAACTACAATTATACTGTATTGTAGTTCGCTTAATTTAAAGCAACTTTTATTACGAAACCATTACCATAAACGTAATATTTCCTATAGCTACCAAACAAAGTTCTCACGCCGCCAATACAAAATACAAAGTTGTGACGTCACAAAAATGAAGGCATTTCAGCAGTGCGTTTTCACGTCTAAAAATTAACGTCTAAAAATATGTGTCTTTAAAACTTTTATATCTGAAAGAGTTTTTTGTTTAGAAATGTATTTCGGTCACTATTGTGTTTATTTTTGGCAGGTCTTTACATAGCGACACGAAACATTTTTTAGTCAAGTAGCCAATTGAAAAGATTTAATTACAGACACTAGGACAGATGAAACCATAGATAATCTAAAAGGTAAATTCGTGTGTGGTATTGACGATCCGTGGATCAATTTCAAACCCGTAGAGTTAATTAACGTCTTTTACCTAAAGCAAGTTGACTGATCAACTTGCTGCATTTGAGGTTACCCCTGAGGGTATCAACCTCAAATGCATGTTTGCTAGTTGCAAGTATGGCATGGGGTACGCGTGACCAGCCTCGCAATTTTCTCATCCCCTATCCATTCGAACAAGTAAGGTCTTTCCGACAATTTCCTATCCTTTCCTAGCTTGAAAACGACTTCAATGGGTACGCTCACTAACCCGTTTGCAAAGCGTGGTAAGTATGGTAAAACCCCCCAACGATAGAATTCCTAGGAGGAGGCCTTGTCAAGCAGTAGACTTCTTGCGGCTGAAATAATGATGAGAATGACCTAGGACAAAAGAACAGTAAACAAACATGCTATCACAAAAATCAACTTAGTTTTTTACTAGCCTTAAATTCATTCTGTATTCGTAGATCTGATACTCAACTTTAGTACAATGATACAATTACCTTCAAACATTTGACTTCGGTTACTGTTCATGACTACCTGTCAACGTTGCTCAGCTCAAGAACAGTTCATGTCACACTTGCCCTTGTCTCAACAATATTGCTAAACTCAAAGGTGGATATTCGGAAAGGTTAATTTCACAGTCGCAAGGCGTCACTTCAAAAGTAACGTGAATTGTCTATCAAGGCGTGTGGGCGTCGCACGATCGTGGTGGCTTTAATTTGAGTGTGGTGGAAGTCACGTGAGATGGAGATTCACATTTAGTGACACGTCAAGTTAATTAAATATATTATTCTTTATATAATTTTAGTTACTATCCGTTACGTAACCATCTTAATGGGATGCAAGAGTTGCCAGTTCTAAGGCACCCCTGACTATAAGTTAAGAGTGTATACAGTAGAGACGAAAAAATAGTTCTCTTTAGGTTAAATCGTACCCATGGAGATGCCTAAACCAGTTATATTTTAATGTCTTACTTAAACTAAAGGTACATTACATATATATTTGAAATGCCACTGATGAACATGTCTGACACCACTCTTCTTGCAAATTCAACACAGGTGTCATCCAGATATTTTAGGGCGTAGATTTAACAAGAAGGATGTTAATTTCGGATAAGAATGAAAAGGTAACATTACTTACTAGTAAATTTTGTACCAAGCACCAATAGATCAAGGTCTTAGGCCAGCATATCCTACGTCATTTTACCAAAGCTGTAATTCTGAGCATCCTTACTAGTTTTAATTGAACAGAAGAAGGTATATAATTTCAATAAAGAACCGCATTCTTTTAAAGTTATCAGAATGTATTAATAAAAATGCGAAAAAACGATTGTTAGAATATTGATCACAGTATCTAGAAGATGGTGTTAAAATTTTTGTCATGTCCATCTTCATAACTAAAGGATTCCAACATGGTTGCTAAGATCTTGCCTAAAAACATGCCTGTTATGACCAAGTACGTGTCTACTTATTTAAATTTTTTTGAACCTTTTAGGCCATGAAAGTCTTCAATTATAATAGGCATTAATAAATCGTTTTTGGAAATGCCCAGTACAATATATGTAAAAACCAGCTCTGTTGAAATGACGTAGAACAAGCCGGCCTGGGATCTTAAACTACAAAAGCTAATCGTATTGCCAACTTTATGCAGAGATGTTTAGAAGTGCGGGCAATAATGTGCTCGTTATGATTAAACGGACAATTTTGGACGCGCCTGTGAGCAATGGCCGCTATTACCCACCATTACTGTGTTCACGGATAACGCATTTGATAATACACACCCACTCACCCACGTGAACACTTACTACTATTTATGAAGGTTCGGTGATGCAAAGTTTAAAGCAACATCTATTAAGCTAACTCAAAGTGGTCAAGTATAGATTTAATAATATCCTAAATTATATTTGAAAAGGTGAATAAATTATTTCTGGGACTCTTAGTGATGAACTTTGGTCTTGATCGCTGCCTAGAAAATTGAATCTGATCTATTTGATGTCATGAACTTTCATCTTGACCGCTGTCACCGCTGACTAGCGAATAGAGTCTTAACTCTATTTGATGTTTTGAACTTTCGTCTAGACAACTAACGAACTAGCAAATAGAGTTTGACTTTATTTGTTGTGATGAACTTTGGTCTTGATCGCTGCCTAGAAAATTGAATCTGATCTATTTGATCTCATGAACTTTCATCTTGACCGCTGTCACCGCTGACTAGCGAATAGAGTTTGACTCTATTTGATGTAATGAACTTTGATTTTGACTTGAAAATTGATTGACTTGATCTTGTCATGAACTTTGATCTTAAAAATAGGGTAAGACTCTAATGGCTAGTCAGCACTAACCAATAGAGTTTTATCCTATTTTCATGATATAAAACAGTACTAGGAAATAGAATAATATCTACTTTATTTGTTAATCAGCGGTCTATACGAAAGTTCATGACATCGAATAGAGTCAGACTTTATTCGCCAGCCAGTGGTCGAGACGAAAGTTCATGACATCAAAAAGAGTGATGCTCTATTTGATAATCAGCAGTCTAAATGAAAGTTCATGACATCAATTTGAGTTAGACTCTACTTGTTAGGCAGCGGTTAAGACGAAAGTTCAATTCATTAAAAAGAGTCAGTCTCTATTTTTTTGTCAGCGGTCAAGACGAAATTGATATCAACCAAAGATATTCATTTGCAAGCTGCATCTGCTCGCTGCAACGCTCGATCGCATCAATGCAACATTTCCGCCCGCCGACCTCCGACCCGCGATACCGGTTTATGCATATTAGTTTGCTTATCTTTTTGGGAGTGTTATCAGGCATCCATTTCGGTATATGTATGATAATGTGACTGTATTATATTGTTGTTGCATTTAGGACTTCTTAGAGTACTTCTAGTATAACGTAAGCAACATATCAGCAGTTTATTTTGGGAAATATTGCTGACGTCATCAACAAAACTCTCCACCCCTAATGTTATCTAAAATAAGCTGAGTCAAGACCCGAGACCGTGTTTCCTTTGCACTAATTGACAATTGAAAATAAAAAAACCCACGCTATGAACCATTTTTGAAAATTTTACACATTTTTCCAGTATTACTACGTCTTTCATTAGTTCCTTACATTTAGTGAAAAAAGCACTATACATACCTCGGCGGCAATGGGAATGCCGGACTCGTTTTTTCAAGGCCTCCTTGACGCTTTTTCGCGCCTTGAAAACTCTACTCGTTCGACAATGCCTAAGATTCCGGGCTTTGCAGTAATGTAAGTACTTACTATTCCACGGCCGGTGGTCTATCTCATAGCTTCTCCCTCAAGTCAAACAAAATCAACATGTAAAAAATATGGGAGTCAAAATTTACCCTGAAGTCAAGAAAGCATGCATTTCATTTCTATTTTTCATTGCCACACAAGTTGAGCTAGCCTCTCACTAAGATGTGAACCTACGTAGACGAAATAAAATATTTTGCAAGTTAAAAAAAATAAATAGGTTGGGTGGCATAGAAACACACTGTAAATTTCTAATGACATAGAAGCTCGCTTATAATTCAACATTTTATATCCATTAATTTTATTGCTCCATAAATATTTTAAACAAAAAAGTTATCATGACGCACCCAATTTTACTTTTAAATTTTAGCCTAATAAGCCATTATAATTAAATTCCCCTAAAATACTGATTCATCGAATGTCTATTTAATAGAAAACGTGAAGTAATAAAAAATCGAAACGGACTTTTTTAAGTGTCACTCAAGTTGTATACAATAAATTTTTTGAAGTTCACTTTTATTAGGTATCGAATTTCACAAGTTTCCAATACTATGTTTCTGGTTAGTAAAATATCTATTTATAGAATTCATTATTTTATAGACTTAAAGTATTAGTTACTTAGTGTAATAAAGTTAAAACATTTCATACTAGTTTAAATCTACTTGCCGTGTGGTTCGGTACGGTAAACAATGCTACATCAAGGAGACCTCTCTAACCCATCTTGACAGCTTGGAGAGTTTAGGCCAAGTCTTTTGATTGCTCTGGCTAATATGGCTCCTGTATTGGAGACTAAAAAAGACCTGATGATGATGATACTCGAAAAGAAGAATATTTTTTGTCCTTGTGAGTGAACTTTTTTATTTATTTATTTGTACAACGGATTCCATCACATATAAAGTCAGCTACATGGTTTAATTTTCAAAAAGATCCATATATAAGATTTGTATAAATCCTCACATCCTAACTTATGCATCTTTTATTATTTATTAAATAAAAAAAAGTATGATGTTTTTCTTTAATACTGAAACATAAAATGAAAAATTCCTGATGTTTTTTACATTATATCGTATACTCGACTATGAATAATCAATATTAAAATAATTTATATCTATTAAAGACATACTCGTGACAATCGACTAATAGGTATATTGCTGCATTTTTAGGTTGCTAAATGATACAAGTGTGTCGAAGTTATAAGATTTCTGAGTAAATCTGATCCGAAGTCGACACGGCTATAATGTTTTATGGGTCGGCAGTGTTTTACGATTGTCACATTTAATTACTTCATTGCAGGCAATTAACTTTAGTGGAAAACGATTTTTTGTGTTTTACAGCCACATTTGAGTAAATAAAAGCTTGAATCACTTTATTTGTTTTTTACCACACACGATTTTGGAGTAGTGACGTGATCGTTCGTTAATTTTATCGATTAAGCAATTAGTATTGTTTAATTTAGATTTTTTACTAGGTATAGCAGTTTGAAAAGCTTTAGAAAGAGAAACTTTTTGACGAGATAAAAAATATTCAAATGTTAAATATTCAAAACAAAGAAAAATAATAAAACAAAAGTAATTATAGAATTAAAACTCAAATTTGCGCGTTTTTATGGAGGTTTTATTTATTACACACTTTGCAAAACATTGTAAAATAGTTTTAAAAATTTGTAGGATAATTTTGGGAAAGTGTTTATTTCATTTTATTTATTGAAAATGAGACATGCATAGATAAAGAAAATTTACCTGACAAGATGTTATTCTCACACTTATATCGACAATGTAGCACGCGTCAGCACATCACCATATTTCTTTCTAAATTGCCCATAAACCCTACAGTCCGTAAATTTAACAGGAGCGCGTGCATTTCTCGATATCGACAAAAATCAGAGTCTTCCAAAAATCATCGATTTCCGATCAACACTACAACTTCGCGATTTATTAGTTCTAAGCATTATCGAAAATGATTTGACGTCTTTAATTAGTAATTTATTGACAAAATAACTTCAGTGTACTCAGCTTTAACTTTAATCTCTTTGAAATTTATGTAAGTTGTTTTAATAACAATAATTCTTTGGCGTTTTGGTGACATTTATGTCGATAAAATCTTAACCTCGTGAGTCAGCTGACACTAAACTTTGGTTCCTAATTTGAAAGGTTGTTTAACGCTAATCATAATCAAATACGTGATTTATTGTACGGAGATACTAATGGTTAACTTTTTCCTTTGTATTTTGCATTTCGGTAATGATAACAGCAAATACGAAACTAACGTTTAAGTTTGTAAAATCGAGTAATATCGATAGATTTCTGTCGATAAATTGTATTATAATGATGCAAAGAACAGCAACGTAGTGAGAAAACTAAACTTCTTATTGTTATCTACGTATAATGAAATATATGTAACTCACTCTGATATTCAAATAAGAGTTAGGCTTTTGTCAGTGTGGAAAGACAGACATAGACTTTAGAAACCTGATGAATTTGTTTTGAATTAAGATTTCTCTTCTGAAGCGTGTAGAGCTAATAATCTTTTCAAAACAATCGTTTTTCACACGGTTTTTGATCAGTTTCTCTGTCATCTGAGCGTTGTCCCAGTTGCATCCTCAGCTGGGGTGCTTCGGAGCCCGGGATCCGCTTTCCGGCTTTTGCTTCTCCACTTCGCACGGTCTTTAGCATCCTTGCTTGTGAGACCATTGGCACGCATATCATCCGTAACAACATCAAGCCAACATTTCTTGGGTTTCCCCCTTCTGCCAGGGCCCGGGGGAGGTGGCATGGCCAGACATATGTTCCCTACGTAATTTGCCGGTTTTTGCAAAACGTGACCGTACCAGCGTAGGCGGCTCTCTTGTAACTTGTCTGCTATGTCACGGACATGATCAGTATCACTGACAAATTATAAAGTTATTTGAGATTACGTGTGTCATCTTAGACCTCTCTGACGTGGTTCTTTTAACGACTACCAGATGGCAGTAGGGACCAACGGCTTAACGTGCCTTCCAAAGCACGGAATCATTTTTCTTATCAGACAATCAGGTGATTCATGCCTGCAAACTGGAAACAACTTAACAAAGTATGCTTTCCGTGGGAATCGAATCCACGACCCCCGGGTCAATAAGGCAAACGCCTTAACCACTGGACCACGGAGGACGTCAGAGGCCGAGAGGCGATTCTGAAGAACTCTGACACCATGGTGTGCATAGTCGAATGACCGTGTCACCTACACGAAATGATGATGGTGATCTTAGATCTCATCATTGCTTACCGTCAGACAAGATAAGGGTTTCTAAAAAATGCATAAAATACGTGACTCGAATCGTTGTTTTACAATTAATAAGTTTTGCGTGATTGACATACACTTTGGAACCAACAATCATCCTTAACATTATCAGAATCTATTATGATACTACTATTTTGTATGTTATAGCATTCTAAGAGAAGAAGAAATATGTGGGAACCTAGCACACTACCGTAAGCCATTTCTATTACAAATTAAATTCATACATCAATAGCAGGCTAACAATATTTATTGACATGGAGTAGGCACCGAAATGATGCATTGTGCTATTAGGATCATAATAGCGTTATTACAACTACTATATATCAAAGTTAGATGAGTTGTATGAGTTATAACATCGACCTTTGGTGCTGTTGTAACACGTTATGTTGGATGCATTATAATTACTTGCTATTTAAGACAGAAGGAAATGCAGCAGAACGTGTTTCAATAACCAGCCTATAAATTAGTAAAAAAATTACTGGTGTAATTTTAATTCGATTTTGGCCGCAACTTATCAGACCCCTGGTGTTGTCCATGCTTCCCATGCGTCCAGTTGTCCATGGGCAGCGGAGATCACTTACCATCAGGTGATCCGCTTGCTCGTTTGCCGTCCTATATCATAACAAAAATAATTAAATATCAATGTGCTTTTTCTCAGTATTGAGTTTTTTACCAACTGAGTCACTCATTACCCACTTATTTTTAAAACGCTTCCTTTACAACTTTGCTTTGTCAAGATTTATAAAAAAAAACCAGTGTGGGGTAAAAGCGGAATAAATTGTGGGTAGAAAACGGAATTAAAAATTAATTTTTAAACTTGGGTTGAAAGCGGAATAGGTTTTGGTATGAAAGCGGAATTTTACAAAACTGGGATGAAAAAGTGGGACGTAAACGGAAAGACCCTCACTTCCTCATATCTTTATCTCGCAGGTAAAAGTTAACCACATATTTTCAGGATGAGAAAAGAAGAGACCACAAGAGATATATAGCTAGATATATCAGACTCTGTACCAATGAATATGATAACTAATCTTCACTGAAACGATCGTCATAAAAACAGCATACTCATTTACATGAGTGCAAGAAGGATAAAGAATATGGTAAAGTTAATATACTTACAGCGTGTTTTTTGAGACTCACATACCCTAAAAGGCCTTACTAAGTCAGTCAATATGAACAATTTTATCTATGGGATCAATGTTGGGAACAAAATAAAATTCATACAAATGCCGCCCAACTAAAATGGGAAAGTCAAAAAACAAATATATTCCATGTATTGATCCCGAAGAAAAGTTGTTCATATTGACGGTCTCAGTGACCCCTTTAAGGGAATGTGGACGATAAAGTTACACTCTGTATACCTTTACGAAAGTACCTTCGCTTTATGGATCTTAACTAACGCCATCCAACCACTGGATAACATTTTTTGTTCTATGTAACAAATTTTGTGTTTTGTTAATATATTTTTTGGAAACAACTTTTGTTTTATTTGAAGTCGTTTAAATAAGTAAAACTCGAAAATCCATAACAGTTCTATATAGTATACACTTACCTAAACAGAGCATGAAATCTCAGTAACAAATCGAACACCACTACCCTTTCGTTGTTTACAACTGCCTTTAATTGCACAACAAAAACCGAATAAGACATTGTGCTAAGTAATTAGATTAACACAGCACGTTATTTATATCATGTCGGCCGAGCGGGAGTCATATAGAGTTGTTAATACCACCGCATTTGTATCGATAAATTGCGCACGAGGTTAATTTGTACCACTGTGTCGTAAATTGGATAGGTTCTGTTAAAACGGTATGTGTCGTTTGTTATTAATATCAGCTTACCATGTATGTGTTTTAAAAAGAGTGGTTTAAAAATAATGTTGTCTTCCCATGGCAATACTATTGCCTTGATTTTGGTGTTTTTTTTACCATTTAACATTTTTAACTCACTATAGTTTTTCAATTGTTTGTTGATCACCAGATAATTGACACGTTGTTTCAAAGAACCAAATAAAAAAACTTGCTTGTTTTTTTTTGTTAGTTAACGAATTTACTGCTGGATTGACATGTTTTAGAATATTTATACTTACTGTCATACTATCCTTTTGAGAAACAATAGTGTATTAAAGGTCAGATATTTTTAATTCTAAGTATAGTCCCACTGATGTAGTAACAATACTTAATTCAATTTGAGGTTGTAACAACTCCGTTACTTCAGCCTTAAAGTACAAGTACTAAATCACGACATAATCTATGCGAAACAATGTGTTAGCTCGCGATTGGATTTACACGAACTCCAAATAGGTTAGGTAGGTAAAGAACAAGACTACTGGCCGCCATAGTGTCGGCACGATTCATGTAAAATAGTTCTATGTAAAGTAACGATAGAGGGTCGTTTTTGATAATACATGCATTTTAAATAAAATACAACTTATAAAGGAAATAGATCTAGGCAAAATTTGCAGATTGATTGATAATTTCTATAAACCTAATAATAGGTTTTACAGACATGGGCTCTGTCTACCCCGCAAGAGAAAAGACGTGATAGTATGTATATATGTATGTATGTGCCTTTATAATATATAATCTCTAGCCGTCTACAGTATTTTTTAATGAACCTTTCGTTTGTGTCACAAAGTGAGGCGAATCGCACTCTTATTATTCCCGTGGAGTGTCGCCACCATTTTGTTTTAAAATTAAATATACTATACTTTACTCGCTGACTACCTACTTAGCTTTCGTTTGGTGAAACGATTTTCAAAAATCGATCCAGTATTTGAGTTTATCCATCAAACAACTAAAATTAAAAGAATTAAAACTTTTCTATGTTATAATTACCCAAATGACCCAATCAGGAGGTGGGTAATATTTTTCGCGCGTATGTTTTTATGTATGTATGAATTTATATAAGTGTGTTAATATGTTTGTTCCATTGTCGCTTTCTGTAGCCTTATTGACTTGACAGATTTTAAAGTATGAGGTGTCATTAGATTCATATTCTTCCCTGGAGTGTCATAGGTTATGTGACGTCAAAAAAAATCAATAAGCGAATATAATTTGTCTAAACGGCGTAGTCAAGTTTTAATTTTTAAATAATGCTACTTGTTTCAATCCGTGTAGATTACGGTTCCTGGAAATTGTAGTATTCTCAGTCCTGTTTTCCATTTAAGTGTAAGTATGAGGTGTTATTAGATTCATATTATTCCCTGGAGTGTCATAGGTTATGTGACGTCAGAAAAAATCAATAAGCGAATATTATTGTCTAAACGGGGTAGTCAAGTTTTAATTTTTAAATAATGCTACTTGTTTTAATCCGTGTAGATTACGGTTCCTGGAAATTGTAGTATTCTCAGTCCTGTTTTCCATTTAAGTGTAAGTATGAGGTGTTATTAGATTCATATTCTTCCCTGGAGTGTCATAGGTTATGTGACGTCAGAAAAAATCAATAAGCGAATATAATTTGTCTAAACGGGGTAGTCAAGTTTTAATTTTTAAATAACGCTACTTGTTGTAATCCGTGTAGATTACGGTTCCTGGAAATTTTAGTATTCTCAGTCCTGTTTTCCATTTAAGTGTATATCATGCTCGATATTGCTTATCAAGCGTAGCTGTTCAATATGCGTACAGCCGCTATGCCATAGAGTTAATCTTAGTACAATGGGAACTTGTACTATTATTTGTTTAAATAAATTTAAAAACTTTCCAAAAATATACAGATCAATGAAAAAAGTACTTTTTTATTGAAAATATCTTATAATTAAAAGCTAACCAACTAATGTTCTAATGTCTTGCCATAAATATCCCTTTGAAAACACTACAGACTAGTGACGTTTTCAGTTTAGCAACTTCTTTACATTGTTTCAACCTATGTTCGGTTCCTACGTTAAATGTTGTGATTGTGTAAAATCACCTCTTATGGTAACATTCCTTCGTTACCATTTTTAATCTTTTAAAACAAATTTTTCCAAATAATTATAACCAAACTTAATGTGTTGATATAAAATTATCATCTAGCTAAAAATCCTTTTAGAGGCTGTTTAGCTTTGCTTCAATAATCAGAAAAAAATTACTCTTCCAAGTCCCCATTAAACCATGTTTATTCCTACGTTCTCATACGAGTCATTGACCGCGGAAGTCTTACTCAAAGGTCGGTAGCTTTGCAACGTTCAACTGTAATGCTTATTCTCACAGTACCTAATTGAAACCCCTGTGGTCACCCGTTACTTGCCTTTAGTCGCAACTTAAATAGCTAATGAGCTAGGTTTATGCTACAAGCAGTCCCAGTCTGCACCCTTAACGGCTTGTAAGTCTATAGACCACAACTGTTTAGATTTAGGCCACGTCGGCTGAAGAAACTTTAATATGTATGAAGGTGCCTATAGTTCCAAAATAGACTTCCTGCTTGGTAACCTCTTAAATTCATAGCAAAGCCTCATTTAGTTGGTGTAAGTTTATTTCTTAAGAGGCTTGAAACTAGGCCACCTGTCTTTTTATTATCTTAGTCTTAAATCAAATCTAGTTGAGATATTATTTAATTCTGTACTTCGGTAGAAGTTGTGTACTACTCTTTATTATTTTGCATAAAGTTAATTATGAGAACTAATTATTACCACCAAAAATGCTCTTAATTTCAAATCATAATGATATTGATCAAAAGTTATACCCAAAATACTACAAATAATTTACTATCGAAGTATCGGCATTCGATTTTTACAGTTTGATCTGATTTAAGTATAAAAAGATGATGTTCGGCGCTAATTGACTTATCTAAGCCTCTTAAAAGGTAATAAAGGCAGTTTTCTACAATTTAAGATGTATTCAAGTGAGAAAACTGTACGTGATTTCCGACAAAAGACATCTACCAGGCAGTTTGTTGAAATACGTCTATTGAAGCAAAGGAAAAGCTATGATTTATAGTGATAATAAATTAATTATAGATCGTATAATAAAGCAAAGGAAATCTTATGATTACAATTAAAGAAAAATATGACAAATATTTTTATATATTTTTTTTAATAGTATCTCTCTATATAAAAATTTAGCCATCCGCCACTCCCGCACAAACAATAAAACACAATTCAAACTAAATTCCGTCAATAAACTAAAAAAAAGCCTAAATTTCTTAATAACGCTATTCGTAAGCGGATACAAAGCATTAAACGCTATTTAGTATTTTTTATGCATCGTAATGGTCAAATTATGTTTACCGAATCCTATGGGCATTTAAGCGTCTATACAGCTGTCCGTCTACATGTTTTGATCAATCCATGCGTGATAATCAAATTAATTGTGTGCGCTTTGCTCAGGCCGCACGCGCTCTATTGGTGTAAAAGTTGTTTTGTAGTGCCGACGATAAAACACCTAAATTGCCGCCCGCCATATTGATTTTGAATGAAAAAAGTGTGGATATTCTGGTAACGAGCTATAGAGCAAGTGCTGGTTTTAAGTTAAAAATAGTATTATTTTCATTGACGCATTTCATTACGCAAAGTCTAAAGAGGCGTGTGGCGTCGCGCGTCGCATTGAGCGTCGCGTAGAGAGTTTTTTAGTTTACGGGAGGCGTAGTTACTCATATACCCGGCGTCGCACGCTCAGTCTCAAAAATAGCTACATAATTTCGTTTACAGAGATGCGGTGCGTCACGCGGCGCCTTAGGCGTGGCGTTTTCACCGCGAAGACCGTGAAAAGTTTGGCTTATATGTATAAAATATTTATAAGACAATTATAATAACCAAAACCGTCCTTAGCTTAAACTAAGCCTGTTTTTGTTTGATTAGATATTTTTTTTTTAGTTATCATGTTGTGGCAATTTTGTTTACCTCCAGTTCTCTTATCACCTACGCCAACTGAACTGCCGCTTTCAACACTGCATCTTTCGTGACATGCGCCACACAATCAAACGCACCAAAAAAAAAGCTTCTTCGTAAACAGCTCCATACTTCGCCATATATTTCAGATTTACACAATACGCACCGCTCACGTACTCAACGCGAACTCGAAGTGCCGCCTGTCCGTGAACAAAGCCTTATGTTTTCGTGAATAGTAAGTCTCTTTAAATGAAAACTTTAGAATATAGCTATATACCTTATGGTTGCAAGTACGAGTAGATACTCGCTCGATAAGTTCCCTTCAGTAAGCCTTAGGCTCTGTCTACTCCGTAAGGGATAAAGACGTGATACTATGTATGTATGTAGTTTATTTGAGAGTTCACACAAGACTGCTTTTTCGGAAAGTGACAACTCATTACCTATAAAGACATAAGATCAGATAGCAATCTTGTTTGCAGTATTATCGATGTTAAATGAAGCTGAACAATTAATTTATCATTGCGATTACCAAAGCTCTCCATTATAGTCCGATGAGTGGACAATGTCCTTTTCGTATCATGGAGCAACGTGGGAGAGACATAGAATGAGAACAAGCATACATTACTATTTATCTACAATTCTACATATTATATAAGTATTTCAACATAATATCGTATCGTTGAGTTAGTATCCTACGTACGACACAATTTCATAATTTACCATAGGGTTAGAGCTAAATCAATGTGTCAATTGTATAGGTTTTGTCCCTTTATATTTATCTAGTGACGCCGTCTGGTTCCCGGGCAGAGTAGAATAGGACTACTCCCAGTGTTCCCGTGGATGTCGTAGACGCGACTTAAGAACGGTAACGAGTAGTTCTCTCAATCTGAAATGCTGATGTCGATGAAAAGTTCTACTAAAAATACTACAAGTAATTTACTAGTGAAGTACTTATGTAGATTTTGTCAATTTGTTTTTATTTCGGAGAACAAGAATTAAATAACGGGTGTCGCTAGTTTCGGTGATGTAAGGCCTCGTACAGAAATATTTTATTTTCATATTTCACCTTTGTATGTTGTTAGTTCTTTTAAGTATTCTGATACTGGCACTAAAATATTACCAGGTTTTACAGAATCATCCTTCACAAAGCACTGGTAGGAACTTTATTCATAGTTATATCTGCCTTAATTAACCAGTAAAAATTTCTCCAAGTCATATTTAAATGAACGTCAGTGCATATATTCATTAATTAAAATTAAAGATCCTTACTAAAAGCGTACAAAAGTTCTCTCAGTCATAAGTTATTCTATGCGCGGAGTAGGCCGTGTTTAACTCGGGGTATTATTAATGGCGTTATTCAAATTCTTTTATTAGATTAACAGTGGATGCCCTACTGTGCGGGAATGCGAAAATATACTTCATATAGTAGTGTTTCTTTTTTGGGTTCCTTAACCCAAAATGTATAAAAGAACCTTTCTTGATACTTGCAAAGGAATTAAAACTATAGGGTTCCTTCCGTTGACGTTATAAAATGTTGCAATAAGCAATCTTGTCACAAATCAAGTTAAAACAACCGCTTTTTAAGTTAGATTAAAAAACATAAAGAATTTTTTCGAAGTGCGACTTCGGCGCGCTCTTGACCATAATTTACGGTTCCGTACCGAAAGGGTATAAACAGGACCATATTACTGAGACATCTTGGATGTCTTGCGTCCATTTGTCTGTCTGCCATCAGGCTGTATCTCACGAACCGTAATAGCAAGACAGTTGACATTTTCACAGATGGTGTATACTGTATTATTGTTATATATTGTAGTTGCAATAACAACAAACACTAAAAAAAATAATAAAATAAATATTCAGGGGGCCTCCCATACAACAAACGTGACTTTTTTGGCGTTTTTGTCGTCGATAGTCTTATGAAATAGTACGGAACACTTCATGCGCATATCCGACTCGCACATGGCTGATTTTTTTTCTTTAGCTTTTAACAGAGAACACGTTTTCATACAAAGTTATAACTCTACAGAAGTTCGATGTTTCCATTTTTTATTTCATGAGTTAGCAAGCTGTCATTGGCATACTCGAAGACTCGAACCGAGAAAACGATCTATAAGAGCTCCTAGATATACGAACTTTTATATTTTTTATAAAACTATGTAGCAGATAAGATTATATATTTTTGTGGCGATTATGAACAATACGAAGCTCTTGTCACACCCCTGGTGTTGCAGTTGTCCATGGGTAGCGAAGATCACTTACCATTAGGTGCCCCGCCTGCTCGTTTGCCGTCCTATATCTGAAAATAAAAAAAAAATTCAGGATGGCCGCAAAAAAAGCCTCGTTTAACGGTGAATTTTGTATGAAAATAGCAGTTAAATGTTGAAAAATAGTTTGATTGACATGTTATTGAAACAATTAATGTATAAAAATAATTATTTAAAAAATCTTCAGTTAATCAGAAAAGACAAAATTGCCATTTACTTGAATTACCGCATATTTGATGCAAAATGAGAAATATCAAGATGCCTACTAAAAGCGCCTGTATTGTACTTACTTTTGCAGTAACTCAAGTTAAATTAAGCTACTTGCTGACATGTTTAACTTTGTCGAATGTTCTAGATAAGTGATTATTTAATCCTCACTCACATCCTATATTCGTGCGTAAACACTCATTGACTAGGTAACTTTCTACATGATGTACTCATACTCTACTTAGTATTTTGTTTCAGTTATTAGTTTTAGTTATATTTTCCAGTCTAAAAGATTTGAAGATTTTCCAAATCTTCTATCGTATCTGTGTTTGTCTCTTAAAATAAAAGTTGTGGGATAATTGCATTAGAAAGTAGGTCAAAATTGAATCCCGATGGGTTTTCTTCGGCAAATAAAATATGGTGGTATTCTAAGAAGAAAGAATATGCATCGCGACTCAATGGTTCTCACTGCAAGCCCTTCGTGCAATATTATACGTACGGGTCACGCAGAAACACTGCGGGCATCTCAATAAACATAATTAAATAAAGACCATATTATACGGCTACTGACCCATAAAACACTCATATTTACTCCCTCGGAGATATACGTGTCGCCGCAGTCAAAATATTATCTTAATTTTTTATATTAACTGCTGCTGTCAATGGGAACCACATATGGTGATGTCATGACTCGGGTCAATAAATGTGAGATATTTCGTAGTCGTGATTTGCATGTGTATGAGCTTCGTTCTACAAGAGAGAACACGCGATGGATAGTGTAAGTTAAGTTATACGAGAACCGAGTTTTTGAACTTGACTCTGAAATATGTAATGGTTTTATAACTTAATGTACACGAAGTAAGGAATATATGAGAATGTTTTATAGAACTGATTACTATTGCTTAACGACAATAATATCTAGCCTGGGGTTAGTGCGGAATCCTGGTAAAGCCCTTACATGCTTTCTAATGGCGTGGTTTAGTTATTCTACACGTTATAATGGTGATGTGTGAGACATGTTTTTTCGTCATACTAAGCACTTTAATATACGAAATAGGTAGGGAGGTATAGCCGTGTTTTCAGTAGTGTTGTTGTTCCTTTAAATAAATATAAATAAATATAAATATATATGGACAAATCACACAGACTGAGCTAGCCCTAAAGTAAGTTCGAGACTTATGTTGTGGGATACTAACTCAACGATACAATATTTTATAAAAGATACTTATATAAATAAACATCCAAGACCCAGGTCAATCAGAAAAAGACCATTTTCTATTTTGACCTGACCGGGGATTGAACCCGGGACCATCCGTGTTGCAGGCGCGTGTTGACCACTGTGCTACGGAGTTTTTTTTACTAATAAAGTCCATGGAAATAAAATATAATGTCAAAAGTCTCTAATGAATCTAGTTTCATGGGAAATCGAGCGTTTTTGTACCTCTTTTGTGAATAATAAATAGATTAGAAATATTTGATAAAACATTGTTAGTAGTCTGCGCTCGAAACACACCTATTTTTCAACTTAGTTAGTCCCTACCTTGTTCACATAGAAATAGTAAACAGAGTGAATCAACATACACACGGTGACACGGGAACAGCATTCCATCTACTGTAAATTTAATATGACACCCCATTATAGATTTCGACCGCAGATAAAGCAGTGACGATTTAAAATGGAAAACTACGCAGAGTTGACAGTAATCACATAACAACAACAATAAAATAGGGCTTACGGTCAACGGATCTCGTTATCAGGGACACAATCACCTCCATCCCATTTGTCAGGTGACTCAGCATTGTCGCTGACGTGACGTTCTCAAAATGCAAATTTTCGAAAAATCGAACAATGTAAATCGATCGTACCATCTCGATTCGTCGACTGTATCGACTCGTGTCTTGGCATGCAATTGAATTCAGTCGATCACTAATCGATGTGTTGTCCGTGATAGGCGCGGTCGGGGTCCGCGGCAGCAGGGTGCTGACTTACCACACAATCCATCGTTAACTTCTTTCTTTCTTTCATTAACATCATCCTTAACAATATCAACTTTATTTACTGCTTTTGTTGAGTTGATAATACCTCATAAGATATTAAATGTTGTATCTTTTTGTATTTAATTTTCTACCGCATTTTCGTCAGCAACTTCAGTTGCTTCATCATCAATAAGTGCTGTAGTGCTCATTATTACGATTGAGATCCAACTGTTTTTCTACTCGAGATATGGCCTTATGGTTCTAGCATTTGAATTTAACCTCATTACCTATCTTAATAAAGGATTTGCCCTTTCGCGCCGACTAATCACAAATGAGCATGTAAAGTCTGTAAATTATGTTGCATTGAGTCCGTATTGCTGATGTTTTTTACTTATTAAGTAGAGGTTGCTTATTCATAATTAACCCCCCTCGAGGTTTATTACTTCTGTACGAGCAAATTAATGTAGGTATGGAGATCTTTGATTTGAATACTCTTGCCTTTCCGCGCAAGTGTCTATCAAACTCAACACTTTTGTGTGATAAATGACTAATGATTTCTTCACATAGTGGCAAACATTGTTTGACAATTCGATATGGAAATCTCCTCAATCATAATTTTATTCATCTTCCACTGCAACAATATTTAAATTTAAGTATTCATTAATGTTGTATTTATTGATAGCTGCGCATCGAGTTTTATTGTAGTAAAAGTTTCATTCGAGATCAAGTTGTCAAATCAGATCTACTGAATCTAATCTATCACTCAAATACATTGCAAGTATCTCAAAGAGATATAGTGTATTGATATAATCCGAATCGTGATGATTATGTTCGAAGCATAATCGATGTGCAATCAAACCGATACAACAACAGGATATTGTGTTTTACCGGTACGTTTTGGTCGTAGTCATCCATTTCCCTCTAGCTATATACAGTGTGTTGAGGATAGAGCTAGAAATTTTTAAGAGCATATTTGCATCATTGATTCAATTAGTTTATACTTTGATATTGAGAAAGAGAATAATGCTGCTATACATTAAGAATAGGAAGGTATTTACAAAAGAACAGTTGATTTATTTCTTGATTAGGATGTTGGTCCCACAGTAAAAGTTGGACGTACCTATATGATGACAGCATTATCGATAGTCGACAGGAGAATGACCTTAAATGATGGCTGGCTCCATTCTCAACATACTGTATAAAGTGTGGAAGGTTCTGCTGATGACGACCATAAGAGTCAAGGCTTGTGGTAACCCCCCGTGGCCCTCTCCAGGGGCCGGCGGCGCGCCGAACTAAATCAAATAATGACTAATCGATTCTTCTTATATTGCACAGTAGGTACACGTCAAACGTGATTCCCTTTAATTTTTAATATTTTTGTTTGCATGAATTCAGATTCGTTATAGACAATGCCATGATTGATACGTTTTAATAACGATTTGGCTTTTGATTGATGTTTATTAGTTCGGTAGTCGGGGTTTTGGGGATCATTAGACGAGTACCACGTCTTATGAAGAGTAATGGTTGGCTTGCTTGCGGTACTCAACTTAATTCGATGACCGTTTGTTATTTATGATTCTGTTGAATTGTACGCTACGATACCACTTTGGTTTGTATTGGGGTTAATTCAATTAATTCCTCATTACATTAAGGAGTGCTGGTGCCAAGTAGGCTGGATACAATGTCTATAAAAATTAACTGCGTGTGAGTCGGATTCGCATATAAGGATTCCTTATAATATTTATATTAAAAAACGCTAAATACCACGTTTCTTGTATGGGGTCACTCTTTAATTTTCAATTGTATTGTATCTCATTCTTTGTTATTATAGTGACAATATATAAATAACATACTTATTATGTAAAAATGTCAAGAGAAGTAGAGCTGTTTCTATTCAACCGTCATAGGTAGCTCTTACGGTTTAAAGATACAACCTGACAGACAGAGGGACGAAGAGCGGACGAGTAAAAGAGTTCCGTTGGCACATATTGGGTACAGAACATTAAAAATTTAAAATTGATCTTTGTGATCCCCATTACCCTCAATATTACAGCTGACTTTGCATAACTTACTATGATGAAAACAATTGAGTATTTTATCCTTTGAAATCTGTTTAATTTCGTACTTGATAACACTAACAAAGAGGTGATCGGTTGCGTCGTTTAGTTTATACCTATTTGCTTATACACGTACAAACTCACTTTCGTATTTGGATAATCACACGACCATGATGATTAAGTACAAAGCGCCTTTGCGACACATAATATCTATTATTTCTTCATATAATGCAATTAAATGAAAAGTTGTTTAGTTATATCAATAGACTCGTTTCTGTGAATTTTGCACCCATTGAAAACCAATTGTATAACTATGAGTAAGCGACGCCAGCCGATTCGCCATTCATTTATGAACAATATTTAGCAATTATAATTTACACTTCCAAGATAAGATGTTTCGTTAAAATATACGCATGAAATTTTCATTGATCATAAATATTCTTATATTCACGGTAATATGAACAATTATCTTGACAAGCTCCATTTTATTGGTCACTCCTACGCAGATACATTTACACTGAGTTTTGAAACGAGTTCTTTTTGTAACGGTCGAACATTTGTTAGATTGGAACTTGATTTTGCGTGATATGAATTAAAATGAAGTTCATTCATTAGGAATCTATATTTACAAGTTACTAGCCCATCTCCTATTTAGAATAAGTCTCATGTACATCAGTCATAACCTATGTCGTAAATTGTAGTAATTGTAACTTCCTAATATGAAAGTAAATTTGTATATTTGTTTCTATGTAACATTATAAGGTTTACTTCTGAATCGACTATTATAATTGTTTTGTACTTATACACATTTTCCAGAGTACTAAGAAAATATTGAAAATATTTTACAGTGCAAACATTCATACTGTTAACGTGAGCGGAGTCGTGGGCGAAGCTTACAGTTGAACAATTCTAATCAGAGACAAGAAAAGGCTTCCTTCTTTAAATAAATAAATATGTATATACGGACAAATCACACAAATTGAAATAGATCAACAGTAAGTTGTGTGGAGGATACTAACTTCACGATACTTTATGTTAAATCGATACTTACATATATAAAGTTTATATCGGGGTAAACATTTAAGGCCCCGATCAATCTGAAAAAAATCGTGTATGATCATGTCTTGACCGGGAATCAAACCCGGGACCAATTGTGTCGCAAGCTGGTGTGCACGGTGAGTTTGGTGATTTTTTTGAGTTTAGCTGTTTGAATGCATCGATTATGTCACTGGGGTTAATATGATTATGTCGTTATAGACGTCGTTTTTACCTGTTGTCACAAGAAGTTTGTATTCTTTACACAATCTCATATTTCTCAATGATATTATTATACACAACCTCATGGAACTGTTGTAACTAATAATGTAAAGCCATATAAAATAGTCGTGACTATGAATGTAAATACTGATTCAATAGCGTTGCAGAAATTATATTATTTCGTTAAACATGCATGCAAATTACGTATATTTCTCGAGAAGTAAACTTATTTTTATCTTTATACATCATTATTATATATATCATCATCATCATTTCGTGTAGGTGACACGGTCAGTCGACCATGCACACCCTGGTGTCAGAGTTCTTCGGAATCGCCTCTCGGCCTCTGACGTGGTTCCTTTAACGACTACCAGATGGCAGCCGGGACCACCGGCTTTACGTGCCTTTCCGAAGCACGGAATCATCTTTCTTATCAGACAATCAGGTGATTCATGCCTGCAATGTCCTAACCAAACTGGAAACAACTTAACAATGTATGTTTCCCGCGGGAATCGAACCCACGACCCCCGGGTCAACAAGGCAAACGCCTTAACCACTGGACCACGGAGGCTGTTATTATATATATCAACATTATGTTATACGTGTGATCCATCTTGCCATATTTGTATGGCAACATTTTGGATATGGGACACATATTGGAAAGAATTATCGAAATTAGGACAAAGAAATAAAAGACAAACAGATTCAAGAGTATAGAAAGATGGGGAATATTTCACCGACAACAGTAATCAGAAGATGTTTCTACTGACGTTCCAATGTCTGAATAATTATGCCTCAATCCAGGCTTAACATCTGGAAGACGACATATCAAACTGTATCCCTCATCTCGTAGTCAGGGTATTTCTCCCTTGGCTAAAATCAAGGAGAATCAGAAAAGTTTGTCGGTAATCTTTTTTACTCGTGTGGTCCTCAAAACATGCACTTATTGTATTGTAATGTATGTCTTACTACCTGCACACGCAAAAACTTAGACAATAACATTGATAAAACTGTATTAGAGGAAGATTTCTGGCCAACACAAATATAATTCGCCAGAGCCAACAAGCTTAGAAGAAGACATTCCAGTTATTACATATGATTATAAGAAGGCCACAAACTACGAATTTCCAAAGATTTACATTCACACAATTGCAACGCTATGTTTAACTCTTCGATGGTTTTACTATACCAATAGTTTATAGCATGCGTTTATAGCCGTTATAGCTGAGACCAAAGGCTTAACGTGCTTTACGAAGCACGGAGGAGCTCGAGATATTCTTATGCTACTACTTTTACTTTTTATGTAGTAATATGTATGTTTGTAATATTTAATAATCATAATATTAATTACTGTAACTTGACTTTAAACTTGCCTTCACAAGAATAATAAGTGAAATAAGATTCTCGCATAACTTCTATAAACTTTTGCAACTAATTCAAGTCATATTAGTCCAATCTAAAGATTCATCAATACAGAAATGACCCACACAACATAAAAAATAAATAACTAATGTTTATTCATCAGGCAATGCCCCATTATGACTTTATTTCCAATTGTAGGGTCAATATTGAAAGGCATAATTTAACATGTATATACTTTTAGATAAAGATTAACAATTTTTTTTAAATCATCAAATATTTTGATTACAATTTAAAGTGTATAAGTTTTATGATGTAATATTTGTCAGTTTCTTTACCATTTTGCTTTCTGTTTATGTTCTTTTAATATTTAAGAATTATGTAACACATTTTTAATTTTTTATTAATAACTGTTTCGCAATTTGCCTACATAAGATATAGCCTAAATTATCCGCAAGTAATGTAGATTTCTATGAAAGAATTTAAAAATTGGTTCAGAAGTGATTGAGTTCATCCCTTACAAACAAACAAAAACAATCAAATCTTTTCTCTTTATGAAAATAAAGGTCTAGATAATAATTATATCATAATGCGTATAACAGTGTTATACTTTATGATAGTAAAATTATGCCTAACAATTTTATGCGTTAGAACAGGCTGCCATTTAGAGTTCATTCCCAATCGTCTATATCACCGTATAACTGGCTGTAGAACAGTTTGTTTAGAGATATTTACATTTTAAATAGTTCACATTACGCAGTGTGGAACAAAATAGCTTTGAAATATTATGTCGTTTTATAGTTTGAGTAAGAATTGGATGAACCTTAATATTGGATGGTTACATCATCATATAATAATATTATAAATATCATTGTAGTAGTATCGAACTGTCAGTTATTAAACTCTCTATGTCAAATGTTTAGTTTGTATGAAGCAAAATATATATTTTTTTATCACAGTAAGATTTGGAGAAATTATAGTCCCAAGAAATCATATCAAATTAATAAAGTTTGTATTTAAATTCTAAACTAAAAATTAAGAATTCAAACAATGTCTGTCAAATCGATTGCAATGTGGTAAAAACCACGGTGTCCTTACTGCAGTGCGTACAAATAAAATTTTGTGTATATTAAAAATACGTCATAAGTACATTTAAATGTGTAAAAGAAAATTCATTCTATTTTGACTTACCTGAAGCCGAGATTTCTGTGACAGTGTAAAGGACAAAAGGATGTTTCGCTTCCGAGCTAGTGATGTGAATCTGAATATTCGCAACGAACCCATACAGGAGTCGAGAACAGGTGACAAATAGTCACGCCATATTCCAAAGGTCGGGGGACGCATCGATGTTTTTATTTGCTTACGTCGATGACTTAATATTAGGGAAGAGAACTATCGATAAACACATATTTCCGAAATGAACGCTATTAATAGAACTATCTATTAATGATTGTCAGACTTTGAATAATGATAGGATTGTTAGCGTAGGTATCAAACTAAGTAATTGTTAACACCGCATAATTGATGAATGAGTACGTCGACACACTTCATCATACAATAATCTATCAATATATCAAAACGTAAAATAGTTTCGATTAAAACGTAATATCGACAATCGACAGTTGTAGAAATTTCGCAACACTCGTTTTATAGATTCATATCTTTTAAATGTATGCAGTCAGCGACACATAATTCAGGGTTACAAATTGTTTGTTTTAGGCTGCGACAAGAAATGTATTGGTGCGATTTCAACTTAAAAGGGTGGTGATAAATATATAAAAATCTGATGAGCCATTGCGGAATGGAAGGTTGTTTTTCGACGACATTTTTCTCGTTTGCCTGACAAAGGACAGGGAATGTAAATTTGTTTGGATACTGTTGAGGATGTTTGCTTTACCTTTGTGTGATTATACTCGGCAAATGAATAATTTTAATGCTGATTAACTCCTGCGAATATGAGGGTAAACAAGTTTATTTTAATACGACGCTGTAAGGATAATTCACTTGAGAAATGGGATATGGAATAACTAAATTACTGCGTTAAGAATTATGCATCCTTTCTTATTAATATTGATTTTGTAATGAGTGTCGGCATGCTTCGGTAATAAACATATCTTGGGTTGTTGAAATGTGGTTTTACTTTGATTACGTTTTGTAACACCATTACTCAATGAAATTAGAATTTCATTTTAACATGATTAGCAGAATTATTCTGATCTTGTAAGGTCTATCTGTTCTTAAGCAATTAATAACAATAATTGTTATAATATTATAAGTTAGTTATCATAGATAAAAATAAAAAACATTCCAATTGCGAGTCGGGCTCGGCCATGAAGGGTTCCGTAGAAGCAAACTTAGCCAAAACCTCTACAATTCTTCGCCAGCCAAGATAACTTTGTTTTTCATAGTGTTTGTATTAATGACAAAAAAACCTCTATAATTTTTCGCCAGCCAAGATAACTTTGTTGTTCATAGTGTTTGTATTAATGACAAAGTTCTCTTTGTTTACTATGCAACCCTAAAAATAAGTAGACGCGGGCAATATGGAGCATGAAACATATTGAACTGAATTTGAAACAAATAAGAACGAATGTATTGTGATGTTCATTCATAGAGGTTTAGAATATGAGTCACGGACACGCGTCTTTCTTCTTCTCATCTGAGCACTAACCTGGTTGCATCCTGAGTTATGATGTAGCTCGGGGTCATTCATAAAGTAACATAAATACGCAAATCCGCATGATCTGGCGATAAAATTGTATTAAAAGCAATTTTATTAAAATGTGTAGCAATCGCGAATAAAATATTATGATATCATAATGTTTTCGTGAAAGAGTAGATGTCTATAAGTTTATATTCTCTTTTACAGTGTTACCTATATAATGGATGTGAGTAGAAAAAAAATATCTATCAGTTATATAGCTTCTTCAAATGGTGTTGAAGTTTGCCGTAGAAGTATAATGTCACTCCACTTACATACCTAAACTTCCTTCTTACCTCTTTTTTCATTTGGAGTCGACTCAGCATATCAGGTCTCTTTGTATCCCCCTCAAGTGGATAAAACAAATCACTTGGAGTAATAAAAATACAAGATTAAGGATCTAATAATAAAACTATAAAGCTGCTAACATTATAAATTCAACGGAAACAAGTTGACAAAGCGTGACGACGGCCTCATAATGTCGAATTTGCACATAAATTGTCATAATTTGCCATAACAGAGTCAATTTGGTGTAATTTATTGAGATATTCGGATAGGCGAAATAACTATCACAAAAGACTGTTGACATGCAAAATGGAGTCGTTATTTATAGCAGATGTTTTTAATCTGGTATTTTACCCGACTGACATACCGAGAAGGAGCGTAATGTTTTTCGTGCTTATGATTGTGTATATGTACGTAAGTATGTCTGTTGATTGTTGCCTCCTCTAACTGTTTAACCGATTTTGAAGTGAGAAGTGTCATTAGATTGGTATTCTCCCCTGAAGTATCATACGCTATTTGAGGTCATCACAAAAGCAATATGGTGATATTGATATTTTTTAAATAATGAATATACTTCCTTACGTTGTTAAGTAAATAAAAAATAAACATTATTAATTATTTATTACTTAACAACGTAAGGAATTATTTAAACAAATATAAAAGCTTTAATTGTCTAAGGAAAGATTGGGTTCAAGCAACAACGCAAGTTTGTTCCTTTCCAAAACGAGCCGTCGCTTGATTGAACAACAACTTAACTTGATGATATGACGCTTATTAAGCAACTCGATAGATTTCTTTATCAGAACTAAGAAAACTTTTGAGTTAATTTGGCGCGAGTTTTATTTTCATAGTTCAGTAATAAGTAGTTCAGGTTATAAAGTTGTTCAATATGCTGCTTAATTAATAAGTTCGAAATTGTATTCGCTTGATACTTATAAAATGTAATAAGTTTTCAAATACTGATGTCCATTATTATTAGATTCCTAGATACGTTTTCACATTGTCAGTCCTAGAAAATTTATTTTCATGTCATTTTAATTAGCCTTACCTCAATTCCCGAAAATAAAATACAAAAAAGCATTCAGGAACGACATAAAGAGGAATTTATTTCGGAGCAAAGGGAACTGATCGACCGGACACAGATCGTGTGACCCCGCGTGACCCCGCGAATGTTGCTCGCATCGGTACAGTCGGCATTCAAAACGTCTGCTTTTCTTTTTTTGGATCTTTCTTTCACCAAGAAAATTATATTTTTATCATGATAATAAAACTTAGGATGTCGCTTTGTTAAAAGTAAAAAGTTGTCTGTAAAAGTAGCCAAAGAAAATTATTGTCTGCCTGTTACTGTTACTCTTGACTACGTTGTATAAAAATCCAATGAGACTGCAGCCTCTTGGTAAATTCGTTGGAATATGTTTAAAATGTGTTCCCCTAGATATAGTGCCTTCCGTGCTATATCCGCAGATATAGGTGTATGTATAATGTGAATACTGTATGCTATCAATAGATTTGTGCAAAAGGGATCAAAGATCTCCAGAAATCCGGTATTGCCAGTCAATCACGCAAAGGATATAAACTATACCGAAGATAAATTAAGTAAATGATGATAAACGGTAGAAATAAAATCATTAATTCAACCTGTATATCGATGTCTTCTTAAAATGCCGGTGATGTTCTTTTCGCACCCCTGATCTTGCAATTGTCTATAAGCGGCGGTGATCCTTTCCATTCGGTGACCCGCTTGCTTGTTTGCCGTCCTACTTCATAAAAGAAACCGCCATCATCATTTAAATACTAACAAAAGCCAATTAGGGAAGGTCTTTTATATTGATTGCCAACGCCAAATCGAATACCATATAATTGATCATTAAATAATCATCACCCAAATATCGAAGCATCATGAATAAATTGAGTAAGCTGATAGTACTATTTATGTAGAGTTTGATTTTTGTTCTTGACTTTCGAAGTCATAAATCACAACTGACTGTACCCAGCTGATTTGACCAAATCTTGGTGAAGTTGATCTCGGCTGACTTTTGGTAAGCTAACGTGGTCATTAACATGAGCAACGAAAGTGAGTGAAAGTGTGAACAACTCATGCAAATGAGCTATTAATACAAGGTGTTATTGAATTGCAATCTGCAGTACTTGAATTGAAACAGATTTTCCCAAAGTTCAGCGTAAATATCCCTAGCAACGGGTTGGAGTTGGCTATGGGTGGCTGTGATCACTTAACAACAGGTGATCCGCTTGCTCGTTCGCCGTCCTATTTCTTAAAAAATAGAATACGACTGCCGTCATTCTTTAAATACTAACAAAAGCCAATTAGGGAAGGTATTTTATATTGATCCCTAACACCAAATTGAATACCATATAATTGATTATTAAATAATCATCACTCAAATATCAAAGTATCATGGATAAATTGAGTAAGCTGATAGTACTATTTATGTAGAGTTTGATTTTTGTTCTTGACTTTCGAAGTCATAAATCACAACTGACTGTACTGATTTGACCAAATCGTGGTGAAGTTGATCTCAGCTGACTTTTGGTAAGCTAACGTGGTCATTAACATGAGCAACGAAAGTGAGTGAAAGTGTGAACAACTCATGCAAATGAGCTATTAATACAAGGTGTTATCGAATTGCAAAATATTTTCAATCTGCAGTACTTGAATTAAAACATTTTCCCGAAGTTCTTCGTAGATACACCTGGTAACAATTTTTTTATTAAATGCTTTAAATCTGGAATGCATGTGTGACATCAGAGTATACAAGAACAAAGACCTAAAAAAGCCCGAGATGCTTCAAATGTGAGAAAAATAATATTGTCAAAGAGGAATCAGCCACCGAAAAAGGCAAAAGCTGCTTTTGATTACTGCTTCAATTCCTGGTGCCTTTTTAAGATATTTCTGTTTCATGGATTCTACTTAGCAGTTTTTTTGTATCACGATATACAGTATGGTTAAAAGTTTATAGCGCCTTAGAGCCCTTGAAAATAATAAAAGCCATCTGTACTAGTAAGTATCGCCTTCATCATCATCATCATAATCAGGTTTTTTTTTAGTCTCCACTGCAGTATCGCCTTATATCCTACAAATGCATTCATTGAAAAATACGCGCAATTGGTTGGATGTCAAAATAGAACAACACAAATTTAAAACTTACATAAGAACAAATCTTATTATTATTATAAAGAGCTCCGTGGCGCAGCGGTCAACACGCCGGCCTGTGGCACGAACGGTCCCGGGTTCGATTCCCGATCTTTTTCAGATTGACCTGGGTCTTAGATGTTTATCTATATATGTATTTGTTATAAAATATAGTATCGTTGAGTTAGGATCCCATAACACAAGTATTTCTTAAGAACTTACTTTGGGTCTAGCTCAATCTGTGTGATTTGTCCGTATATATTTATTTATTTATAGAGTATCTAATAACTTGATTAAGTTTTTCTTTTCAGTAAATGAGTATTTACAAGAGTCTTTTAAACACAATTCAAGGCTTTCAATACCTATAGGTTTTGAAAACACAAGCACAGATTAAATGTTATCGGCGACACAGAGCAACGCACAAATTTAAACCTTACAGATAAAAAATCTTGTTATTAATATATAGAGTATCTAATAACTTGATAAGGATTTACTTTTTACTTTTCCGTAAAAACGTATTAACAAAAGTCTCTTATGTACGTTAAAATATCCAAGGCTTTCTGTATAGGTTTTAAAAATACAACCCCACCAGATAAAATATTATTGGCCTGTTAACAACCTCTCTTAAGTCCAAGAGTTTTTTAAAAGGAGCCAATTCCAAATCATTTTACGCATAAAACGTCAAACCTAAGACGGGAAACAGCTCGTATGAGAAGAAAAATTAAAAGATAAGAAAGCCTTAAGTCCAAACTAAGACCAATACAAACCAAACCAAAGTCCAAACAAAGACCATAACTATCAATCAAAAATCCCTCATTTCAATAATAAAAACTTTAAACTCAGTAACCTACGACACTAGACTAATCAAAAATTTGACATAAGCGACGCAAAACAAAACTTGTCAAAAAAGGAAACAAAGACGTAAAAATTGACTCACATTTCACAAACACCGGGTCAAAAACATCCTACCATATAAACACTGGGTTGAAATTCAAATGAGGGTCGTAATGAGTGGTCGCGTATGATTTCGGTAAAATATGTACATTATTTAGAAGACGGCAGCCGCGGGCGTGGAGGCTAAATTAAAAACACGTCAAATGGTAAATTGGAACGGGACATCTATTAAGGTGGGTAAGGGCGCGGCCACGGTACTCTGAAATGTGTTAAAAATAAATGAATATGGACATGGACAAAGCACACAGTGAGTTCGCCTATAGTTAGTTCTAGACTTGTGTTATGGGATCCTAACTGAACGATACAATGTTTCATAACAAAAACATTAGATATCCAATACAGCGTTGGTTTGTTGTTGGAAAAGGAGTAAATCTGTATCAATGTTATATCAGTGCTAACAAGTTTTTAATACGACATCAACCTTGGAATCTAAAAAAAAATTTCATAATTTCAAGTTGCTAAAGCTTTTCCCGTTTTCTGATTGGTTTCTTAAGTCACCTTTGTTTAAAATTTTACTTTAAGTCAAGCAAAAGTGACTTAAGAAGAATCAGGAAAACATATGTTTTTATCATCCTTAACTACAATCAAGTACAGGATCAATCAAGTATATGTATTTAGATAAAAATCTGATTTACATTTAGTCCTTTCTATTATATTACGTGCTTCTAGTGATGGATAGCATCTAAAGTAAATCCGTGAACTATATTATTTACAAGTGTGTAAAATGGAGAAGGCAATGGCAAATTATTTTATTTATTTATATTTATAATCTTTTACACAATGATATCGATAAAAGGATAGTTCATTTTATCCTTAATAATGTTTAAAATAAAATAGCCGTTTGGTTTCCGTCAGAGTAGAACACAAGCACAGATATACCACAGGACCACTCCAAGTCTTCCCGTGGATGTCGTAGAAGGCGACTTAGGATACACAAGCTGAACAAAGCTTAAAAACATTAAAGAGACCTCTCCAATCCGTCTGGCCAGCGTGGAGAGTGTAGGCCAAATCCTCTTACTGCTCTGGCTGATATACGGATCCAGTACAGAGAGGGTCGTGCTTCTGCAGTGGAGACTTAAATGACCTGATGATGATGATGAATGTTTAAAAGTAGTTAGTATTCAATGAACTTCATGAAGCTCACTAAGCCCATACCTTCGAATGAGAAAAAAGCTCTTTAACGATAAAACAATAATAATAACTGATAAGAAAAAAAGGTACTTCAACGATAAAACAGTATATTAACCTAATTAAACCATATACACCTGTGGACACATCCTAACAGCCAACTAGAGGTATCAAGAAACAAGAGCTCGAAGGCTTTTACTTAATTCAGAAGCACAGCGGGTGTTCCCAAAACCTTTGGAGAGACCGTGAAATATGGTCCGCGGAGCTGCCTCGAGGCATGTCCTGCAAGCTTGGCATTCCTACACTTTGTTCTAAACTTAGTACTTGACTTAAAGAACATTTTTAGTGTTGGTTCATAGTTTCATCAATGTTGTTCTAAAGTTAGACTAAATTTAAAGTAAATAGTATTTTTTATTGTTGGTTAATAGTTCATCATCTGAAGTAAACTTAGTTAAACAATACATCCCAAATAATAATACTGCCCAAAATTAATTAATAGTTAATACAGCCTAAAAATAGTTTTATGTTTTTAATGCTTATGTTAAGTGTGTCTGTGTTTCCACAACCTTTGTTCTAAAGTTAGACTCAATTTAAAGTAAATAGTATTTTTTATTGTTGGTTAATAGTTTATCAACTGAAGTAAACTTAGTTATACAATACATCCCAAATAATAATAGTGCCCAAAATTAATTAATAGTTAATACAGCTCAAAAATAGTTTTATGTTTTTAATGCTTATGTTAAGTGTGTCTGTGTTTCCACAACCTTTGGATAGACCGTGAAATATAGTCCGCGGAGCTGCCTCGAGGCATGTCCTGCAAGCTTGGCATTCTTACAATTTGTTCTAAACTTAGTACTCAATTTAAAGAGTCTTTTTATTGTTGGTTAATAGTTTTATTGACTGTAGTAAGCTTAGATAATAATACAGCTCAAAAATAGTTTTACGTTTTAAATCCTTATGATAAGTGTGACTGTGTTTACAGAACCTTTGAGAGACCGTGAAATATGGTCTTTGGATCTGCGTCAAGGCACGCGTTGCGAGATTGGCATTCCTACACTTTCTTTTAACTTAATACTCGGATTATAAAGTACAAGCAGTTACTCGTGGCTTCGCCCGCGTGATATATAGCCTATGTCTTTCTCAGTACCCTAACCTATGTGTTTGCAAAATTTCAGGATAATCGGTTAAGTAGATAGAGCGTGAAAGCGTAACAAACAAACAAACATATTCACTTTTGCATTCATAATTTTAGTTAGGATTAGATAGGCAGTAAGGATTTTTTATGTTAGTAAAAAGGTTTAACGAGTTTGTTGTTTATAACATAGTTCGATAAATAGTTGTAAATTTTTCCAAAACCTTTGGAGAGACCGTAAAATATGGTTCACACATGTGTCGAGGCAGCTCTGCGGACAGGACATATCCTGTGAGCATAGTATTCCTACACTTTGTTAAGGTACACTATATTAAAAGGTTTTTATTTATTAGTATTAATAGTCTCTGCTATTATGAAATTTAAATTTAAATACAAAATTTGCAATTAAAGAAAAAAGAAATACTACTTGACACCGTTTTTGGCAAGAACTCTACAATCCCATGACGCAAAAGCACAACGAAGTTTTCAAGGTTATGTTTACCTTGTGAGGTACAGAACACTTATAAAAAGGTAATAAATACATGTTGAAGCGTAGTCCTTTAGCTCGTTACGATGCTCATATTTTTAATTACTGTCGAGAAAATCAAAAGTATATACACTTTATCTACTTATTTATTGCCATAGGAAAACCTTCATAAAACTAAGTCGGTTTGACAAACGACTGACTTCATACATATCTCGTGCTCGCGCATTCTTATATTTGAATTACGAGACAGTATATTTAATTTTTACTCCCAATTAAGATGAGTAATACATGTAGGTACATATGTATGGCTTCTTTATAAAGTATTCATTCATGTTACCGGTTCACCTACGGTATCTATCATTGATGTCAATTATACTGTGACATCCTTCCTTACACGTCTACCGTTTTGCTACAAAATTATGTCTCTGATCTCTGGCCCTACTTTATTATGATAGCTATAAATAAGTGGAGGATGATTTAGGACTATAAATAAGAGGAGGTTATATGTATCATTGTATGTATTTTTTATGCACCGACAACTTTAATTTAATACTTATACGGAATTCCAGCTACTTACCAACATAACTTAGAATAACTGACCAAATAGAAGCGGTCTGTCGAAATTAAATAAAACAAATGACTATTAAGTCTGGCAATTCCATGAAAACGGCACAAGTTAATTGAACGATCCACAAAACCCCAGGCGATGCTATAACACCCGTGACGGTATTCTGTCGGCAAAACGATACAAGAACACATTTATCACAACGACAAGTGACGTTTCGAAGTAGCAAAACAAATCGAGCCTTTTTTGGTCCAAAAGCTTATTAAAATTTATAACTCCGAGAAAAAGTTAATTAAGCTTTAATAGAATATAGAACGGGAGTGGTGTGGTAGCCAAAAATAGGCGGAGATGTTATAAAATTTAATTATTTTTTTATATTACTAATGAATCTTTGTTTTTTCGTATTCTTGCTTCTGGATGGGATTGTGTAAACAATTAGCATTGTATAATGACTTCTGTTTAGGTTATTTGTTTGGGTAGGTTTAGTTTTTTTTCTTTCATAAAAGGTATATTAATAATTGGAAGGTCAATATAGATAAAATCATAATTCTATTTAGATAAAAAAAAAATATTCTTACATATTTTTTTTTCTATCATTCATGTCATGATCAATCATTATGAAACGAGTATTTTAAGGCTTTCACTAGTGTGCGAAATGGGTAAGGCAACTTTAAATGATTTTAGTATTTCTCCCAAAAGTCACAATCAAACATTTTTTTAATAATTACACTGACGAGAGATGATGACGATGAAGGCTTTCGGCCACAGTTGTAAGTGACAGAAGACAAGTTACAATTAGTTGTCTTAATTATGCAAAATTTGCATAAATAATTTATATTTATAAAAATATACAACAAAAAGTAGACAGGACTATATTCTTGTCTACAATAAAGTTGTATGAAATAATAATTTTCACGACAGACTGATATATGCCGTCATTTTTGTCAAATTGTCGACTTGTCCGGTTTCATGGTATAAGCCTGCTAAGATACGATTGAAAAACATGAATGAGAAAAATAAATCGAATCATCGTGTTCCGAAACTAACACATGACAGGACAGTTTACTTACGAGTAATTTATTCATATTTTGTTTAAATTTTAGTGCTTGGAACATGATTTTGAGCTCCATATAGTCCGACATTATTCTAATTTACTGAACTTTGTATTACTTTGTTCGTGTTAATCTTTGTATTGACTTGTTTTGAGGCCAACATTTAGGGCGTGCGTATACGACAGTTTTATTCGTTTACCTTCCACCGGACACCGCATGGAAAAACTGTTTTATTTACATGATAGGACATCTTATCAGTCAGTTCTTAAAGAGTTTGTATTTATTTAATTTTATTTAATTAAGCGCTCACATTTATTCAATACGGATACATAGATATTCATTAATTTCTGATTTTTACCAAGTACCTAAGATAAGCAAAAATTTAAGGCAAATTTTTGCTTTTTTTGTTATCTTTACTATATATCTCTTATATTTTAGATTTTTTAGTAATCAAAAAGAAGAAACATGATTTTATTCTATAGGGTAGAGTAGTCATAATAATAACTGTTTCTTTCGTTTGGGTAGAAAAACAATTGACAATCCTAGGCGCTAGACAGTTAGGTCGTTGTTGTTTTAACCCAACCACACACTTTCAACCATTGCTAGTCAGATTTGTCGTAGTTCTTATAGGTCATCATCATCATCATCATCATCAGGTCTGTTTTAGTCTCCACTACAGGAGCACAACCCCTTTCTGACTATCATAACCATTTATTAGCCAGAACAGTCAGAGTTATCATAGGTATTAGATATCTTTGTCTATAAGATATATTGTATCTAGTGTGCGTATTTTCTGATTTTCAGTAAAGGAATAGTCTATCTTGACTTGGCAAATATTTGTGTATCCTGAAGTTTTGAACGAAAAGCCAGTACTTCTTAAATTGTCGTGAAAGTCTTTCTTCCAACCGTCATCGCTAGACTTGTCGCAGTTCTCATAAGTATTAAATATCTTTGTCAAGTCGTTTATCTTGTGTGCGCAGTTTGAGACTTTCAGTAAAGGAATAGTTATTTAGACTGTTTTGTCTTTAGAGTGTGCTCAGCCTTAGAATGTTCGGAAAATATTTGTTTACACAGGAGTTTTGGACGAAAAGCCGACAATACTGTGTAAATTGTCTTGAAAGTCGAGATGGTTGGATGGTTTATGGCTCCATTGAGTCATGCACGAGGCGTTTTTACTAGAACATGCTATTGGACAATGGCTTAGGTCATTTCTTCATATGGTCAGTAAACTAAATTTTAATTTTAACTTTTTATTCCATTATTTTTTTAAATATAAGAAAAATATGCATACCTGTCTGTACACATACAAGTTGACATATTTTTCTCATGGTATTTTGTATTTTTCTCAATTATTTTTTCTCTAATATAAAACATATAATTTTAGTTCTATTTTTTTTGTTTTTATATAATTTAAGAAAGTCCTTACAATTTTTGTTTAATGCTTGGGACTTTACGTTCAAGAAATATCTCATTGGAAATACTTTAGTAAACATCTCGTTTTTATAATATATATTTTTTTAAATTACTGAAATTCTTCTGGTCTAGTTAAGAAACGGCCTTACAACTGAGGTTTCGCGAAACCTCAAACTTGATGATTTACGCGGGACGCCCGCAATTCTATTGGCATAATCTGAAAAAGTGTCAAAAATGTTTTATGGTGACCAAGCGATGCAGCGAGTCTAATCGATTCAATTTAATTTCATACTCGTTGTTCTTTATTAATTTTCTTTAAGAAATGATTCAAATTTAGGGCCCGTTTATGGTAGCACATGCTTAAAAGAGAACTTAAATAAAAACCGGCCAAGTGCGTGTCGGGCCACGCGCAGTGTAGGGTTCCGTAGTTGCGAATGACAACTTTGAGTTCACACTGTTTACACTCTCACCTCACAGTTAAACGACCAAAAACATCTAACAATAAAGATTGTATGAAATTTTACATTTTCCAGTACATTTTATAAGTTGGTTGCCTATAACTTTTTAGTTTGCACTTAGTACCCAGCTCTGATAGTTTTCCTTTCAACTTCAGTATATATACTACTGCTGTAATTTTTTTCACGTATCCATATATAACCGTTTACCAGATAGAGGGGGGGGACACGTACCTCTAACAAAAATTTGCACTTTAGAACCAAATATTTCGGAAACGGATCCCTAAATCGAAAAATGGTGTTCTCAACCTCACAATATTTTTCAAAGACCTTTTTAACGATACCCTACACGATGGGTAAGTGGAGAAAAAAAATTACTCCCCCACTTTACTTGTATGGGAGCTAACCAAAAAAAAATTTTTTTTAAAGATTTTCTTCTACGACTTTTTTGCCATGATTAATATACATACTCATACCAAATTACAACTTTCTAGTACTTATAGTCTCTGAGTAAAACCGCGGACGGACAGACAGACAGACAGACAGACAGACATGGCGAAATTATAAGGGTTCCTAGTTTACTACGGAACCCTAAAAAGGGGTTCTCTATTAAGCAACTATGTAGAATCTCTTTAAAAAAATATATTCTATATCTTGTGTCGTAGTTATTTTCTCCATTGTAAGTTGTTTCTTTTTCCACTTACTTTGAATATTTTTGTTGTAAACTATTTAGTTTTACCTTGAAACAAACGCAGAAATAATATGCAAAAAAATATATAACTTGCATCTGTATGTCTTATGCAGAAATATAAACCGTATTAAAGATCATCTCATTATAATATAATATTTCACGGTAATCTCTATCGCCTGTCAAAGGTCAAAACAGGCGTTTAGCTCTTACACTAGCTGTTACGCTTGCCACAACGACAAGCCTTAAATAAGGCAGCTTTTAATTGCTTAATATAAATCATTATCCTTACGATCGCCCGTGATTTACTTACTGCTTGACATATGCGTACCTTAAATCTTAAATCAAGTGCCATTTTCCTTTGTTATGCGGAACGCCACTTAGGGTTCTTTGATAACTGACCACACGGTTTTGATTATATGTATGGCCAGTTGGTAAAAGTCAAAATAAAACTAATTATAACTGCTTAAATAAATAAAAAATGCGTACCAATAATAAGTTTTGTCATTCATGTCACTCATGCTTTTCATAACTAACCACCTGGGATTTTTATTTAAAAATAAAATTTGCATTTATATTGTTTAAATGTTAGTAATATAAATTTAGAGAGCAACTTTGGCGTTAATATTTCGTGATTGCCCTTTTTTTACGAAAAATCAAAAGTCACTAAAGCAATAAGCCTAGCCTTCGTATTATCTTTGTTTTGTTTGTAATAAAAATTGTTAATTTTGTGCAATAATTTACTAATAGTCTATTTGAAACCCTACATAAGGTTCAGACTTCAAAACATGTGGTTAGATTCGTGTGGTCAGTTCATGAAAAACCCTCCACTTTATGGTTATTTTAATGAGCTATTCAAGATTGAAAAAATATGATTTAATCTCTCATTTCACGGGAATACTAAAGTTAATTCGTGAGCATTGGAATTGGTATGATAAATAAACGTATTCACCAAAAGCTATAAAGGATTGTTTGGCGAAGAACGGATAGTCGTGCATTCATAAAAGTATAATTTGCTGTCAAAGGCATTGTATTTGTTCTTTATACCTACGTGACTGCAAATAATGATTTGAAATATGTGTGTTTATTTGAGAATCTATGTTTAGTTGGTGCCTCTTACAGAAATATATGATGAAGAATAATAAATTTATATGGCAATTCAATAAGTAATATGTAGGTAGGTTTTATATTGTCGGCTAAATAATGTAAGTAAAACCATTCGTAAAAAGACAAGGGACTTGAAAGGACAGACAGCTTGGGGAAAGACGGCTCTGACGTGAAATGATTCATATAATTATCTTTTATTCTTGGTTTTCTATTATAAAATAACGAACCTTATAGGTACCAAATCAAAAAAATATGGGTATAATCCATAGAAAAGGAAATACAACAACAGTAGAACTATAGGGAAATTAGTAATTTATGATGTTGGTATAAATATTTTTTATTAATGATGCTGAGGCGACTCGTTATTGAACTCTATCTTTATTACCTTCAAAAATACATCATTTCCCACGCGTACCACCATTATTCTTCCCACAAGCTTTGACCAACTGTGGTAACGCTGACAGATCGATGGCTAATTAAAAGCAAACATAATATATAATGCACATCAGCCACGATCGCAGAAGTCACGAGAGTCGAGGATTGCCTAGAGCCACTAGTGATGGATACGATTGACTGCTCTTGCTTTTGCACAGACCATGGCCACACAGAGGCATCAATATTTATGACTGCTTCCAACCGGTAATTTTTGATATTTTCTAAATTATATTATAACTTTATTAATATAACCCCAAGAGCCACAGTAGAGCAAGCAAGAATAATCTCGAATGAGAGCGATCATGTAAATAAGTTAAATTACAATAAGTACATTTTTTAAACCTTAGCTCATAACATTTTATCTATCAGCTCATATGTATATCCAATGTTTTAAAACGGAACATTTCTTTGAGAGTGAAGCGCAATAGGAGGGTGACATTACAAAGGTGGCTGGCAAGTTATGGAGAAGATACACACAAGACAAGAGAATATGGAAGGAACTGCGAGAGGCTTTTGTTAAAAAATGGGCTACAAATGGCTGACGATGATGATGAATAGAGTGAAATTGTAGTGAAAATGAAAATACTTTTGCATTGCATTAAAAAAGGAACGGAAACCGAAAACGTGTATTATAGCATTTTTATCTGAATCTGTCTCTCTTCAATACTCTATGATCATTCATTCATTATTTCCCTTCATTACCAACATCAATTAATTTCTTTGTTCCAATGTGTCAGTCGAAAATTGAGAAGCAAACACTTGTTAGAAGTTTTTTTTACATCTCATTGACTGAGACAAACAATGTATGAGAAACGACCTGTCCGATTATATGATGCTTAATGAACTACGAAATGGTGTGGTTATAACTAATAAGAAATGTAATAGCCTCCACTATTGTTGTACTAACTTTGATATTTAATTTGTTTTTTATAATGCCTGATGATTACGAGATTTTTTTTCTTTTTATTTTTAGTTACAGGACTATACAGTTGTACTTTTGAGAAAATTCTCAGGCCTAATTCAATGTTAAGCTTCTATAACTGTGCAACATAGTCATAACGAGATAATTCACTATTAATTTTCGGGTTCCGTGAGTTCGAATGATAAAATTTTACACTCCCTCGAGTATTTCTATCGTTAAAGTCAAAGCCCATTTTTATCGAATGTACTAAGTAACATTAAAATTTGGTGCACTCATAAAATTATTATACCAAAACTTAAAGTGTACGTAAACAAATGAATAACGTAATTTGCGAGGCAAATAAAAAAGAATGTTTTCTATTTGTACTGTATATGCGATGGTCTCAAATAGGTACATTATTTAACAATGTTTAAAAGTTATGAACAAAAAAAAATGAATTAACTCTCGGATGATCGAATTTCATATTTCCATCTATTTTCATTTGCAAAGAAATCTCGTGATAGTATTACGTTTATTAGTATAATTCCATATTTTAGAAAGCTAAAGACAGACATGCATACTAAGATTTAATCCAAAATCAAGAAACATAACAAAAGCGTATACCGAAAACAACAATAAAACATCTGTTATGATATATACGAACCAATTTTAAGTGGAGGCACTATACTGCCGAAGGTAACATATTGCGATCCCAATTAAGGGTGTACTCCCCGCTGCGCACTGACGGAGGCTCCATTTGAATGGCTAGGGCACGATTCGACCCTTTCAACTTCAATACCATCACCGACTTCAAGAAATAGACTCTATTGATTGGTCATAAGAGTCATGCAATGGTAATTATAAGTTGGTAGGTGTAAAAGAAACTATTAGATTTGCCCTCTGGGCATACGGCAGTATCTCACAACTTTCAACTGCTTCTACGCCGTTGACAATGAAAAATTGTAAACTGTAACATTTTCACTTGGAAAATCTATTCAACTTTTTATGAAAAATTAGTGACATACATAAATAATGTGCGAACGAATGTTTTTAGTTGCATGAATCCTTCTTCTTCTGTTTTATAATATGGCTTCCACCAAGATTTCAGTGATTCTGCCAATGTCCAGTAAATTGAGATACTAAGTATCGGTACGGTGAAGTTTTAAGAAGTAGCATCAAAGATGGCGTATGTTCTTTGATGCCTCGTGGGAGCTTCTGTGACAAATGGTATGTGCCATGAAAGATGGCGTAAGTTCTTTTGTAGCCTCGTGGGAGCTTCTGATGACAAATCTATACGGTCTACTTTAACTATTTCACAAATGGTTTTCGAGCACGAGCATTTTTAAGACCAAACTTCACCAATTTCATATAATAAAGTCCACTTAAATCAATTTGCAAAATCGTCTAAGGCAAACGAAAACTGTACCCCTTGACTTCCCACCAATAACCCCACTTGCATGAATTGTATATCTGTACTTATATGGGGAAATATTTGTCGCCTTACATTGAAAGAATTGCGAAGTATAGATCATAAAACTGTCCTATTTCAGAAATAATTTGTACTGATACAGAAAGAACGGAAGATCAACGACGCAGGTGGAAATACATGAATCCAACATTTTTCCCGATACGTAACTCGAATAACCGGGTTTTAGTAGCTAGTATTAAGTACGTATTATTTTTAAAACGTGTAATCGTCATTGTCATTCGTAGGTGACACGGTCAGTCGACCATGCACACCCTGGTGTCAGAGCTCTTCGGAACCGATATATATTTAATTTATCGTTAATATTTAGACAACATATATTTCCACCTTAGTCCTCTTCGTGAAAATATCCCGATTTATTTTTAAATATAATGTATTTTTCTTATTATTTAAAGAAATAAGATATGGCAAAAATCCACGCGAGCAGGATTCGAACCTTTTTGTATTTATACGACAACGCTTTACCTATTGCGGTCACTGCGGCTCAATCCTACACTAGTTAGGTGTTTTTCTTTAACTATATACTATCTAGACATGTCAAAATCATCTGTTCCGTAATTTAAATAATTTTTATGGTATTTATTGTAAATAATTGTGTAAATCTGATATTAATTACGTAAAATAAGGCAATAGTTTATAAAACCAACAAGTTATCGTGAAATAATATCTTAAAACAAGTTAAAAACCAGACGACCGGTGCCGGCGGTTGGATTTGTTCAGCTGTCAAACCAACAACAAAGGAAGTTTGGAATATCCTCAATCAAACCAGGAGAGTATACTGTTTTATAATCTAATGATAGGCAGGCAGTGCATCTTCAGAAACATAAAACGTCCGTATCGGTTTCACTTTTAAGTAGCAGTGTACTATATTTTGCCTACGAAGCTCAGTCTGATTCTCGCTCCGTTTACCTAGTGCAAACGGTGTTGATGATCTAAAACTACGGCTACAGGCATAAATTTCAAATATTAAATAATATTTTATATACTACAACGCATAATCTGCTATATCTTTTGTTTCTTTTATGGCAAATAGTAAAATATAACTACCTACATAAAAAAAATACATAGAGTAATTTAAGTTTTACATTTATTCCTGTGTATTATGATATACAAAAATACAACAATACACAGCTTAAAAATACAAAAATATTCTGATCATATTCTACTTAGTTTACACCCTTCCACCCAGCTCTGTTCTTGAGGTCTCGCTACGCTTGTGAAAGCTTAGTTGATGACCACAAAACATAAGCAAAAAACAAGAATAAAGTTAATAATTCCATTTGTTTTAAATAGCTATAGTTTTATGATATCCTATATATCTATGTTAATTGTTTTGTAAATAAACAAATAGATATCTAAAATAATTCAAAATAATAAATCCCACCAGTTTTAAAAATATTGTTTTATCTTTACTTATATAATTAAATATAATTTCAGTTGCTCCACCACCTCATTCACTATGATGACACGGAAGGCCACAATTAAAGACCTAACCATGAAGCTGAGGCAGGCTCTTTTTGACCTTAAAGCGTGTCAAGAGGAAACGTCACAACTGTTACAGGAACGGGACGAAAATGAAGAAGAATTTCAGAAATTAAATGATAGGAATATTCAGTTAAAAAATGAATGTACTGGTCTCCATATAAAAAGTACAGAATTATTAGAGGAAAACATTCGTTTGAAAGAATGTTTAAATCAAGCTAAGGAGTGCGGTACAGTTCATGAGAGGGCCCTAAGTCGCATAAATGAGTTAGAACGAAGCTTATATGATGCACAAAAATCTGCATTAGAAATACAAGAACAAAAAGAGGCTGAATTATGTAACAATACTCTTCATTTGTACAGCGAACTCATGGAATGTGGCTCGGGACCGGTCATAGAAATACCTGCGAATACTCCACAGTCTCAGTATTTTATTTTAAACAGTCATAATAAGATTAAAAAATATGTTAAAATTAATAGAATAATTAAACGTACCAGGAAACTCTTATCTAAACAAAAAAAATGTAAATCCTTGGCTCAATTAAGTAAAGAAAAACTATGTTTATCTAAACAATTAAAATCATGTGAAGATGACCTGTATATGGCTAGCCGTATATACGATACTGAAATTCATGAATTGTAGTCTCAGAACTTGGAATTGCAACAAGCGCTCAATAGTTTATCAAAAAAATATAAATTGTCACAAAATGAAATAAGTAAAAATATCTTAGAGGTCCAAAACCTTATAGAGGTAGCTAACTGTAATAATGATCAGTATGATGCTCTTGTTCAACCAGACCACCAGCGCCAGAGCAGTCCTCAATGGGCAATCACAATGTCACCTGTAATTTCCTCTGGTCCTGAGTCTAGAGAATATGATACTGCTCAGTGTACCCTACTTACCCAAATAGGTACTGTAGATAACTGTTTTAATAAAAAAATGACATGCAAAAAATTATTCATTTATTCCGATAAGCTCGGCCAAGGTCTAAGTAGTATTATTTGTAATCAACTTCACTATGATTGTTCAGTTTACAACACATGTACACCCGGGGCTTCTTATTTAGATATAATTAACAGTATTGATTGTAATGGTCTCGATGAAAATTGTTCAATATTAATTTTATGTGGCGACAGTTCTGGTGTAACGAAAAAAGACATAAAACAGAGCATTCAAAAATTAATGTACTTAAATAATAAAACTCACTGTAAATTTATGACATGTGCCTTTCCGTATTCGGAATCGTTAGATAAGAATAAAAATAAGGACATACATAATTTAAATGTACATATGTACAATATGACATATCATCATGGCGATTTTATATTTTATTTAGATTTAAATAAGTTTATTAGTACATTTAAGTTGACTAACGATACTATGTATCTTCCTTTTAGTTTTAAAAAACAAATTGCTACAGTGGTAGCTTTTAATTTACAGAGTTCTGTTGTAAGTAATACAACAGTAAATAATAAATCAGACATAGGTATATCAAATACTCCTATACCTATATTAAATAATTCTCAGTCTGCTTTAAACTGAGGGACAAGACAACAGTCAAGGCCAAGGAATTAAATATTATTCATCAAAATATTCAGGGCCTGACTAGCAAATTATTAGAATTAGAATTATATATAAATAATGAAGACTTACATGTAGTATGCCTAACAGAACATTTTTTGGAATCGTATCAGCTACAATTTTATGTAAACAATTATTTATTGAGCAGTTCATATACTAGAAAGACTAAAGAGAAAGGCGGTAGTTTAATTTTGACAAGAAGTGACGTAAAATGTAAAGAACGTAAGGACATAGTTAGTCTTTCGGTAGATTGTAATGTTGAGCTCGCTTGCATTGAACTAGGGAATTATATTATAGTGTGTGTATATAGACCCCCACGATCAGACTTTAGTACTTTAGAATCAGTTGTAGAAGATGTTTTAAGGAAGCTATGTTGCAGTCGAAAAAATATCATAGTATGTGGGGACTTTAATGAAAATTTATTGGAAACTACAACTGAAAGTGTTAGACTTTTGAATTTATTTAAATCATTTGATATGGTTAATTTATTTCTAGAACCAACTAGAATTCAAGGAAACTCTGCAACATGTATTGATAATGTTTTCTGCAATTGCAAAGCTGTTGACAAGTATATAATTAAAAATCTTAAATCAGATCATTTTGGTCAGTTTGTAAAATTCATAAATCATGTAGAAGTAGACTTACCTAAAATAACATATAGATCTATTACAAAAGATAAAGTTAAACTATTCAAGAAAAAAATTGCTAAGGAAATACCCCTACTTACGGAAAATAAGGATGATCCGAATATTCTATATAATAAACTGTTTACTGTTATTGAATCTGAATTTAATAATGCTTTTCTAATAAAAACATGTGCCAAACGGAATCTCAAAAAATTTAGTGATTGGGCTACTCCAGGTATTTACATCAGTAGAAATAGATTATATGAATTACTGGCTATGAAAGCTTATAATCAAAATTCTGAGTTTATTACTTTTGTTAAAAATTATTCAAAGGTCTTTAAAAAAGTTTGCTCGTGTGCTAAGGCATTATATATTAAGAAATCTATTTTAAACTCTCAAGATAAAGTAAAGGAAACATGGAAAATTATTCATAAAGAAACCGGTAAAGCTAAAACCAGAGATAATAAAATAGAATTAAAAACGAATAATAAGGTCCTTACTACTAATGGAGATGTTGTTCAATATTTTGAGGATTTTTTCACTAATATTCCAGTCAACACTACTGCCTCTTTACGTTCTTCATGTAAAGAATCTAAAAAAATATTAAAAAAATGTATACCGGTTTGTAACAAACATTTCATTTTTCACCATGTTACACCTGAGAAAATTATTGACATTTTTAAAAGTTTAAATAATAAAAAGACTGGTGACCTGTGGGATATCTCAGTGTCTGTAATAAGTAACATTATAGATATAATTGCACCTTACTTAGCTTCTATTTTTAACAAATGTATAGATACGGGGACTTTTCCTGACTTGATGAAGTTAAGTAAAGTTATACCTTTATATAAATCGGGTGATAGAAACGATCCTGCTAATTATCGTCCTATCTCTATTTTGCCAGCACTAAGTAAAATATTTGCAAAATTGATTTTTAATCAGTTACTATCCTTTTTTAATAAAAATGGTCTTTTCCATAGCGAGCAGTATGGATTTACTAAAGGCCGGTCAACCACAGACGCCGGGGTAGCTCTTTTAAAAACATATCTATGACGCTTGGGAGGGAAAACAGAATGCAATAGGTGTATTTTGTGATCTCTCCAAAGCGTTTGATTGCGTTGACCACAATACCCTTCTATCTAAGCTAGAACATTATGGAATTAAAGGGAAAGCTCTGGACTTAATTAGGTCATATTTAAATAGCCGAGTTCAAAAAGTTAGTTTAGATAGAGTTCAATCTTCCGGATCATCTGTTAAGATGGGTGTACCCCAAGGCTCTATTCTAGGACCTTTGTTATTCCTCATATATATAAATGATCTACCATACCATGTTAATACATGTAAGGCTGTACTATTCGCTGATGACACATCACTTATCTTTCGTTTAGATAGGAAAACCGACTGTTTTGACGAGGTCAATAGTACATTAGCTCAAGTATTGGACTGGTTTACAGCGAATAACCTGTTGCTTAACGCGAAAAAAACTAAATGTATCAAATTTTGCCTACCGAATGTCCCAGATCTGCCAACGCGTATAATAGTTGATAATGAAACATTAGATTTAGTAGATAAAACAACATTTCTCGGAATAACAGTTGATTCCGGTCTTCAATGGGGTGCCCACATTACAACTTTGGCGGGTAAACTTAGTTCAGCGGCTTACGCAATTAGGAAAATCAGACAGCTGACTGATGTTGACACTGCGCGTTTGGTATACTTTAGCTACTTTCACAGTGTTATGTCCTATGGAATATTGCTGTGGGGTAACGCTGCAGACGTCAACACTATATTTGTTCTGCAAAAACGCGCTATTAGAGCAATATATAAACTAGGTGCTCGAGACTCTCTTAGAGAATTATTTAAGGACATTAATATTTTGACATTTCCCTCCCAGTACATCTTTGCGAATATCATGTATGTGCGTCAAAACCTTCATTTATATAAAAAGAATTGTGATATTCATAGTAGGAACACAAGAAATATAAATAAATTAGCAACCCCAGCATTGCGGCTGCAGAAAACAAAGGGGGTGGGTCTTGGAATACGCTTCTATAATAGAATTCCCAATGAATTGTTAGAACTATCGTTTAATAAATTTAAGACTGCTGTTAAAAATCAGCTTATAAAAAAGGCATATTACTGTATAAATGATTATTTAATAGATAAAAATGCTTGGAATTGGTCAAATATTTGTTAAATGTATGTGTAGACTTATAACTGTTATGTATTATGCCCTTCTGGCACGTAGGGACCAATACTGAACTGAGTTTCTTTCGGCGTATTCTTCTCAGCAGTGGTCTTTCCGAAACGCTAGTAGTTTTCGATTTTGCAAAAAAATAAAATAAAATATAACAAGAAAGATAAATGACGTTCAAAAAGCGATACATGAGATCCAAAATTTGAATAAAAACTATTCATTTCATTTCATTTCATTTCATTTCATTTCATTTCATTTCATTTCAGACACCGTCATGTCTTTATTTCAACGATTAAAAACTGGCCAATTTTTCAATGCTTGTCTGAGTAACAGCTTTGTGTTTTCACACGCGTCCTGTCAATTTATGCCCTTAAAATCCGTCAAATTGGTAGCTCTGTGTGTGCGCGACCGACTATGATTTGGACACAACACTTTAATCTACGTTTTTAAGCTAATAAAGTCTATCTAGGCTTTATATAATCTAAGGTGTTTTTATATGGTGGAGATTTTTGACGTGTAGAATTAAACCGCTGTGGCTGAATTGAGTCGTTGTCGTATAAAGACAAAGACCCAGGTTCAAATCCCGTCCGCGTGGAATTTTCTCCCTTGTGTTATTTATTAATTTAATAAGAATATTTCAGAATAGCATTGTGAATACATAAAAGACCTACAGAAATAACTGTATTTTTATGTGCGCATAGGTTTGTAGCATATAACTTACCACCTGAATATTTATAGGTCGGGTTCATAGAGATATACGGCGCCCGCGCACCTGGGCCCTTACTTACTGGCTCGTTTGTTGCTTGCTCGTGAACCACTCGCAGTTAGTTTAACACAGCTTCCAATTATTGTATTTTCAACCGAATTAAAAAGGATGCTATCAATTCGACCCGCCGACGAGTCGTATGTAATATTGTCAGGATAAAACAGTTTTTGTACATTTTAGTTAGAACTCAAAACACGTGTGCCAAATCCCATAAATGTATGTATATATATTTATATGTTTGAACGCGCATATCTCCGAAACTATAAGTCGGATTACAGTAATTCTTTTCAGTTAAACTACTACTACCAACTTAGAGAACAGAGCAAATTTCATCGAAATTGGTTCAGTACTTATTGAGATAGAGAGATTAGTGTGCTCCAGTTATTAGGAAAACTTAAAGTCGATATTTTTTAAATTATTAATTGTGGATTTAAATATTACTGATTCTTTTGCGTTTCAAAGTAAATGTGTATTAATGAATACGAAAAGTAGAATAACTTGTAGATGTACTAAAATTAAATTTCAGGTTGCATTAGAAGAACAGAAAAGAGGCGTGCTTAGAATCAACGAAGACAATAGGTATTTTGTTGATGGTCGTTTCTTGCGCCTCTCTTCGATTTGCCCATATTTTCTTCACACAGTTCCTTTGATTTGGTTTATATGTAAGTATGATACGTAAAATTAGATTATGAATTGCAATTCCTCACTATTGATAATAATAATATAATAATAATAAATAATTTATTCGTTAATCATTGTACAATATAATTTACATAGTTTCTTAATCTATGGCATATTAGGTATTTAAATACAGTGCGTTAAACAAAAAAACATTTAAAAAAAAACATTTAAATTATTGTTAGCAACTATGGTTCGTGCTTAGCCTTGCTCTATGCATTCTATCGCTACAAGAAGCGAGATGAATTTTATCGTTTGTAAGCCTTTTCTATTTTGTAGGGTAGGACAAAGGTTTAAAATAATAAGGACAAAAGAAAATAGATAAAACAACGTAAGGCACTAAAAATAACTAAATTTCGGTTTATATGTAAATTTGTATACAATCATACATATTGATCACGATTTTATTCGTAACGGGATAGACAAAGCCTAAAACCATAAGATTTACCTATTGGTTTCATTGCAACTACAACACATAGGTACGTCACAAGTTCTTATAACGCAACCTGCGTTATCAATATAATGTGACGTTATCAATTTCTATTATTTATAGAATTCTCCCTCTCCTTTTATTTATTTAAACCACGCGTATCAAAAAGTCAGATCCTAAGCCCTGTCGACACAGGTCGTCGGGTTAACATCTGCCCAGTTAAACCTCGACACTAATATTATGTATCTATTCAATCAGAACGACCATGCATGTTTCAAATCAATCATCAATTTGAATACATTACTATCAGATTGTATCTAGTAACTTAATAAAAATACAACATCTGATTGAGGATTATAGGCTATGAATGGAGAGTTTTGTTGTTTGGCACAGGCAGGTGGGAAGTGCATGTAATGTACTTTTTGAGATGTACTTTCTGAGACCCTAATAGGGTCAAAAACCTTTGGGTACGCAACCGTTAATAATGTTCAGTCGCCCAGTTAGTTAGAATGAGAAAATATTCTTAAGTAAATAAAATTCTTGCCTCAGCACAGAACGCCAAACACAAAACGGTTGCTTTTAAATTAATAGTCTGCTTTACTTCATGTTTACTTAACTATCCTTCTTAAATGTCACTAAAGCTAAACGTCTGCAATTGTTTTTTAATTCTTTGAAGTATATCATTCTGTACAACGTTTGCACAAAATGTTCAGTAAATTTAGGTTTTTTGTTTACATTTACCTATTTTCATACAAATCAGTATTCAAAACAACCTTACGTTCCAGCCTCCGAAGAAGAAACATCTAACATCCATAAGTGGAACATTTATTTGATAAAAAAAGCACGATTTAAATTTTTTTGTCACAAAGATCACCGCCAAAAGGTGGCAATTAGTGACAGGTGCTCCCATTTTATAAATCGCATAAAATCTTTTATTCCACTTGAAAAATTGTAAGAAAAAATGTATTGTTCTGCGCCGAGTTTATCCCAACACCCTTTGTCATTGTCATATCGCTGCTACCCTATAATAGGAAACCATACCTGGTGACATGTGGGCTGGACTTTTAATATGGAGTCACCGTGACTTTCAAAACGTGATAGTAAGAGAGATTTCATACAAAAATGCTTCTGAGAGTATGCATCCTGAAAGCGCTTAATACAATCTTAATAAATTATTATTTAAATACGGGTCACTCACGAGTAATTTTGCTGGAATTGCCGATTATAGTTTCGGATTCATAAGGAGTCCATTCTCAAGGTGAGTTTGGGATACGCTACGCCAAAGTATCTAAAAATTTACGTTAAAATCAAGAAGTAGGTTCCTGATAGCAATAATAAATTTTTACACAATTGATAAATAAAGAGGTAAAGTAGTTGTAGCTTATAACGATCAACTTCTTATTGTACTTACTACAGATTTTTGGATGAATATGAAATATCCTCCTGTATAAGTTGCAGACAATTTTACCCCTTTCTGTTTTAGTTAAAGTATTATAAGAATAATAGATACTAGGCATTACTACGGACTTTTTAAAAATAATTTCATACATAATAAACGTACGAGGAAACATTTATCGCCAGCATTATCAAACGTTACTAAAATATGACATTAATTACAGGTATTATACTTTCAGTGTCTGTTTTGACATTTCCTTCTTAGACTACAATCTCTTAACATAGTTTTTGCGTTACCCACGCCCCTTTTTTTGTGAACCCTATGTTTTCACCCAGGCGACTCATTGTCTACTTTTGCCGATATTTTTTGAGGAATAATTTAATAAACTTTTTAAAAACTAATTTATCGCGGCGTTGAAAATTAAACAACTGTTAGCCTTTTGTAACTTTTGATATTGAACTATTTGTTAGATATATTAGTTACAAAATAAATAAATATATGCAGACAAATCACACAGATTGAGCTAGCCCCAAAGTAAGTTTGAGACTTGTATTATGGGATACTAGCTCAACTTTATTATATTTTATAATAAATACTTATACAATAGATAAACATCCAAGACCCAGGTCAATCTGAAAAAGATCACTTTCCATCTTGACCTGATCGGGGATCGAAGTTGTAAGTACTATCTGTATCTTAGCAAGTGAATTAGGGGAAGGCTGGTGTAGGAAGATGCCAAAAGAACTGTGTAAGGTAAGTTTCTTCGGACACAGCTCGTGTGACTGCAGTGATGTCCAGTTAATGAGCTACCTTTAAGATTCCAAAACCTTTATAAAAACAATAACAAATGACGTCCCAATTTTCGGACGAAAGATAACAAGCACTTACATAATTTCATCGCCGATATAACAAAACGTTATAATCGAATTTTAATAACAAATCAATAACAATATATCACAGTAACAATCGTAGCGGCCCACGTATTACTCGAGATATTGCCAAAGACTTATACAATGGAAAGATAGACTTGTCACATTGCCATTAAAGAGTAATATCGTAGTAAAAATATATTTCTAGACACAAATGAAAAAAAGTGTATCAGTTGTATAACTGTACCTTGGTACTAATAAGCGAACCCTGGGCTCCAGGAAATTACTCAGGTGAGATAGATAGAGTTTTATGTACGAATAAATACTTATATTTACGTACGTAGAGGCAAATTAATCATGACAAATGTGCCAATTCAATACTAAAGTGTTGAAACTAAAAATACATTCTTTCTCATTAAAAAATATTGTTGTTTGCCGTGACTTAGTTTTCAATTTATTACACAGTCTATCCGAGCCCCTGGGCTGAGCTCCGGCCTTCAGACTCCGGGTCCCGAGGCATCTCAGGTGATGATGACACAGGGAATACGGTGACCCTTAACTCGTATAAAATATGTGAAAGAAAACGGACACATCATGTAATCAGATTTTTGCAAGCTATCTAAGGGTCTCTATCTAGCTAAATCTGATTTTTGTTTAATGAAGGCCTAGGTAACTTCAAACTATTTTATGAACTATGCTGCTTCCAGTTTAAACTGAGAAAGAAGCTTTACTTAGTACTTTTGCCAAGAGGCAAAGAAAAGCTTCACTTCGAATGGGAGCAGCACTGGTCTTCCAATTATTATATGTATTTCCTTAAAACGGGCCAAATTTAACCAGTCTAGTTTTAATAAATCTCTTAAATACACGATACAAATAAAATAGCCTCTTGAAAGTTAAAGAGTAAAGTTGTTGAATGTCTTGAATGTGAATAGAAATCATAATTTGGTCGGATTTGTTTAGGAACACCATTTCAATATCGTTGATCGGACTCAAATTTAAATTATATGAGAAATCGTAAATAACGTCAAATTATAAATACTCCCTCTATCTCGTTTAATTTTGTTTATGTATTCTTGATATAGAGACATTATTAAGGTAAAGTATTCACTAGAGTGTCTCTAATAATATAACTACCTATCCCGAAACAGCTATGCGACGAAAACGATTTGAAATTTAATATCCTATGGTTATGTTCTTAAACTAAGTTACATAATTTAATACGAAGTTTTATATAACGTTACGTTTAGACTGCAGCCCTAATCAAAATAACAAACACAATCACATATGCGTAGAAGGTTGCATCGAAACCTAAATATAGGTACTGTAGAAAATTTGGTCATTATAAAAAAAAATATATATATTTTTTAGTAATAACCAAATGTATGCAACACGTTGTCAGATTAACAGAACACATCAGCAAGAAAATTTCACGATTAAAAGTGTTCTAAAAGATTGGCTGTCAAAGAACTTTTATACATTACTGAATATTATAATAATACTCAGGTAGAAGAAGACCACGATAGGATATCTCCAGAAATGCTATGTATGAACATTATTCATAATTTCCAAACATGTGACCAAGTTCACCTTTCATTTAATATTTAGACATTTCCAAACAAAATAACAACTCAATTGTAATCACAATAAGAACTTGACAGTCCCACAACAGAATGTATTCCTGGGACACTGTATCGTTTACAATTTACCATAAAATGCCGTGTGGAACCGGGGCACATGCTTTGTATGCCCACGTTAATGTTCTCGATTCTGTTTTGTTGATTTCTATCAAATATTATAAATGAGACGGCTACCAATAAGAATGACCAAATATTATATTTGACGGCACGGATGAGAGAAAGTACTATCCAAAACGATGGAAGAAAAATATTTTACATTATCATCATAATCAGGTCTTTTTTTGTCTCTCACTGCCGGAACATGACCCTCTCTGTACTACTAGAGCCGTATATGTACTAGCTAGAGCGGTCAGACGATTTGTCCTACACTCTCCACGCTGGCCAGGTGGGTTGGAGAGGTCTCTTTGATGTTTATAAGCTTTGTAGCTTGCGTTTCCTAGATCGACTCAATCGATATCCACAGTAATGGTCAAGTGAGTTTTTTGATAATTTGTTGGTTACATTACACCTCAACAACATATTCAACCAATCATCCAAAAGAAAACAATAAGAGTCATCCAAACAAATAAAAAGTGTAAACATATTCGTAGTCTTTTACTTGATGCTGCTGACAAAAACTACAACATTGTCAAGGCTATACAAAAATAGAGTTATCAAATTGAATTCACGATAATCATAAAGGATAAATGAATCCTGATTAGAGGTTATTACTTTGTACCTTCAGTTGCCGCTTTTCAATATTAACTTCAATACATCAATCAATCATTTTTATTCACATTAAAAGTTTTAGGAAGGTTAATTTAATTTATTACTGTCTTTACAGAATGCGAGGTGGGCAAAAACGGTACAAGGATAATACGTTGTAAATTGAATGAATGACGATTCAGAATTATTGGACGTACCTTTAACTTCGTCATAGCTGTTACATTTAAATAATAATATCTATAAAATTAGATCTTTCTTATCTTATTTTTATTTTTTTATTTTTTATATCTTGACACGACTGCCGATAAAGGAATCTGTGGTATTAGCTATTACATTTAAATAATAGTTTCTTTGTTTGTTTGTTACGCTTTCACGCCCTATCTACTGAACAAATCATCAATAAATTTTGCATACATATAGGTTAGGGTACTGAAAAGGACATAGGCTGTATATCACGCGGGTGAAGCTGCGGGTAACAGCTAGAATTAAATATTTGTTAAACGGATAAATTTATACAATCACACATACAAATTCTAGTAATCGTTACTTATTCTCATCTCAAACAAATAGGCTTTGTAAACAATAATATTTGGTTACATTATTGTACAGACAGGTTATTCGATTCAAATAAGATTTCTCGAAGTATTCGGTTCAGTACTTTCGTCCTATCCGTGGCCCTTACGCAATATGAATCCAGAAAAATGGAATATTCTTTATATTTTATACACGGCCGGGCTCAACAGGTAAGCATGAATAAATTCTTGGCCGACGACAAAGCTCTCACAGTTGGACTACCTTTTTCATAAAGTGTCGGCGATGTTAAGCATTTTTTATTTGGCCATTTGCTACCAACTGCGTTATATGAAAAATGGATCGTAACCGTACCCTTTTCTCGTGTTTTTTTCTCCGAATAAATCATGTCATTAAATTTTAATAGTCACTGTGCGAGCTGGGTTAGTTAAGGCCTTTGTTGCGGCCATTTTGAGTATCCTTTGATTTGATTGTTACTATTTAGGGCTATTGTATGCGGTGGATGGTTGGCTCGAGTAAATGCCGTCTTAATTTCATTAATCGACTCCTTTGTACGAATTAAGATTTAATTGAGTCGATTCGAAGGCCTCTCGTGTAACAATGTGAGGAATTTGAATTATTTCGACGGGTTAATGACGGACATATGTTTTGGACACGTGCTGACATGCTCTTTTTATTGGAATTTCAAGACCTTTTATCATGTTACAATACACAATAGTATAACGAATTATAGTGATCATCGCATTCTTATAATTCTTAACTCTTGTTCTGTGATCTATGGTAATTTTTTCCGACGCCATATCAAAATAATATCATCTGCGCTGGTTTGAATACGTTTATCTTGAATAATTGCATTTGTGGGATGGGGGAATCTGGAAACTTGCCTTAATAAATGGACTTTAAAAAACCTTCAGAAAAACATGGCGTTTAAAAAGACCGTCTCTACTTTCACTTGAGAATATTTACAACCGTCATTCCCTTGAAGAAGTGACTGCTGGAAACTAACATTTCCATAGGTGTTAACCTGGTCCGGCTATTTTTAGAAAAATGTCGGAAAGTATGGACCCACCTATGGACCCACAGGAAAAGTTGTTGATTTTAATGGGCCGAGTCCATTTAAGAAAATGTTAGTGGTAAAATTATGCCGTGTATGTATTCAAAATGCCTTCTTATTATCAAGTTCTAGGACAATAAAAAAAAGAAATATTCCATTAAATGACAAAAGAAAGTTTTTTTTTAATCCACAATGATTTTAAAGACATGTAACTTTAATATCCTAATACTAACTTTCAGTATCTTCATAAAGTTAATAACATAAGCGAACAATAGCACAAAAAGAAGACATAAGATCGTGTTCAAAAAAAAACATGGTTATCAAAATCGAACAGCGATCGGTTTTGGTATCGATTTTTTCGTTGATACCAAAAAGAGCGCGGGGCGGTATCGCTGCGAGCGAGGCATGGGAGGGGAGGTATGGGCGAAGGGCAGAGGTCACGCAAGCTTGCGGTGTCGTAGTGGTGGCCTGAGTTGGGTACTGGTTTCAGGTATTTTTGGTATCATGGGTGCAGTTTTCGATTGATACCAAAAAGAGCGCGGGGCGGTATCGTTGCGAGCGATTCATGGGAGGGGAGGTATGGGCGAAGGGCAGAGGTCACGCAAGCTTGCGGTGTCGTAGTGGTGGCCTGAGTTGGGTATTGGTTTCAGGTATTTTTGGTATCATGGGTGCAGTTTTCGATTGATACCAAAAAGAGCGCGGGGCGGTATCGTTGCGAGCGATTCATGGGAGGGGAGGTATGGGCGAAGGGCAGAGGTCACGCAAGCTTGCGGTGTCGTAGTGGTGGCCTGAGTAGGATACTGGTTTCAGGTAGTTTTGGTATCATGGGTGCAGTTTTCGATTGATACCAAAAAGAACGTGGAGCGGTATCGCATACATCGTGTACAATATTCCTGATACGTCATAAGGTATGGACGAAGCGCAAAGGTCACGCTGTGCAAGCTTGTGGTCTATAGTGCTGGTCAGTGTCAGTTTTATGCAGTTTTGTTATGTTAGGTGCAGTTTTTACTAATGGCATTACGTATAGAGGAAGGACGATGATATAGTGCTGGCCAATGACCTAGCAATTTTGGCGTAATGGGTGTAATATTTCATCCTAGTAGGTCATATCATGAGATATGGAAAGGGGCCTGATATTGTAAGTTTTTTCATGGGTGCAGTTTTTCCACACACGGGTAATTTTGAAGAAGCTGACAATTTATTTAATGTCAGAATAAGGATGCCTACTTAATAGATTATAATCCCGCAAGACAAATAACATGCAAGAAGTCCAAATATGTTGTATTATTCAATTTTTTTTCCTGCGTATGTGTATCATATTAGGGATTCTTATTGCACAATTAAAATATTACTCAGTCCGGTACGGAGGCCGTGTTGCTCGAAGCCAGAATCATATAGGTATATTATATTTAGGTCATTACATAAATTGCATCAAATATTGTAAATCAATGAAATGGTAAAGCAAACACCACACCGTAAACTCATTTAATTATTTTCATCATATTCTTAACTAGTAGCAGTCATTAATTCAATACATTCACAATTTATACTATAAAGGTACAATGAGACACAACGAAGTTTAAGGTAACTGGTTTGAACTTCAATTGGTTTTGATTCCAATACCAACATATTCCGGCAGAATACATCACTAGGGACCACACCTTGCTCTACCTATCCTCTCATGGCGAATACCAAATTTAATTCAGCTGGTCGTGATAAAATATTGCTTAATTCGTGACATTCGTAGCATATAAAACAGTTCTGAATATACAGATATACCTATAAATATGTATTTGATGCATATATACTTAAAAAAAAGATATCTTTACATGTGGGTACATAAAACTAAGAGGATTAATCTTTAAATAATATATCTTTAATTCAGACTACAAATTTTGTCCATATTAACACAATTCAAACTTGTAAATTAATCGTACCCAATCGAACATTTTTTTATAAACCATAAGGTGTATTGAAAATAACATGCTTTTATACCGACTAGGGCCGTGTGGTTCCCGGCAGAGTAGAATAGGACCACTCCAAGTCATCTCGTGGATGTCGTAAAAAGCGACTAAGGAAACACAAGCTAAACAAAGCTTATTAACATCAAAGAGACCTCTCCAACCCGTCTGGCCAGCGTGGAGAGTGTAGGCTAAATCCTCAGACTACTCAGGTTAGTATATGGCTCTGGTAGTGCAGAGAGGGTCGTGCTCCTGCAGTGGAGACTAGAAAGACCTGATGATGATGATGATACCGACTATGTGAGCCGCTAATCTATTAAAATTGTAAGCAAAAATCTTTTGCAGACACATTTAAAACTTATTCATTTATTAAATGTTCGAATGTCATAGATATTTAGGTATATAAAATTTTAGGAATACAAATGATTTAAGTTAGTTTAATAGAAAATAGTATTTCATGAAATGGTAATTCAAAAAGATCCCAATAAAGTCAAAAGAACCATCGATAACTACTTAAAAAGTTTCCACAAATTAACTCGTAAAAGGACGGAACTATCAGTTAAATCTGTCGATAAAAAATCGATACAGACGACGCGACGACTAGGCTATAGAGGTTTATAAGGACCTACATGATCGAGGCGTTTATTCACGGTGTTAAATTTCAAAACATCATTGAATGGGTTTCGAGGGGAGCTTAGGGCTGCCCAATGTAATAATTTTTTAAAAAATATATTACACTTATGATTATTTAAAATAACGGACACCAAAAATATCTTGTTGGTAAATAAAAAATACCTAACCCACTAGTTTTTAGGAATTCCCTAAACTGAATCCAAAACGATTTCAATGTGAACAATATATTCAAATTTATTATTACTACGGAACTTACCGCGATTGTTTTTTAATTTCTTCTAATATTTCGACAACTTTGCAGCTGCCATCTTCACAGATCTAATTCAAAGACCTTTAAAAATAATCGCTGTAAGTCCCGTAGTGATTATAATAGAGATTGTAAACGAGAAAGCTTAAAATCGAATATTTTTAATATTAAAAACATTAGTGACAACCGATTACTCAATAAAATAAAATCGTGTGGTTCCCGGCAGAGTAGAATAGGACCACTCCAAGTCATTCCGTGGATGTCGTAAAAGGCGACTAAGGAAACACAAGCTAAACAAAGCTTATTAACATCAAAGAGACCTCTCCAACCCGTCTGGCCAGCGTGGAGAGTGTAGGCCAAATCCTCTGACTACTCAGGCTAGTTAGTATGGCTCTGGTAGTACAGAGAGGGTCGTGCTCCTGCAGTGGAGACTAGAAAGACCTGATGATGATGATGATGATGATGACTCAATAAAATATCGGGTTTTGTTACGTCATTTGTAGAATTTTTTTATAATCGTAGTGTAGTGTTACCCTATTAATGAAAAATTTTATATTATTTATGTATACACACGTATAGAGAGATTTGTCAGAAAATAAAATTTTGCAACATAACACAGGTAATACAAGATACGGGATCTACCCAAAACACAACACTGCACTTAACCGTTAGGTCAGTACATAAGAAAGCCCTTTTTACACTTTTTATAAAAAAGCAAGTTGCAATACAAAACCGTTTAAACGGTCAGTAGTGAGTTAATCTTTACGGTAAATCTTCCTTTTTTTAAATCCTTTGTTTCTTAACTATTGTACTGAACATATTGCTAATTTTGTATTTTGTGAATGAATGGGTTGGGTTGTTTAATCCGCTATGTTTGTTAGGTTTATTACTATATCAACTGTTTTGTTAAGCGGGATTTTCTGAATTATTTTTTGGTATTTAATTACCCGTCCTGAGATTTGTAATTATAAAAAGTGGCTTTCGACTAAAACTGCTACAAAAAGATAAAAAATCGCAGTGCGAGAGTACTGCTAGTTCGAAGTGTTAACATTTATACCGCTCGATATTTTTAAAATAAGGAGTCACAAAATTATTATTTTTGCATATCAGCGATGGTGTTTAATCTCCTAGTTTATAGTCCTAAAGAATTGAAATATTTTTTTATTAATTAAGATATATAATGTGCCATGTGGTTCCCAGCAGAGTAGAATAGGACCACTCAAAGTCATCCCGTAGATGTCGTAAAAGGCGACTAAGGAAACAAAGCTTATTAACATCAAAGAGACCTCTCCAACCCGTCTGGCCAGCGTGGAGAGTGTAGGCCAAATCCTGTGACTACTCAGGCTAGTTTATGGCTCTGGTAGTACAGAGAGGGTCGTGCTCCTGCAGTGGAGACTAGAAAGACCTGATTATTATTAATGTGCCAGCCCTGCCTGACTAAACCGAACAAAACACGAAGGCTTCGATGCAATCTCGGTCGGCGATGAGCCGATGCAGATGGAAGGCTGTATGCAAATAGCAGGAAACAAAGCAGATTATCTTCTATTTTACATACTTTGATTGGTGGAAATGTGGTGCAGTATTGTTTTCACCTGCTTGATTGTTGATTGAACATTAATTAAAAAGTATTTAATAATATTTTCTAAACTCAAACATATGGATTTCCAAAAATAAATCCCAATGGTGAGTGAAAATTTGATTTTTAACGGACGTTTAGCGTTAAAAGGTCAATAACCAGTTTGGTCTTGGTCGTACATACATACATACATATAGACTATTACATCTCTTTCCCTTGCGGGGTAGGCAGAACTCAGGTCTGTAAAACCTTGAGGCCACGTTTAGCATGTTGGTGGGCTTGTAGGTGAGATCAGAATCAAAATAGTGATAGGTTGCTAGCCGCATTGCCTATGGTGGACATGATTCCTGATGCCCATTCCCTCGATCGGCTTTTATGATTTGCGCAGGAAGAGAAGCAGCTAGGTAATATTCTACGTTATTTCTTATCTCCCAGACCAGCATGGAAGTCTACAAAAAACTATCTATTTCACTAAGTTAGGGGATGGGGCATGTTATGAAAAATCTACACGTAGAATAAAGACATAGTACAAGAATTTGATGTAAAAGGAACGAAATCTGAACCCGAAGGAATCTTAAAAGTGCTTGATGAACTGTGAGAAGAAAAGAATGTGTAAAATAAATTGTAACACTCACATAGCGATCACACTAACTTTACCAAAAAAAAAGACTATAATTGAAAGAAGTGCTCAGATGGTTGGCAGCGTGCCATGCGAATGTATTTTTTTAAAATATACTTAGTTATATTATTACATAAAAAAATGTGAATATATTAATGTTTATACGCAGCTGGTACTGACGAAGTTTACAACTAGAGCAATGTATGGCTCACAAACAGTTCACAAATAGCTGCGACGCTCGCGGCCAAACGGAACGAGGTGTCGACGCGACGACGAATGATCTGTTGCTCGTCCAGCAGAAATACGTAACTAAGTATTCACTTTATTACAAAAAAAAAAACAATATAATTAAAGAAGTGCTCAGACGGTTGGCAGCATGCCATGCTAATGTTTTTTTTTATACTTAATCGTAACTATTTCACACTTTTACACGTATATAAAAGTAGATTTTTTTTATGTTTATACCCAGCTGGTTTTAGCAAAGTATACAACTAGAGCAATGTATGGCTCACAAACAGTTCACAAATAGCTGCGACGCTCGCGGCCAAACGGAACGAGGCGTTGACGCGACGACGAATGATCTGTCGCTCGTCCAGCAAAAATACGTAACTAAGTATTCACTTTATTACAAAAAAGAATATAATTGAAAGAAGTGCTCCGACGGTTGGCAGCGTGCCATGCTAATGTTTTTTTTTAATATACTTAGTCGTAACTATTTCACTTTTACACGTATATAAAAGTAGATTTCTTTATGTTTATACCCAGCTGGTTCTAGCGAAGTTTACAACTAGAGCAATGTATGGCTCACAAACAGTTCACAAATAGCTGCGACGCTCGCGGCCAAACGGAACGAAGTGTCGACGCTACGACGAATGATCTGTCGCTCGTCCAGCAAAAATACGTAACTAAGTATTCACTTTATTACAAATAAAAATACTATAATTAAAAGAAGTGCTCAGACGGTTGACAGCGTACCATGCCAATATCTTTTTTTTTAAATATACCTAGCTATATTATTACGTATAAAAAGATAAAATAATATCTCAATTTTTACAAGTTTGGGCCATCTAGCTAACTATGACGCCTACTTTGTAGCAAGCCTTTATTTGGTCCGATATTTTTGTATTGGGTTGATAGTCTATATGATAGTATTATATAATTTTATTTATAAGGTAAGTAATCTACCTTTTAAATAAAATATACATATAATACTCTCATATATATATATATTTACGAAACCTTATACAAATGTTTCTAATTGATTCCAATAGAGAATCTTTTTTTCCGAGTACGCCGTTTCCTCATGGTCATGCTAGTTTCTCATATTGATGACCACGACGTTCATAAAAACGAACTGCTTAAAAAATATTAGTTGCATCCTTATGCATCGAAGCTCGTATAGGCTTTGTAATGGCGCTACAATGGCGTAGTTTGTCGAACGTTTGACTCCGACCCCTGACTTATGTACCTCTATAAGTTCACACCAAAACATGTACCATTCACAACACTTCCTACCTTGTTCTATAAGCCATAAAGTACAATTTACCTCAATTCAATACGTAATTTCTGTGACAATTTATAATTTATTAGGCGTTTGTCATTGACATTAATATGGGCCCTTGTTATGATTCGTTTTATTATGTTTGACATTCGGTTTCGAGAAGACGATTAATTTAAAATTATGTTAACCGATCTGTCGCATAATGGTGATAAATTAAAAGTGCAAATATATTTTAGGAATCCTATTATATTTAACAGCCTATTAAAATCACCTTTATTATGCGTGGATCACGCCGCTAGTGACTCCGAGGGTATTCACCTTTTCGATAAATATTGCTGATGGCTAACTTTTCAGCCGTGTGGTTCCCGGCAGAGTAGAGTAGGACCACTCCAAGTCTTCCCGTGGATGTCGTAAAAGGCGACTAAGGAAACACAAGCTAAACAAAGCTTATTAACATCAAAGAGACCTCTCCAACCCGTCTGGCCAGCGTGGAGAGTGTAGGCCGAATCCTTTGACTACTCAGGCTAGTATATGGCTCTGGTAGTACAGAGAGGGTTGTGCTCCTGCAGTGGAGACTAGAAAGATCTGATGATGACGATGATGAACTTTTCAGCAATATAAGTTAGTACCTATCTGATAAATTTAAGACAAATATGAAATTTATTAATATTACATCGTCATATACAGCGTAAATTATAACCAAAAGGTAAAATATTGGACTCAACACAACTGAAGAGGCAACCATTTTGTTACTTTTTACGATATAGTCCATAGCATTGTGAAATGGAGAAAGCAATTGCAAATACTCCCTTACTTCAGTAATCCTGTTCTTATTTTCATCAATTTACATATAATAATAAAGGTTTATTTTAGGGATAATTTAACAGACAGTGAGTTAAATTAGGAAATTGTTCTTTAGGCTTTTTCCTGCCAATCAAACGACTTTAAATAAATAAATAATAACGAGAAAACAGTGAGTGAATATTAAAGACATAATGAGATTCAACTAAACGTTGCGTCATAATGGTTCACTATGCTCAATTTAGTAAGAAAAAAAAACAATAAACTATTTTATGTAGACGCTATTAGTCAGATCAACTTAAATATAAATATCTGTGCACTCATACCTTACACTATAAAGCTTCGGTCTTACTTTAAAGGCGGTAGCGATCATTTCTTATTTTTAGACTTCCATACTTAAAGAAAGAAGCGGTAGTGACTCATTGTTTAAATCGCGACTATTCGCGACCTATAAGTGGAAGGTCCCGGGTTTAAACATAATTAAGAACAAAAGTATCCATGCCAGAGGGAGTCTGGTTAATCATATGAGCAAATTCGCATGGAAGAGGTCCCGAACAATTAATATGATTTTGTGCGTGAATCGTGCGTATTTTTAGTTTTTTTTTATATTTATTTACCATTTATGACTTGTAACGTACGATTATTATTGAGTCCCTTTTTGATAGTTTATTTTGATAAATAAATTATATTGATGTTATCCTTAAAGAAGCGGTCTCTACCTGTCAATATTAATTACTTTATTTATAGGAGTAATGCTGAAATTTTTTTTTTCAAATTTTCAACCTCAGTCCCATAGTCCCATAGTACAAGTTGTCCATAGTAACGAGCTGAGTTGCCCCTTTAAGGGTCGGACATAACATACGGTATAAGCGTTGTGGTATGTGTTGCGCTTGCCAAATGCTGATTAATAGAAAAATAACACATCCAGTTCCTATATTTTAATCAATCTGTCATTCATTTGTCGAAAAATTGAGGCAGCAAAACTGTGATTTGTGTATGCTTTAGAATAAAAATAGTTTCAAGTACCTTTGGAATATAATATTACGCCTCAAAATAATTCAAGAATTAAACTAAAGTAACGCGACAGAGAAAACCAGTGCATATTCCAATATTGGGTCAAGGACGACTTCACCTCGCTGATCCAGGTGGGCCACTCATTGCTATTACTATTAGTATGTTAGTACATGTATATATAAAATAAAAGACACTAACGCAATATAAATTAGGTTTCATATTGTAGGGTGATACAGAACCCTGAGAACGAATCTGACGTACACTTGAACAGTTTTATTTTCTTTAAATAGTATATTATAGTCTCACTTTCTTAATTACCAGCATAATAAAATAAAGTAACAAAATAAAGAAGATAAGTAAAATCTTCAATCGTATAAACTAATTTTAAATAGATTGAAATCAAGTTTTAGTCTGGAGATTTTGTAATCGTAATTTGATTTTGCAGTCGATTATTTTATGCTGCCAAATATGTAGGTATACCGGTAAAAAAGGATTTAAACATGCTTTTTTGATTTACAGGAACAGCCACTTACATGTTACAGGAACAGCCATATACATGTCTTTTAAAGAACAGACCAACAGACCTAAAAGAAATATGGCGACAATGCGATGGCAATATTTTATGCAGAGACACTTTAAAATTGAAACTCAAGCATGGTATTAGAGATATGTAGTACATAGGGTACATATTATGTACCCTAAGCGAATATCAAACTCAAAGAAAAAACAATTTTATGCCAGCGTCAAATTAATGTGAATCTAGTTTCACGAGTTTAAATTTCGTATCTGGAATTCCATATTATTATTTTTTTACGCACGCCTCATCTTATCAGTAAGACCAAATCTCAAAGGAATTTGACCGACATGGCGTCGTGAACATGGGCGCACGAGCCGGCTCTACAATGAGTAAGGATGTTTCCATGTATGTGTCTTTTTGTGGTTACGACCGGCGGTGAATTTTGTATGGTTAGCCGACGGTGAAACGACAATGGGTATCACTTTTCAGAATTCATTTTACGGTTTTTATACAATCGGTGACTTGAGTATTTAATAATTATCTCGCATTTTACATTAGAAGAAATTATGGCTTTCAAATTGTCATTTTATTTAACTTGCGCCATATAAGTTTCGGTATATATTTTAAATTCATATTTGAAGAAATAATCCTTAACCGAATGAGCTTAAGAGTCGCCTGGAAGCGCATGTCTCCATACAAACGGAAAAAGGGAATTGTGGCAATATTTGATAGTTTTAGGGCAAAATTAAGCATCCAATCAATTAATCTCATAATAATCTACGTACGTTCTTATACAGTTTGGTTAAATTATCAAATGTTTAAGAATTATACGCCTCTCAAGATTTCCATACAAATTTGAAAAGGCTTGTTCTTTTCAAACCATTGGTATTTTAACCAAGCTGTATAGGAACGTACGTAGATTATAATGAGATTAATTGATTAAATGATTAATTTTATTCCAAAATTATCAAATACTGCCACAATTCCCTTTTTCCGTTTGTATGGAGACATGCGCTTTCAGGCGACTCTTAAGTTTTGTGTATTTATATTATGTATACATTTTGATACCATCGACTTGATTTGATAATGGGAGTGGAAGGTTATACTTATCTTTCGTGTTAATTAAGGCTTCGAGCTCGGGGTCACAAATTGCTGAAGAACCCACCAAAATCAGAGATTTATTTTGAAATATTTGTTTGTAATGATTATAACTAAAGGAGAGATTGTATATTCACGTGTGTGGCTGTAACGACACTATGCATACAAATGGTTCATTTAAATATTTAATAGGTATTGCCTTCAAGTTTCAGTCAATTGAGAGTATAGATTCTGAAGTAACTTTATATTTTAATAATAAAACAAATGGTTTCCCGCTCATATAGATATAAGTAAATAAATGCTTTATAATTAATAATGTCTCACAAAGCTTATAAGCTTATAAGCTTAAGCTACTAGGATTTGGTGTTATTACTCATTAAATACTATAGAATAAAACTATAAAAAATAGTCTCTATTAAAGTGCACTATCTACTGAACATACCCTGATAAGATAACTAGGTACTTAATAGATACCGTTAGTACCACCTTAATTAATTAAGGTTGACTATGATGTAACATCGCCTTTACAATTTGACGCGTGCGGTATCAAAAAGAGCTAAGAGAAATTTCTGTAAGAACCACGTAAGAACGAACTTCTAATCTCTTCATTAGTTTATCCCCAAAATCTTTATTAACATCTGCATAAAGTTCATTTTCCTTCATAAACTCTCCAAATTCTTAAGACGATTTGTGTCTTTAAGGAATGTTGCCGGTAATTCTTTCAAATGCATTATAAGCCATGGAAGATTTAATGAAAATGAACTTTCTTATTATAGAGAAAGAGCTGTGTTTCATTTGTTTTCTATCGGTAATGTTCGGTATATTTTTCTTTTAAATAATATCGTGGGAAACGAAGCGTGCCCCCAGGCATGTCATGAAACTTCGCAAGTGAATGGACGAAAAAAAGTAAGCGTATTCCGATTAGCTTTTACATAATAAGTTGAGGGCAATCTGTGGTCGGCACTGTAACGAAGCTAAATTATTGTAATACTTATACAAAGTAATTAGTATTTAAGGAATATTAAAAATTATTGGGTATAGGGATAATTCCTATTTGTTTTTTTAAGAAATTCCTCTTTTAAATCTTAAAAGGAATAAAGATGTATAATTATGCTAAAAGCGAAAAAAAAACAATTAATTTTTTTGGTATAAAAATTTTGCAGCTTTAGCAACCCATCAAAATGAAATTCACTTAACAGCACGCTAAGCTCAGTCTTTATATCTTGTGGCCCCAGGCTATGTCTACCACGTAGGAGATAAAAACGTGACAAGATTTTTATGACCGAAATGTGCAAAATATACTTAATTATTAAGAGACGGTCCTAGGCTCTTTGTAATGAGGTTATAAAGCTTGATACCCTCATTATATGCAGTTTGGTGCCTGATTACAAGACAATTTAGCCCAAATCGATAGAATTAAATACAGGGTGTAACATGACCCTCAACATAGGTACCCTTTAAGGGGTGACTCAGTCTGTCAGTATGAACAACTTTCCCTATGGGGTTAATGCTGGAAATTCGGGGTATTCCGCATTCAAAACGCACCTAATGAAACGCAACTAAATTATTCCTCGGAGCGCACCTTTTAGTTTTTTTTTTTTAATTTTCCATACAATTCGCCCAGGCGGCAAAACACTATATTTATATGAACGATTTTTTACGTATTTTTTTCTGTTACCAGCATTGATCCCATAGCATAAGTTGTTCATATTGATAGGCTGAGTCACCCCTGTTACACCATGTATTTAATTCAATCGTTAAAACGAGTAAAGCGTGAAAATATGTAGATTTTGTTGTAATATGTAAACGTATTTAGGTTCATATTCTTAAAGAAAGCTCTTAAATTAACCCTCGAAATTCCCTTATGAGTGATCAGACAACATCTGGACGTTATTTTTGAAAACGTATTGTAATGTAAATAGTGATGTGCTGCTGTCTGCATTGGCTATTGACATGATTCCTTAGTTTTCCCAATCTCTTGACCGGCTTTTTCGGTCTGCACGGAAAGGAAAGCTGACAATTTTTTTTTTCTCCCATACTAACAACGAAGAGCAACGAATAATCCCAAAATGGCACAAATACTCTTTTTCAACCACAGATAGTTATTGTAATAAATAGTACGCAATTAAATCTCAAGCTACGTTGCTATGCGCAAGCGTAAAGAAAAACGTGAGGCGTAAAAAGAGCAAACGCACCGCGAAGTTACAGGGCAGAAGGGCGATAAATTCCAATCAATGGGCGCGCCTGCAAGGGCACTAGGTCGGGAGACGGGTCAGTTAAAGGCTTGCGCAGGCTACGGACTGCGGGAATTTTTTTCTCGCTCAAATATATTTTTTCTTTTGGCTTGCGGAAAAGCGGCGCAATTTTCAAATTCCGAATTTGCGGAAAATTCTAAATTTAAAATTTATACCATATCCCAAAAAAATTTAAAGTAAACTTTTGGAATTCGCCCGCTAGACAATTAGGCTATTTCACAGAGCATTGGTCAGCGCCTCTCCTCTCCAATCGATCCAATCAACTGTTCCAACCCAACTGGCCAGCGTGGCCAAATTCTCTGAATGCTCCGGCTAATATAGGGTTCTGATAGTATATAGACGGTTATGCTCTTGCAGTGGAGTGGTCATTTTAAGGCTTGGCCGCAGGCAACGGACTGCGGTAAGAGGGATTTTTTTCTCGCTTAATTAAAACATTAAAATCTGAGTATGTGAATGTCGTAGGAGACTAAGGACGCATATGCTAACCAAAGCTTATAAACATTAAAAAGACCTCTCCAACCTGTTTGGCCAGCGTGGAATTATTTTTTAGCCTAACGAAAAAAATAACAGTCAGACTCATACTCGTAGTTTCTGCGATATGCACGACAAACATAAAAATATACACTTTTGAAATTTGGCACAATTAAGACAAACATATATAAAACTCATGTAATTCTGACAATATTACATACATACGGATTGATATGATAACCTTCTTTTTTGAAGTCGGTGGAAAATATTTCACTACAAGTAACATAACCTAAGATATATTTATAAACACCTTCCAATGACACGAGTAATTAATACTAATAATATTTCAAATTATAATGGCTTCTAATCAGTAGTTTGGTAGGCACAAATATCTTCACTGAATGTAATTTAATTTCACTTTAAATTAATATTTAAATCAGATGTTATGATTGATCGATGAGTTTACCATTTACATAAATTTTAAGCGTTTATTATTTAAGGGTAAGTAGTTAGGTTGGCGTAATCACTATACACATAATTAAAAACGATTACTACATTCCAAATCTAATTAAGTGTCGCTATAAATAAGTTAATATAATAAGATTGAATCGAGTCAATGGAGATTTTAATTCATACAACAACTGCACATGTAATATTTGTATTATTCGAGTTTTCATACGTTTTTAAGAATTTTGATATTTTTATGGTGTACAATTTATTTTTTGAAAATTTTTTGTGTAAATGAACTTTACACAATACACTTTTTGATTATTGAATATAATTTACGAAACCTTAACCCGTTAAATCTGTAAAATAAATGTACAAATATATCATTATCATCATATAGGATAGATAGGAACCACGTCAGAGGCCGAGAGGCGGTTCCGAAGAACTCTGACACCAGGGTGTGCATGGTCGACTGACCGTGTCACCTACACGAAATGATGATGATTATCATCTTCATCGCAGCCGCAAGAAGTCAACTGCTGTGCTTAGGTCTTTCCATAAGGATTTCCTATATGACTGGTTTGGAATTGGTCTGCCTCCAGCGCCATCTTGCTACCTTTGTCAGACCGTCTGACCAACTGGTCGGTGGGTGACCTACGCTGCGTCTGCTGGCATGTTGTCGCCATTTACAACTTTACTGCCCCTTCGACCATCAGTTTTACACGCTACGTGCCCCGCCCATTGCCACTTCAATGAGCTAGTTTACTGAACTATATCGGTGACCTTGGTTCGTCTATTAATATCCTCGTTTCTAACTCGATTTCGTAATGAAACACCATATACATACATGATTATTAAAATACTTAGCAATAAATTTACTTTGAATGACTGTGCGTTTCAAAATCAGATGTTTTTATTCAAAGATGATTTAATAACTTGATAGATTAACAGAACGCCTTTAAGCGTGACCAAACACCTTTATATTAATGAAGTTTTCGTAATATAATTAAACTTAAATATTCTTATGAATATTTAGTTGTTTGGTCCACGTGCCAAGAAAATTATAAGCAATCAGGAATTTTAAATCAAATGAATCAATTATCAAAATTACTGACTCCGGTTTACTTTTAAAATAAAATGATTTGCCTAATAGTTAACATACTATAAAATAATTATCCGGAATTTATTAATTTTACTTGTCACGGTGCCTGCATATGAATTTGAGAAACATCATGTAATATTACTTTTTTATTAATTTATAAATTAATTTGACTAACTTCACTGGGTCCAATCGAATGGAAATTCTATATAATGCACACTAGGAATATGAATAAATAAATCAGAAAACTATTCAGTATAATGGTATAAACGAGCTTTTTTTGGTATTGGAAACTCAGCAACGTTGAAGAGCTAAAAAGTTCTTAAATAAGAAGATTGACTATTAAGTGAGAATGGTCGTACAGGAAGAAGAAAAAGTACACGTACAGGTCTTCAGTGCAGGGCTTCTGGCGGTCTTCTGTTTTTCACAGTCGAAGACTGCGCGAAGTGGAGAAGAAAAAGTTAGAATATTCACCGTGATCTACAAAGTACTTCAGCTGAGAGACAGGTATTAAACCATTACTAATTAACTCGCTTTTGCCCGCGGCTTCACTTGCGGTAACGTTAATCCCTCGGACACAGTAACTTTTCCGGGGTAAAAAGTAGGTAGCTTATGTGTTGAAATCTTACTCAGATTCAGATCAGACAGAAACCCTTCATAATAAAATGAGTAATAAAAAAAATAGATGCCTTTATGGGATAAGTCCGCCATTATATGTTTAATTTTACGTTTATACTTTGTTATTTGTTCTGTGTTTTTTATAGTACAATAAAGATATTACAAACAAACAAATAATAAAATATCTGTGTGCAAATTTTCATATAAATCCCTTGAGTTGTGTGGAAGTGATCCGGTAACAATCATACATATTATGGCATTTAGAATATTAGTACGATCTGTGCTACTACTGGTGTCAATAATCAATGATAAGTCAATATTTCAATCAACGACATTTCAACGACGAAAATATAACTTAGGTTTATATTTTTTTAATGTTTTTTACCAATTCATTCACGATTTAGAATTTTGAGTAGGTTTCGAATCAAATCAAATCAAAATCAAATCATTTATTCTTTGCATTAAACATGGTACATAATATTGATGTTTTGTTATAAATAGTGCGCACGTTTAGCCTTAGTACAAAGGCATGCAAAATGTTTATATGTACAAAAATAATTAATCTAATATTTTATTATAAAGATTCAAATACAAATCAAATACAAAAAAAAATCATTATACAACTAAATTAAAACTAATCATTCATCAATATCATATCTTAGTGTCACAAAAATAGTCCTTAATATTATAATAACATTTGTCAATAAGTATTTTTGTCAATATATTTTTCAACTTATAAATATGAACATTTTTCAGTGGCTCTGGCAATTTATTGAATATACTTGGAGCCATTTCTAGTATACTTTTTTTCATTAACGCCGTCTTGAAGAAAATATACCAAAGCATTTGCTAATTTAGTGTATGAGCTAGAAAGAAAACAATAATTTCAAAAATACTTCGTGCACAAAGTAACTTCAATGTACTTAAATGTCTTGAAGTCGGCCTTGTTTGTATGTTTAAGCCGCACCGTCGGAACAATAACGGCTCAGCAATGGGAGTTCTTCATCCTAATCGAGGAGAAACGTGAAAAAATCCGCCCAGGACGCGTGCGCCGCCGCGCGCCGGCGCAAAAAACGATCGATTGTTTGAGGATATATATAGAGCTGGTTTTGATTTATTTTATGTTCTATACCACAAGATAAGTATTAAAATTTAATCCATTTTTCACTATAATATTACATCTGTTCGTCTTTACGAAAAAATAAAAAATATCGGACAGATCTTCAACTTACTATAAGCATATAAAACAGAAAATGTCATCCGTCAGTAAATTAAAAAAATATTTAGTTTCCATGATGAATGTCAAAATAACAGAATAAATATATTTAAGATACAACTTGCAGTCGAAAAATATACCAAAATCGGAAAACAAAATAAAAAAAAGGCAAATAACCAGATGCTGGAAAAGTCTAGCACGAGACAAACATTTCGAAGGAGCTAGAGGAGGCCTATGGACCAATAAGTAAAATAAGTAAGAGTGGAAAAGAAAACACAACAATTAATTATTATAATAATTGGCCTGATAAAAACAAAGGCTATTTTTTATGGTCGAGAAAAAAAGCTGTCGCAAAATAAGAAAAAATATCCTTTTGTGATAAGTTTTTATAAGTAAATCAAATGACCTTAATACAATGGGTTTATCTTCTGTAGTTCAGAATTTCCTATGACCAACCTTTGACTCTATCATCAGATTAAGTCTAACATATAATAATATTGCATTGTTATTTTACTTACATTTGTTACAGACACAAACTAACAGAAAGAAAAAATTCTTAAGAATGATACTAAAAATAAATTCAATTTCAATACTTACCTTCTTCTTATGGCGTCGCTTCATTACTGAAGGGTGGTCGTCAGCTCTTTAAATCATGCCTTACTGCAAATCTAGTAATCAAGTACAGAAATTTATTATTAAAAAATCCTTAAGATCGTAAAGACGGTATTCCTTTAATTGTGCTGGTTTTTTTTTTTATGTGTAATATCAGCTCTATATGATTAGCGTAATGATGCACCCAACAATAATCGACATTGTGAGTCTGACCAAATTTTGTAGATTATTTATATTTATACCCGCGAATTTCGTTCCCACGCTAATCAAAGGTAAAAGTTTAATGATATATTACGTTATTGTTGATGCGTATTAGGTTATAAAGCAACCTTCAAAGTTGAACAGATACACAAAGAATATCGTTCTCCGGTGGTTAAACTTATAAGCACAAGTTTAAAAAATATCTTTACTATAGCATAGTTAAATAAATACTGTTCAAGTACTACGTAAGTAGAATATCAGCCATTTTCCCACTCTTGTCAGCAAAAAAATAAAATCTCTTGTCAGCAAAAAAAAGACCTCCCCAAGCTAATTTGAACAAAAAAACATTAATTTGGCAAATTATGCTGACGTCATCGCTTTGCAAATCCCCCCATGTTATCAAAAGTAAGCCAAACCTCTATGTTTAGCGTCCAGTCTATACGAACGCCTCGCTATTGTGGAATATTTGGATGACCACATGACAATCTGTTGCGAAAAACTAGAATAAATATATATATATATATATATATATGGACAAATCACACAGATTGAGCTAGCCCCAAAAATTAAGAAAGACTTGTGTTATGGGATACTAACTCAACGATACTATATTTTATAACAAATACATATATAGATAAACATCCAAGACCCAGGTCAATCTGAAAAAGATCGTTTTCCATCATGACCTGACCGGGGATCGAACCAGGCACCCTCGTGTGGCAGGCTGGCGTGGTAGCCGCTGCGCCACGGAGCTCGTCATGACATGATGTTTTATTAATAAACCGATAAAATTCCTTCTACCGTGAAAAATTTTCCATTATCCTTTTTAGAATTTAACTGTTATATGTAAACATATACTAAATAGGGCGAATTAGCATTGTAAAGAACAATAACAACTTTTCTCTAGAGCTTAAGCCGCGATCTGACTTTTGTGAGAAAGTAAAAATAAATGTTCTATAGGAATGAAAATACCGACTGAATAGAGCTTTCAAGAAGTTATAAATCTGTATAAAAATATTATGTATATTAGGTACTCCAATTTGCAAGGAGAAACAGTTAGCCCCCTACTTCTCAACCAGAAAAGAAAAAAAAAAACAAGAAATAATGATACCATACTGCAGTGGGAAAAATATTGATTGTACTATAATCACGGCCATTAAAATAGCCGATCTGATTGAAGTCAAATGATTGAACTCAAAATGATTGAATTTCTCAGGCTCTGTGAGAAACTAATCGGTAGCGATTGTAGGGTTAACATTGATTGACGACACTTGAAGAATTATTGTAATGTTCGGTCGTGCACGAGTTATAATTTTTCTATTGTTTTTATTTGTAACGGCTATGTTTAGGAATTCTTTGAATTGTGTAGCGTAGTTAATGGTTGATTTATATTATTATTTATATTCTAAAAAAAGATTAAAATTACCTACAAATCTTTTATCACTTTAAGTTCTAGTGTTCTTAGTACCGTTGTTGTTTTACTTTTGCAAATAATTTACTCCCTTACTTGATTTGTTTTAATATATTTCCCGTAGTATATTTTGGTACTACAGAGAGGGTCGTGCTCCTGCAGTGGAGACTAAAAAAGATCTGATGACGATGATAATATTTCCTGTTATATTTCATCTATGTCAGTAGCTTTTAAACAATAAGTAATACTTAATAAGATAATTTTAAATGTGATTTGACATGAAAAAGTGCCTGCAAGGGCCTTTATTCTGAATAAATGTTTAGATTTTTTTATAACTGCAAAAAAATATATACTTACACTCGCGCTCATAGCTCTTCCTTTTATTTTCACAGATAAAATAAATTAGAAATCAACCCTGATATTTAAAAATAGCCTGCAGCCTGTACTTTCGAAATATATTAATATTTTCATTGCGTGCTAACACAAGTAGCTTTCAAAACACGCAAGAAACTGAATGCGTGATTTAAAAGCGGCTAACAAAGACTAATGAGGTTATCTAATTTTCAACTAATTGGGAAAGTCACACTGAAATCGCTCGCAAACTTCGTCACCTAAATGTTGACACATTCACCTAAATGTTCACCATCCAAAGAGTTTTCAAAACACATTTTCTCATGAAATTCTGATGTCAAGTGGCCACCAAGATTGTGTTATTTAACGTTGTGCAATTTTTTTCTTTAGAGTTGTGAAATCTTAGTTGAAAACCAGAAATAATTCCTGAGCTCAAATTAGAGATCCAACGCGTCATGGAAAGTTTCATGAAAAGAGTAAAAAACCTGTCATCAGAGCCGTTAAATTATTTGCTGGAATTTTTTGTTCCATACTTAATCGCAACATGTCCACTTTATATTCCAATAAAAAATTTACAACTCTCACAAAAATACGTATGTTTATTTTATATAAGTGCATTTTTGCTGTGACACCTAATAATTCTTCTTAGTCTTGGTTTGTCTTAATTTTTTCCCCAGATTTAAATTTAAAATAGTACGCTCGCAGCAATAAATCTGAAAGCAACCTTGATATTTAAAAATAGCCTGAAGCCTCTACTTTCGAAATATATTAATATTTTCATTGCGTGCGAACACAAGTAGCTTTCAAAACACGCAAGAAACCGAATGCGTGATTTAAAAGCGACTAACAATGACTAATGAGGTTATATTACGGCAATCAATTTATTTGGTCAACCAATTGAGATCTCCTTAGGCAAGTAGCGCTTATAAAGTGGCGACAAACACGCGATGCCCTGTTTGGATTAATTTAATATTATCTCTGATTTATGTGCGAAAAGGTAAGGTTAATAGCCGGAAAGTATAGTTTCTTGTTCGAGTAGTTGGTAATGAATATGATTGTCGAATCACGTTTTGCTTTGCCGACGTATTTATCCTAATAGTTTCAGTCCATTTTATTTATATCTCGGTAGTACTTTACGTGTGGCAATATTTATAACACATGATAAAATCAAATGATATAAAACGTGATGTAGACCAGGTAGACTATATATTATTATGAATGAAAATGAGGATAGAAAACGTGTGGCTAACACTCATTGTTACAATATGCAATATACCTAAAAGCATTAAACAAACAGACTAAAATTCAAAAACGAACACCAGAACAACTTACTCGTAATTAGGCATAATGCCAGTCAAAATCTGTAAGAAAACAATTTTAAGCCCAATTTTGGCACACTTGTACAGCTTAAAGTGTAGCTGACAGCCAAACTTATTTTTATACTTGCAGTCCCCCAACCTTTGCCCGTGGTACATACATAGCCTATGACACTCAGGAATAACGAACCTATCAAACGGTGAAAGAATTTTTGAAATCGGTTCAGTAGTTCTTGAGTTTAGCGCTTTCAACTAAATAAACCGACAAACTCTTCCACTTTATAATATTAGCATAGATGTGTGGATAAACTAGTATTCTTCTTCTTCTTTTCGAGTCAAAATGGCTATAATTTAAACTAGTCTTGACCAAAATTTGGCCACCTCAATTGCACGATCGTTTGCCTCAGACAGATCCTCCACAGTACAAGAAGTGGAGCAATTGGGGCAACTCATCAGATAGGCCATCGTTTGGACAGCGCCACATCCGCACAAATTATTGTTCGAGAAACCCCACCTAACGCGGCTGTCTTGGCATCTTCCAACACCAGCCCGAAGTCTATTTAAACTAGTATTACTAGAAGTAGACTCAAAATTCTTTGAAAAATATGAACAGCTACGGTTTTCCTTATCAAACAAAAGTAAGACAGTTCACAGTATTGTATGGTACGCAAGTTTGCGTGAACTGTAACTCGCAATTTGAATTTAGAATGCGGCGCCCGCCCTGCGTCACGCCCCTCAGTAGTACTATCTGATTGCCTATGTAATGATCATGCATTTTCTTGTCCGACTGCACTGGAGATGACGGTTGATAGCATGTATGTAAGGTTCGTTTGTATGTGGTGGAGGAAATTGTAGAATTTGAAATGCAGCATTTCATAATTCGTTAGATAAGGTCTTCCTTTTTACTCATTGCTCTTAATAATATTTTCTTGAATATTCTAAAGATCTATATGAAAACTAAAAGTATTTCTGTATCGTAATATTTTTTTTGTGATAAGCTTTTCTTATGAGCAATAAATTCACGCATGTTTTTTTACGATTTGACCACTTCTATGATAAAATTTTGACCAACACTTCACGTCAAGCTTAACTTTATAATATAAAGTTACACATGCACATGTTACATATTATGCAAATGTGAGTCAAAATTTAATCACAGAATTGATCTGAAAAAGGCTTCTAAAACAATTAACGTATATTCTGTTGTTATACAATTAACTTATTCTTACAGTTATTGTGTATTTTTATTATAATTGCAATAAAAAAGTACCAGAAAAATATGACGTTCAAGAAGCGATACATGCTTCACATTTCCTTTAAAGAATCAATATTATTTTTTTCCTCATGTAAGTTTTTACATTATTTTGTCTGATGATAATATATTTTGATACTGATAAATAACAGACTTACATACAATTACTTTTCCTTATCAGCAGAACCCTAATTTGCACCTACAGAACGGTTAGTGCCATTAAGAGACATAAAATTGCCTAAACAAAGACATCACGCTCGCCTAATGACAATCTAAGCCTGGGAACTTCGAACCTGTAGCGGTCACGTAAGCAAATTACAAGCCGGCGACCGAACGTGTGGGGATTGACAGCAATTTGACTCATACGCGCGTAGCTAAAGGTCAAAGCGACCATCCCTCTTCTTTTAAAGAGTAAATGACTATAAATATAAATATAAATATAAATAAATATAATAAATATATACGGACAAATCACACAGATTGAGCTAGCCTCAAAGTAAGTTCTTATGTAAGACTTGTGTTATGGGATACTAACTCAACGATACTATATTTTATAACAAATACATATATAGATAAACATCCAAGACCCAGGTCAATCTTAAAAAGATCGTTTTCCATCTTGACCTGACCGGGGATCGAACCCGGGACCATCCGTGTCGCAGGCAGGCGTGATGACCGCTGCACCACGGAGCTCGTCAAAAAATAGATAAGGTTGCAGACTATAGATAAAGGTTGCAGAGCAACGAATCCTCAACTCATCAGCTATTGCTAATAGTATTAACATTTCTTATGTATCAAATTTGAAGTCTGTTTAAAAATAATCAATCGTATGTGCCGTGTGGTTCGGCAGCGGCAGAGTAGAATAGGACTACTCAAAGACTTTCCGTGGATTTCGTAGAAGGCAACTAAGAAAACACATGCTAAACAAAGCTTATAATAGCTGACTGAGCTCTGTCTTCAACTTGTATTCTAATAATGAAACGGTGTGTCATTACTATAAATACTAATTAAGCCTAACTCCTTAAGTTGTAGACAGAGTCTTGATTAATAATATACGTAATATTTAGCGTGATGGCTGGCGTCTTGCCGAATTTTCTCAGATTTTTCTCAATTTACGATTTACTCAAGAAGAGAAGAAGTGGGCATATGACATGTTTTCTTTTCTTCCCAAGCAAAATTCAAGTACAATATTTCCCATTTATCAATTTCCCAGAAATCTCGCTTGCACTTCCAGACGTTGAAACTATACTTACGATGTTTCCAGTACTCCTCTGCATGCGTTTAATCGCAATCGCAAAGCCTTAGGTTGCAATTTATATGCGCACTAGTACATAGATTTAGATTGTGTCTAGATATGGCACTGCTCCCGTCTCAGCGGCTAGGCGCAGTAACAAGGGGAAGTGCGCTACATTTCACTGGAAAACAACGCCCACACTGCGATAGCGTCAGATCTGATAATGTGCCATTTCTAGTAATGCTTTACATGCACGTTTACAATTATTTTGCAATTTTGAATCTTATTTCAATGAGAGTAAGTTAACAATTTTACCGTTAAGATATAGATTGGAAAACGTTTAAATTATCTATCCCTTGTAAATGTGATCGAGAATACCTAATTAATTGTGAAAGGAAAACAAAAATATTAAAATATGTAAATAAATAAATATAATGGACATATCACACAAATTGAGCTAGTCCCACAGCAAGTTGTGAATTTGTGTCGTGGGATACTAACTCAAGGATACTATATTTTAAAATATATACTTATATTAGATAAACATTTCTTCCATGCTGGTTTGGGAAAAAAGCATAGAAACATAGAATATACCAGCTGCTTTTCTTCCCGCGCAGACCGTAAAAGCCGGTCAAGGGATTGGGTGAAAATCTAAGAAATCACATTGATAGGCGATGCGGCTAGCAACCCATCACTATTTTGATTCCGCTTTCCACCTTTACGCCCACTACGATGCAAAACGTGGCCTGTAGGTTTTATGATCTTGGGCTCTGTCTACCCCGCGAGGGATAAAGACGTGATAGTATGTTTGTACCTATATGTATATATAAAGATCCAAGACCCAGGACAATCTGAAAAAGATCGTTTTCCATCATGACCTGCCCCCTTATTTACTAACTCGGATGACAGGTGTCGATGCCTATCCATCTAGAATTTACAGTTACAATGCGGGTTTTGCTTGCTCGAAATTTTTATTTGGAATACAAAAACCGCATTGTAATAGCAAATCCTAGATTGATAGGCATCGACACCTGTCATCCGAGTTAGTAAATAGGCTGGCCGGCTATTAAAATAATAAATAATATCTACACGCATAGGTAGTTGTAAAATAATTTAAAAAATAAGGTATCTACTCTATCTCGTATATCAAGACAAAGGCCTTTGTTGAGGTAACAACATGTAAAAACGTACACTGACTATTTTAATAGCAAAAATATTGCAGTGATTTGTGATTGCCTTATATTTAAATGTCAAAGATCTCTAATTAATCGGTCATAAAAAGACTCACAGAGCTAATATGAAACTTGTTCTCTCATTCAGCCACCTAATAAGCTATAATGCTAATAGCATTGCCCCTGATATATTGTTATTCGGACAGTCCGACAAGCATACCCGATCACCACTATGGGCCTGGTCACATGTGACCGGTACGGCACCCTGTCTACAACCGGTGCGGGATTTTGCCGGCCGATGTCATGGTGCCACGATTTGACCGGTATGTTGCGATCGGTTAGCGAGTTAGGTGACATTTCGTTCAAAAATGTGTCATCCTATGAAGAAATATCACCCTTTTTATATTGATAGTGGGTGATGCATCCGATTTTTTTTCTTGAGCGGACAAAACGTCACCTTCTTTAAATCAGTAGTTATCGAATCATCCGCTGTTACTGGTACGGCGTAGTTTCGTAAAAACACGTCATAGTAATACTATCTACTAAAATAACTGTAGATTGCAATGGTAAGTTTTGTAACCGAGATATTCACCTGCTGACTAGTTTAGTAAAACCTACACTTTTTACCGGACGGCACCGCACCATTGAACGGCACGGTGACATCGCAATTGAACGACACGGCAGAAACGTTGCCGCACTGTCAAACGTCACGGCAACGTGCCGTAAAGATGTGGACGAGTCCTATCTCGTAAATAAGCCCGATAATGTAATTGGCTAGTAAATATCTCGCCAAATGAGCATTAATGAGCGAGACCGTCTTCATTCTTCATTTGAAAAATTTATGTTCTCATTCTCATTTTGTTTTTCAGGAATGCGATTCAAATTTCGAATTAGTGATTCATGGATTATTTAATTGTGCACAGTATAAAAATATGTTTTATATCGTCATATTTTACTGTAGGTACTCTTAATAATTCTGATTTTGTGGAATCTACAAAGATTATTTTTTGAACTACCGGCTCAAAAAGAAACATCAGATGAAAACTTTTACTGTAATTATACTTATATAAAAAAGTGTAGGCCTCGTATCTATATTCTAATTTAAGTACAAAACAATAAAAGTCTAATGACTCCTCGTTCTTTTTTTTTTTTGTTGTAAAAAAGTAAAATTTTCTGAAAACACTAGCCACAAAACTATAGAGCATAAAGCAAATCTCATATTTTTCCCTATTATTTAACCTATTACAAAGAAGAAATTGTTATTTAAAAAACTATTCATTGCAAACTAAGAAATAAGTGGATTGTAGACCGTGAGCCGAGAGCTAAAAATAACAGCATTGTCTCTATGTGATACATCTCAAGATCTATATAACAACAGAATGTTTGTCGTATAAAATCAATTCATTTGAAAGGTTTAAATCGATTCTTGCGCGTAATTACATTCCCTATACCCAAACATAAAGACGGCCATTAAACGGTCAGCCATAGTAGTGATTTTTTGTCGTGGCATCTGACCTGTCTTGTCCCCGGGCGAAACAGTAAATAATGATCCCGACCGTATGTATAAATTATGAAATGAAATCATAAAACTTACAGCGGTATCTATATGGAGATGTTAGAACCTTCATGTTAAAAATTAATGTAGTAGTTAATTTTGTTCAACATTAAACTAAATTAGCATATATATTAAAGACCTTTAAGTTTCTTACATTCAGAATAAAAAAGTATGTCAGATTTTTGAAATCTTAACAAAAACAATTGTTAGTTCATTTAATTTCAGTAAAAGGACGAAAAATGTAGTTAACCTTATCAATTTACTTCTGAAATATGAATCAGTTAATTCATAATATATAACCTTTAACTGCGTATTTGTGTTCACTTCAACTTCCTAAATTTGGATCATCTTCATCATCAGGTCAGGTTTTTAGTTTCCACTGCTGGAACATGACCCTCTCTGTACTGACATGTATTACTTAGAGAAGTCTGAGGATTTCTAACCAGACGGGGCGGAGATCTATTTGATGTTTATGAGTTGTGTTTAGCTTGTGTTTCCTAAGTCGCCTTCTATGACATCCACCTTGAGTGGTCCTATTATTATAATAATAATTTTGGATATAGCACGGTAAAAATTAAATTCGTGGCTTTTTTGCCGATGGAACATTTGAAATCAACTCACTTTGTTATCACAAATTTTAGGCCACTTTAGCATGTTGGTGGGCTTGTAGGTGAGAATGGAAAGAAAATATTGATGGGTTGCTAGCTGAATCGCCTTTTGACATGATTCCTGACGCATATTCCCCGATAAGCTTTTACGATCTGCGCGGGAAGAGGAGCAGCTGGAACATTCCACTCTTTTCTTTTCTCCCAGACAAGCTTGGAAGGAGGAAATTAAAAATGAGAATAAAAAAGATACTTTAAAATAAAACTAATAAGAGATACATATGCTATAATATTATAAAAATGTCTGATAAGTACAATTAAAAAATAACACAGTAACAATATACACATCACAACATAACTATCATCTCTATAGAGATATCGAAGGATGACAGCAACGTCAGTGTTTTGCATAGAGGTCGTTACCAGCTATGATGGATGGGATCACACGATCTCTCCCGAGGAATGCCGAAGCGTCGGAGATAGCCAAAAGCCTCGGGCTATTCGAGCTATTTTAGCTATTCAAATGAGTTGTCAATAAGTTGTAGAGTATATTGTTACGGAGCATGACCTTTGGAAGTGTTAAATTATAATAATGTAACATTACTGTGTTTTAGATAGGAGTAATTACTTTGAGTTTCTATGAGAAACGGTAAATTAGTTCTTGTGTTCCAGTCTTGTTATTTTCCTTTTACAGATACCTACGCCAATGTTTTTTTTTTTATTAGGAAGAAAAGTGTGAATTAGCTCTAGGATTACGTAATATTAAAGAGTCAGTCCGTTTGTAAGAATTTAAGTTAGTAATATTTTCCTGATAGCAACACTCCTTTAAAATAAAATACTAACACATCATGACTATAAATTATTGCTTAATGCCATATTTTAACATAATCAACACATACCTAGTAATTAGACCACGTCATTGCAATTCCTGTTTGAAGATCCGAATCAAGTCTATAGCTAACCTTCCAGATGCTTATAAAAAGTTGAATCCTTGTAAATATCCAAATGACGGAATGCAACAAAATTCAAAAATAATCTAGAGGCTGCCCCGTAAATGTACCATATAATAATGCCTCATGATACCGCCTCATATCAAGACGAGGAGACCAAAAAACCCGGCGTGAGAACTTCGCCGGCGCTACAGTGACTCTTTATATGATATATGACCCTAAACGTGCCATTTAGCGCTTACGCATCCATTCCTAAGTATAGTGGGGTAAATTAGAAAAAAAATGTAAACACAACATTGTAGAATTCAATAATTAGATTAAGATTATAATGAGGGGGTAGGTGCCCTTCGGCGACGGCGGGACGCGGTGCCGTCGCCGCCCCATGGCGCCTCAGGCGGGCCCGTTTTGACCCTATTTGTTTTAATTACCAACCAATGATCTTTAGGACAACATCAATTCTTTGTGCTAGCCGAAAATTGTTCCTAATTGGCGGTAGGCCGCAACACATCAAGCCGACAAAGTGGGGGTGGCGAGATTGTACGGGCTAATGAATAGCTGCGATGTTTCCAGAGAATTACTCGGTTAAGGAAACTTTTAAGGTTGCATTACGGAGTTGATTAGGTTATAAGCTTCCGAGAATCATGCTCGATCTAATTTTAAATTAATTTCGATAATGTGTGCTTGATTGAATCAATATTTGTTCGGTGATTGTTCTTGATCAGAATATGATTAAGTGGTATTATATTATGTTATAGTCTTTATTTTGTCAATACCGTTTTGTATCAGAACTGACTTCAAAGTATTAAATAAATAATCATTTTCTAAAAGTTAGCTAACTATACTTAAAAATAAATTGATGACATTTTCTTCTATTTTTTTTAAAGCATAATCGTTTTTATATTAAAATGTTACAATCACTTGCTCTATACAGGTACCAATGCAAGGATAAGAAAATTCCATTGGAATTTTTATTAACCCCAAATAGCCAGTTAGCAAGATAATAACGAAATAACTAAATACCATATTTACCACAGGTATTTTACCGTCTGCCGTCCAGACAATGATTATTCGAAGCTCCCTCGAATTCCTCCCATTCCCCGATTTTCCCAATATTACCATTACCGCACACCGATTACCGAATCATCCGGTAAACGCTTGTAATCGCCTTAGTGGTTAATATCGTTATTACCGTGAATACGGTTATTACATCTCTCCAATGGTTTTACTTTTTATTCGGGAATCTGAAGGTGAAAAATTTGTTTGTCGGATTCCTTTTGGTGCAATGTTGAATATTTTTTCTCATCCCCTTTTTTATGTTATTATTAATCTAGTATTTGGGTTCTACGATTTTTTTTATTTTAACTCGCGTTTATGTAGATCCTTTAGAACAGTAAGTACCTTTTTTTCGGGAAGAAAGATAGCCAGGTCTTGCACCAAACTTCAAACTATTTCTACACCAAATTTAATCCTAATCGATTTAGTGCTAGTATGAATATGCATTGTTTTAAAAAATATATATTTACTTTTCAAATCTTATTTATAGTTACTTTATTTGCAGCGCTTCAGGATTTTCATATATTTTTGGCATTTTTCTGCAACTAAATAGTTACCAATATTCTGACTATTACCGTCATCAAAGCGACAGTACCTAACATCTAAAACCACTTAAACCTATACCAAAAGGCAACCTACGAAGACATTTTGCAGAGTTAATCATTTAATTTTGATATTGCATTAAAGAACGAATAACTTTTCCTTTCAAGTAGCACTTTGTAAATTCACCTAGGTAAGTACTAAATATATTTTTCTCCTAACGATCGCATAAAGCCAAGTCCCAACAAGTGTAAAACAAAAAGAAAGTAAAGAAAATTTCATTTATCATTAACGAAATCTCGGACTGTACGAACAAAATCCCACGGCCAAAGGTGAGAACCGAGATCTAGCCTGAAGCAAACGGTAGATCCTCTGCAGCAGCAACGCCGTAAGTGATAATCCAGAACATCAAGCCAACCATAAATAAAACCACAGAATACTTTTAAAACGAAGGCATCGTTGGCACTCTGTTGTTTTGGACGATGTTAAGTATGGTAAAGATATAGTATATGGATGATGGTATGGCTGGTGGATACTTGGTCACACGCGATTCAACGATTGAGAGCACGTGGGAAAACAGAGCCGAGGCGGGGATGCCTAAGGCTAAATCCACGGTTGACGATCACCACGATAAATATATTCGGCATTATGGCCTGGGAGCGTGGGTGGATTTGTGTGAGATCAGTGCATTGGGTTCTAGTATTATGTATTAAATAATGTTAATCGCAGATGCGATCTTGTTGATTAATTGTTTGTTATTATTGCGTGTGGGCTTGGCTTTTTTAACATCCTTCAGTAAGTTATGGTGACTAAGTGGTTATTTGGACTTTATGTTTAGAATATAGGTACACTTAATTAGAAACTTAGTAATCGACCACTAGTCGGATGTGTTTTGGGACAAACTGCCACCTGAATCGTTAAAAATGTAACAAAAGCAAGCAACAAAACATGCGATTTATAATGCCACTGTCTTTTTCATTGCCAAATTTACAAAAATATGGCAATGGAATATTAATTATGTAAAAAACCACTATGAATACATCCATCAACCATCATTCTATTATTTCTATGTCATAGTTATTAAATAACAAAGAAACATGTTAGAATAATGTCTTCTTAACAATCGCAAAACGATTATACTGCGATAATCGATGTAAATCTGTTCGAAATCAACTCTCCAATTCCCAACGATTTCTACAGCACTTTCAAAAACCGAAAACGCCCAAGGCGAATTCCCCAAAAAGCTGGTACACGGGGTCAAATGTCGAGCAATATATTGTTCACAGACGCTCAACCGTTTGGTTTTCGGCCGACTTTGGGATGCGCAAACCTCTAATTAGGGGATTAAGAGAATATTCACACAGGTGCAGGGTACATCCCTAATAAGCGACTTGGCTTAAGGCGAATCGTGCAGGACCTGGGGCTTAATGTTTTGGGTGTTACTGCAGGTGATTTTGGTCGTTGTTTTTGGGTCGAGATAATCTAGGATCGGGACGCGACCTTTTTGCTTTGCTTGTGTTCTGCGTACTTGTTTTGTATTGGATGGAAAAGTGTTAGAATTTCAGGTTCTTATTTTATTTTGTTTTCAGTGATATATTCGTTTGCAAACATATTATTCCACTGTATTTTTCCATTTATTTAATAAATCTTTCCAAATTTTACTAACTTAGTACTTTTGAAAATGATTGAGAAAGAAGGATATTTAAACAACATTTTGAATAAAATAAGCATATATCTAATTTGTAAATGGGGCAAGAAATATTTGAAGTTCTTATTGTGTTTTAAAAAACTTTTTTTTTTACGTATTTCTTCATTTTTATTTTTCTTTTACAATAGGCATATTTTTTCTCCTTTTAAGAATCTAATAAGAGCGTGATAAATAACTATGCATTTTTTTCCTTAATGGGTGGCGCTTATGATATTAATTGATGACATCATTACTTTTTTACTCGTTGCAAATATTCACCTAGTGACATATATTGCTACGGTCTTTCTGTCGCAATTGTCTGTCACAGGGCTGCATCAAACCATAATTATTTTATCAATTTAACATATAAAAGATGATAAATAAAAGATCAATCAACACTACTTTCTAACGGAATTTTTCATATTTAAGACACAACTTACAATTGGCCTGTTTTTATTTTGGAATTCTGGAGTTTTCGTCATTAGATTCACGCGATGGCCATTATAGCACGCGTCTCTCACATTAAAATTTTATCTCCCAACCCTCTTTATGCCTATACGGTAGTGTAGACCACCTATGAGCACAATCAGATACTTTATCTCAGTTAATTTAGTACGTCGTGTCGGCAGTACACATGAGTAGTCGCTTTTCAACATTTTACTTGACGTAATTCAAGAATCGTGAGATATTTATGACTTGAAATGTAATAGAAACGGCTTGGATTTATGTTTACTTGATATGTGATATACACGTAAGTCACCAAAATTTAAAGGTACTGTTTGTTTGTTTTTCGTGTGTGTAAGTGGCTAAGACTTGTGTCACATTTTTCAAACTGCCTAGAGGAACCTGATATTGCTAACGACTGGTACTAAACACTTAAAAAGGAACTAGGAACGTATAGCTTACAACTCTTTTGCGACTCACCTAAAGCCACACTTTTTATTTTTAATTGTAAGAAAACAACGCAAATATCACGTACAAAAGCATGCCCTGGAAGAGTTTAGGTCAGGCAGGCAGTCTGCTGTAAAAGTTCATACTTAAAAAAAAATATATAGGGACTAATCACGCAAATTGAGCTAGCCCCACAGTTATTTGTAAATTTTTATCATAGGATACTAACTCAACGATGCTATATTTTATTATTTATACTTAAAAAGATAAATATTTAAGATACAGGCCAATCTGATAAATATCGTTTTCCATCGAACCTTGTGTCGCAGACAAAGGAGGCTGTAATTAATACACCAAGTAAGATGTGACATTTACAGCAATAAATAATATATAACGACACTATTACTACAAGTAAAACTACCACTTTACGTGCTTTCAAAAACGTCAACCCCGGGCTTTGAACCACCCCAACTTAAGATGGAACCGCTCAGTTGTGAAAGAAACTTATAAATAAAAAGTTTGATTCTTGAAGAGTAAAAAATCATGGATGCAAGATCCCCGTCAAAAACTGATCATTAGCTTATTAACATCACAGAAACCTTTCCAACCCGTCTGGCTAGCGTGGAGAGTGTCAGCCAAATCCTTTGACTGCTCTGGCTAATATGTAGCTCTGGCAGTAAAGAAAGAGTCGTACTCCTGCAGTGGAACCTAAAAAAATGATGACAGTAAAGTTTTAAACCTGCAATTTGTTTTCCTATAAAGCAAAACTTCGCAACTGTGCAACTTACCTATTAAATGCGAATATAAGTACCTACATATCCCATCAAACCCAACTTTTTCTTACAAATTGATACTAATTCTACGATTCGCAACCGTAACCGTTGATGTTCCCATTCATAAATCCACACAGAAACAAAAAAAAGATTGCTTATGTTATAATAATAGGTGGTCTGCCGAAATGAAATCCTGCAAATAAAGGATGTCATTATTTCTGACATGTCGAACGTAAACACCTCATATTTTTGGCAAAGAATATGTCTCAAATAGAATAGCTATCATAGTTTTAAAGTAAGACTTGTTTCGAATGACATTTTGGTTCCAATATTAACGTTTATGTTTTTTTAGTTTTTGGTGGGAAGTCAAGGAAGAGGTTCACAGTTAAAGTTTGCCTTAGATGATTTTGCAAATTGATTTTACTGGAATTTGCAAAATAAAATTAGACAGTTATCTGTTATAAACGCTCGTGCTCATGATCAATGTGTGAAATAGTTAAAGAAGACTGTCATATGGACTCATATAGATTTAGCACAGAAGCTCCCATGAAGCAATCAAAGGACGTACGGTATCATCGTAAACCGTACAACAACAATAATTTGTATCTCATTAAGCTGGAAATTGACAGAATCACAAAATAAATTGGTGAAATTTATAATATAAAGCAGAAGAAAAACACTTAAAAAATAACAAAGATTTTTTTAAAGGCAAATGCCTTTCAAAAACTGTTACCTAGCGTAAATTACTGGTAAAGATCCATAATGCCTAATGTGCCAGTGTTCCTTTAAAAAATATATACTTTGCTTCGAAATCTCCTAAGATGATTCTAACATATTTGAATCAATTTATCGGTATTAAAAGCTTCGTTGGATTTTACTTGTTTTTACACTTGTTAAATATATTTATTTTGAATAAAATATTTTGTCATATAAAAGCCAATCAACAACACCAAATTGTGTCTTCCTTGATGCAACGAACCTGTAGGCATAACTAACGCCAGAACTCCCAAAACCTCTCAATCTTTGCGCGAAACTTTTACTCAATTTTATTGCCTATGACCATTTCCCGAAATGATGGTATAATGACCGGTTGTTTGATTAGTTTGCGGTTGGACAGTGGGTCGGAAAGACCCTATGGGGCTATCAGTGGCGCCAATAAATTAGTCAGAGCCTACTGGACCCCGTCGGCGTTTCTAAGAATGTCATTTTAATATTTTTGAAATTTATTGAGACAGGTGTACCTTGTCGGGATACTTCAAAGGGTCTAAGACTGAAACGTTAAAATTATACATGTATTTCGGTGATTGGTACCTACTGTTCTCTGAGACACATTTGCTACACTAGATTGCTAGAAGAGCCTCACCTATTTGGGTTCATACTGAACTCTCGGGCAATATTAAAATTTCGAAATCAGAAAAAAAAAATAGATTTTTCGTTGAAATTCAAACAGCTGATAGGTGTATTTATTTTAAGGGAAATCTGATGTGGTTTTCATCGGTTTTCTCCGTTTTATCTTACGATTTTTTTATTAGTGATTCCAATATTTTAGGTATTCAGAATCAACCTAAACATCAGTCCTGGACTACAGGCATTGGTTGCATATTATTTTATTATGTACGACAGTCATCAGTACATAACACTCACTTATATATATTAGATGCTTTTAGCAATTTAAAAAATCTGACACGAGTATGCAGTTGTCCATGGGAGGCGGTGACCCAGTTGCTCATTAACCGTCCTATTTCATGATGAGATCCGTAGAAGAACCAAGGTAACCGACATAGCCCAGCGGATAAGCTCTTTGAAGTGGCAGTGGGCGGGGCACATAGCGCGCAGAACCGATGGCCGATGGGGCAGAAAGGTTTTTGAATGGCGACCACGTACCGGCAAGCGCAGCGTTGGACACCCACCCACCAGGTGGTCGGACGACCTAATAAAGGTCGCAGGAAGACGCTGGATGCAGGCCGCTTCCAACCGGTCGACCGGTATTGGAAATCCTTGGGGGAGGCCTATGTCCAGCTGTGGACTTCTTGCAGCTGAAATGATGATGGTGATGATGAGATTTGCCTGGGTCTAAGAAGTTTATCTTTATATGTATTTATAATAAAATATGGTATTGCTGAGTTAGTATCCCATAACACAAGTCTCCAACTTACTTTGGGGCTAGCTCAATCTGTGTGATTTGTCTGTGTATATTTATTTATTTTTATTTATTTATTATTGTAACCGCGTTGTAAATAATAATTATTATTCAACGTAAAAATGGTTGAAACTTATAGGATTTAGAGATACTCGTATATTAGATCACTCCAATAATATCTTTATTCCTAGAAGTCTTAGAAATTCCTAAGTCCTGCTATTAGATTTTTTTTTACTCAGCTTAGTTAGATTTTATCTATACACTAGTTATCTATACACTCCCGCGACTTCGTTCGCGTGGACTTTATGACTCCGGTGTATTAATATACCTTAATACGAACTAAAGTCGATGCATAAGCGTAATCGGCACAACATGAGAGTTTTGCTGTCTCCCCAAGCCTTGAACACACAGGCAACACCTAAAGCCGAGGTCCGTCCCTCCCGAAGGCCTTTTGAGAATGTGCGATAGGTTGAGGGCGCTCTGCCCATACCTCAAAGTTTGGTGAAGTCGCGCAAGCACACTTGGAGCTAGCTATATAGTCTTTTTCTTATCGTGTCGGTGGCTCAAAAAGTCTAAAAGAATCCAATATTTTATCCCTCCAGTATTTAGCAACAGCCAATGCAATGCTATACAACATATGTAAAAAGAAAATAATAGCCTCCATTCGCAACCAAATTCCATTGCACAATTTAAGACTCCCTATAATTTAAATGTTGAAGAATGCCATTAGATAAAAAAAAATATTTAATACAAATAATATTCTTTAAAATGTTTTGTAATTTGTCAAAAAACAAGTCATAAATCAGCCGTTCCAAAATCAAAATGTCACCTAACCTAACATTTAAGTAATGAAATCATCCCAGACAATTCAAAAACGGATGGCACGTCGCCCAAATTAAAAGACAGCAACCACAATACTGCAGATTCTCAAAATGGTCTATTCCCATATCATTGAAACACATAAAGGACTATTATAACCGCATTTGACCCTAATTCTACGTTTAATAACGAAACTGCAGTTCACATTTTGATCCTTTATAATTATACGTCTGGTCGCAAACACGTGTTTCTGGGTTACCTGGCGTTTCTACTCAGAAGGTTGTAGATGATGTGTGTGATTGAGATATTTCCAAAATAAGTACCTAGGCATTATTTCTTTTTGCTTAGTAAGAAAGAAGTAAAGTGATCTTTACTCTTTATAAAATTAATATAGTCAAACTCACTTTATGTTGAAGGCTTATTCTACGTTTTCTTAAATACAGTCTTTTGCTTTGTCACATATTTTTTTTTTTTTTGCCATTCTCTATCTGACCATGCTTTTTATTTCTTCCCATTTTTAGTATTTCTTTGGTTGGTTCCATACACTTTTACATTCGGATCTGTAACATTGTCTTTTTTTGTAACACGGCTTTTTATCTCAAAGGTTAAGGTACAGAGTTGAGAGATATTAAAATCAAAAAGCAATTTACCAAATATGACACTAGTATGCATTTGTCAATAGGCGGCGGTGATCACTTACCATCATGTGAAAAAGTTGCTCGTATGCCGTCCTATTAAAAAAGCAAGTTTAGTCGGATTTTTTGATATTGTCTACAAAGTAGTAGTAAGTATAAAAGAGGTTCTCATGTGGCGTTTAGACCAGAGGGGCGGGCCATATTGACAAAAAAGAGTGCATTATGACGTTAGGTGTCAGTGCACACAAGTCAATGTTATTGCAAACTAAATAAAATAGCCTTACACACAAACTTCCACAAGTCAAATATTTGTTATTGTCATGCAGATGTATGGTTATTATTGTAGTATACCGATGGCAGTCAAGCAAAGTAGGAAACAATTCCATGTCAAACATTGTTTGATACCACTACAACCCCTATCAAATGCTTCTCAAAAATTGACAGGTATTTTTGGATGGCTCCCATTCATTATACTTCTATCTATAATTATACATTTTGATTTAACTATGTATTATCTTTTAACTATGTGCCTTAACGTTTGAGATAGAAGGTTGAAGATTTGTAGGCATACAAACAGATATGTTTCAAAAGATTGAAACGGTTACTGACGTAGACACGTCAAACAAAAATCGAAAAGGGTAGTTAATTGTAGCATTTATCTAAGATTTTTGGGTTTTGATGAACAATTAAAAGTTCAGCTACGATTTTAATTACTAAAATTGGTATAATTTTCTGGAAACCAACCGTGCTATTTTACGCTAGAAATTATTATGTTTAGAAGCAAGCTGTTTTTATTTGTAAAACATTCCAATAAATTTAATTAAATGCTGATTTCTACAGTAACAAAATAACTAACTCCTTTTGATATTTCTTCGAGGCAATGTTTTTTGGGTTTGATCGTTTATAAAGTTCCGTACTAAAACGATGACGTGTGGATCCCGGCAGACTGCTTTGTGGTTCCCGGCAGAGTAGAATAGGACCACTCCAAGTCTTCCCGTGGATGTCGTAGAAGGCGACTTAGAAAACACAAGCTAAACAAAGCTTCTAAACATCAAAGAGACCTTTCCAACCCGTCTGGCCAGCGTGGAGACTGTAGGCTAAATAATTTGACTGCTTTGGCTAATATATGGCTCTAGTAATACAGAGAGGGTCGTGTTCCTGCAGTGGAGACTAAAAAGACCTGATGATGATGATGATGACTAAAACGATGTTTGTGTAAGTACAGCCAAGCGTCATCAGGGTGGCTTCAGGTAAACTAGCAAAAACTTCATGATTGAGAACTTATCGTACTTAGTGAATTTTTGCATGATGTATGCAATATGCACACACTTCTCAGCCTCTTAGCCATTCTAATCTGATTCCATCGTTACAAAATTACCAGGTTGTTCAGAAAGCTCTATTTGTTGGATTTATGCCTATATTGGATTAGGGCAAATCACACAAAGCCAGCCCAACAGTACCTAAATTGCAAACTTGTATCTAAGGATACTAACTTAATTATACTTACTAAACTTTATAATAGACTAGCTGTTACCCGCGGCTTCACCTGCGTGATATATAGCCTATGTCCTTCTCGGTACCCTAACCTATGTGTATGCAAAATTTCATGACAATCGGGTTCAATAGAAAGGGCGTGAAAGCGTAACAAACAAACAAACTCATATTTGCATTTTTAATATTAGTTGGGATACTTATATAGACTAACATCCAAAACCCAGACCAACCTGAAAAATATCGTTCTTCGTTATGAACTGACTGGTGTTAACCACTGCCGAGGAAATCCCCAAAAGTTTTGAATAAATAAACATTCAAACTCCATAACAGTGTGTCCTAATGTAAGTTACACGGCAAATTTTGCATTTCATCGCTCGTGGGTGCGACCCGGGCCCCTAATTGGCCGAAATGAAACCTATTATAGCCGATGATTTGTGATGATTGACAGCTGCCAATCAGTATTGCGTGAGGTTGCCGCCAGGTGGCGTGTAGGATGCGTTTTCGATCGATTTTGTTTTTTGTTTTGAGTACTTATGAGCATTTTTGGGTATGGACAACAAACATTGAAAAATATTATTTTTTAATAATGGTAATTTAAAAACACTTTTTCACTTTACTCGCAGCGCCCAGGCCTTTTGATTCGCTCTAACTATTTAAAAAAACCACATCAAAATCGCGTTAAAGAACTAAGCATACATAGGGACAGATAGACATCGGGAAATGACTTTGTTTTTATACTATGTCACAGAATTAATAAAAGTACTAACGTATATGTTGTAAGTAATGATAGTGAAGGTGCAAAAATTAAATTTATAATTTATACTCATATTATAAAGCTGAAGAATTGTATGTTTGGTTGAAAGCGCAAATCACAGGAACTGCATGACCGATTTCAAAAATTCTTACACTGTTGGATACGGTGACCAGCCGGCCTATTTACTAACTCGGATGACAGGTGTCGATGCCTATCACTCTAGGATTTGCTGTTACAATGCGGTTTTTGTATTTCAAGTAAAAAGTTCGAGCAAGCAAAACCCGCATTGTAATTGTAATTTCTAGAGTGATAGGCATCGACACCTGTCATTTGGCGGAACCTCGTGACGGAGAAGGACAAGCTTTGCAAATAGGCACCTTAACTTGGCCTATGAAGTGGCTATTATGTAAATAAAAGGATGTAGTTGTTAAAATTATATGATGGGATTGAATAGATATTTGTTTACTCGCTGATCCCGCAACTTCGTTCGCGTGGACTTTATGACTCCGGTGTATTAATATACCTTAATATGAATTAAACATACATTTATAAGTATAGATTTCATAAGGCACATTAAACAGATTACAATTTCAGCATGACAATAACAAGATATATCTAACATAACATAGGTCCAGATTGCAATCCTACACTTATGCACACAACAAGCTAATTAAATGAAAGTGACGCAAACTTAATTCCTAACTTAAACAATTGCAAATAAAAATTATCATAAGAATAAATTAAACAATTAAATCTGAAGACAAACAAAGAAAAAATAATAGAAATAAATTAAATAATAAAAAGAATAATAAAAGCATGCAGAAAAAATTAAGTTAATTAAAAGAAAATATTAATTAATGTGTGTGAGAATGTGTGAAAGAAGCCGTGTGGTTCCCGGCAGAGTAGAATAGGACCACTCCAAGTCATCCCGTGGATGTCGTAAAAAGCGACTAAGGTAAAACAAGCTAAACAAAGCTTCTAAACATCAAAGAGACCTCTCCAACCCGTCTGGCCAGCGTGGAGAGTGTAGGCCAAATCCTCTGACTACTCAAGCTAATATATGGCTCTGGTAGTATAGAGAGGGTCGTGCTCCTGCAGCGGAGACTGGAAAGACCTGATGATGATGATGATTAATTAATGTGCCGTGTGCCGTGTGGTTCCCGGCAGAGTAGAATAGGACCACTCCAAGTCTCCCCGTGGATGTCGTAGAAGTCGACTAAGGAAATAAAAGCTAAACAACGCTATAAACATCAAAAAGACCTCTCCAACCCGTCTGGCCAGCGTGGAGAGTGTAGGCCAAATCCTCTGACTGCCCTGGCTAATACATGGCTCTGGTAGTACAGAGAGGGTCGTGCTCCTGCAGTGGAGACTAACAAAGACCCTGTTGATGATTAATTAATTGAAAGATAAAGGAGGGGATTAAATACAAACAGTTTTGACTGCGGTTCTGAAGCAGACAAACTTGGGGACAAAGACATCAAGACCAACACTTTAAGACAAATCATTGTAAAGTCGGCACATAAGAACTACGGGGTTATAAAAGGAAGTGTTATTTCTACATTACAGTGAAATTGCACAGACATTGGTTTTAATTGCTTATTTAGAAATTTAATAAGTATACCAAGTTTCCATTGACTTTTTCCAGTATTTCTTACCTGTATTTAAAGATGCTTAACATGTTTCTTAATTTTTAATAATAAATGAAATCTACTAGGATCTTTGGTATAAGAATTTTAGCTAGCCCAAAGTAAGTTCAAGACTTGTGTTATGGGATATTAACACAACGATACTATATTTTATGACAAATACATACCTTTATAGACAAATATCCAAGACCCAGGTCAATCTGAAAAAGATCATTTTCTATTTTGACCTGACCGGGGATCGAACCCGGGACCGTGTCGCAGACCTGCGTGTTGACCGCTGCGCCACGGCCGCTTGATATAAGCTTTCATAAGATTTAACTATTTTATATATGTAGACCATAGATTATATCCATATGAAACACCCGACACCGCAGTCATATCAAACGCAGCTGATCCATAACATTTGAAGAGCCTTTATCGAACAATAAATCAAGAGATTTTCAAAAAAGCTTTGTTTCGAAATACTAAAACATCGCTCAGGGCTCTAACATAAATCACAGTCAAAATAATCAGTATAGAACACAATTATATCATCTAAAGTAGTAATAAATCTCGATTTAATGCCACAATTTTGTTTGCTACTTCAGGTGGTCGTTACGTTGGGGGCCTGAGGCGTAATGCAATCTTCATTAACCCATTGTTTCACCCACATTATAGTTTACAAAAAATGTGCTTGTGACGGCATATGCGTGACTAGTAAAACTTCAGATAGCCTAAAGTTCTTTAACGACATATTGCGAAATCTTATTTTGTTGTTCTTTGTTATTTCATGTTATTATTTTCTGCTGTTCAGTTTTTTTGTTAACACTCACATTTAACCTATACCTACAGGGTAAAATAAAATCTGAAAAGTATATCTCATTAGAGGTTTGACATAAAATGATTTTTCTTACGTTGAAATCAATGCCTTCTATAATTTCAAGGCATGCGACGATTGATTACACGAAAGTATGTAAGTAATACTATAGGTCCTCAAAAGTCCTTCCTAAGTACAACATTACCGTGAAACTATTCAAACTAGTTTTGCCAGAGACTATTTATGACATTTAAATCACGGAGCACGAAAAATAGTTCATTGTTATTTTTATTATGAGGGTTACAACTTGACAAATATCGATATTTACGATGTTTTTGCCAAAAATCCGACAGTTATATCATTTTGCACAAAATTATCTCCGAAACTATAGCAGATAGAAGAACGTGAGTTGGACCCAAAAATCGGGAATTTTTTTCTGATGCTGCCCACGTTAATATCACAAAAAGGGTACAACTAAACTTAAATCACCTATCACAGGAGGCACAGATTTGTTAATCCCTAGAAAACTTAAAAGAATAAAAGCTTTGTTACGATATGCTCTACCTATGTGTTATGTTAAGTTTCATTCAAATCTTTTAGTTGGTAGAGGCGTGGTTACGTAACAAAAATCTAACACTTAAATATCACTTATTTTTTTACATCTGAAATATTGTCAGGATTTTTTTACAAGCATACTTACCTACAAGCACAACAAATTGTTCCGCGTAAATAAATAATAATAAATAATACAGATAAATAAATCTGATCTTAAGCTAAATTAATCAAAGGTATTACAATAATCTATGCTAGAGCTACCGCACCTCAATCAGCTCGATAAGTGACTAATTGAATAGAACTGCCTGAATTAACCTCTATAAATCTATAAGGATCATAAATCAAAAAGCATGTCTATCAATCCACAGCTTCCCACTGACAGACAAAATCACTTGATATATAACCGCAGTCCGCTCAAAATCGACTTTAATCTCTTTTAATCGTAGCAAAACAACCAACGAAATTCTCAGCGATTATTCGATTGGATAAATCCAAAATAGACATGGGAATTCGGGATTTTTGCGGCGATTCCACGATTAAGCGCAATCAGTATGAATTTGTTGCAATTTTCATTGACTGCCAAATTGCAGTGAAACTTCAATCATCAATCAGAATGGTTCGAGAACTTCTAAATCTAATTGGGATTCTCGAAATCTAATTCAGTTTGGATGCAGCTTTTACTGGTATTGATGAGCCAAATTATAGAGCTTCACGCTCAAGTCATTAGATACAGATTACTTGAAGAATACGAGTAACTAGTCACGAAAAAAAAATTGTGTTTATAAAACATTATGTAAAAATTGGTAAATTCATAAGTTTATAGCTAAGTAGAGATAGGCAGGAGAATGTCTCGAACATTTTTAAGAATATACACAGCTGCTCGTAAGTGTCCAAGTATAACTTTAAAAGTAATACCTAACAAATTAAATCATCGAATCCTCCCTTCCATAACAACAAAACACAAATCCGTCGATAAAAACAAGAAAATGTTTCTCGCTATGTACTGAACTAAAATATGTAACTTAGTAGTATTTTACAAAACTTTGCTAAGAATATTTTTTTAAAGATAATATTTGCAGTATTACGTTAAAATCACAGCATGTATCCTCTTAACTTTAATAAATTAAGTTTAACCCTAAAATGCTGCACAAAAACTTTTGGCTCTCAGTTATGACGAGTGGCGACATCGCGTTGTGAGCTTGTGACAAATGACAATTTCAGCTTCAAGCTACTATGCCTAGATGGCGTTAGGGTGGCGCGAGAAATGCACTATGGAATTTTATAATTTGGAGTGTTATTAGGGGAAACTATGATCAATTTTTTAACAATAATGCTGTATGCTACTTCAGATTACTTTCTCTATGACGTAAAAAATAATTATGCTATTTAATTTAAAAAGATGTGAAAACAGGAATAATATGTATTCTGATTATTGTTACAGAGATTTTTTGTAGCTTAATTAGGATAATAAAGTAATAAAAATAGTAAGCTAATTTGGTATTTTATACGGAAATATTTATGATTCTTTGATGTATTTATTAATTAAAGTTGGGTTTCGCATAAGTGAATGGTAAAATTTATTTAATTATTTTAAAGACTAGTGATATACTACTATTTAGTACATAGTGTTGATAATATTCATCATCATCATCCAAGGCACTACAGCCGCGAGTGGGCCTGGGCCTGGTCAAGTAAATATTTCTATTCGCATCTTATTCGGGCTTTTTGATTCCAGTTTTTGACATTGCCTGGTCGTTTGGTAAAATTCCTATTCGTATTATTTACTTTTTCCTTCACAATCATTTGTATTCGGTTAATAATATTGACTGTTCAATAATGAGAAATTAATAGTTGTTTTATATATTTACATAATCATGTAGTAATTACATTAGTATTTATTATGAATTTTTTGCTCAAAACTAAAAATTACATACGTAAGTACTTTAAATCTTTTGCTAGTTTAAAACAAGTTTTGGATCTACAAAATTGCTATGGTTGGAACATGCAATTATAATTAATTTGATACGCTACATTACCTTTATGATTGTTGGTATTGCACGAACTATGCCATATATAGCCCATAGGCCACTCTCTAATAGACGGACGGACACGCCAGCCGAACCGTTACCATAGCGTGCAGTAAACTTAATTGGTGTCTAACTAAATTACAGAATTCGTATCCCATTTTAGTATCGTTTTAGTGTTCCGTAGCGAAACTGATGGATTAGAAAATAAATTACTTCAATCGATATTATACCTACTCTTAAGAAGATTATATGTGTATCACATATTCTTGATAAATATTTCTATGACTCTTTCTACAATTACATCTTTAAACTAAGTTACTGTGCATGATATTATATTGTTTGTAGAAATTATTATCAACAAACAATGTCTTCATCATTATTATGACAATAATGATGATATTGATCTTTTACAAGATGTAAGTATGTCCAGAGAAGATGATTGACTTTTGTTTTCTCTTTACGGAATCTATTATTTTGTAGGGATAATAAAAGATATCATAAGTGTTCATCTCTATAATTTTCATTATATTTATTTTTTATAAGTAGCCTCGATGACTTAAATCTAAGGTAATACATAAATATTTACAAGAATGTACATTGAAATTTTCTAATGAAGTTGTACTAATATTCTTATATTACATTAGGTACAAATACCATAATATGAACATGATCAGATGTCATAGCCACGAAATTTGGATCAAATAAACTTAAAACGACGGTAATACTTTTCGGTAACTTTAGTTAGCCACAAACTTAGACGCTACATAAAACTATCACAATAAATAAACATTTAAGAAAACAACAACAATAACCTATTAAACAATAATTTCAGTCTTTTAGTAAGATCATGTCTCAAACGATAGCCAGCTTGTTTAAAATGAAAGTAATTTTACAAAAATACTGTTGAAGAGATAAACTTTAAGGTTCTATAAAATCAAGGAAAATTAGAATGATGGACAAAAACTAATCAGTCGATGAAATACTTCTTTGGCAAACAATAATAAATAATGCAGTGACTAATGATCAATATTCAAGAATTAACACTCTGAATTGATTCGCCAAAGATTGGCAAATAGTAAGACAAATATTTACAAGAACTAAAACAAGGAAGTAATTAACGCCTCATAATGTCTTCTATAGAAAATCCTAGTGTCTTTTTGGGTGCTTCCACTGGTGAGTTATGAGGACTTGCCGTAGGTTGATGTGGTTGAGACACGGGTGGTGGTGAAGGTTTGTGTGACAGGTCTAATAATGAGTTTTCTGCAACTTGACTAGTTGAGGAAACTTCTTGGCAACCCTCAAGGTGGTCTAAATGGTGTTTGCTGACATCGCTGTGCGTCAACAAATGCGTCTTCAAGTTTGATCTTTGGTTGAAACTTTTGTTGCAAACTGGACACTTATGCGGAGACTCCTCCATGTGTAGAATCTTGTGAACTGCTAATGTTCTAGATTGGCAGAATCCTTTCCCACATTCTGTACACTTGAAAGGTTTCTCCTTGGAGTGGATATATCTGGAAAAATAGAAAACAACAATAAGTTTAAAGTTCAACTTTCACTAGGAAGGTGACCAAATGAGCTTAGTGTAAACAAAGACACAAACAGGACATTATAACTTATTTATGCGGCAAATAATACTTTTGGGATTAGAATCAAAACAATTCTGTATTAGATGGTAATATATACGAGACAAGTGGAAAGAAAAAAATAAGTTTGTCTCGTAAAAGCGAAGAAATATAACGTGTAATTTGTTCGCCGGCGGAGCAAGACAGATATGGTGATCGTAAAGAATGAAACCGGTCGCGGAGCGCGTGCGGCCGCCGCCTCGCGACCTCACAAAAAGGTTTACACTTTTAATTTTTTTTCTTAATCTGTTATCGTCAACAAAGCCTCGATGAAACACGTCCTAAATCATGATGTTGGTATTAAAGTGGAAACATTAAAATAAACTTGACTATTAGATAGCAATAAATTGATAATAAACACTACAGCATCAACAAACATAATCAAGACTTATACCATTGATTGTCACAGAAAAATCTATGTTACTAGTTATAAAGCTTTACGTACCTATGATCTCTAAGATGGTCTTGTCGTCGAAATGCTTTTCCACAGATATCACAAGAGTAAGGTCTCTCATCGGTATGAGTCCTTTCATGGATTAGCAAATTGTAGGACTTCGTGAATTGGCGATTGCAGTATTTGCAAATGAACTGCTTTTTAGGCCTAGTTCCAGGCACTCCAGGTGCCCGCATCGGAGGCGGGTTTCTTCCAGGCATTCTTTGCATTACTCCAGGATATCTCAAAGAGTGTTGATACAGCGCAGCATTTCTGATCCATTGGTTCACCAACATAGCGTGATACGGTGCTGATGGAGGTAGAGCTGCCACTTGAGCTTGCACGTAAGCCGACATCGCTGGATGACTGTAGTTTGGAACTGGGACTTTTTCGTAAGGATAGGGTGTCTGCATCGTTGGTCTGGGGTAAGTGGGGTATTGGGGTGCCGGTGGGGTCCAGGCGGGTTGATGGCGGGAAATTACGACGGCGGGAGGCGTGTCGTCTGTGGGCGTGTGCGGTGGCGTCGGCAATGGAGGCGACGGCCGCTCGAGCTTCACCAAAGCTTCGATTGGGAAGTCTGGGGGGTAGCCTGTGGAGAAAAACGAAGTCGTATAAGGCAGTGCAATAAACAAAAAACTACAAAGTTAACAGAAAAAAATATTCCGCAAAGAAAGAAAAAGGTCCAGGTAGGTATGACTTTTTTAAAGTATTCTGAGGTCATTTTTAAAGTCGGTACTACCAGATTTGTTATATTTAAAATAACGTTCACTACGGACATTTAATTTTTATTAAAAAAATAGGTAAATCACTTTAAATAACTCTATGACTCTATTTTCTTTATGATAAGTATTGTTCTATATCTATATCACAAGTGTTTATATTGTTTACTTGACAAACAAATAATGACTTTGTTCAGAAAAATAAAATTAACATAAAGTAAAAAATAAACAACACTTACTGTGATTTTCTTCAATATGCTCCTCTTCTTCTTCAATATTGATATCATCAGAACTGTCCACACTGTACGGCTTATCTTCCATTTCCACTATATAACAATCCATCCAAACTAAACACTAGGGCACTGTATACTCAGCACTTTGGTATCACTGTGTACCTGTGTTGTCACTGCCAAACCGGTTTGTAGACTGACAACCGGCTTGAAAGAGCGCGCGGAGCGTTATGGGCTTGTGTGCGTTTGTTATCGAGGTCTGCGCTTGCGTTGAGAAGGGGGGAGCAGATCAAAAGAGCCGCTTCGGCCGGCGCCTGTGTCGGCTCCCGAAGCGGCAGCAACACCTCCCAAAAGGCGGGGCCTACCGAGCACTGCCTTCGAAATCGATCGGTAACAATCGCGAATCGGTCCAACCATTATTGTGATCATATTGACAAAGTTCCATTTTGAAGCACCAGTATTCAGTTGTGGAACTTTGTCGCTTTGAGTTATTGTATGTTTGCGTCGTTTCGAAATTGAGTTTAGACAGGCAACTCAATGCAAATTTTTGGTGACATAGCGTCCCTTAGTGAAGCTATTAGGTGAGGGGATTGCTCTCGTAATTTCGTTTTGTAGGCAAGTCTTTTTGATCGTATGCCTTTGTAATTTGTATCTATGGTAGGTATAGCATTTCAACAGTCTTTTGTACTGGTAGATATGGAACGTTAGTGAAAGCTGAATGAAATCGAAGTATGAGTAGATAAAAGTTCTTAGATCACTAAGGTCAATAGCGTCCTTTTAAAAAAATAAATTGATAAGATAACTCGTTTATTTATTATTTTGTTTAATCTTATTTTTTTTATTTATTTATTTAAACTTTATTGCACAAATTAAAACAAAAGTGTACAAATGGTGGACTTAATGCCATATGGCATTCTCTGCCAGTCGACCATAGGACCAAACAGAAAAATTGAGTAGTAAATCATCGTGGAATTAAAAGTAAGTAAGTATGGAATTAAATCCCAACGTGACGTAAACATAGATATACAATATGTAAATAGTTACTTAAAACTTACCAAATACCTATTATTCAAAATATTTTACTTGCATTTGCATGTGACTCTTTATACCTACTAAGTAATTAATGTCAAGTTACAATAAACATAAATGAAGTATGCTTATTTAATTATTTCTTTGTGCTCATTAAGCACCTAAGTACCACAGTAAGTACTTATACATTGAATCAATCATAATCAATTTCACATATCATAAATTCTTCGAACTACTGCCAAGTAGTTATCATTAAATGTGATTAATAAAATATGATGAGGTAATTTAAAATTCAGTGTAAGGTATGAATCAAATAATTTTATAATCTTTGGTGACATACTTAGAAATAATTTGATGATGCTACCTTTATAAATAAAAATATTCTGATTGTTTTAGTCGCCAGAGATAGGTTCTTACTGACATATATACCTATCTGTACAATTTTCCTTTTCGAGTTTAAGAAATTGAATATTTATGTTCACTAATGAAGTGGCTATCCATGTATAGTCTCCAAACAACATCTTATACTTACATTAAAAATCGCGTTGGGACGACGGACTAACTTAGTATTTTTTTATCGTTTCCATGTGTCGTTTTCTGGTAAATTATAATAATAAGTAAGCATTTTAACAGCTTGTACCTCTAATTTTTTGTCTCCATTGCAGGTGACGAACTCTCTGTATACTACCAAACCCATATACTTAGCCAGAGCAGTCAGAGAAGCTAGTTAGTACCTATTTTTTTTTCATCATAAATATTTTGATAACTGTACCAACATCATGTAGCATAAGTCTACAAGTAGGTAGGTATGTGACGTAGCTATTAAAAGATAACCTACCTATGTTTTAATTTAAGTACTTTTGTATGTTACAACTTCCTACATTTTTTTTTAGTGCCCGTGACAATGTATACCTATCTAGGTAAACAAAATAATTATATTCAATTTTTAAGCTCGTCTTCCTACTCTTGTTGTAATAAACAAATGCTAGACTTTGAATTTGCATCTACCCAAAGTAAAGTAAGTAAAATGGTCAGAACTAGCCAGACTAGCATAATCTTCGTCAGACATATTTTTGTTTGGATGACGCCACAACACAGCCCATGACAGTTTGACAATGCGGCCGTATGCCCCTTCTGTCACCATATACGTTATGTGAACTATAGGGTTGTCTTTTAATATCCCTATGCGTTTAAAACTTTAGATTTTTAAAGTACGTTTAAAATATCCTAATTTAAAAGGAATTAGATAATTGATTTTGCATGTAAAGTTCTGAAAGTTGTTATAAAATGTATTGTTAATGTAAAAGTGACATTACTTTCTGAAGAGTATACCTACTCCTAAAAAAAGAGTATACCTACTCGTAAAAAAGTGGAAAAAGCTCCACTTTTTTACTTGCAATTGCAAAGCAATGTCTATACTTAACTATAGCTATTTCTGATCATTTTGGTCAGAAATAACTAGGCTAGCATAAACTTCGTCAGACATATGTGTGTTTATATGACGCCACAACACAGCCCACAAACTTTGACATTGCGGCCGCATGTCCTTTCTGTCTTCATATAGGTAAGTACGTTATGTGAATTATAGGGTTGCCTTTTAATGTCTCTATGGGTTCAAAATTCAGGTTCAAAACTTTGGTTTTTTGAAAAAGTCCGTTGCATATACCCTTATTTAAGGAATCAAATTATTTTGAATGCAAACATGTGATTATTTTGAGTGTTTTTTAGCATTAGTAAAATGAACTGAAAATTACATCAATGTAAAAATGGCATTAACAGGTATCTGAACATTTTAATGAGGAGTAGGTAACCTTGATCTCACCTTTTCGCCTGGAAATCCATAACAGAATAAACTATGTCTAGAATTATCAAAATATTTGGTTTTATTCTGAGTACCTGTATATTTTGGGGATTAATTACGCACATCCAAGAATTTATTTTAGTAAAGTCATCCTTCAGATAGGAATTCCAGAAAATTATAGAGGTTTCATATACAGGCTTATGGTAGGTCTCATAATTACTTAAAGAGATTTTTTATTCAAAAAATGAAATATCCCTTTTTAGTAGGTATAAACTACGAAAAAGAATAAAATTAAAAAAAAATATTTATATATATATGAAATAATTTATCCCCAAAAATGAGAATTCAATTTACATTTGTATTTCTTACATGTTTTCAGTAGTTCAAGATGCTGAAAATTTCAGAGGTCATATCTTAGTAAAGACTCATACCTATAAGTATAATTTTGTTCCAACAATTAGTTACTTCCAAAAACAAAAGGTGCCTATTTTATCAACCCTAACATTCCATATCACCAATGAGTGCGTGTGCGCAAACACTGGTCAGGTGGGCGATGGACACACGACCCGACGCGGCATCCTTTGTACCGACATCAAAAGCACCGACATCCAAACCTTCCCATGAAACAATATCGTAGAACTACTCATCGCATTCCAAAATCATTTTTATTCCACTAATAATAAGGATTAAAATCGTTTATTAATTTGTTAAAGACTTGTGACGTTTAGTTAAAGAGTAAAAGGTCATATGCCACTAGACACCTTGTTAAGTCTGGAAGTTAGCTTGTTGAACATAAGCAATGTGCGAGTGTAGCGAATAAACTTGATAATGAATCTTTTGTATGGCTTCGATTGTTGACACTTTGGTCTTTATTAAAAGAAATTGAGTGACGTGCGCAGCGGCGGGGTTAAAGTTTTGATATAACATATTCGGAATCTCATTGTACACTCTCAAATTTTAATGTTTCTAATACAGTTGGGCATGCTCATGTCTATATGTAGGTATACATTGATTAAAGATAAAAATAAGTGAAGACTTATGGGTCCGAATCGTGGTCCCTTACAATGTTAACCACGTACTGGCAACCGCAGCGCTGGACACCCACCGACCCAAGCAACGATTTTTGAAATTTTGCCGTCCGCAAACAATCGGTTTTCCATATAAAAATCGTTTGAAGACGAGTTCAAAAATAGTACCCCAGGTAGACGACTTGATCAAGGTCGTAGAAAGACTTTGGATGCAGACAGCTTTCAACTGGTCGCAATGGAAATATGAGGGAGGATTTTGTTCAGCAGTGGACTTTTTTTGCGGCTAAGATGATGATGGTGCCTGTGAGTACAAATTTGTCCCGAACGTTCTTATTCAGCATTATATAAACAAGAAAGTAACCATAAAATTTTTCAAATAAATAATAAATGGTTCTTCAAAACATAGTCTCTATGTATCAAATCTAAATAATAATACAAATTATAAGCAAGTCTGATACTAATAACAAAGAATCACTAGTTAGACAAGCAATAATATTCATCAAAGGTGGCTAGAACATTATCCATCTTATCTTAATATTTATATGTGCCTTCTGTTTCAATGTTGTCTCAGAAGACAAGCCGCAAGTAAATATTTATTATTTAAAATGCATCAAATAAACATCACATTATTCATATACCTACCATAACAAAGCCACTCAGATATAGAAGTTATGATTTAGATTATTCTGCCTACGACTTTATGACTCAGGCGAATGAATATAAAAACAAACGAATGTAGATACATACGAAATATTTGTAAACACATATTAAGGCAAATAAATAATTTGGTTATGCAACAAGGTGTTCCAAATTTTTATACCTCAGCAAAAATGCTCATCAGGGTGAACAACTTTTACCACGGTCTCATTTTAATATTTCTTATAGTTTCGCTGAACCATTATGGTCCTGCATCAGGTGTTCCAAAATCAATCATATGCTAATTATTGCCCAGGCTTAACAGTTATATAATAAAAAAAAGTTTCACTCGAATCCGTCCAGTATTTCCGGATATTAGCGTGTACATACAGATTAACTTTTAAATTTACTCGAATACTAGGTATATTTCTTCACCTCCCCAAATATTTTTTTGACATATTTTCAATGTAGAGACACATTTTTAACTGTTTTATAAAATATATGGATGACAAATACATGACTATGGTCATATGGTTGCATGGCCCATATCTCTAAACGCTTTTCTAAACGTTTTTTAATAAGAAACTCGCACTTTTTATACTTAAGATAAACGCATATTAGTGTTTTTTATGCTCATAACATTTTATTCGGTATAGGTTCAGCTAGCTTTCGCTTAAGAGAGGACCATGCTCCTGTGTGTACTTCTTGTAGGTATATAAAAATATTTTCACAACAGCATAATGCAAGTACAAGACCATACTCATATCCATGAAATAAAATTTAGTCCCAATTTTTCACTTCCAGCGTTGTCCTTGTAGTGTTTGGGATTTTGTTTTAAATTTTTATTTTAATAAAAAGACTATGTGGCTAGCTCCAGTGAGCTTTTGCTACTTCATCGGACTTTTGAGTGGAGGGCAGAGTGACCTCAACCTGTAAGGCGAACATTTCCAAAGTACTGTCCAAGAGGGATGGACTTCGGCTTTGGGCGTTGGCTTTGTGCGCCAGTCTTGGAGAGACAGCACATGCTTATAATTATGTCTGATGGGCCGCAAGTTGAAGAGTCAAACTAGGAAACAATGGAAAACCTAGTCTGCAAACTAGCAACTCTCAGGATTAGCCTTAAGGACCAAAAGTTACGTTGCCAGAAGAACCTATCCTAGGCCGTCGAGAATGGGATTGATGAATAACGATACTGTTCCAATCGGAGGTTTCGCTTTACCGGACACGGAGTTTGAAAGGTATGGTATGTAAGTACCCAAGTACTGTTTGTCCAAGAACTATGATAGAGGTATACAGCCCAACGGCGTGTAAATTTGACATGCATGAGTTAGTTATGCGCATGCGTTCATTCTTACTTGAGATGGTTTAGCACCTAGTCAGGTGGGACCGATACCCACGCCGAAAAAGACATGGAAAACAACTGTTTTCCATGACTTTTTCAGCGTGGTTTTAACTTTGTCTCTGACTAGCTAATCAGACTAGCAGAGACAAAGATAAGAACTAACACCCGAATACTCAAAGCCATGAAGATGTGCGTAATCTAAAAGCGTTCTTAATCTCATTCTGTTACCTAGCAAGACGATGACAGTTTGATATTTTAAGAATGTCATTAGTTACGATAATTTTGAATATTCGGGGGTAAGTCTGTTATGATGTTTTGTCTGATGAATACATAACTTAAACTAGTAGTTTATATGGTCTGACTAAAATTGTGAGTTGACATCGCTTGGAGAAAATGCGCTGTGCCAGTTAGCTTAGCTGCCGCTTATTCTGCACTCCGCTTTGGAAGCGGCCTAAACTTAGCCATAAGTAATTATTGACGTCAACAAAATTTTTATGTTGTAAAAATTGTAGACACAAATATGTCAATTAATAAGTGTCCATAGAAATCTATTCTAAAAAAACGATTGAGTCTTGAATCTTTATTTTAGTTTATTTTTATATCGGTTCATATTTAAACACATACTTTATATTTTAAAGACTTCATACATTATATTATTGTTAGAAATAAAAAATCGGCATATTAATACGACTATCAATTAACAATACCTATGAACGATTGTACCTAAATATTGGCTCGACAAAATATTTAAAAAGTAAATAAGTAGTAAATTTTTAGCCTTTAAAGAAATACTGAAGGAACTCTAAATTGTTATTTATTAAAACTTCGACATTTTCACAATGTTAAGAGACTGATTATGAATTCATTTAAAAATCACAAAACGATTGCCTAACCTGCACTCCAAATCATATTTGAAGCATCAAAAGACCTATTTATAACACAATCGTAGATCGTAATCTGAATAACCCGCCTAACAGAGCAATTAAGGCGTCAAAGTATAAAATGATGCAATTTTTATTCAGCTTTGCGATATGCAAATTACCATTATAAGTGAATGAGGCTCATCAGATTAGAAGATTTGAGAGATAATGGAGTTTTATGCTCTACTTCTTATTGCTGTAACTCGGAGATAAACCCAAATGTTTTCAGTCACGGCCTTTAAAAGAGGCGTACTAAATTATCATACATGATAAGTAATAAACTTATCCCAACTTCGGTATACATTTTAAATTGTTCTGGTTTCCAATTTTGAAGAGAAAATAAACAGATACTACTGACATCGAGGGAAAAATTACATAAATTGAGCTAGCCACACAGGAAGTTGTGAACTTGTGTCATAGGATATTGACTTAACGATACTATATTTAAAAAAAAGATACCTTAACAATTCCGTATTTATAATAGTTACTTGTATATAAACATCCAATAACCAGGCCAATCTGAAAAAGACAATTGTCCATCATAACATGGTTAGGGATTGCCCCTTGGGACTCCTCGTGTCACAGGCTGGATTAATTAAAACTGAACAGACAGCAGGTGGACATACGAGTTCATAGGACATCATTTTTGTTCAAGCTGAAACGGAGTCACGTTGCTCTCGTTCAGAATATAATATGTATAAGAATAATAATAAGTTAAATTGGTAGTTTAAGATATCGAATTCATATAATATCGGTTGTTTAACGAAGATGTTATTAACTTAAGTAATTAATTTTTATAACATTATATTACTCAAGCTTTACCTACGTACATACTTTAGTACCTATTATTATTGCGAAATACGAGTAGGTTCTCTAATACTGTTTCATACTTTTAAACTTTTCCGTATTTTGTAAAGAGCAAAAATATTTTTTGTTTAAGTGTAGTGAATAAGATTACAGGTAACTACAAATGTACTTAGATTAATACTATTGACTTTCGAGATTCTTCCTTGCAATAAAAACGTATTTTAAGATCTGTGTAAGGAAAATTGAGTGTTTTACGGTAGACTTTTTATCTTTATCTGTTTATCTGAATTAGTTCGCTAAATATCTTAGATGTATGAGTATTTAATATCTACGTAGAGTAGACGTAATCTGTTCCAACATGATTTAAATGTTAATATCACTACATATTATAAAACAAAGTCCTCCGCCGCGTCTGTCTGTCTGTCTGTTCGCGATAAACTCAAAAACTACTGCACAGATTTTCATACGGTTTTCACCAATAGATAGAGTGATTCACGAGGAAGGGTTTAAGGTATAATACATGCCCGGGCGCAGCCGGGTAGGGCTGCTAGTGTTTTATAAATATACTATCACGTCTTTTTCCTTGCCTTAAGAGTCCCACGTAAAGCCGCTATCCCATACAAACGTAGATTTGGTTTCAGTTTTACAACAGTTAAGCCAATCTCAACCAAATTTCGTACATACGACCGGATAAGGCATATTGACGTTTGTAATCAGATTTCAATTTTAAAAACAATACATATACAAAATTACAGCGAGTACAAGTTTTCGATACGAAACTTCAACTCGTGGTCAAGTAGGTGGAAATGAGAATCAAAATAGTGAGCTGTTGCTCTCTATTTTGATTCTCATGCACCTCACAGTGTAACGACCAAGAACATGTAACAATGAAATTGTATGAAATTTTACATTTTCCAGTACATTTTATAAGTTGGTTGCCTATAACTTTTTAGTTTGCACTAAGTACTCAGTTCTGATAGTTTTCCTTTCAATATCAGTATATTTACTACTGCTGTAATTTTTTTCACGTTTCTATATATAACCGTTTAGCAGATAGAGGGTGGGAGGACACTTACCTCTAACAAAAATTTGCACTTTAAAACCAAATATTTCGGAAACGGATCCCTAAATCGAAAAATGGTGATCTCAACCTCGCAATATTTTTTAAAGACCTATTTAACGATACCCCACACAATGGGTAAGTAGAGAAAACAAAATTACTCCCCCACTTTACTTGTATGGGAGCTACCCTAAAAAAAAAATTATTTTTATTTTTTCTACCACTTTTTTGCCATGATTAATACACGTACCCATGCCAAATCACCGCCTTTTAGTACTTATAGTCTCTGAGTAAAACCGCGGACGGACAGACAGACATGGCGAAACTATAAGGGTTCCTTGTTTACTACGGAACCCTAAAAAGGTGTGAAAAAAAGTATAGAGAATAAAAACAATTACATTTTACTCTTTGTAATATTATGTATATTTGGGCAAAATCTATTCTAATATATTACAGAGAAAAGATACAATTGTTTGTTTTTTTTTTGCATTTAGGTACTACTAGAATGATTTTCTAAATTCTTTCACCTACAGAATGCTCATTTATCTGCGGGTGACATAGACTAGAATATATGCAGACGAAGTTACGGGAGAATTGTCAGTCATAAAAACATAGTAAGAGAGTTGGATGAACTACAATAAGTCAATAAAATATAGCTAAAACAAATAATAATAAGGAGTCACAATGCCACCTTATCTTTATATTTCGAGTAGCTAATCTTCATTCTTAATTAAATAATTAAGTATATACAGAGAGACAGCATTATTAATAAAAAAACACGTTTCAACACAGTTATAAACTTCTTAATTTACTAAGATAAGGTTAAAACAGTGATTTTAAAGCCTAATTAGTGACAAACAAGATATACAATCACGTCTATAAATATGCCACCAGCAGTCTAAATATAGACTTTAATAGTCTAGAAATACTGCTCAATTACAAGAAGCATATTTTCTCTAGTTTAAAAAGATAATACGGCCTTCACGTTTCTGGGTTTTGACGTACACTCAGTGTATTGTAAAAAATAGTCCATCACTGTGATTTGCGGAAATAAAGTCAACAACAAAACTCACTTAAGGATTTTTACTTACATAAAGATCATCCTCATTATGTCCATAAATAGGATTAACATTCAAGTGTCCCTCAAGTTTCACTAACTGTGGGTGAAATGATATAAAAAGATTGAGAGCATCGTCATCATTAAAAAAAACTTTAAAAAAAGTATAGAAACTAGACGAATTAAGATTCTTTTATCAAATCTGAACTTAATTGTTCAAATAATACTTTGGAAAATAAATAGTCTACAATCTAGCGATTTTACAAAGACGACTATTTCTTTCCATACAATTCTAGAATTTAACAATGAAACATAGAACCTGCTTCTTTTTTGAAATCTGTTAAAACGTGGTACGGTGCGTATGTAATGTTAGGCTGTATTGCGGGGATGATTTTAGAATTCTATTCAAAATATCACTAGATGAAGGTTCTAGTGAACTTTTTCAAAAAGATCAACAAAGTTAACGCATTTGTTGCACATTCTGTTGACCTTTTTAGCCATACTTCCCAAAACGCATTACTCTTATCAGCCAAACGAGACCAACAGGTAAAGTTACTCATTCACATTGCCCCAGTTTCCTCCATAAAGCTATTTTACAATATAAAAAATGGACTAGTTGCAAACAAACTAAATTATTGTTTACAATAGAAAGAATAGTATTAAGGCGCCTTAGTTGCCACTGTTCACTTTGAAAACACCGACAGCAGACATTTACCTGCATCTTATCACAATCCTGTGTCGAAACAAAAGGATACAATAGCGTTGATAGCAATTCATAGACGTTTATACGTGTAAACTTTCTTAGGAAGTTAGGACAAAGGGGTCAATGGTTTGAAAATGAAATATGTAGTACAAAAGGTCAGTTGTAGTATGACCCTTTGATAACTTCTGAGAAGTTCTAATGGTTATGTGTAGAGCAATGCTTTAGCTTTAGTGTTTTGTTAAAACTATATTATGTTGTAACCTCAGAGTTTCAAAGAATATGTATTGTTGCAAATCGCATCTCAGTTATATTCATAACTTTTAGTTTCTAAAAACCTTTTAATTATTAATGTGAGGAACTTATTGTCTAACAAAAATATGCAGCTTATATGGCTAGTACTTTTGTTTTCCCAGCTAGCTTTAACTACATTTACTTTATTCTTGGTAGGAATAGTTACAGGGTCTTATTTGGTGCCACACGTGTTGAGAATACTAGCAATAAGACTGAATCATGTCGAGGTAGGAATTATTTCAGGTACTTCCAGCTCATCATTTGATGGTCATCGTCGAAAGGACAGGCCAAAAAAATGATGGCGTGACGATCTCGATACCTTTGAGCGTGGCTGGTCAGGAATGGCTCTAGATCAAAATATATGGAAGGACATGGGAGAGACCTTTACCCAGCAGTAGGAGAGCACAGGTTAATAATAAAAAAACAGTTCAGATAAGCGCACATGAACTGCAGCAGAGATGTGCGTCACGGCACGGAATGCTTCTGCTATAGATATTGAACATCTTTGCTGCGTGTGTTTCGTGTGGGCGCACTCACACCAGTAGTCACCAAAAAGACATATTTTGTTGTCAATTCATTTTTTCTCGAATAACCTTACCATCTATTTCGTTTGTGATTATAATTTTTTTAAAACTGCCTATCATCGATTGCCTAATTTACATGCCCATTTAAACATCAATGATGACAGCCAGAACCAAAACTGCCTTTGAGCTTCCCAAGAGCAAAGAATAAGTCTACCTACCACCTCACCACCTAGGTATCTACCACCATTGGTTAGTTTTCGCTTTTATGATTCGGTACTAAGAATGAAATTTTTCCATAAAGAAGTTGCATATTCAGTAATACCAACAACGATCATTGAGCGCTCTTTGTTAACTACCTGAAACGATTTTTTTCCATACAAAAAGTATACCACAAATAATGATCGTATAATACCTATTACCAATAGTATAGAACTAGCATACTTTTTTTCTGTGGCCCACTGTACATCACTTTTGGTCACTATGTGTAAAATAATTACATCTCTCTGAGATTACGTAGGCGGTAATTATTTTACACATGTTACCTACAACATCCATAAGGCTGCTGAGCCAGCACGAGTTCTTCTCTTTATCTGTCTGAATGAATAAATATAGTTATACAGTAAGCTAAAAGACGCAGCACTAGAATTGTAGACAAATACCTATCTGTGAAAATGAATTATATGTATTCTCTAGCGTTGGGAATTAAATCTCTGGCGAAATAATCACTGCGCCAGGGAGGCCGATGTGCTCTAGTAATTAATATACGTATACCTAGTTGTTGTGAATGGGTTATATGAATAATGGAAATTGGTATCAAAACACGTATAGTAAAATATAAATATACAAATAGTGAAATGGGCTGTCTCTCAGACGTTTTTTTAATTGTCTTAAATCAAAATTTAAAAATATATACAACATTTAATAAAAAAGTATGTATTTTAAAAAACTAATGAGTTTGCAACACTAGTATCAAACTGAGAACATTGAACGGGCATTTCAGCAAACTGTAGGCAGATTATAACCGTTGGATTCTCCTATCTGCTGGATTCCGTATATTCCCCTAATTGAGATAATAGTAATTAAGATCTGTAAAACCCGCGAGATCAACGTAATAGCAGAGATCAACATACGCCTTCAAAAGTTGTTATGTAATGCTAATGTGATAAAAGGTCTAAATGTGGTTATTTGAGAAAAATTTTATACTTAGTGTTTCAAATGGACCAAAAAAGGCATGTAGTTTTCGTACCACCAAACAAAAATTCAGGCAGAAAATAAAATTAAAATTTATGTCACAAAAATGAGGAATTTGTATGTAAAGTAGATTTCAAAAAATGTTCCATAAATTGAAACGTGTAATTTTTTTAATTTTGATATTGATATTTACATTAAGTTTAAAAGCATTAATTCAAAAAATTATACGGCTAATATCGGTTCAAAAATGAGATAGGAGGTATGAGCCTTTACACCCCTTGTTTCTAACTACTCTGTGGTAGAAGACGCTAACATAAAGTGAAATAAAGGTATTAACCAATAAATTTACAGATCTTATCATCAACAAAAATCTCACCTATGTTTTACTGAGGCTCTGCTCTTGTTAATGAAGATCCTTGGGGAATAGTACATTTTTAGGATAAAATGTAATCTGTCCTAAATTATACAACATATATGACAACGAGTATGCAAAATTTCATAAAAATCAATTCTGTAGTACGAGCTTGACCGTGTAACGAACAAACTCACTTTCACATCTCTATAGTTTGGGGATGCCATCAAAGTTTCCAATTTTTAGTTCCTCATGACGCTCTCTTTGCCGCGTAAGGGATGAAGACGTGATAATAGGTATGTATGTTATTATGCTATCAACGTTTTTGTATATGACTTGCCTATAGTCGCAAAGTGAGTATTTTTCTATGCTAGTATTTATTAGGGGTTTTGGTGAGGAGTCAAGGGGTTCAGGTGGGATTTTTCAAAGATGATTTTGCAAATTGATTTTAGTGGACTTTATTATATGAAATTCGTGTAGTTTGGTGTTATAAAAGCTCGTGGTCATGAACAATGTGTGTAATAATTAAAGTAGACTGTCATATGGACTCGTATAAATTTGTCACCAGAAGCTCCTGTAAATCAAATCTATGTCATTTTTGATTGCTACTCAATCAAAATTTATATCGTAACACCGATACTTTGTATCTCTTAAAACTGGACATTGGCAGAATCCCCAAAATCTAAGTGGAAGCCATAAAATAATACATAATACTGAAAAGAACATACATACATATGATCACGTCTTTACCCCTTGTGGGGTAGACAGAGCCCAATGCCATAAAATCTTAAGGCCACGTTTAACGTGTTGGCGTTAAGATGGAAAGCGAAATCAAAACAGTGCTGGGTTGCTAGCCGCATCGCCTATAACGTAATTCCTTATATATTCTCACCTACTCCCTTGACCGCCTTCTACGGTCTGCGTGGGAAGAAAAGCAGCTGCTTTTCTTCCCACGCAGACCAGAGTGGTATATTCAATGATTTTCCTTTTCTCCCAAACCGAAGAACTGAATAGAAGTATTTATTACTTTCACCAACTCAGCATAAAATGCGTTATTACTCTAGATCTTCACACCCACGCTCGCAAACACTCACATATTGACATCCATTATCACAGCAGATTATCCGTAATATATAAATGGAACAATACACAGGTAGTCGATATGAGTCGAAGTATCCGATAACAGATCAAAGGGCGCCGCCTGATATCGCTGATGTAAAGAGCCGACAATCGTAACGGTAGCAATGTGAAACCAACGATATATTTTATTGTAATGCTTTGATGTCGCCGATTGATAAACGGTTCGGAGAAGCTTGGCGGCTTTGGCAGTGAAATTCACAATCGAAATTGCCCAAAACCAGGTTATTTTCATGGAACTTGGTCACAGCAAGTAAAAATTTTCTTTACTGTGACCAAGTTTCATGAAAATGAGTTGATGGACAATTAACGTGGTAAGTATAGGATCGGGGAAAAGTTCTTTCGTATTTTGAATAGACATATCATCCGTTGATACAAAAGAACTGTAACTTAGACACCATAATTCTCAAACAGAAAACTTTAAATCGAATTTGTGCTATTCTTACTGGAACTGCAGTATTGATAAACATCATAGTTTCATTCACGAACTATTTAATTTCTTTTTTTTTACATAGCTTTTTAAAAATAAATCGATTTTTTAATAATCTGCTACATTGTAAAAGACAATAAAATAGTAGGAAAATGGCGGGAAAATGTTTATTATCATTTCATCGGTATACTTCTTAAAAATTTTACCTTTCTAAGGTTATCAAAACCATCCAAATATAAACAGTAGATAATAGAAAATATTTTATCATAACTTTATACATGGAAAATACAAAACGTCAATTTCCACGATGTACTTGTAAAATTCTGCACATTAGTTATTACGTATTATTAAAGCTTTATAATTTAAGTAATCTGGCATGGGCATGGTTCAGGCTTATACCTGTGATAATTTTGGCATAGGTACTTCTTTCCAATATTATAGAGATGAAAGTATGAGATTATGTGAAAATGTTTCATCATCATCATTATCTGAGCGTATACCCGGTTGCAGCCTGAGTGATAGTGCTTTAGAGCCCAGGGTCTGCGCGTTATTTGTCTGGTTTTGTGTTTTCATAGGTATGCAGGAGCCCGATGGTCCAGTGGGTGTGAGCTCTAAGAGCGCTTACATATGTTAAGCAACCCCTGGTGCAGTCCCTACTTGGATGGGTGACCGCAAGTGGCATAAAAATATCTCGAGCTCCTCCGTGCTTCGGAAGGCACGTTAAGCCGTTGGTCCCGGCTGTCATCGTTAATGGCAGTCGTTAAGCTATGTCAGATGCCTTAAGGCAGCTTGAAAAATCTGACACCAGTGTTGGCCACTTACACATACGAAAAACAAACAACAAGGTATGCAAAGATGTGCATTGGTACGATGTACGCATCAAAATAACGCGTTTCATATACCTTTCCAAGTTCATATTATACAAAAAATTAAGCAATTATCTATAAAAGTAATGAAAACAACCATTTGATTACATACATTTCTGCTAATTTCTTAGTGATCAAAGGTCATGGTCGTTTTCACGGCCAGTATAACACTCCTAAAGAAAAATAGTTTCAATAAAACACGAACTAAAACTAAACAAAGTGTAACCGATGCGCCTAACCTAATTACATACGTCAATCACATGTCCTCGGCCGGCCGGCTATCATAAAGACACCATAATAAAAATAACACCCATCAAAAGTCTATTGTGACATTCGTTATCAAAGCGGCGCGGCGTCTATCAACATTAAATCTAATCTCGGCACAAGCCATAAGCGAACGCCGTCACTTTTACAATGATCGCCAAAGATGTTCTAGTAGACTCTACATATAACGAATTTGACTTTTCACAAAAAAGGCTTGCAAAACACAAAAATACTAGCATCTCATGTAAAACTATGCAAAAAACAGAATGGTTACAGTTAATTTGCTGATCATAAATAAGCGTCCTTGCTTACTACGTGCTACCTAATTATGGCAAAAGTTATATGCAGAACGGATCCTGTGTGTATCTTCAACGTAATACGAGATAGCGAGCGCAAAACCGACCGCTTAAACGACTGACCGCTCCCTGTCTAGCAGATCGTTCAGGCGTTTAAGCGGTCACCATATGATATTAATAATAACTTAAGATGAATAATATTTTTGACTATCGACTATTGATCCCAGACTACTTCTTAATTAGTTAAAGTTAAAAAATCATTCAAGCTGCTCCATCTTGACTCTTGATATACCTATTTAAAGCCACAAAAGAAGCATAACAGCATGAATATGATTTCTAAAAAAACATATCCTTGGGCAGATTTCCTAATTCTATCTATTTACCTCTGTCTTTTTAAATTCAAGAATTAGTGTGCCAAAGGGAACGTCTTTCCTCAGTGGTGGTCAAAAAAACAAGTTCAAATTAATACAGTTTATTTTTATTACCACAAGTATCAACAGTGAAATGGGTCTATTGCCACAGAACTTACATGAGTTGAATGCCCACAGCAATTTAAATTCGCTTCATCTCCTCACTTTGGCCAGTCATGAAGGCTCGCTGACTATCGGCTAATGCAATGTTGTAAGCTTGTTGTGAGGTAATGGAGCCGACAATCAGTATTGTAATCGAGAGTGTCAGTGATGACGATCTCGTGTTCCTACCGTGTGCACTTATAGATAGTGCTAAAGTTTAGTAGCAAGGTCACTTAATAGGAAAATACTAGATTGTCATTTGAAATTCATCACTAAACATAGCAAAAGACAAGTCAATAAAGATCAAAGACTTTAGCACCTACTTAATTTCACATTTTGCAGGTATACGGCACGTACATACACAGTAAAGTCTTCGACACGTTATGTGTATAGTATACATAATGTAAGAAACGTGATAATTTCAACTTCCATGCTGGTTTGGGAGAAAGAAAAAAGCATAGAATATACATATATAGAAAATCTAAGGAAGAATCACATTGATAGGCGGTGCGGCTAGCAACCCATAACTATTTTGATACCAATTTCCATCTTTACGCCCACTACGATGCTTAACGTGGCCTGTAGGTTTTATGACCTTGGGCTCTGTCTACCCCACAAGGGATAAAGACGTGATAGTATGTATGTATGTATGTGATAATACTATATTAAATATGTAACAATCGCGAAAATATTAGAAAATCCCTCTACCCATTTTTTTGGTCGTACCTTTTTTCTAGAGACAAAATATATTTAAGGCCACAAATTAGTTTTTTGGGATCCAGTGCTGCCCCAATTTGAAATACGTTATATTTGAAAGAAATCTGAAAGCTCATTTTAAATTTTATTTTGTGGGGCCCTAGCAAACTATTTCTTGAACTAAAAACTTTAAATTGTGAACATTCACATAACAAAAGTCTCGAACTTACTTTGGGGCCAGCTCAATCTGAGTGACTTGTCCGTATATTATTTATATTTATTTATTTATTAGTTCAAGAAATAGTTTGCTAGAGCCCCACAAAATAAAATCAAAAGTGATCTGTTTTCTTTCAAATAATGTATTTCAAATTGGGGCAGCACTGGATCCCTAAAAACTAATTTGTGGCATGAAATATATTTTCTCTCTACAAAAAAAGTACGACCAAAAAAAAGAGCCCTGAAAATTCATACATACATATATACATATCATCACGCCTCTCTCCCATAGGGGTAGGCAGAGACTATGGATCTCCACTTGCTACGATCCTTACAAACCTCTTTCGCTTCATCTACATTCATTACTCTTTTCATGCATGCTCGCCGGTTTCGGGTTCTCCTTACTTCTCCTTAAATTCATGTAAACTCTTAAAATCGTGTTTAGGCCTTATTCGTATCTACACAGTAACACTATCAGATCAAATCTCTGTGACGTAACCTTTTCCTTTCTACCAGACGCCTATACCTTACCACAATGTCCATAATATGGCAAAAACTTTAACGTTTGGACATTTCATTCATAAAGACAGTCAAAAGTAAATATTTACCAAAGATCTTGACTATAATCTGACACCACTTTATGCAATTTTGAATCCTAAATACGAATTAATAAGAGTGATAATTGCATCTTCCTGATTATATAGACGAAGAGTATACAAACCAAAATGTAGCATGCTCTGACGCCACTTAGGACCACCCAAGATGATGTTTTTGCACACAGATTAGCTTACAGTTTATTTTGAAGCGAGGAACTGTGAAAATAATCTCGCTTTTTTTGATTACACTCACCTACACTGTGTGGAAACTGGTAAGTACAAGTGAAACTTTTAAAATCGAGAAACAAAAATACCCAGTAGAGCAAATTGTGAAGTTGTTAAACTAAAAAACATATACTTAGGTATATCTTGCAAAATTTGTCTTCTCTGTTTTATTATCCACATTCTCTCTTTTTCTCCCTCATCAAATATTGTTTTTCGGTTGATTTCTCAAGTGGAAGGCTTTGGAGCCCCGGGTCCGCTTTACTTTATTTTCTTCACTCCATATTCATAGCGAAATTATTTAAGTTTTGTTAAAATTTATGAAATATGTATAAATTACCTTATCCTTATTAAATGTAGGTTAGAGAATTCTCTAATTTATATATATTGAGGACTAGCTGGTACCCGCGGCTTCGCCCGCGTGATATGTCCTACTCAGTACCCTAACCTATGTGTATGCAAAATTTCATGATGTTCGGTTCATTAGATAGGGCGTGAAAGCGTAACAAAGAAACAAACAAATTCACTTTTGCATTTATAATATTAGCTAGGATTAAGATAGTTAGGATTAAGTAGAGATGAAGAGTGATAATGATCACTCTCCATGTGTACCTCTCTCATCTCAGCTTGTCCCAGTTGCATTCTTAGTTCATCATATCAGAGCTCGGGTCTACTTTTTCTTTTACACTACGCAGTTTTTCAGAATCCTTGGATATAAGACCGTTGGTTGGCATATAAAGGAAATCTTTAACAACATATCATGTCTCTCTCACTATAGCTCTCCTTTAAAATAAGTAAATAAAAATAAAAAATTGTTTATTTTCAGATAACAGTGATATACAATTATACTCCAAATATTTTTTCCTAGGCACGAACCAAATGAATGCTTTTCCACTCAACTGCATTAAGAAGTGTGGCGGCTGTTGACACCACCATTTAATCTACCATCACCACATTTGACACCAAACCCATCGAAAATGTTTATTGTAAGTGACGCAATTTCACGCAATTTTACCTTCAATATGTTTAATCCACGCTACTCCACTACGTAGACCACACAACGGTTGCATTTTGCCAGTTAAAAAAGAACGATAAGTGTGAATAGGACTAGTGTACTGAGGGTTCCGTCCTTAGCTTTTACGGGTATGTCTTCAAACGTTACCAAACAAACAGTTGCGATTAGTGAATGATAAATATTACTTACTATTATAACCATGTGATAGCGGATCATCGTCCGAATAGTAGCAACTACACTTTAAAAAATCTTGTAAAAAGAAAAAAAAAACAATTTCTATATAAGAAAAAAACTTAAATATAGCAGATTGAAGTTAAGGACTCGGGTCTCACTATTTCAAGCTTGTTGGCAAAACTCTAAAATTATGCAAAATATCAAATCAAACTTAGGTGTCAAATATTTCTAAAAAGAAACAGCCATAAAATAATTGATGTATTCATCTGATATTTTCAGCACAAAGTATTCAAAATTAAAGTGTCAAAATGTACGACTCTCGTATTACGCTCGCATTCTTTGACTGCCAATCAGTTTTAAAAATGTTACCCTGCAGCATCTACGTATTTAAAAAGAAAATACTTTTAATATATGTAAGACTAGTAATTTTCCGGCTACTTTGTCCGCTTAAATAAAAAAAAAATAATTTTAAAAATCCGTCCAGTAGTTTTGTAGCCTATTCAATGAAAACCAACAATCAATTTTTTCCTTTATGATATTAGTATAGAAAAACTGCAAAACTACATTATTGGGGTCTTATTTTTATTTCTAACACATAGAACCCTAAAACCTTTGCGTGCTTACACACTTCAGTAGTCAAAAAGGTGTTTTAATTTGTCACCTATTCCGCAAGTATCGAGGGCTATTTTAATAGAAGAATTATCATTTCTTTTTTCACGTATTGCCCATTTGACAGTTGCTATTTTAGTGTCAATTGAATGGCAGATGAAGCGTTAACACGTTTTAAATTCAATAGTAAAAGTGACAAATTAAAGTTCAGTGAGCTAGAACTGCTTATTTTCGTTCATTCATTCGATTCACGTAGATGTAAATCCTGATGACGTTTAGTTAAAATTTGATAAGAACTAGTAATCGATTTGTAATCGTAATGGTTTGTGTCGTGCGACCTAAAATGATTAATCTGTTTGATACAAATTACGATCAGTATTTTGATAAAATATTCTGTGCATTACGTTTAGATAATAATAAATATTAAATATGTTAGATATTATTAGATAAATATGTTAAAAAACTGACCAGAATAGCTTTTATATAGCCATAGCCAGGGGATGACACCGTCCAGCCATCTGACACAAAGCTGTGTGTTTACGAGTATGTAACGTTTATGTCTATGCAAGATAGAGTTTGGTTAATTATTAACCTCACAAAAGAGGTCGCATGGAAGAGGTTTTTTTGTGGTAGTTATCTTGAATGGCACTCTGAGTATAAGTTTTCCTTAGGTTTTCCCTGAGTGCTATGACTTGAATCTTCAAAAGGCGTGTTTACAGTTATCTTAAGAGATGGCAACGCAAAAGCATGTCCGTCATCAAGTTTGTTTGCTGTGAAACATTCATAAAACAAAAAAGTATGAATAAAAAATATTATTCATACTTATACTCAGAGTGCCATGTGAGAAACGTCGTTGTTGTAGTTGATTCGGCTCGTGGTTTGTAGATTTCTTCAATTTCTTGCTGGGGCATCCAAGAAGGATTAGCGTGAGGCAGGTGAATGGTCATAAAGGCATTGCCAAATCATATAAGAGTGTGTGCTTGGTGTTTTTCTACGAGATCGAATCAGAAACGAGAAAATCCGTAGAAAAACGAAGGTCACCGACATAGCCCAGCGGATAAGCTCTCTGAAGTGGCAGTGGGCGGGGCACATAGCGCGAAGAACCGATGGGGCAGAAAGTTTTTGAATGGTGACCACGTACCGGCAAGCACAGCGTTGGACACCCACCGACCAGGTGATCGGACGACCTGATAAGGGTCGCAGGAAGGCGCTGGATGCAGGCTGCTACGAACCGGTCGTATTGGAAGTTCTTGGGAGAGGCCTATGTCAAGCAGTGGACTTCTTGCGGCTGAAATCATCATCATCAGGTCTTCCCAGTCTCCACTGCAGGAGCACGACCCTCTCTGTATTACCAGAGCCATAATACTAGCCTGAGTAGTCAGAGGATTTGGCCTACACTCTCCACGCTGGCCAGACGGGTTGGAGAGGTCTATTTGATGTTAATAAGCTTTGTTTAGCTTGTATTTCCTCAGTCGCCTTTTACGACATCCACGGGATGACTTGGAGTGGTCCTATTCTACTCTGCCGGGAACCACACAGCTCAATGCGGCTGAAATTATGATGATGAAAGAATTATGATAAGAGTGTGAGTTAGCGAACACTGGGCTCCGTCGCATCGCAGCTGTGGATGCAATTAGGAAGCTCTCAGATGATGATGCAGTCAGAGTCGAATTGATGTTTTTAAGTCGGTTAAAAAGAAGACTGCGCTAGTTTCCTTCTTCGCAGATTGGAAAAGGCAATCTAGAGAACAAAACAATCTTTGCGGTTTGTAATGAGCATCTATTTCTTGATTTTTGTAAGCTATAGTTGAGATCCCCATCTCAGTTTAGCCAAAGTTTTGACCAATATAAATAATAAATAAATAAATATATACGGACAAATCACACAGATTGAGCTAGCCCCAAAGTAAGTTCTTAAATAAGACTTGTGTTATGGGATACTATCTCAACGATACTATATTTTATAACAAATACATATATAGATAAACATCCAAGACCCAGGTCAATCTGAAAAAGATCATTTTTCATCTTGACCTGACCGGGGATCAAACCCGGGACCGTCCGTGTCACAGGCCAGCGTGTTGACCGCTGCGCCACGGAGCTCGTAATATGGTGGGCAAAAGTCGGTCTACCTCACAAAGTCTTTTGGACATTAGATGAATATGCGATTCTGCAACATCAACATTAAATCAATTATCGTTCTTAATAACTACCAAGTATTCATTAAAACAAATCCGTGACATAAAACTAAAATCACGCTGGTCGTTAACACGAATTTGTTCAATTCAAACGAACAATGAACAACAAGATCTATAGAACGTGTCCAAAAATGTCCTGGAGCTTTTGGTCACAAACTTGAATGCAGTTTGTAATAAGTAAAATCAACTCTATTGCTTTTGTAATAAAGATGAAGATAATAACGGTGATGCAGAAAATTTGGGCATATCATAGTTAGTTCTGATGTTTGTGTAAAGAGGATCCCCTGTTTGAACAACAAATTAGTTCCATTATACGGTTATAAGCAGGGAGGAAGTTACAATGTGACGATCTTAGGGGCGCAAGGTTTAAAGAAAATTACCAATATAATTTAATGGTATCAATATTAAACATTGTCTAGACATATTTTGATTTTAGACACAAGTCAGTTATTGATTGACCGTGTTTAATTTGAAAACAAAAATAAAAATAAATGTTTTTACGCATAGATTTAAAAAAATCACTATCTCTATGTGTATTCAACGATCGTTTGGAATTTTTCAAAAACTTAGTAAATAAATTAGTACTTAAAGACTACTTGTGATTAGCTTATAATGGGCCTATAGGTATTGTAAAACAGCTTATAGTTACTTCCTGTGTAAGTGAAAATTATAGTTATTTAAAATCAGTGCAGTATTTCTTAAATTTATGACTTGCTAACACAATTTCATCTTTCTTCTTTATTATATTACTAGTGGTTCGTTCACGTGTGTTTCGGACTGATTCCCAACACGTCCGGTGTTGGGAAGCATATCAAGTGAGAATGTAACCGGGAACACTCTTAGATGGCAGACACATCAATAATTTTCGTAGCGCTTGTCGAATTTATAGGCATACTTTTAATAATTCAGGATACATTAATGCAATTTTCGTTCGGATCCCTAGTTTAAAAAAATATATAGTTATTGTTTCTCGCTAATAATGTAGCTGTCTTCTAGTGAATGTCTTTTTAAAATTTGAGATCTAAACCCACCACAATTATCTTTCCTCTCTACCAAATTAGTCTATAAGTCTAGATTTGTAGATTATTTAGGATTGGATCGAACTAAATAAAAGAAGCGTTATCTACCAGCATAATTATGTATGAGTTATGCAAAGGATTCAAAATGAAGGCAAGGCCCTATTTATTTGAAATGGTAAATTGTCCTAAACGTTATTGGCAAATTTACTCTGCAATTAAACAGTTCGGATGGTATGATAGATAGAAATAATTTTTGAAGTTGTAAAGTGAACTCGTCACAATAAATAGAATGAACGTGCACAATTATTTCTAAGTAAGACCACCAAAGGAACAGAAAAGTAATAAACCGATATCTTCAAGGCGAAAATTTTGCATAACTCATGTTGTATTTGCCCTAAATAAAAAGTGGCGCATGCATCCTGAACTAAAACAAACAGAAAAAGGCACAATGGAGTGTGCCTTCGGCCATCGGCACCTTTAAGTCAATTTCAAAAGTAGGCAAAGAATGGTGCAACAATAAGAGGTCATAAACATCCATTTTTCCCTACAATAAAGTAATTCTGTCCTACTGTTCCAAAGCATTGTAAACTTCCGAATTGTAAAGCTTAGTTACTAAGACACATTAGCGGCGTTTCGCCAAAGGCCGGAGATAAACAAAAAACTTGTAATGTTTTTGCGAAGATAAAATTGCGTAAAGGTTTTTTTATTCAAAAGATGGCAAGAAAGTTTGCTTGGAGAAATTTTTATTGCGCAAAAGGTTCTTTATAGGGGTGAGAGAAATGGCGTTAAAATGTTCTTATTTGTTTATTTTTGCTTGCGCTACTAAATAGGAACATAACGGTAAGAGATAGCTCTGTAACTGTACAGTACGGAATTGTGCTTTCGAATCTTTATATCAATAAAAAAAGATATGCGAGATACTGTCAAAGCAGTTATAGAGTGATGAAAATCTCAAATATAATTTTTCAAAGTCTATAAGTCTAGGACAACATTTATACCAGGGCATTGGCAGTTCATGTATATGATATAACAACTTAATACATCATGTATTGAGGTGTTATATCATATATATATGAACTTCCTTCAGACTTGCCTGAATTATAACTCTTGATAATTCTGCGATTTTTAAACCTGTCTAGTCAAAATCTAACTAAGATTATGTATGGATGGGATTCTTCAAAAAGGGCGTGAAAAGATTTCTTCAGGGTCGGCAACGCGTGAGTGACACCTCTGCCTTTGTAGAAGTCCATAGGCTACGGTAACCGCTTTTCATCTGGTGGGCCGTATGGATGTTTGCCAACTTAGTTTTATAAAAAAAAGATGTATTATCTCTTTCGATTTTTACACGAATTAATTAAAAGTAAGATTTCATTTCATCGTGTCTTTTGAAGGGCTTCAAAACTCAGAGAAAAATAAGCTTGTGAAACTCACACATTTCACCAATCGCGGCTCAACAGGATGATGGCATTTCGTACATGTAGTTATTAGCTTAGTTAAGCGAGAGGGTTCTGAGGGGCAATCAAAAAACCATATCAGAGTAGGTACCTATTATATTATAATTTCACTGGTCTAGGCTTAGGTTATTACATAGTGTATGCGATAAGGCTATTAATATTATTTATATCAAAATCAAATCAAAATCAAAATTATTTATTTGCGATAAATAGGGTACATTCAACATGGTTTATATATAGATTATTATGTTTTAATACTTTTACAATTTAAATACTTATTAAATAATAATTTTAATTTGATTTAGATAAAAACGAAGTTAATAAATCCGCCGAGAGCCCACTTCTCACAATTGTTTTCTGGAAGACCAATTTTCATTACCTATATTTCTAGCCTATGCTATCCCACTGCAGAGCAAAACCTTCCTTTTTGTCTACTACGGTCGAAAGCTTTGGCATTTACATGGTAAAAATACTTATTGATGCATTCTCATAACAAATTTGTAAGTAATGAGAATCGTTAATAATTTGTTATTATCTGAATATGAAATCTATTTTACAAGCTTTTATTAAACTTGATATATATGTATCTTGTTTGTTGGGGTCAAACCAATTTTGAAGCACTTATACCCAACCGATTGATCTACAATTTTGTTTACAAAATCTAATGACAATGTAATATTATGGTACCATGCATATGCACTTCTAAACTAAAAAAGATACAGTAGTCACTCATAATAAAAATGTGCCAGTAAAAATTAAATTTTCGAAATAATCTTATTGCAACTATAGATATGTTTAGTTTCAAGAAAAATTGAGGTTTTAAATAGTTTAATCAAGCTTGAATAAAACACCTTCAGTTCCCATAACAGTAGTTTTGCTCCATATATCCTTATCAAAAAAGTTTAGTAACTTTATGCTTTACCTGAATAGTCATTTCAACTTTTTACAACCCTTGCAAAATGGTGCAGTTATCACAAAAAGAAATTTCCGAATAACTGTAACATCCCATCACGTGTATAACTGTTGCAGTTAAACTAAAATTAAGGAGCTTTATGACAGGACCGTTCGAAATTTTTATAACTGGCTACTTTCTTTCCGTTACTCCAATTTTATTGCTTTGAAAGTACCGACAATGTTACTGTTTGTTGCACTACCGGGCTAAACAAATGTGCCGCTAGATTCAAGGGTGTTGTTTCAAAATTATGTTGAACGAAGTCGTTATGACGACGTTTGTATAGAGAAAGGATTGTTTTGGATTGTTTCCGGAATGATACCAATTGTTTTTGAGATCGTGGAAATGGTAAACTACTCCAGCATTCTCATAAACGTGTTTAAAGCGTGGAATAAACTTGTATTGGTAATAGACCATCAAACAGAATATTCTCGAATCTCTAAGATTGATCCTATTTCCTTTCTAAGAATAATATAACATTACAACTAAAATTAAAAGTTTCCGTAAACGAGTTGATTTTGAAAAATATTGAAATATTATCAATTACTTATCTAATATTATAAATGTGAAAGTGAGTTTATTCATTTGTTTATTCGTTACGATTTCAACATTTGTAGCACAGGTACACTTGTACCTATTTCAGGAACTAGCCTCTCCACAAAGATTTTAAGTCTACCTAGCCTTAATCCTAGTTTTAAGAAACTGTAAAATCTTTTTAAGATGTAATAAACATGTTTATTATTATTTCACTACATCATTTATCACGAAATTTAGCATATATATTATCTGGAATACGGAAAAAATAAATGCTACTTTTTATCCCGGTTTTCCCGATAAAAAGAAATTAATTTTCTGGGGAAAGCAGGTTTATAAATCATAATAGGTACAAAGGTTATTTATTACACGGATAAAGCCGTAGGTAAAAGCTAGCAATAAATAATAACGATTACTAACGCTGTTTGATAATTAGTTTGTTTGTCATTGATTTAAAACTTATATAAAAACAAAGCCCTTTCCTAAACTCACATTTGAAATTATGATTAAGTACGAGTAGGTACCCGATTGGATCAAATTTTCCGCCCAATTATTTTAAATTGTGTGTACAGAAGGGTGGTACGCATGAATAACAGTATGTCTGTTTCATTATTACCTCCTGGAGCCTAAGCAGCTTGACCAGTTTCAAAGTGTTACCTAGGAGTGCTATAGGCTATGTGTAGACTATAAAAAGGCACGTAAACTGTTAAAAACAGTAGTATTTTATTTTTAAAATTAATGTTACTTATTATGATAAAGTTGCTTGTATAATTTTTATTTAGAACTTTCGATCAAATATGTATTTGCATACACTAATGATTTCTTACTTATAGTATGAATTTCATGATAAAAGTAAGAAATCACTAGTTTATTCTTTTTTTTTCTTATAAACCCTTGCAAATGTTTATTGACCCGACACAAAACGTTTTGTTTTCTTTTAAAATAATACTTTTCAATATTTTTTGCACACCCATTCCAGTCATTAAATTACCGGCTATAAATGTAAAAATACACATAAAACAAACGCAAAAAGTTTAAAAAAATAAACAACCCTTTTTGCGATGTGTCCAAAAATCACCCATTACCAATCCTTTTTAACATGATCACTGCAAAAAAACGAAAAAACTGTAAAACAGCCATTTCTGCGTAATAACTAACGGGTCTTACGAAAGTTTTATAACTAAAGGGTTCGCTAAATATCTTGCAAACACTCTGCAATAAAAACATATAATATACTAAAGTCGCGCAAGGGTTAAACAATTAAGAAGAATCGCAATGCGAAACTCAAATCACCCTTTTGCACATAATCATAAGACCCAAAACGTTTGCACATTTCTTACACTTTCGAACAATGTCGCGCAAGTGGTTTACTGTTATGCTAGAATATTTACCCTTTTACTAACCGTAACTGAACATTTCAACGGTTCTAAAGGACCGCTATGAAAGAGTTGCATTTATATAGCACAGCCTTGGACAATTGTCTAAGACTTTTGTGTCGTTTGCGCGAAACTGTGTAACCATAAATTCTATTTTATTGGTATAAAGGAACGGTCTTTGTAACAGAAGGGGTAATTAGGAAGGAAAAGTGAAATTCTGTAAGCTTTATGTCCGATTGGTAACGCACATTATGTGAGAATAGAAAGGGTTCATGTCCAGTTACTTTCACTGAGACAGTTTTGGATATTGTCACGGAAGATTTAGGGTAGTAAAATCCAATGTCTAGATGTTTGTAATGTTTATGTGACTCATAGGTTATTATTTTTTAACTGAACTAGAGAGCGATCGAGTCAAGTCTTCAAGTAACGTTGGGTCGAAAACACGTTTTTTATGTTTGTAAGTATGTTAATGTTTGTTCCGTGATAATTCTTGAACCATTGCTCCAAATACGATTAATTTAAAATGTACTAAAAATGTGGTAAAATGTACAACTAGTACAATTTTAAAATTTAATTGACATTAAAATCGGTTCTGTAGTTTATTAGATATTTAAATAAACTAGTTTTTGTACCTTATGGAGGAAATACTTCAAGCAGCTACTTCTCAGCTTCAGCTACTATGTATATAAGTAGTTCCTTTATTGTTGTTAAACTATTTCACTGTACTTCAACAAAAAACAATACTTCATACACTACACTACACTTCATTCACTACAAAATTCTTACATGCAATGAATGCTAGATACCTGTATAGGTAAATACAGGCAGATACTTGTGGTACTAATTACATACGGGCCACTAATTTTTACGTAAGATTTTAGGAAGGGGTTTGACCAAGTCTTATTTTTTCTTACAATGGGGTTTTTGGGGGAGACTCTTGCTAGTTCTTACGTAAGAACACAAAAAAGCAAACGTTATAACATAATTATTAACAGGGGATCTACTCTTTCTATTTTTTTATATACCTAGGGGGAAGAGGGGCAAAAACTGGCAAAAATTGTCTTATAATTTAAAGATGAACCCCTTTTGCCTCGTACATCTACAATTTGAAAGATAAATATGATTATGAAGACATTCTCACACTCACTGATATCAAAAGTTTCTGTTTTGGGGATAATTTGAGACACTGCTGTAGAATTTTTCTTAGTTTTATAATAGTAAATCAATATAATTTACCAGCTTGCATTGTACGACATTAAAACAAAATAAAATCGACTTTAGACACTTGAAACCAATTATAAAAATAAGTAGTTTACCCAATAACAACTAGGTACGTAGGTACTAGGTATTGATAGTATAAGATTTTTTTATTTATCACATGTATATACCATTATTATTTTCAAATAAACATATTTAAGATATGTAACTTAAATATTTTACACATACTAGGTACGCGTCAAAAATATGACAAATAGTCACTCGCCATAATTAGTTTGTTTAAAACTAAACGTGTGCCATTAAAAGCGAAACTGTTTATTGAACTCAACAAATAAATTTATTGTATCGATTGTTTATAAACAAAGACACAAACATTCAGTTGAAAGTAAAAACAGTTACCGACTACCATAGAAGTCTGCTCCAATAAAGTGCACCAGTTTTGAAATATTTATTACTTCTCATAAAGACTTGAGAAAAAACTAACTGTCGACAGACGCGCCCTTCACGTTGTATAACGGGCTCAAAATCGACGTGACAACTCACAAATAGGTCGGGTGTTCTGAGAAATTGAAACCGAAATTTTGACAAACTGTGGTGTACAAAGCGTGCAGAGGGTGACAAATGACATGACAAAGCGTGATGTAAGCGTGCCTTCGTGTTTTGACCATTTCAATAAGCTATAGAAAAGAATCGTCACCAAAGTAATTATTGGTCGAATAGTTTCGTAACTGTAGCCTGGCGGGATATCGTGTTGTGACAATGTTCTGTAAAAGAAACAGTTTTAGTTCTAATTTATTTGGAAGGATGTGTAGACAATGGTAATGGGGCCGTTAGAGGACGTAATTGATTTGAAACGCGTATTTTTTCAAAATTTATCGTGCTTTGATATTTATCAAGTAATACCACTTTACACTTTAGTTGATATAATTTGCCTGTCTTTCTATTTCTTTCTCCCGTTTGGAAATAAGGATTCTTATTCCTAATACCTCATATAAAAGAGAAATTTATTAGATATCTTCCCCATATACCATTACTACTTTGCATACATACATTGTTGAGCATTTAAAAAGCCAGCGTTGAGCTGCCTAAGGGCATCTGACATCTAGTTATTGCAACGGCTTAGTTTGCAGTTTGTTTTTAGCACGTGGGAGCTCTTTATATTTTAATCCAATTAGTGGACATCCATCCCAGTGGAGACGTTTCCGGGGTTGCTTTACCTTTGTTAAACGCTAATAATTATATCATAGAAACTAACGTGAGATAAATTATGTAAACAAACAACATGATTGAAAATGCATGATTGCAGTTTTTGAGTCAGGTGCTGACGAGTCAGAAATTATAGTCGACAATCACGACTAATAGCACGTGAGTGACCCGTTGTTACACAAAACGCTAATAATTTTTACGGTCACCAAGCATCGAGCTGAGCACCTCCAGACAAACTGTAATCCAGCCATATGGTAAATTGGCATGTGACCGTTAAAAAACCGAAAGTGATCATCAACTAACTCATAAAACATATGGTAGCACTCCTGGCTCCGAATCTCAGTAGGCAGTAAGTTAAATGTGTGTCAAATAAAAAACAAATTCACGGGAACACCCGCGATTCATTTCAAAAATGACAACCATATGTGTCAGGTTGTAACCCGACTCGTGTGACTTCTGTGGAGTGTTCGGTAGTTTTGATTTGCGACAAAATTCAGCGAAATGTCACTTTTGATGGGCTGAGATTAGGGGTTGAGCCTACATGGTGCAAATCGCTCGTGAAATTGGGTGGGTGAAAGAAGTGTGGAATTTGTTGGTTATGTTGCTTCTAATTGTGGATGAAAGTTAACTGTAAATTTGCCGTATTCTTGGAATTTTATACGTTCATGTTCAAATCATGATACTTGTATCATATACATTCTATTTAATTTTTTAGTTTTGTGTTAGCCATAGTTTATTTATTTTTTTATGTTATTCACAACGTTCTTTACAAAATAGAATGCGTTTATTTGCAGGGACTGTATAATTTGTAAACATTTTAAAGGATTTGAAGAAGTTTTAATTATTATGAATATTTTTATTAAATAATACATTATAATACGTGATTGATAATTTTTGCCTTTAAAACACTTTTTTCTTTAGATTTATCGTGAAATTCGAAAGAAGAAAACCCAGAAAGCTTATAACTCCTACGGCTAAATGGGGGTGTGGGATGTTTGACGTGTCTGTTTGGGGGACCGTAGCTCCCAATCAGCACAATGTACTTTTTTGTTCTACCTATATAGTCTTAGCTATTGCTATTTTCTAGGACAGGACTTATTTACGTCGGGAGTTGCTTACCATTTCTAGTTTTATTTGTATCATTGTAGTGACAATCTCTACGGAATGGGAGAAAATATAAGGAATGACATTGATAGGCGATGCGGCTAGCAACCCATCACTATTTTGATTCCGCTTTCCACCTTTACGCCCACTACGATGCTAAAAGTGGCCTGTAGGTTTTATGACATTGGGCTCTGTCTACCCCGCAAGGGATAAAGACGTGATAGTATGTATGTAGGTATGTAATCTCTACTGAATCCACTACGAATTGTAAATCATATTGAAAGCCTTAAGAAAAAACGTGAAGTTTTCCTGTTAGCTAAATTTAAAAATATCACTGCAACGTGTCCCACATTACAAATCCAAAGACAAGCCCGTTAATCTCCATCAAATCTGCGCAGTTCGTTTCCTCCATAAGTGTGCCACTTCAGTGTTTTTATCACGACGGTAATAAACTCATAAATAAAGCAATTAGCATTGCGGTGATAATGTCCGCAAGGCTGAGTATTTTGCAGCAAACTAAAAGATATAAATACAATTTAATACGTTACTAAGTAATACCGTGTGGTTCTCGGCAGAATAGAATAGGACCACTCTAAGTCTTCCCGTGGATGTCGTAGAAGGTAACTTAGTAGTAATACCTAGACCAAGCTAAACAAAGTTTTTAAACGTCAAAGTGACCTCTCCAACCCGTCTGGCCAGCGTGGAATGTGTAGGCCAAATCCTCTGACTGCTTTGGCTAATAAATAGCTCTGGTAGTGCAGAAAGCTTCATGCTCTTGCAGTGGAGACTAAAAAAAACTGAATACGACTTTACTTACTACACAAGTCATTTGTTTTTAAGCAAATCTACCGTTACCTCGCCGTTAGCTGGATTAATGTGTTATGTCAGCTACTAAATTCTCTAAACGCAAGAACAAGCAGTATTCAGCATTACTGCTTTCCGTTTGTTCCCCAAATTACCTAAATTCCTTTGACAGTGGGCTCTTTTCTCTTCAAATATATTTTTTCTTCAAATTTCAAACAGTAAACGAGTTAGTTAGGTTGTGCATCGGTCTTCCATCAGGGCAGGCATAACCGAAATACATGATTATATTTGTTAAAGATGTTTTTCGTTTCCTGCTAAAAACAGTGAAGAACACAAACTACGAAGAAGATACTATTTACTAGTATCAGACGACCCACTTCCATATGTTTTCTCTAGGCAATAAAGATTATAGACAAATAAGGGAGTGAGGGTGAAAATGAAAAAAATGCCATACAATTACGTTTGAGTTTCTATGGGGGGCCACAAATTCAAACTCAACTGACGTGTGTTCTATGCCCTAAAATTCATAAAGGCAGTTTTTCGGCAGTGGTGAAGAACACAGTCTTACTTCATAAATGTCAGAGAGAGATTTTCAGCAAGTATTTTTGTTTTGATGTACAAGACTCATAACTTGAAATTTAAATCAAATGTAATATAAGGTTTTGCGCAATTTTGCTCGCAGATTATAAATGTTGTCAAAGTGACACGACTTATAAATTTTTCATCTAACTTTAAAAATATGTATTTTCAATTCATCAGAATTTGATTTTTGAAGTAACATATCGTCATTACTATGGACTGATTTAATTTTTTTACTTGAAAGGGTATACTTCTTAAATATTCTCATTTCTTTTATAAAAATCGGTGCAGTAACTTGGTTGAAGTTTGGTTTATATCTGAAGAATTACACTATTCAACAGTATTTTTGCACTACGATATCAAAACGTGATCTATTTAAAATGATACACATGTTGAATACGAAATTGATAAACTTGTTTTCCATTGCACAGGTTTTTAAATATTTTGAATTCAATATGGCAATTATCAGCAAAATTCACGAACAAATTTATTTCGTATTTTTAATCTATGAGAAGTGATGGAATAAATAATGAAATAGTATTTTAATAAGCACAAGTAGTTCTTTAACATAAATTTAATAAATATATTTTTACTTATAGTTATAATATATCCATAATAATGCCATCCATATTGAAGGGATTCACATTTTTATGACAATGTTCGTACTTTGCCAATCACATACTAATATCGCAGATACCTACTTAAAATAGCCTGGAAATAATCAGTTGGCACACTAATACCATTCTATTAGGTATATTTCGAGAAATATATAATTTATGTACAATGTACATTGTTTGTTTGTTTTTCGAATGTGTAAGTGGCCAACACTGGTGTCAGATTTTTCAAGCTGCCTAAAGGCATCTGACATAGCTTAACGACTGCCATCAACGATGACAGCCGGGACCAACGGCTTAACGTGCTTTCCGAAGCACGGATCGAAATGTACATTGTGTAATATGTATAATGAATAAGTAAGGGCCTGGGTTATAAAAATGTTGATAGTACTTTATGTAACTGTTAAGTAATGAGGGTCCTTAAAATACGAATGTGGGTTTATGAAACGAGCCGCAGGCGCAGGAAGCAGGTATGTACATACCTGCTTCCTCATCACTTTTGCGATTCGCTATTATTAACTGTTAATTACAAATAAATCTACCTATTTCGCAATGGCGGCAAATCAAACTTATTTCGAGGTAGTGAACGACCTCATTCAGCAAGTTAGTTCTATTTTTAAAAATTTGACCAAGATTCCTTTTCAAACGCAGGTATTCAAAATTTGAAAGTTATTACTTAATCGAAAAACGATGTCGTAATGAAAATGCGTACAATATATACCGCTAGAGACAATATTTTTGTTATTATAAATGTGATTGACGTAATGACACTTACTTATTAATATTAAATTTCTGACATCGTTATAGATGTTTTATAGTGTGTGAATAGATAAGGGATATTTCGATTCAAATTATTAATAAAGTTTATTTTGATTGCAACACAATAATATACAATTATTATACAATATTCATCATTTCTGTTTATGAACAATATAATTTGAAATTTTATGTTCATTTTAGGTATTTGTTAATTACTTCGATACAATATCATTCAAATTACTCATTGTGATGAAATAAATAAATTATGTATGCCCATTAATGCTCACATCAACTTTCAATATTAAGTAAGGTATGGAATTTGTTTGCATGTACTCCGATTGTCCGATGAGTTTGATTTTTACCTTAATTTTGTTATTTTTTTTTTTGTAGTCGTAACGTTTTAGTACTAGTAGTGTTCTTTTTGAGTAAAATAATTCTCTTAAAGAGCAATTTTTATGTTAAAAGTCGTTTTTTAGATTATCAAGCATACCCGCACATTTGCTCTCTGGTGGTCATCTCTTGTGGACAAGGAATTCATCTCATGTTGGGTTGTTGGCTCAAGGGCAGGCAACTGCCGTACTATCAAGCCGTAAGTTAGTACTATTATTAATTCTGTGCCGTAAGGTCCCGGCAGTCAGATGAACTTTTGAAAAATCTGATACTTGTATTGGGCACTTACATACACGAAATACATTTTAACGCCAAGGCCATAGTATATCTGTCAATAAATATATAAAATGGAGACCAATTAAGAAACCATAAACACCTTATCAACTGCACTAACGTTTTCCCAGAATAACGAACCTATAAACGTTATCGATGTAACTCAATCGGTGGGCGTATGGCTGGCCAGGCGCTGCAGATGGCTCCCTATCGGTAGCCAACGCCCTCTAGTTTAATCATTTAAGTAGTTGTATGGGAAACGTCATCTGTTCCAAAAGTAGAAATCATGGTAGAGGATGAACCAGTAATTAAATGTATATTCAAGGAACAACGCAAAAGCGGTACGTATTCAAATGTTACAAAATAAAAAACGAAACATTTTAAACCAACTAGAAGAGAAATACGAAAACAATAACAATATCATCTAAATAAAATTATTTTAATACGGTTTTTATCGCGTTTATTACATTATTTATACACATAATGCAGGTAGACGTCCTGTCTGTCTACGCCGCGACCACGAACACTGAAAAGTGTTCGAGACGTTAGGTGTATAAAATTTTATTTAAATGTGTAACAATCGTGAAAACATAAGAAAACAATAATTATAATAGTTTCATCATCATCTCAGCCACAGGAAGTCCACTGCTGGACATTGGTCTCCCCCAAAGATTTCCAATACGACCGGTTAATGAGTTTAATCTATATTAATATTATAGAGCGAAAAGACGTAATGGTTTGTTTACATTGCTGTATCTGTCAGTCGTTTGGGAGTTATAAATTTTTGGTGTCAATTCAAAGTGTAAAAATTTTTTTGTGTTGTTATTCTCTCTTTCAAATACGAGTGTTACACCCAGTGGCGTAACGCGTAACTATGTGATCTGGATTCAACAAACTGGTAAAATGGGGCCCATTGACAATGTAACAGGGACAATGTAAGCTCACGTCCACATATTAGGTTCTTAGTAGGTACTCGTATGTCGTAGATTGTAAGTTGACGTCATTTGGAGAAAATGTGTTGTGCAGTTTGTTGCTGATTATTCCGCACTCCGCCTTGGAAGCGGTGTAAACTGTAAATTATTGACGTCAACCATAACATAACATTGTAAAAGAATTGTAAATGTAAATTGACGTTCACCAAATGATATTGAAAATATCTTAAGATGAATAAAATTTTTGACTATTGACATGGAAGTTTGAATTTAGCGAGCGGATTCTGGCTGTCTATTCGTCTAAGCTTTACATTTAATAATGTAATTATACAGCGGGACCCGCTGCGACTACAATAGATGTAACTCCATTGAAATGTCAGTGGAAACAAATAAATAAAAGGTTCATGCTAAGTCATGTTTATATATATAATTATGTGTTCAAAGACCGAAAGTTTTGCATGTTTAAAATGGTGGCAATTTAATGACTTTTGACCATGGTAAGTTTCCTGATAAAGACTTATGAGTGCAACAGCTTACAAAGCTACTAGTTAAATGTGATGCGATGATGTCGGTAACATTACTAAACGTTATGGCATCGTAATATTTTATCATCCGGAAATTGAAGTAGGTTTAAACAAATTAAATATACCTATACGTGAGTAACGGTTGCTCATGAGCAAATATTTTAAGCTATTATAATAAAGCAAACTAACATCTGGATTTTAAAAAGATAACATTTTATAAAAAAATATTGGCTGTCTTATTTAATACTTAATGTTGTTTATATTTTGATGACAATGTTTAAATAACACATAATATTAGTACCTGCCGGATTATACATAGCATATTTATATGTGTATATCCTTTGGAGCCGTAAGCCGTGTGGTTCTCGGCAGAGTAGAATAGGACCACTCCAAGTCACCCCGTGGATGTCGTAAAAGGCGACTAAGGAAACACAAGCTAAACAAAGCTTATTAACATCAAAGAGACCTCTCCAACCCGTCTGGCCAGCGTGGAGAGTGTAGGCCAAATCCTCTGACTACTCAGGCTAGTATGGCTCTGGTAGTACAGAGAGGGTCGTGCTCCTGCAGTGGAGACTAGAAAGACCTGATGATGATGATGATGATGATGATCCTTTGGAGTCATAGGTGTCCCCCGGCCTTTACGAAGACTTGCGTGGAAATATAGATCCTACACGAAGAGGTCCTTTGAAGAAATTGATGTAAAGTATGACTTCAGCCGGAACTCACACCTGGAATATCATTGTAAGATATGCCCTTGACAGGAGGAGAAACTATTGCAATATCGAAGATTTATAAGTGGGTTATAGTAAAAAAATATGGGTGGATTTGTCCTGGGCTATTAAAATGCGAAGAGTGTTTGCGAAGAGTGTTCTTTATCTAAACAAAAGAAAGGTCCAAAGAGACGAGAATAAGGCTGCGTATCCTTCTTAGTACCTCTGTCAACATGTTATACAAAATTCATCGGTTCAATACTTCGAGCAACACGGCCTCCGTAGGTTCAATAGTAAAACCGCAAAAAGTAAATAAATACATAAAATCCTTTTTGCACCAGAATTTTCTTGCTAGTTTGTAATATTACATACAAGGAACTAATATTATATAACTACTTGGATAAATACTTATACCTAGGTATATATTCAACGTAACCACTATCTTTCATTAAAATTATACCTAACGATATTTGAAAACAATATTCAACTTCATAAGCAAACGGCTAGTTGAGGTGTCTGGTGACCAAAAATCTGGTATTTTTTTTGCCTAACGAATTAGCATTGGTATCCAGCGTGGCAATGTAGCCAGCCTTTTGGGCACCCTATCGCAATGACCTGCGCGATACTTTTTATTCATAGATTTTGCCTATTACATGGAAATATACCTTAAATTTAGTTTTCATATGGTCTTATTTTGTAAATACTATTCTAAGTTTTAAATAGTTTTAAATAAAATTAATTCAATACGGTTCTGATCGCGTTATTTATAAGTGTTCTAAGAAACCTACATTAAATTAACAACTTCATTTTTGGTCCAAAATTATCAGAAACTGCTTACAATCTGCCATCGTGATAAGCCGAAGCGTTTAAAATGCTTGTAAAAAAGCGACACCTTTTCTGTGAACATTTTCACTTCGTTATCTGCCCCGCGAAGAAAGTGCTGACGCAATGGAGTGTTGAGTGCAATTGACTGTTTAGCAGTTACAGCGACTAGCTTGAAGCGCTTGATGTCCTCTGGGAGCTAAGTCTGGGAGTGAATTGTAAAAAATGTTTTTTTTGGGCGATAATAATTGTGAAGATAATTTTTTGTTTTTATATGAATGAATCAATGAATTATTTATTTATTAAGTAACAGTGACTCATACATAATTGTTAGTAATAATTGCTTCTAGGTTAGTTATATTTTTTTTTAAATAATGGTTTCATAAAAAAAGGTTTAAAAGTATAATCTACTTAGTTGGTAATATTACTGGCTTGAAAAATGAAATAGTTCTCAATTTGTGGTATTTTATTTTTATTTTTCACAGATGCTAGCGTATTTCGCACGTATGTCATAGCTTTGTCGTTTTAAAACTCATATTAACATCTTCTTTTATTTAAAAGAATAATTTTTCTAAACTTTGTTTTTGGTCCCTTTATATTTCACCAAAATCGGTTTACTAGTTTGATTTAAGTTGGTTTCTTTGTATCTGAAAGATCGATTAATTATGTCATAAGAATGTTGCAAATCTAGTTTAAAAAAATTGTTACTTGAAATTGTTAGTAATAACTAATTTATCTCATGATGAATCTTAATTGCTGCACTAGGCTATATATTGTTGTTTTGTGTCAACAATAATTAAAGGTAAAAAATATAGATTTATTTGCCTGCAATACAAATATAATATATAGCAATTTTCCCGCGATTTCATCCCCGTAAATTTTTGATTTGCCTATATCACCCGCAGATAAATAAGCTATCTATACGTTTATTATTTTGAAATATATTATTTTGAAAATCAGTCAAGTAGGTAGTTTCGGAGCCTATTCAATGCATTATCATCATCAGGTCTCATTTAGTCTCCACTGCAGGAGCACGACCCTCTCTGTACTACTAGCGCTACATATTAGCCTGATCAGTCAGAGAATTTGGCCTACACTCTCCACCCTGGCCACACGGGTTGGAGAGTAGCTGGCCAGTTACGCATTCAAACAAACAATCAAATATTTTCTCTTTAATAATATTACCTTAAATGTGATCTAAAATTTGAATTTTTCGCTAAATCAGCTTGAAGTGTAAAACTAAAGGTACAAACGAAACTGTAAGTGGCGTTATCTTCCTAAGTGAGGTCTCAAAGATAACTGCAGCAGATACATGTGTTCATGTGGTACGTTTCAGAATGTTAAGTAGTCATTATTGGACCGGTGCTACTTGAGGGGTGGTTTTGAGTGGCTGAAAATAACTTAGTGGCTCTACTGATATGATTATGGTCTTAGTGTGATGTGTGATGATGTTTGCTGGAGGTTGAAGGTTTTAAGTGTTGATTTCTTTCTGTGACTGAAGCATGTTTTGGATTAACTATAATATTAGCGTGTTTTTTGATTAATCCCTCGTTTATGTTGTGGGAACTTGGGATTCACAATAAAGAATGCAGCTAGCAAACAGCATGGTTATTTAACAAAGGAAAAATATTACTATTTATTGTGTTTACGTTAATATATATTTTTTGTGCACGATGTAAGCCCTGTTTTTGGACGAGGTCATTGCAGACCAATCATTCTCAAGAAATTAAGATTAATAATAGTGTATATTATATTTTGACTGTCAAAAGTCAACTAATATTTATTTACATCAATACAACCTATCATTTATTAAATTGAAAGTGCGCAAAGCCTGAAGCACTAATTATTAATAAGAAGCATTTTTTATTTTGATTAATCTCTACTGCATTTTATTTACCACGTATGTCTAAGAACTTTATCCTCAAATTCAGAGTCACGTACAACTATGTCCAAGAACTTTTTCTACCACTTCCACAAATTCAGAGGAAAATATAGTATACTAGCTGTTACCCGCGGCTTTGCCCGCGTGATATATAGCCTGTGTCCTTCTCAGTACCCTAAACTATGTGTATGCAAAATTTCATGATGATCGGTTCAGTAGGTTGGGCGTGAAAGCGTAACAAACAAACAAACAAACTCACTTTCGCTTTTATAATATTAGTTCGGATAAGGACTGCAAACACGTTATCTATGCAAATATAAAAGCTTTTTTTAACATGGGTACTGGATTAAAACTGAACAAAAAATATTAATATTAGATAGGTAGTTACCTACTTATTAAATCTGGTTCTAATGTGTTTGCTTCCGTGGTTTGCTGTATAAAAGCTGTTTGTTCATCTGTTTTAATGTTTAGATAATGTTTTATCAGTGTTAACTCTAAGTACTACATAAAAGCAGCATTAATTTATAACGATATTTTAAAGCAACCGATTTAGAATAACATGCACTGCTACCTATAATTAAGATTTAATGACGACTATCATAAGAAGCAGTAAACGTGGTTTTAATCCACATTTGTTAGATATGCAAAAAGTAAACGTTATTATCACTCAATTAAATGAATACAGAAGCGATAACTTAAAATTTTAAAATAAAAATGCCTAAATCTCTTTTGTTTAGAAATAGAGATGGTAACCACAGTCTACTGTATGGAGCAGAGTGCTGAGCGACGAAGAAGAAAGAGGAACATCGGATGCATGTGGCAGAAATGCGTATGCTTAGGTGGATGTGTGATATAACGAGGATGGATAAGATTCGGAATGAATACATAAGATAGCCTTAAAGTCGCACCTATAGTCGATAAACTGAAAAGCCATCGCTTGACGTGGTATGGTCATGTGCAGAGGAGAGATGCCATATTTCTTTTCCACTAAATCCATATAGTTCCACTTCTTGCCAAGATCTGCCCAAGCTGGCTTCTTGCCAAGATATTACTAACTCGGATGACAGGTGTCGATGCCTATCAATCTAGAATTTACTGTTACAATGCGGGTTTTGCTTGCTCGAACTTTTTATTTGAAATACAAAAACCGCATTGTAACACTAAATTCTTGATTGATAGGCATCGACACCTGTCATCCGAGTTAGTAAATAGGCCGGCTGCTCATGGATATAACATTGATATATCGAGAAACGGTTTGGCTGGAGAGGCCCATTACTACATTAAAACTCTCCTTAAGGCCTCTACGTTTTGGAACTGTTTCCTCACAAGCCTCTTAAAAGCCTAAGTCATCGTGCCCGTGTTATCATAAAGGAGGAACATAATATGTAATATTGTTTCCATTTTTCACCTGGCACCCACATATACACTGAACGTGGCGTTTGATCCTTATGGCTACAGGCTCTTTCTATTTCGCAGGGGATGAAGACGCGGTAAGTAATAACAAAAAATACGAAATATTGCAATATTACTCAACTCCAACTCTGGTTCGATTTATTCCAATCCAATACCACGCACGAATACCACTGGTATTACTTTGAATTTTTATAATTTTCCGTGGATACCATGTTTAAACCAATATGCGTGGTTTAAGGTTTCATCAGTAAGTAAGTAACTGGCAAACTCATCAATCAGCTGTCATCTATATAGTTTAACTCCTTTACATGCAAGGAAAAACTTTCATCGGCCTTTCTCAACACTATATATATATATATAGTGTATCAAGTTTCAAGGTAGATACAGTAGTTTCAGCTTTGTGTTGATATGTAAAGTCCACCACTCACACCCAAGCCTTGCATACGAAGAATAAAGTCGCAGTGAAAATAGAAAGTTCATTGACGGAGTTCACAAGGGCAACATTGTTTGTTTTGTGTTATGTCGGAATTAATTTAATGATTAAATACGCTATTGTATTAGGGAGACCTGTCATGATAGTGTAAGAAATTAATGAATAAATAAATAAATAAAGTCAGTGAGTAAGTCAGGCTTGCCTTTAATACGTCTAGAAAGATAATTATTATCAAAGATCTTCCTACTCTTTGTGATTCCAACATAAAAGTGCACCGATGTTTACGAGTGTTATCGCTTATCAATAGTCATCATCATTTCGTGTAGGTGACACGGTCAGTCGACCATGCACACCCTGGTGTCAGAGTTCTTCGGATCCGCCTCTCGGCCTCTGACGTGGTTCCTTTAACGACTGCCAGATGGCAGCCGGGACCACCGGCTTTACGTGCCTTCCGAAGCACGGAATCATCTTTCTTATCAGACAGTCAGGTGATTCATGCCTGCAATGTCCTAACCAAACTGGAAACAACTTAACAAAGTATGCTTCCCGTGGGAATCGAACCCACGACCCCCGGGTCAACAAGGCAAACGCCTTAACCACTGGACCACGGAGGCAGTAATCAAATATCAATAGTAATGCTTGACAAACGGCGACATGCATTTGTCATCTGTCGTCCAAGTTTTAAATAATTTAACAAAGTGCATCATAAAGTGAACGGGTTTTACGACGGAAACAAGCGTTCCGCGAATTGGGATGCCTATAAATTTAGTTTGGAACCAAACATAAAATGTCAATCATGTGAACACTCTGCTTTGCCTTTACAACTTTATGATTGCGACTAATAATGTTCAACGTAACCCTTATTGCAATTCAGTATGGTATAAATTTGAACACACAGACTCAAGAGATAATTGTGTTCAAATTTTCAGAAATCAAAGGGTAGCGTTTTGACAAAACGTGTTTAAGTAAATCGAACTATAAACTTTTTTGGCTTCCTTGAGCAAAAAAGACGGTAACTAATTGTTCAACGGCGTATGGTTTATAACCCAACTGATTTTAAATCGATTTTATTTACGATAAAATTACAGGGTGGTACGAGATACGGCAATAAAAACAGTAGGACAAATTTTTAAATTATAAATTATGTTTAACAAATAAACAGCTGCTTCTTTAACTTTCGGTCTGTCACTAGGAGCCACGTTGTATTTTACTAGCCTAATTTACAGCCTGATGTAAGTTTAAAGTTTCATAAAAAATCATAATTATATGTGGTTCAAATAACTACTTTTGGTATCACTTTTGAGGTGATTGATTTGCTAGACAATTGTAGAAATGTTGAAAATTTTCTATAGTTGTTCTCATAAGAAAACTTATTCGTATTGATGGACTGAGTGGTTCCTTCAAGCATCGGGTATAGGCTTTTCTTTATTTTGCAGCTAAAACTGCAAAAAGTAACCTACTCGTATACAGAACAAGAAATAATGTGGCTGAGTTTAAATCATGTTTTTAAAGTCAAACAAATCTAAAGTATCATTAACGACGTCCCTTCTATTGCTAAACAACCTAGCGAATTCTAAGTAACATCAAAAAATTCACTGGTCAATAATTTTTAATGGTTTTCCGTAGTAAACAAAGAGGGGGACACGAGCGGCCATTATTGTCCTTTATTTACATTGTTTGCGTTAATGTGTCCACGTTAATAGCCAACGTTTGTTTGAAACATACAATGATTTTGTGCATTTAACGCGTGTTAAGTTTTTGTCGATTTTCTTATTACGCGCCCCGCTGGAGCTTTGACGTCGGGCGTCGGGCTTCAAAAGTTTACATAATTACCTTGATTACGTGTAAATAATTTAACTTATAACAGTACTTGTATTGTGCTGTTCTTACTGCTGTTAGATATAGTTACAATTTTCAATTTCCTTTTACAATTTACAACTTCAATTCAATTTTATCAGGTAACTTTGTCTTTGTTAGTAATATAGTAACTTAAAAATTAGTGTTAGTGCTTAAATCTACTAAATTATATCAAGCTTTATATATGGACACCACACTATAGAAACTGGTAATTTAGCTTTCCATAAAATATATAAAAATATTCAGTACTGATATAGCGTACGTGGTCTGGGATACACTAAGACTATATTTATTTAGTAAAAGTTATTTAAAAATATTCTATTTCAGACCATACGCATACAATATAGTCTGATGTAAAACGTATCTGAATTTAGCTTAAAAAATATTGTATCCTACTCACTAAACCTCTTCATTATTACAATTTTCTTACTTTTACATGTACCTACAGCTAATAAGTAAGTACTTATAAAAAAAATCAGTGATAACAAAAACACCTTCAAGAATATACGCATTTTTAGAAATCGACACGCGCCTTTTTTTGTAAAAAAGTTAAAAGCAAAAGTGTTTCTTGTGGAGACAACTACGTGGAATTTTGCAAAATATGACACATTGTTCGCCAATTTTGGCCAAAAATTATCGGTTTTTAGGGTTCCGTACAAAAGTTGAAAACGGAACCCTTATAGGATCACTCGAGCGTCTGTCTGTCCGTCCGTCCGTCTGTCACAGCCGATTTTCTCCGAATCTACTGAACCAAATTAGATGAAATTTGGTAAGATAGTGTAATCCTATGTAAACACGGATGTGCAAAGTAAATAAAGATTTTTTTTGAAATAAGGGTCATTTTGAGGGGCCCAATTACAAATTTTTAAAAGAAAGTTTTGCAAACCTTACTGTGTCATATATCAAATGAAAGGGCTCATTATGAGGATCTCAAAAATATTTTTTTTTTGTTCAGGTAAAATCAATACTTTTGATTTTATTCACGAAAGAAGGCATAAATTGACCATTCCCCCCCCCTGATCTCCGAAACTACAGGGCCGAAAATTTTGAAAAAATAGAAAGTATAACATGGTTTACGAACATTATTTATTAAATAAAGAAAATAAGAAATGGTGAAAAAATTCCACGCGGGCGGGCAGGACTTGAACCTGCGTCTAGATCTCAGTACGATCTATGCGTTCAAATTTTTTCACCATTTCTTATTTTCTTTATTTAATAAATAGGTAAGGTAAAATAGCATTGTGAATGCAAAATAAAATCCCATACAAAGTACGGTTTACGAACGTTTACTTTTTAAAAGTGTTTTATCAAGAATGTTCTTAACGTTATTTTTACAAACTATTTCTACAAAAAATTCAAAATAAAGTTGTGAAAAGTAATGCATTTTTGGAATTAAAAGAATAGAGTTATCCACATACGGAATTCTCGAAAGCAATATCACGTTTATCAAACTTTCATAGCGTGAGAATTAGTAAATTTTGACATGATTAAAATATTACATACCAGTGTACAATTTAAATAGATTACCGATGGGAAATACAGTTGCTAAGACACGTCACGTATCTTCTAATATTATCTCTATGTCAATAATATTAACATAAAAATGTTTTAGATAAAGAGTGAAGTTGAATTTATTTGAAATTTAAACCATTTCATTATATCTTATAATTTAGGCGTTTTATGTAATTTTTTTTCAGTAGAACATTTTTCCGTAGTTTTCATGTTTTCATTTTAATTAAAATTGAGATGTCTCTTTCCTTAGTCATCATCATCATCATCATCAGGTCTTTCTAGTCTCCACTGCAGGAGCACGACCCTCTCTGTACTACCAGAGCCATATACTAGCCTGAGTAGTCAGAGGATTTGGCCTACACTCTCCACGCTGGCCAGACGGGTTGGAGAGGTCTCTTTGATGTTAATAAGCTTTGTTTAGCTTGTGTTTCCTTAGTCGCCTTTTACGACATCCACGGGATGACTTGGAGTGGTCCTATTCTACTCTGCCGGGAACCACAGGGCATTCCTTAGTATTGATAGGCATTAAGGGACTTCGCACTTATATTTTTTGGGTAATTACATACTCGTAAATATTTGTCTGGATGTTATTACTCTTTCGAACAAAAACTACTAAACTGCTTAAGATGTAACTTTGCGAACAGCAAGACGAACAGTCAGCGAACTGGTAAAACCAAGTGATATTTCTTACAAAGTATTAGATCAATATTGGATGGAGGATATGATGAGACTTCTTTTTTTGGTACGGCGCTGACAAGAAGACGGGCGTAGAAAAACACTAAACTCGTACATCCTACTTGCGCGCGAACAACACAGTCACACTCATAGCCTAGCACAGTTTTGTTCAAGTTATTCAATACCAGCTTCTTTCCAAATTTAATAAGAGTATGTATGTTTTCAACCGCACACAATCCTAAGAACTACTAAATTGCAAAATGTACTTTTTTTAAAATCTGATAAGGTTTAGTCTTAACTTACTTGAGGTAAAGTCATCCTTTTAAGGGTATGTCGAGGGTAATGTTACACTATGTATGTATGTAAGTACGTCTGTTCTATTGTTACCTCCTGTAGCGTAACGGCTGGACCGATTATGAAGTGTGAGGTGTCATTAGATTTGTATTCTTTCCCGGAGTTTCAGAAACTATTTAAAGTTAGCAAAATAAACAATATGGCTGACCGAAACTGCCAAAACGGCAGCCCTTTTTGCTAACTCGGTGTACAACGTTTCGATAGTCACTTTAACATCCATTACGTTTTAATATCTTAAATAAAAATAGTCATTCATGCGAAAGCTGTAATGAATATTGAATATACCATCAAAATGATGTACACCGTAGTTGTCAAAAGTTAGTAAATATACCTTTTATTTTTACCCGACTGCCAGGAGGGTTATGTGTTTAGCGCGTATCTTGTATGTATGTAATATTCTTTATTACCTTGTATCTCTAGAACCGTTGAATGGATTTTCACATTTGAGGTATCGTTAGATTTGTCTTAATAGCCCGAGTGTTCTTAGGTAGGTGAAATATAAAATAATTGTAGTTATCCATGCAGGCGGGTTTTTTGTTTTATAAATTATTAACTTGTTTATATTATTATTCTTGCTGGTACCTGTCTTACACATAATGATATCAACAATAACTTGTTATCAGCGTAACTGACCCGGGAAGCGTAAGGTAGGTATCAGAAAGTGACAATGTTGTAGATATTTCGATAGCCATGAGAAACCTGTCGCTACTAGAGATCGCAGAAAGTATTTACAGGAAAAATAGTGTAACTTGAAAATTTCAACTTTGGTGAAACCTAGGTTGTAAACATTTGTAACCAACTTGCGTGTGTTATACGTTATTTTTCAAGCTGTTCAGGGTATTTAATATTTGTTATAGTATTACCAAAAGTCGTTTCAGTTGATGTTAATCTAACTTTAAGTAGGTAACAGACTTTATTTATCTAGTGATAAACAATTCTGGATTATTTGAACAGAAGATAATTGATTAATTAGTTTCTTTTAATAATACGAGTAGAAGCTGCAAACATATGTACCTTATTGAAATATTCGTTGTTTAAAAGACCACTGAAAGCAATGTATGTATCACTTCCGACTCATATTTTCGAAAATTCGAAGAGGTTTGTTCTTGATTTGTAACTATCAAACACTCATCACATTAATACAGTATTTTATTGTGATAAATTCTTTTTTGTAAAAGATAATATAATGACGTAATTCATGACTGTTAAGTGACTTTGTTGATAATTGTATATATTCAATAAAAAAATAGTTTTATCAATACCAGATGCCGAAAGGTTGATAAAAAGGCATAAGCACATGTAGTGTTACTCAAGAATTTGATTCATTCATAACTTCCTACCTTGAATATTGGTATTACTGATTGATGCTATCAATATATTAAATAAAGATCATACCAAAATTTATTCATAGATTTACAGGTAGATTTGCCTGATAAAACTACAACTATTTTAAGATAACACTTATCTAGAAATGTTAATGATATTTTATCTTATTTTTGTAAATTTCTACAGACAAGATAGGTTATATTGGTGACGTATGCGGTGAAGTTTTAGTTTACAACCACATTATTGTATATATTCTTGTGTTTTTTTTGTAATAATGTTGATAAAAGTACCAATTTCTGTATTACGCTACATTAGTAACGTTTAATAAGAGCCACGTCATCTGTAAATAATCAGTGGGTAAGTCACAGAACTACAATCAGAGCACAGTAGTTATCAAAAGGAAATATTTCCTGCCTCGTGAATCAGAATCCTTTATCATTATTTGTCCACACATCATCGTAAGATTAAGTGTAGACATACTGACTACTGCTATCATTTTGTACTTACTTTTCCTTATCCATTTTATTTTCCTCATAGCAAAATGATGTCAGGCTTCAACGTAAATTAATCAAACAATCATCAGATTACGAATAATCACTGTCTCAAACAATTATTTACGAAACCAAACGGTATCGAAAATATTTAAGATAGTCGAAAGTTTAATAGATACCATAACTACCTATCTGTTTTAAAATCACCTTTTAATTTAAATGTTGACCCACATAGGAAAGCACGTTTATTTTGATCTTCTTGTAATGTTTTATTATTTAAATAATTATAGACCACATTCGTAGAAGTACTCCACGTAGTATGTGTACGAAGACTTTTTCTAGTTTTTTTTCATTTTTTTAAAATGAGGACTTTATTTAACTGATTATTTTATTTAAATGTTTTCTACTAGGCTCAAGGACTGTCCAAAGATATTCCAAAAATTAAATTGACATCTTTCGCTCATAATAACGAGAGATATCAATTGAAATACAAGTACTTACCTACTTTTTTTAAATGAAGTCTCGAAAAAGTAAAGTACCCCATTCTAAGTTCAAAATAACCTCTATATTTACAATACAAAACTTACACCATTTTGCCAATCGCCTGCAAGTAGAGTGTGGGAAAGCGATTATCAGGTGAGTTTGTTTGCATCTTCGTCAGTTTTGACAACTGAAAGATAGGTTATCTAGCACCAACTTGTCGGATGTCCATCGGGAGAGGAGATGTTTGCTGTAGGATCCATTGAACTCAATTTCGTGGACTAGATGTTGATGATAAGTATCTACGTGTTTTATTATTATTTAATAACTAGTTATTCCCCCTAAGTGTGCGTGGGTTTCGGTTTTACCTCACAATTTTCGAATTAAAATGTATCCCTTATCCTTTTTCAGGCTCTAGACTATTTGTGTACCTAATTTCATTTTAATAGGTTCAGTAGATTTGGCGTGAAAGCGAGACAGACAGAGTTAACTTCGCATTTATAAAATTAGTATGGAAGTATAGATAAACATTAACTATTGGAACTGCTTCATCGTGAGCGCAAAAAAAAAATTAGATTGGGTAATAAGTAGAAACTTTACAAATCAGGAAATTCGCGTTCAAAATGTCGTGTGTAACTACTTCAGGGAGAGAAGTAAAAAAAAATTAGTTGATTAGTTGTTAAATTATATTTTTAAAATGTTTCAAGAGGAGTGTGATAGCTCAATTAGATGATTTGTAGTATAAAAATCACGTAGGTATAAAATGGATGAGGAAACTTTTACAGTGTCATCATAAGTCTTATCTAATTATTTATTTACTTTGTTACACCAACAGTGTTTATTTAAGTCTTTTCAGGTTTTTTCAGGTTTTTGAATATTACAACTATAGCTTATGTGTTGCTTTCCTAAACATGAGGGACTTAAATATCCATGCTAGCGTCGGGTTCGGACTGCTTCGTGTGATCAATTAGATTTCAAGCAGTGATGGAATTTGTTTTTCCGTCACTTCGCCAAAAAGAGTTACAGAGTGAAACGAAATGGCGAAAAAAAATTTGAGATGATAACAAACCCATAATATCGTACTGTACAGCTTTCTAGGGAAAGCTGTACAATAGCTGTACCTAGGGGGATTAATCGATAAAACACTAAAAAAAAGAACTGTCATTACAAAATGAGCAATCAGGTGATCGAGCTTTCATATTTCGGTGTATGGGGACTGATCATACGCCTTAAATAATATTCCGCACTATTTTTACTAAATAAAGGGATATCATGAAAATATAATGATCTATGATCAAATAACAAATTCAAGCGTGTAGGCCTGTAACGGTTGGCTTGTGGTGACGGCGTTGATAACACCAGATAACAGCCATCCATCTGGTTCGTGACGTCATCGATGATTAGGACGAGTAAATGTCCGATTAAACGCAGGTCTACGGCGTATATGAAACGTGCCTAATGTATGCCTATACGTAAAGATACAAGTCGCATTCTAGACTTATAAAGACAAAAGAATTAGCTGTTGGACTTTTTTGTGTCCCACTGCTGGGCTAAGGCCTCCCCTCGCTTCTTGTATTTGTCCGTATCTGGTGCGACCTGCACAGATTCTAAAATTGTTTCTTTTATGGCAAGCTACGATCACAATCGTTCAAGTCACGGGAGAAAGTTAGTGTCATCGTCATTTTAAACTTTGAAGTTCAGTACTCTATGAAATAAATCGAGCTTGTAGCTAAATGCAGTAGAACATTTAAATCCCTTCCTATCTCGCTAATTTCTAAGTGAAAAAAGAGTCCTATGTATTCTCAGAAAATAAAATGACCCATTTTTTTTTAGTTAACTTTAATTATATTTTATTTTGTAATGTAACAATTACATAAGTACCTACATTATATTCAAATCTAAAATAGCTGGCGGCTACCAAAACTCATTCACCGGTACAAAATTGAGTTAAGTCCCCCTTGTGTCAACCCCGCTTCGTGGTAACCAATCTGAGAAAATCTTGGATAGGAAAACGTTCTAGAAAATGCAAAAGCATTCAAAAACAACACTTATGTTCAAGTCATTACAGTTTAATTTAAAATGTTTCAATCTAAACACTTGTTTAGGACTCTACCACCCCTTTTTGATTAAGTTTGAACTTAACTGCAAGCGAAATAAGGACCAGTTTTACAAAACATACAGTAGAGTGGGGAGAAAATTGCAATAAACTTCATAGGAAGTTAGTTATCAACAAGAACCTTTGAAGTGGCGCTTCTGCATGCAAATTGTTCGCGTTGCAAAATTGACAATTTCTGCTGTCGAGTCGCAGGAAGATCGAAAACGATGTATATTTACATACATACATACTGTCTCGTCTTTTTCCATTGCGGGGTAGACAGAACCTAGGTCTTTTAAGACCTAAAGCCACGTTTAGCATGGTGGAGGGCATGTAGATGGAAAACGGAATTAATATAGTGGCTAGTAGTATCGCCTATAGCCATGATTCCTTAGATTTCACCCAATCCTTCTATCGACTTTTACGATTACGACGAAAGAGAAGCAGCAGGTATATTTTATGTTTTTTATTTACTCCCAGACCAGCGTGAAATGAAATGAAATAAAACATCAAATTATTGAAGGGGAAAATAAAGCAATTCTATATACGGTTCCTCAAAGGAAGTAACTCTCATCTAAAGCATATCCAGTCTTAAGTAGAACATAAAAAATAAAAGTTTCAAAACCTGATTTCATACTTCTTTCAGTTATTGAAAGCTATATTTTCAGCGAAGAACATAAAATATAACTTAACGAAATAATTTGAAAAATCTTATTAACTTTAAATGATTCTAGGTTTTTTCCGTCTTTTCTCTTTTCACAAGAAATAAAATGTCTGGTTTTACATGTTGCTCTATAAATATTATTATTTTTCTTCAATTCTACTAGCTGCTCCACTTCTCCAGCAGATTGTAAAAACCGGTCGGACGGACGGATCGGTCGAACATCTGAGAAATTAAAACAGCGGCTACCAGCATCATTTTGATTCCCTATCCACCTTCACGCCTAATCATTACGACGCATATGCTGTGTCTTATATGCTTGGTCTACCCTATAACGAATAAAATGTACTTATGTACTTTTTCGTATTAATGTAATTTCAAGCTCTTGAAGCGATCATATAAATATTTTAACATTTTCTTGATTATTTTGACTAATATCAAATTATTCGTTCTACAGCGCCCTCTGTCTTAATTTGAACAAACTATATTACAACAAGATCCAAAAAGGACGCGGCTCTCTACCTGCGCTTGCTCACGCGTTATCGATCATTATGTTTTAGTTCTACCATCTTAGTGTAGATGGCAACATGATACTTTTAAAGCACCATCTATCTTCGTTATTGGTACCAAAATCTGTTGTGATAATTTAAGTTATCTGCTTTGGATTTGTGATTTGAAAATAAGTACGTACCCAGATGTAGACATAGCTGAAGTGTTATAATTTTATTTATTTATGTACAAGAGAATTGAGTTATAATTTTTTAAATGAAAGTTACTTTCTAGAGTATCTCTGTTACAATGCCATCTTTGCATAAGCTGTTGAACTACTTATTAATATCAGGCACCTCTAACTTATTTGGTGGTAATGTACTTGTTTATCTATATCATGTGGTCTCAACGCCTTAATCGTACGATTTGTTCTCAGAGACTCGCATAGATGGCACCACTCGAAACTACAGAACATTGTATCTACCGTATTTTAAGAATATAAAAACATGATTCACAAAATATATCTTATTAAAAATCAAAACAATATTTTAGGCATAATATTTAAAAATTACACCCTATATTTAGTAAGTTTAGGCTAACGCAGATTACCGCCATCTAGTATCGAGTAGCAAGCAACTCCCCTGCGTCATACATTCGCCTGCTTTTCGCAACCTTAATTTGGTCCAATATTTTTGTATGAGGTGCGCAGTCTATTACGTTAGTATTATATTGTCTTTGTCTATATCAACTTTAATGAACCAGATGTCTCTTATTGCATTAGATGTGGTTAGTTTTCATCAAAATGTCTGTTATTCTTTGCACCCATACCGGGAATTTCCGTTAAGTTGACTATACCCGGAAGAATTTGCGAAGTAGATTAGATAAGTACACTCGTTAATATAACGTTAATTTTTAAAACACGTATTTAGTATTTATATAATAAATGAGAGTCCCAAATTACTATACTTACCTAAACTAAAGATTTTATAACCATATTAGGACTGAAAGTAAATTCGTTGTTCATATAATGAAAGTAAAACTAAACATTAAACCAAATAGTTATAAAATTACAAGAAAATTACACTATATCCCAAGAGATATAGTGTGACAGATTTTAACAAAGCATTTTTTTAACTTGTCTTTGATAAAAGATTGCTGTTTACTCTATCTTTCGATCTCTGTTTTGCTGTAGCTCTACAAAATGCCAAATGGGTAATTACACTATCAGCCATAATGGTTCCAATTTGGTGCTCTCATTTTATGATGTTTGCTCTACCAGCGATGTCCGGGGTCCGCAACTAATAAATTTCACCCGGTTTCAGTAAAAATACAACATGTCACACAGAATCTGTCGCTCTGAGATTAATATTTATTTCGTTAACCAACGACTTTATAGAAAACTAAATTTTGAATAAGAAGTTACCCGTAAAAATAACATTTAGATATCATTATGTCTACAAAAGGAACTCGTAAGTACTTTAGAAAAAAAGCTGTTGTAAAAAGAAATACAGTAGAGATGACCTGAAAGGCGAGCGAACTATGCTGCCAATAAAATGTAATATTAGTATTATTACTACCACGGGATTTACCGCGCATATTTTTGAGATTTTATCTGATATTTCGGAAACATAGCAGCTGCCATGTTGCCATGTTTCACAGACAATGAGCTGCCATGTTTCACATACTAACTGAAGAGCCGTATCTTTCTACACTTTTACGAAGTCTTTTATAGCTAAAGTTTTTACATACAAAACAAACATAATCTTATAAAAAAAATGCATTTTTTGACTATCAATTGCAGATAGAAAGATTCGCACGCAGACGATTCCCTTCTATGGTCTTTACTTCTCTTCGTGTACAGAGGACTAGATTGGAAGAAAAAAGTAACAAAAAATATGTAATCGATCAACAAGGATATCAGATTTAAATGATTCCTACGGAATAACTCGATTGAACTACCTAATTCTATCAGTTTTATAAACAGACAACACATATCCAGTGCAGTGCTAATTACTCCACACCAAATACATAGTTTCGATTAAGCCTCCCCCACCGACACGTCCGCACGTAGGCAATTTAGCACAGTGTCGGTCATTTTGCCAAACGAAGCTACTTAATCAGATTCATTACAGGCCGCGCCGTGTCAGCAAACAGAGGGATCAGTGTGTTTGCACACATACCTAGACTATATTGCGTCGATCGATCGGCCGGAAATTGGTAGTGATTTTGGTGGGCAGTTATTTCTGTGCTGATGTTTGCAGTGTTTTGATATGCGACTTTGTCCGAAGGCAATTTTATATGTTTAAGAATTTTATCATTAATTAAACATATAAAATTGCCTATAAGGTGATTTAAAAATTCTGAAATCTGCTTTTATTTAATCATCCAAGAACCTACGCGATATGATGATGAGATAAAAATGACGTCGTTATCTGGTGCCTAAAATCTATCTATTTATATATATAAAAGCAAAAATCACTAACTCATCACTAAATCTCGAAAACTACTTAGCCAATGCAGATGTAATTTGGCTTGGAAAGGATTTTTGGAAATTCTTTCCCTAAGGGAATGAAAAAGGAGTTGCTAGTTTGTATGAAACTTCGTAATAAATTGCAACCCCAGTTTTAAAAAAGAAAAACAATCTAATTTGTGTAGTCTACGCGGGCGAAGCCGCGTATTATTTGTATAAAATAATTATGTTCTTAGAAAAAGAAACAGCTGTAGCTAAATCAAAGGGGATGAGTTAATTATTAAATTCAGATAAGACATTGGAAAACCGTGTGGTTCCCGGCAGAGTAGAATAGGACCACTCCAAGTCATCTAAGGAAACACAAGCTAAACAAAGCTTATTAACATCAAAGAGACCTCTCCAACCCGTCTGGCCAGCGTGGAGAGTGTATGCCAAGTCCTCTGACTGCTCAGGCTAGTATATGGCTCTGGTTGTACAGAGAGGGTCTTGCTCCTGCAGTAGAGACTAGAAAGACCTGATGATGATGATGATGAAGATATTGGAAGCAGCAGTCTTTAGTCTTTGTACGACTGAAGACCACGCTGGCTTAATTCCCGCCCGCGTGGAGTTTTTCATCATCAATCAATCTGTTAATTTAATAAAATTATATGAGAATAGCATAGAAAATGTATAAAAACACCTTTAAAAAAATGAGTCTGCTTGGAATTATTTGAGAAAGAACACGATTAGAGTCAAATTGGCTTCACTTTTTTATTCATCGTGAACCTTTTCTGATAATTTTATAAATTTTGACTTGTTTTCAAAACATTAAGCAATTATTTTGTGCAATTTTGGGTTTATCATCATTAAATAATACTTTAAGATCCAAACGGAATCTGCAAGTCATGGGAATAGATTCAAAATTACAGCCATCATTCATCGTTATTCGTCAAAAGTCACCTATTGGATGGGCATCGATTTATCATAAACATGTATTTCACTATTCGTTACGAGTGTGTAGTGCTAGCTTACTCCCGCAGCTTCGCTCGCGTTAGTGTCCATCCCTCAGGGACAGCACTTTGCTCCAGGATGAAAGGCAGCCTATGTACGTCTTCGTACTCCAGACGATGTGTATGCAAAATTTCATGATGATGATGATGATCAGGTTCAGTAGATAGGGCGTGATAGCGTAACAAACAAACAGACTCACCTTCGCATTTATAATATTAGTTGGGATAGTTGGGACTGGGATGGGATTGGGATTAAGATTTTTGCATGTGTTAAGGATAGAAATAGAATAGAAAAATCTTTATTCAGCGACTTTGACTATATCGTCAACTCATCTCATAGAAGGACGTCCAACACTTTTTGCACCTATTCTAGGCCACCATTCGGTCATACATACATAAAAAATATCAGTTTAAAATACAAACCCCCGAATTCTAAAAAGTATGTTTGAATATTGCTATGTTTGGCCATGCATTATCCCAAAAGCTATCAGCTTGATTGCAAAACACATTTCTATCGTATAGTCAAACATAGGTACAAGTAACATGAAAATCGGTTAAGTCATTTTTTGAAATAAAGAATTTTGATATTGGTTCAATTTTCCAAACTATTATTTTTTGTAACAAAAGTGGATTTTACATCTTAAAGTTATGCAAAAACCGTTTATTATGTTTTGCTGGGAAGTACTAAATGCTCTCTAAATCGTTTATCGTTGTAAGCACAGTGTCTCCAATCCATAAGCTAATCCATACCTATACCTATTACGCGCCCTACTGTACACCCTTGACATCACCCCCTGGGGAGGGGCGTGTCGCACCCCATGGGGCGGTCGCGCATGCTCTGTGATCTCCAAGATGGCAGATGATGGATGGTTATCGGTGACGTATTTTGTTATTAAATGTATTTTTGTTGATAAAATCACATAAAATTAAGGGTCATCGCAAAGAACATTTTTATCGCTACTAACTCAAAATTTAATTACTCTCTTGTTTTAAAATCGGCGGCTTGAGTCTTGTGTGGTTATTATTAATAAAATTTAATTTTTACTATTCAGAAAAAAAAATCTATTTAAATTATTAATGAAATATGTACAGTACAATTAGAAAATTGAAAGACAAAACAAACAGCCTAAAAACTATGTATCGACTTTTCAATTTATATTAAGTACAAAAAAAAGAAAACAATGGCAGCAAGCTTTCACCCAAAATGAATGGGAAATTTGTTGTGATCTTTTGGTACCTACCTATGTTTATTTCGCAATGTTACGTTGTAAGTGGCCATAATAGAGTCAGATTTTTCAATATTCTAATGGAATCTGACCAACCCATACCACTGATATCTGGAGACCAATGGCTTGATAAACGCATACAAATGTATTTCTCTATTTTCTCGCTGAAAACTGCTTCTAGAGGCACAATTCTTTTTACATACTATCTATTACTAAAATAGGTATGTCCCTATGTTTTATTTTTTTCTAAAAACCTGTTTGAAAGAAAAAAAAAACGTACAAAATCAGTATTTTTGGAAAAAATAAAAAATAGGGTCATTCCTATTTTAGTACAAGATTTTATGAAAAAAGAATTGTGGCTCTAGAATCAGTTTTCAGCGAGAAAATAGAGAAATATTGAAAAAATACTGCTAGTATATGCTCTTAACGCGCCTTCGTAAGGAAAAGCTCAATGTATTTTTATGCCTTTTGTAGTCCAATCAGAGTGATAATCTATCAAGGAATTGCTAATCATACGTAAGCGTTAATAAAACGTACGCCCGCTTATCCTATTACAATCTGACTCTCCTTTCTTTGAGCCATGTGTAACTTTAACGATCAATCGAAAAATATGTTACTAAATCTCGATAGCCTCATGCTCTTGTTAGCGCTCACGCACGTAAAGCAACCCTGGACTTGATTCTAATATGGATAGGTGACCAAAAGAGGCATGAAAATATCTAGAGTTCCTTCGGATAAAGTTACGTCGTTGGGTCCTCACTTTCATTCTACCATAGAAGTATTTTAACATTATACTCTTATTATAGCAGCAAACAAAACAGCATTACAAATGCGTATTTTAACATTGTTTATAGAATTTCAAATAATGAGATTAAGGGGAATCACGAATTTTTCAGGATCCAGTGCTGTCCCCATTTTAAATGAATTATTTGAAAGAAAACGGAGATAAGAGATTTAAAATTTTGCTCTGGTAAAGGTAGGTAACTTTTTCAACTATTTTATATACTAATGTTTACCGTTTAATTTAAAATTATTAACAGCATTTCATAAAATAGTTATCTTGGGCATGCCAATTCTTTGTTTTCTTTAAAATAATTTATTTCAAATGGGGGCAGCATTGGATCCAGAATTATTTATGTATGATATTAAGAGGCTTACATCACAGATTGCTAAATAGTTACTTCGTAACAAAACTAGCGACGCCCGTTATTTAATTCTTGTTCTCCGAAATAAGAACAAATTGAAAAAATCTACGTAAGAATTTCCTTATTAAATTACTTGTAGTATTTTTAATAGAACTTTTCATCGACATCAGCATTTCAGATTGAGAGAACTACTCATTACCGCCAAAAATGGCCGCTTTTGGCGGTAATGCGTAGTTCTCTTGATTTACCAAATGCAAAATAAGGAAAAGCAATACAAAAAATACTAGAAGTCATTTACTAGAGAAGTACTCACGTCAATTTTGTCAATTTGATCTTATTTAGTAGTAAAAGAAATAAAACCAAGGGTGGCGCTAGTTGGCTGGTGTAAGTGCCTTAAGTGATAATGTGCAAACGTACATATGCACAGCTATTTGTTATACTGAAATTAATTCTCGCTTTAAATTTAAAGTAGAAAATATATGCTTTTCTGTCCCAAATAGCGGATGAGGCTCAGTTGTCTTAGAGCGCGACCATCCCGGGTTCAAACATCGGCTGTCTGGTCCAGCCTGTACGCACTGTGTATCTCACAATTCCGGGTCATTTTCATTGGCCATTACCTGCTTCCGGTGAACGAAAACATCGTGATACAACCAACGTACTAATGAAGTTAATTACTAATATGCTAATTACTACATTATTTCCTGCAACAATAGTAGTTGTGTGCATTTGACTGCCTCCGTGGCGCAGTGGTCGCATCAGCCTACGACACGATCGGGTTAGATCTCCGGCCGGGTCATGATGGAAAACGATATCAGATTGGCCTGGATCTTGGATGTTTACTAATATAGGTATTTGTTTTTAAAAAATTGTATCGTTGAATTAGTATCCTGCAACACGAGTTCATTACTTACTGTGGGGCTAGCTCAATCTGTGTGTTTTGTCCATTTGTTCCCATATATTTACTTAAATTTTATTTATTTCAGCGCAAAAACACAAACAAGACGAGACCCTAGCTCTTATAAATATCGGCTTGAAGCATTTGCGCATGTACAAGTACGCAAGCATGTACTCGTTAATACGAGTAAAAGGCTAAAGCTCTAAAGTACAGAGAGAAAGAGAGACTGATAGAGTCTAAAATAGTGAACAACTTTACATTCAAAACAACGTAAACTTGACCCAGATAATCTGGTAGAGAATGTGACTTAATGTCACTAAGTTGTAGTTTATTTAAAACGCTAGAAAATTTGGTTAATGCGATGTATAAGATTCCAAAACGTTTAAATATGCGCCCTCCGTCCATCCCGAGTCGGTCAGTGGCTCTCAATATAATAGATTTTGTAAGTTTTTGATATATTTACCATTATTTTGTACGAAAGTTGAGCAAAATTTAGAAACAATTCTGATGCTGAGCTGAGTTCATGGCTGCCAAATTATACCAATCAATGTAAGATTTTTTTAGGCAAGAGTGAATATGTACTTCCCTAAACCTCATTGTTGCTTCCTACCAAGCAAGATATAGGGAACACGCACTCAAAATTTTGAATAAAAGAAAGTATATGATATCTACATGTACTTTTTACCCCACCTCATCAAAACCAAAATTTCTTACGCAACTATGTGTGTTATCTATACTAATATTATAAAACTGAAGAGTTTGTTTGAACGCGTTCATCTCAAGAAACACTGGACCGATTTAAAAAATTCTATCACCGTTGGACAGGTCGTTATCCCTGAGTTCCATAGGCAAGGTATGTACCACGAGTAAAACCGGGGCGGACTGCTAGCTATAAATCACATTTGTATTTGTTTTTATCATCAATAATCGTCATTATCATCGACTCACTCCCTACTACCAGAGCCATATACCTATGTATTGTACATACAGAACAGTCAGAGGATTATTGGCCTATATTCTCCACGCAAGCTGGATGGGTAAGCTTTGTTTAGTTTGTGTTTCCTAAGTTGCGTTCTACGACATCCACGGAAAGACTTACAGTGGTTCTGCCTAGAACCACAGTGTGGTTTTAGTACTTACCAAAACACTCGCCACTGCCCAAAAATCGTTCGTATGGTCGAGTAAAATTTTGAAATAAATATTTAACAGCCACTAACAAACTCACTAAACGACCCATTTGGACATATTTAACGGATGCTCGAGTACGCAGTGACGGGTGGGACCACGAGTCGAAAATCGGTAGTGGGAGGCGTTACTTGCCAAAAAATAGAGAAGATTCTATCGGCTTGACTAAATTCCTTACTAATCTACTCAACTAAAATGTTGATGTTCGGACACAGCGAGACACTAAAATACTCGCTTTCGACTTAAGTAAACACTAGTCGTTTTTGAACTAGGCTTTAGTGATGGTTTAGCATTATAAGCTTCTCTAGAACTGAAACTTCAAATTTTGAGAACCACTCGGCCGGCACGCACAATACGTTGACCGCCCTCCCAGCCCGCCTGTGACAAAAAAATAATAACTTTCCTCCGCCTGAGACGCGAGTGACTTACCGGCCGTTTGTTTTTTTAAGCTGCCCTGCGCACGATAAAATATTTTTTGTGGCAGTAGCACGGCGGGTTGGGAAAGTATCGATAGAATTGGTATCGAATATTGAAAGTTTCATACGCATGAAACTTAAACACTTGTGTGAGATATAGATCGTTTTGAATACTCACCTTTATAATTTAAATACCGTGTTTTTTGCTATGATATAGAAAAAAAATATAAGGAGTTATTCAAACGAAGTATTTTAACAAAAAATAAATAAATATAAAACATTAAATTTGACCAATCTTATATATCTCTATGATTTGATCGCACGATTTGTATGGAAAGTAAATTTTTTGTTCACATTTTGATTAAATAAATTTGAATTAAATAAATAAATAAATAAAATAAAAATCTTTTATTTCAGGTCCTCATAACAAAATGTATTGATTAAATAAAAAATCTATTTCTATAATTTTTTTGAAATAATAATAATTACACATCTTTTAAATAAAATTATTTTAATATGGTTTTTATCGCGTTTATTACATTATGGCTGTTTCCGGCCCGTACACCGTTACATAATGTTTTCTTATGTTTTCGCGATTGTTACACATTTAAATAAAATTATTTTAATACGGTTTTTATCGCGTAATAAACGCGTTAAAAACCGTATTAAAATAATTTTATTATTATTAATTATTAATTTAATTATTATTTTTTATTATTAATTTTTTTTTATCGCGAAAACATAAGAAAAAATTACACATCTGCTTGCTTGAATTTAAAAATCTGCTTGTGTCACAGTTAAGGCAATTATAGTTACAATTGCCTTAACTCACGGTTCCATGACACAAAGTATTTCATTTTGCCAAAACCGTTTCTTTACATTATGAAATCATGTGTAACTTATCGTAATGGTTTTTTGGAAATCAAATCAGGCCTGGTGGTTCTTCTTTTGCTTTACGAGCTAGAATTGCAGGAATTCCCCCAATATTGAGGTAAGGTGCATATTATTTTCAAATTTTAATTATAAAATATAATATGTCAAACATTCAGATTCAAAACAACGACTGTAACAAATCGATAAAATACCAACAAGGATCTTATCGATACAACCCAGCAGTGTAGCCTGGGTGCCACACTATTTTAACTTGTTCTTTTTGTGTAGATAGTATGCATTGTTTGGTGACAAGGACAGATACAATCGCAATTCCAAAGTGTGAGAAAGAGATAGGTAGAGGCGTTTAAAACGAAGAAAGGAGTAAAATATATTTTCCATTGGAATACAATGAGACTTTTCTACGTGTATTTATTTTAAAATATTGTTGCTCTAGATATAAATGTGGTTTGAAATATTTTAATGATGTGAAACTTTTGAAAAGAGTACACGAAGTAGCATTATTATAAAAACACGGTCAAATACTGTAATGGAATAATTTGTGCATTCATTACAATTTGTCAAATAATGTTTAAAATACTGCGAGATCCAAGGAACTCAGCATTTTTATTGATATGTTCAAATAAACTTTTATTTTATAATAGTTTCATTCTTGATTTTAAAGATTTAGAAATATATAACCTATTTAGCTCATAATCTCTTATGGTTCAGAATAAAGATAAACCAGAAAGTGAAGTATAATTCTAAAATTTATTATCTCCATTACTGAGGTTATTAAGTTAACTGTAATCACTTAACTATAAAAATATCATCTAATATAGTTAAAAAGAGCCTAATAAGGTATAAAGTATTACTTTAACTCAATTTAATTAAAAGTTTTATAGATAGAGCACAAGAAACAGGTGTACAACAAACCAACATATAACAAATATTAATTCGTTTCTAAAATGGTATACTAATTTTCAGTTTTAATTAAAGTTTTTGTAGCCGATATTGTTGATCTTTGTTATCAGCGAACAAAAAATGTCATCATCTCATCTATTGAATAGGTGCCAGAACCAATAAAAAAAAACAACTTTAATTTTTTCTAAATATTGATACACACAATACATAGGTATGTCTCTATTTCAAAAACTACTGAATTGATTTTAATGAAAATTACACTGCTCCTTAAGTTGAACGATGCCAAGTTCAAGTATATAACATAAAATTTGACACAAGTGTTTAGAAGCTGGGCACAGACTAAAATATACAAAAACTATGTAGTACTAAAAGTAATCTAGCTAATCTCTCTTTTCTGAAGTCTGTCGAAAATAATCAAGATTCTGCGTTATAATTGGTCCACAAAGTATTTTACTTTATCGTTATAAGACATAGAGTAAAAAACCGGCCAAGTGTGAGTCAAACTCGCGCAATGAGGGTTCCGTACAATATGCTTCGTGAACACACACACAATTTGCAAAAAATGTTTTATTCAATTGACTAGCGCCATCTAGTGGTGTTTTAGTGAACTATTTCCCTAGATGAACTTATTATTGTGAGTTTACCACTTAATTTTCAAGTGATAGAATTCTTATTATTTTTCCTGTAATCTTCAAGGAATGAACTATATTTTGTAATTTTTTCAAAATTTTCGGCCCAGTAGTTTCGGAGATCAGGGGGGGGGGGAATGGTCAATTTTTGCCTTCTTTCGTGAATAAAATCAAAAGTATTGATTTTACCCGAACAAAAAAAAATATTTTTGAGATCCTCATAATGAGCCCTTTCATTTGATATATGACACAGTAAGGTTTGCAAAACTTTTTTTTTTAATTTTGTAATTGGGCCCCTCAAAATGACCCTTATTTCAAAAAAATCTTTATTTACTTTGCACATCCGTGTTTGGGTCATAGGATTACACTATCTTACCAAATTTCATCTAATTTGGTTCAGTAGATTCGGAGAAAAGTGGCTGTGACAGACGGACGGACGGACAGACAGACGCTCGAGTGATCCTATAAGGGTTCCGTTTTTCAACTTTTGTACGGAACCCTAAAAAACATCCCGACAGGTGAACTAATAAGTAATTAAGTACGATATAAATACACAAATTAGCACTGGATAATAATAAATGATGTTGTGACTAACACAAATACTTTGAACAACGATCATTAAATAGCTGTAGCAAATTTGTTCAATTTTTCAGTTTAATTAAAGCCTTCTTGATACGCTATTACCCTAGCTCTAGAAACAGCCAGGTTCAATTCGTTATTATCCTATACGTGTATAACTTCTTTTAGAGACACCACGCGTCAAGAAAAAGTGTGGACATTTTATTTAGTTATGTGCAATTTTGCTAGGTTTGAGGAAATCACGAACCTTCTTAATTGCAGGTAGATTTTAAAATTTAGTCACTATCCTAACTTCCTAATCCTATCCTAACTATAATATTATAAATGCGAAAGTGAGTTTGTTTGTTTGTTTGTTACGCTTTCACGCCCTATCTACTGAACCGATCATCATGAAATTTTGCATAAACATAGGTTAGGGTACTAGGAAGGACATAGGCTCTATATCACTTGGGCGAAGCCGCGGGTACTAGCTAGTTTTCTTATAATCAAAGTATTTTAATACGTTCAGTGCCAAATACAAGTATACTTGAAGGAGACGATGAAAATAAATTGTATTTCAGAAGGTGTTATGTAAACTCAAACTCAAACCAATTAAATTAGCTATTATAAATCAAACAAAAAAGAAATTTAATATTTGACAAAGAGTAAAACAATTATTTTTCCGTGCTGGGGATTGCACCCAGTACTCGAGACAAACGAGTGTATTTTTTTTTCTATGTTACTACGTAGCAACATGAACTTTATTTATGGATGAAACTATTATTTCCCAAACAATTGTCTCTTAGATGCATTGATTAAAAAAAAACCTATGAAAGACATTACGCTCTCTGAATTGAACTTTTCTAAGTCATTTTAAAGCAAATCATTTTCATCCCAAGACGAGTGAGGTAGATTTGAAATGTGACTTTTGAGCCACCATAGAAAACTTGAACGAAAAGGTCGGTTTAATCGACCCGAGACTTTCTGCATCATGGTCAACATACGCAAGCTGCAGCGCAGGCGGTCCGTACTATAAAGGGAACGAAACTGGTTTCCAGCCAGAATGCAGACGCAAGTTGATACTGCAGCCTTGTATAGTGCACAAGAACTGCATTGGCTACACTACATTTTAACCAACTACAATTAAGAGAGGGTTGTGAAAGTTGTGAAAATCAAAAAGTATTTCGCGGACGCATTTTTTTCTACCCTGTTTATATAGAGCCCGGTGGCCTTGTAATTAGATTATGATAGCACTGGGCATATTTTGTGATGTGATTTGCGGATGCAATATTTTTCTAACCCCTAAATAAAAAGTCTGACACCAGTGTTGGCCACTTACACACACGAAGAAAAACAAACAAAAAACATCTCAAAATGCGAAATTTATATCTTTTGAATATTTTTCTTTGTATTCATCATCATTTCGTGTAGGTCAGTCGACCATGACCCTGGTGTCAGAGTTCGGAACCCCCCTAAATATTTAAAATATGTACCAAAGAAAAGACTGATAATTAAGCGTTTATCTCGAAATTGTTTTAGATTCAGCCAGTTAAAGGAAAATTTAGATAAGTAAATACGTCATAAATTGATAGGTATTGCAGGGTTGAGTAGGATGGACCTGGTCATTGTAATTGTTTACTTTTTTTTATTTCGTATGTGTAAGTGGCCAACACTGGTGTCAGATTTTTCAAGCTGCCTTAAGGCATGTGACATAGCTTAACGACTGCCATCAACGATGACAGCCGGGACCAACGGCTTAACGTGCCTTCCGAAGCACGGAGGAGCTCGAGATATTTTTATGCTACTTGCGGTCACCCATCCAAGTAGGGACTGCACCAGGGGTTGCTTAACATACGTAAGCGCTCACAGAGCTCACACCCACTGGACCACCGGGCTATAGATTTTATAGGGTAATAGGCGAGAGAAAATAAAAATAGATTAAATAAATACGTTAGAACGTATATTCAAAATTATAACAAGGATGGTATAACGTCTGTCTCCTAACACAGCGTAAATCGAAAATGAGAGAGAGAGTGGGGATGACGATTGTATTTATACCGAGAATATTGAGGGTGGCCATAATAATAATATTACCATCTATAATTATAAATTAATTTTTGTTATTTAAATTATAAAAATGTCAACACGCCCCCTCAAAAATTAATCACTAATTATTTACAATCATAATTTTGACTAACCAGAACATTAAAACCATCCAAGTATTGCTGGGAAATCACAATGTAATATGGTCCAACATTTGTTGCAAGGATTAGGGAAACCCAGTAAAACCTAATCAGACCAATAAATAAGCAAATCTTAAACTATGCACTTAAGTATAAATTATGCATTTATCAATTGATATAACCAAATAAATCAACAAAATGTAGTTACAAACATAAGTTCATCTCATCTCTGAACTGTCTAAATGCGACGACAGGTAACGGCTTGGTTAACACATCCGCTATCTGTTTACCTGTGTGGAGATACAACAATTAAATAACATTGTTTTCTACTTGTTCTCTAGAGAAGTGGTATTTTATGTCTATATGTTTAGACCTTTTGTGACTCGTAGGATTATTGGCTATACTTATACAGCCATGATTGTTTTCAAAAATAGATATCGGATTATTAATATTTAAATGTACACTTATAATTAAAGACTTTAACCATAACGCCTCTTTCACAGCTTCAAACAAAGCCATGTACTCAGCTTCGGTCGAAGAAGCTGCTACAGAAGTTTGTCTTTTAGTATTCCAAGTTATAGTACAACTGTTAAACAATTTAAGCAAACAACCTGAGGTACTTTTTCTATCGTTAACAACACTACCACCCCAATCTGAATCTACATAACCACACAAGATATCTTCAAAATTACTACACCTTTCATATTTCAGTTTTAACTCTATAGTACCTTTTAAATACCTAAGTACTCTTTTGAGACTTTTCCATAGCTCTTTATTATTTTTGTTTGTATACTTGCTCAAGATATTGACACTTACGCTTAAATCAGGGCGCGTACACAACATAACATACATTAAGCAACCTATAAGGCTACGACAAGGCGCACTATATTCACTATCTAAATTTAGAGCTTCATAATTAGGCTTATTCTCTAAAGAAGTACTTATTGGATGACAGTCAGTCATACTGAATTTATCCAAAATAGTTTTAATATATGAACTTTGATCTACAAACATAATTTTCCTTATTAACTATACCATCTGGCACTTTCATATAAATTTCTTCCTTTAAAGTGCAATTTAAAAATTTGGTTTTTACATCTATATGATGTACCAATAAATTAAATTGATTTGCAAAACTAATTATGAATAGAAAACTTGCTATACGAGCAACTGGGGCAAAAGTCTCATTATAATCTGTCAATTTATACTCCTGACTAAAGCCTCTGGCAACTAGACGTGCCTTATATCGAGATGGATTAAAAAAAATGATCATTTTTAATACTAAAAACCCATTTACAGTCGACTATATTTTTATTGTCAGGTCTAGGCACTAACGTCCAAGTATTATTTGCTAAAAGTGAATGTAATTCTTTCTTAATTGCACCTTCCCAAAGAGCTCTATCGTTTCGGTTCTTAATCGCATTAAAAGATGTAGGTATTACGCAATTAATTGACTGAGCACACAAAAGAACTTCATCTAGTTCCTTATAAGATATTGGTGTACGACCTTTTACTTGAGCCTAGCGCTCCTCAATTGACAAGAATCATCGATATTTTGATCAAAACTACCAGTTGATTTATAACCAACCAGTTCGTCTACATTTACCTCTCTCTTACTCTGGCATTTCATATGACTCGTTTAGCTTACGAATCTTTCTACTAGAAACAGATTCATCAGATTTTAAACTATCTGATTTTTGCTCAACTGATTTAACAATATCCGATTTCGTACTAACTGATTTCGTAGAATCAGATTTTGTACTATCCGATTTCGTACTAACTGATTTCATACTATCAGATTTCGTACTATCAGATTTTGTACTATCCGATTTCGTACTAACTGATTTCATACTATCAGATTTCGTACTATCAGATTTTGTACTATCCGATTTCATACTAACTGATTTCATACTATCAGATTTTGTACTATCCGATTTCGTACTAACTGATTTCATACTATCAGATTTCGTACTATCAGATTTTGTACTATCCGCTTTAGACATATCAAATTTAGGACTATCACAGCATTGAGGTTTTATTTACTCTGACTTAGGTGTCAGTTCAGTATTTTGGAAATGTTCGATGACATCTCCTTCAAATCGCAACTTAGGCCTTGACTGCAGAAAATTAATCTCATCTACTATGACATCCCGAACCGTTTCATATTTTTCACGTTCTATGTTCCATACCTTATAGCCATTCGGTACATATCCTACAAGTATACCCTTCCATGATTTTTCATCAAACATAGTAGCAAAAAAAATTGTAGGCTTTTTATCATGCCACATTTCGAACGGGGTTTTATTTTGTGTCAAAACGCGGGTAGGAGAAAAATTAATCAAATAAACTGCAGTTAATACTACATCTCCCCAGAAACATTTCGGTAATTTAGCACCACTAACCATCGCACATGCTTTTTCTGTTATTATCCTGACCATGCGTTCGCTAACCGCATTCTACTGCGGTGTCCTAGGAATAGTTAAATGGTATGAAATCCCTCGGGACACACAGTACTCTTTCATCTCATTAGATAAATAACAGTATAAATTAACCAATTTTAAATTGAATTGTGCTTCACTTTTGGCTACAAAATCTTTAAAAGCTGAAAATACATCTGATTTATAGGCTATCAGGTACGTAACACAGTAATGGGTATATTGATCCACAAACAACACAAAGTAATACTTGTTATCGATTGAGGTAGGAGTGATCGGCCCACACACGTCAGTATGTACAACAAATAATGGTCGTTTAAAATGGCTTTTATCCTTAGATATATTAAATGGCAATCGATTTTGTTTCCCATTTATGTATGCTTCGCACAGTTTTTCATCAGGCGTTATTGAATCAATTAAACCAATGTCATCAATCATAGAATTCTTTTTTAAATCCAAAAACTTTTGCTTACTAATGTATCCTAATCTCTGATGTCACAAGTCGTAATTATTTTTATTATTACTGCACAACTGAGAAACAGATCGATTAACACACACTTCTAAATCTATTGAAATTAAATTATTAATTGACTTTACCTCGCATCAGTACTGTACCGTCCTTACTGATATAAGTTCCGTGTTGATCGAAGGTGACGGTCAACCCGGCGCGCTGCATCCTCTATACGGTTGTACGGCACCTCCGGACAACAGTACATCCTCCAGAGTTTCTTGGATGCCAGAGTCACTAATTACTTGCAGTGCTGCTTCCACGTTTGGTGGCTGAAACAAATTCATTCTTAGCTACTGAAATTCTAAAAGGTTTATGTAAAATTGTATAGGTACTGAAAATATCTTCCCTGTTAACAATGTGGTCGGAAGCTCCGGAATCCAACAGGATTGTTATTTGTTTCCTGTTTTCGCCAAATTGGTAATCACCAGCCATGAATGCAAACCCGGAGACTGGAAACCATTGCCTCCTCAGTCAATTCCACTGCTTGAACAATTCGAGATCGTTCAGCCGGTTTCTTCGAGCTTCGCTCCAGCAGCCAAAAGTTCCGTCATCAAATCATCAAAAACGGTGAAGTGTTTGACTAGTAGAGTATCTCCTTGTAGTTTCAAACCCAACAGCTTCTTTCGTATAGCCAACTGCGTTGCTAAGCTTTTCCTTTCGTACAAGGCATCCAGGCTTCTAAATATGTCTTTTGCGGTCAGTTCTTCTTTGGCAAAACTATGAAAGGAGTCCGACAAGTACTCGACAATAACGCTTTTAGCAATACGATTATTCTTCTGCCATACCTCGAACTGTAACACGGGTTCTTCATCGATGACCTTGATTGACCTCCAATTCGGTTAATAGCGAGCGGATACGAAACTTCCAGATGCTATATTTTTCGCCGTTAAAAGGTTGGATGTTTCGCTTAGTTTTCAGGTTATCCATAACGAAAATGGTTTTGGTTAAAGTTGATTGGAGGACACGTGTGTTTGTAGAAAACAAAAAGAAATGAATTAAAGGAACTACAGCACAATACTAAAGGTAGTATGGCTGGGCCCATAACCTATAGATTTTATAGGGTAATAGGCGAGAGAAAATAAAAATAGATTAAATAAATACGTTAGAACGTATATTCAAAATTATAACAAGGATGGTATAACGTCTGTCTCCTAACACAGCGTAAATCGAAAATGAGAGAGAGAGTGGGGATGACGATTGTATTTATACCGAGAATATTGAGGGTGGCCATAATAATAATATTACCATCTATAATTATAAATTAATTTTTGTTATTTAAATTATAAAAATGTCAACACGGGCTCCTCATTTGTTTACTGAACTACATCAAAATATTAGTTTATGCTATAACTAGAGTCTGTCCAGAAAATTGTCACTGCAACCTATATCAACGTCCTTATTAAATGCTTCACAGCTGTACCAGTAGAAGAAATTCCACATTCCTTAACTTTTCCCCCTTCCCATTTATCTGAAAGAGGTCAGAAGCAGTCGTTTCTCGGTTTTTTACGCGCCAGCACGTAATAGGCTGAATATTAGTATTTGCAAAAAAAAAGGGTCTTTCGTTATCGCTAGACCACATTGATTAATTTCATATTTAGTAAAGACTAGCTGTTACCCACGGCTTCGCCCGCGTAATATATAGCCTATGTCCTTCTCGATACCCTTATCGAATATATTACGCGTATAAATAGGATATATATTACGCGGGTGAAGCGGCGAACCTATGTGTATGCAAAATTTCAAGATGATCGGTTCAGTAGATACAGCGTGAAAGCGTTACAAACAAACAAATAAACAAACTCACTTTCGCATTTATAGTATTAGTTAGGACTAGCTGTTACCCGCGGCTCCGCCCGCGTGTTATGAAGCCTATGTCCTTCTCAGTACCCTAACCTATGCGCATGCAAAATTTCACGATGGTTGGTTTAGTAGATATGGCGTGAAAGCGTAACAAACAAACAAACAATCTCACTTTCGCATTTTTAGTATTAGTTAGGATTAGGATAGGAAGTTAGGATTAGAATTATTTGGGAAGTTGGGATTTATACACTTATCGATTTGTAAGATCTGCAAATTAAAAAGTATTTTTTTTTTAAATTCAAGCCATAATGCACCAATCCAAAACAACACCTCTCTATTGATTATTGGTTGCGTTCGGTAGAAATCATAAAACTTATTTAAATTTCAAAAGTTGTTTATGCAATTAATGAATTATTGTTAGAAAATATAATAATATATATAATAGTGTAGGCCAAATCCTCTGACTACTCATGCTAATATATGGCTCTGGTAGTACAGAGAGGGTCGTGCTCCTGTAGTGGAAACTAGAAAGACCTGATGATGATGATGATGTTAGAAAACGCTGCTGCGTTATTAAACGCTAAGTAATTAAAACAATTTATTAAAAGGACGAAATTCAGCTGACTCTTCTGTATCACTGAAACCAAACAAATAAGCTTGAACATGTATTTTTTTTCCAAATGGAATTTTTTCAATCAAACCAATATAGATTAGCGCGGAAATTATGTAGGTACCTTAATTTTTTCATTTATTTTGAACTTTATTACAAGAAGAAAAGCTATAATTTACAATGACCTGTAAACATTACTGCTAGAAATAATAGGCCAGCTGCATAGAGAAGCACTATATAGTCTGCATATTTATGAAAGTTATTTATTAAAATTAACGTTCGTAAAACAACAGGTTAGTTAATGTAATTGTTTGCGTTGCGTGCTACTACTAAATTAGTATATCTGCAACTGGAAAACGACAAGCATGACGCACGTATTAAACCATAAAAGTTGGACAAGTTTTAATACGGAAAAATCAAGCGAAAATATTTAGTATTGAAAAGATCTGTCAGTCTTTGTCTCAAGACTATTTTCTGAAGAAAACATGGAGGTTTCAACAGGACTTCAAATCCTTGGAGAAGTGAAAGTGCTGCTGTTAAAGTACCTGAAGAAATTTTTTACAGTATCACATGTTTATCGAGTTGACTCACTGTTGTTAGACTGCAAGACCATGTAATTGGTTTGAAAGCAAAAATAAGTAAGGATTGAATATTATACGGACGATTTATAAGTAACCTTTTGGTAAAAGTGAGCAATACTTTTACCAGAAGGTTAAGGTTATAATTAGTTTCATACATAAATATTATCACGTTTGTTTCCCTTACGGGGTAGACAGTGCCCAAGGCCATAAGACCCAAAGGCCACGTTTAGCGTGTTGATGGGCCAGAAGGTGTAAGATGGAATCTAAATACTATTCTCTCATCATCATCATCATCATCATCAGGTCTTTCCAGTCTATAAAATTACTATTATTATTACTATTCTCTCGCTGAAACGAAATTGGATTTGGCCTTGATTTCATATTCCCTTTTGCACACTTTATACAGTTGTAAAATATCAAACTGTAACTGTCTGTGCTTGTCAATAAACTATAAACTAATATTTAGTAACCCCCCACAAATTTTAATGATGATTAATATTAAAACTTCCAAACATTGTGGTCCATAAAATTCAATGACCTAAAATAAATGGTAAGCCGCAAGTAGATTATATTGAAATCCTTTATCGTCATCCCCGAATCTGGAGTTCGCGTGTCGCTGAGCCGTAGCCGTATCTCGATAAAGGTCCCTGCACCGTTTTAATTAGACCGGTAGAATGTATCAGGCGGTTCGTTCAGGGCTGGCCCTTGGCGGATTTATGACTTCACTGATCACTAAATATTATAAAACAAAGTACTCCGCTGCGTCTCTCTGTCTGTCTCTTAGCAATCAACTGAAAAGCTACTACTACTGCACGGATTTTCATGTGCTTTTCACTAATAGATAGAGAGTTTCGTGAGGATGGTTTGTAGGTATAAAACATGCCTGGGCGCAGCTGGGGAGGACTGCTTGTTTGGAATTACTAAATATAAAATGAAAGAAACAATTGCACGTTGACCCACAAAATGAAATGTATGGCTTTAATTGTTACTTTGACGAAGATCGCAACCCCTTCCCCGAGGATTTCTTAATACGATCGGTTGGATGTGGTCTGCATTCAGCACCTTCCTGCGATCTTGGTCTGGTCGGTGGGTTTCCAATGCTGCGATTACCGATATGTGGTCGCCATTTAAGAACCTTTTTGCCCCATTGGTCATCGGTTTTTCGCGCTGAAAAAAAAAAGCGAACAAATTCGCTGAGTGCATTGCATAGAGAACATTGAAATAAATAAAAAAAATCTAAAATGTGGTTATAAAAAGCAAAATGTTAGAGATATTGACAGCCCTGTGTCTCCGCAATGCGATCGGCCAGCGGCCGGCGCTGTTCAGCTAATACGTTCTTATGTACAATCTACCGGAGACTGGACTGCCGCGACTATGGAAAATGTTCCAACTTTTACATAGGTACATCTTTTCTCCCTTGACAGACTACATGTTTCTTCTATAAATGGATTTCAATTACGGTGATTGGAGAATGCTGTCAATAGCGACTTTTTAGATCAGCAACTACCAAGTTTTATTTTTCGCTGTGATGCTTAGGATGCTTTTCCTCTTTGATTTGTCCGATGACGAACCAATGGACTTCAAAAAGTAGGGAATATCATATGATAAAAACTAGAACAAACTTGCCATGTGTTTAATCGATGCGATCGGCCAGCGTTCGGCGGTGTTCAGCTATCTACCGGAGACTGGACTGCCGCAACTAGCTACGGACAATCTTTCAACTTTTACATCCTTTCTCCTTTGAAAAACTACCATTTTCTTTTATAAATGAGTTATCGAGGGATTTTTATTACCGTAATTGGAAAGTGTTGCCTATATATAGTATTCTATAGGACAAACCCTAAATTATTGTTACTATGTACTTATAGCGACCTTTTATAACTGAGCAAGTACAAAGTTTCATTTTCACTGTAATGCTTAGAAGGCTTTTCCTCTTCGATTTGTCCAACGACGAACAGATGGAACGACGCATAGCACTTCAAGAACTAGGAAATATTATAATTATTATAAACTAGTACAAACTTAAGCGACATACTTGCTTCAGTTTTGTTAACGATTTGTAGTAAGAGGCCTCGGTGTGTGATTTATACGAGGAAGCTACAGTATACAAAAAGATCACTTATTCTGATATCTATGAAAAAGATACTTCTTTGTAAATATAGTGGCTAGCCAGCGAAATTATCCAAAATCGGATGTTAGAAATTGAACATCACAATTCTTATGAGATTTCTGACTTCGCCTAACCGCATAAGTACGTTGCATACTTTTATTCTTGGCACACTATCCGCAAATTTTATAATAGCGGACGACAGGACTCTGAAGATCGCTGGGTCGGACGAATTTTTACTATGTGTTTCCAGCGTAAAACTTTTCGCATCTATCTCAAATCAAGCAACATACTATTAATCAATCTCCTGACTCTGAATAATACAACCGGATACAAGCTCAGATGAGAGAGAGATCAATGTCCCAAGTCATAGTGGTGTCTCTAACTACATAGCGAGTTGGACAATGCGACCGTTCAGCAGATCGGCTGATAGCATACCGATACTAGGCGGGGTACTTACGGGTACCTCTAAATTGTTTGCGATTTTATGATTCTACACAAAAGCTCGGCTAGTGGATTTTAGTTTTTATGAAATTTTCACGATGCAGATGATAGATAGCTCCTTTACTTTTTTAATTAAATTAATAAGGGTTTCGACTAAAGTTCTGTATAGTAAATCGATGCGTTAAATTAGTTTCAAAAATTTAAATAAAAGTACTTAATGAAATGGATTCAATAGTTTTAGTTGTAGTTGTACAAACAATTTTAGTTAAAATAAAAAAAAAACTTTATTACTTAGTTATTAATATTTTGGGTATGGATATCAACTAAAAGACGCTGTTCGAGGATCATTTAGCTCAAATATGTTTAGAATTTATTAGGTATATTTTTTTTGTTTTAATGTTGTTTTCAATATATTCCAGCTTCTAAAAATGTGTGCTTAATTTCATAGGTGTATAAATAAATGAATATATAGGGACAAATCATACAAATTGAGCTAGACATATATAAAATGATTGGCCATGTCTTAATGTTGATTAAAATCTAACTCATATGTCATTATCTTTTGAAAGATACTTATTTTCATTTATCAGCATATCTCTTCAACAAATCTCTAGCACTTTTAAGGAAAATCCGGGTTAAGTTTAAAACTACAAGTAATCCTAAGTAATTGGCATATCTACGTACAAAAACATAAAACCACGACACGAGCAAACAAAACGGGATAGCATACGAGATTCAAGTTATCTCTATCACAGCGGAGAACAGCTATAAATCCTTGTTAATTAAGAAGAGATACGGTTAGTCTCAACATTAATATGTTTGTTTTTTTACCCGATTGTTATCTTTAGATATGGACTGGTTTAAAAACTATTTAAAAGCTAGTAGAAAAAGTGGTTTATGTTGGTACATTGATGTTGCTATGGAAAGCAAGTTGATTGTATTATATTTAACACAGGTTTTTTAATAAGCACAGGACTCTGTATTTTTTATTCCACAAATAATGAAAATGTTTTATCCAAAAAGTGGAAGTCAAAGATCGATGAATACAAACAGCCAGCCACCACGAGGTCCACAAGGACAAAAATCTCGCAGTATAGTTCAAATGTTCTTTTTATCGGGTTCACTAGCAATTCCAAATTTGAATATTCGACTAGAAAACTTTTTGGATGTAGAAGATTTTACACACACGTGCGTAGTATATAGTGCCCTATTAAATTTAAAAAAGTACTTTACGCGCTCTCGGGATTAATGGAATTTGTATGAAATCTTATAGCCCGAGGTCGTAATAGCGACCATCCAGCCCACTTTGATTGCATTTAATGACACTGTTTATGGGTAGGTGAGATGAAAATAAAATTATAATAACTAGTAAAGGTTGTTGTATCTAAAAATTAATGAGAAATTTAAATTTAAAATTTATTCCTCTTACGTAAACATCCACGTACAATTTTTTCCGCAAATTGCGTATATATGACGAGAAACTCAATAACAAAAAAAATCTAAAACATAGCTGTTTCATGGCAAATAAAGATGAGAGCGATGTCTCTATGATACTTTTGTATAATTTTACTTTTCAATATTATCTAACACTATTACCACAGAGGCAAAAGAAACACTAAGTACTAATACGCATATAAAATAAATGTAATAGGTTCTCACGGACGGTGTTAATGAAATGTATTAATTTCCGGCCAATCACATTCAGGATATCATTACACGGTCCGTAACAATTACCAAGAAATCACTATTACGCTACTATGGACTGTGACTCACTTGAAAACTAGTATGTATTCAGTACGCGAGTAACTTTATACTTGAGCATACACATGGTTTGTTGGAACTAAGAACTCGATGATGAGTTGGTTACGGCAGATCGGCTTCAAAGATTCGAACACCGCCGATTAAATAAATAAATATATACGGACAAATCACACAGCTAGCCACCCAACAATTAATTCTATAAGTTCTAAATATCAAATTTAAAAAATGTAATAGCTGAATGCGCTATTAAATTACTTGTAGTATTATTGGTACAAGTTTTCACTATTTTTAAATTGATGAATTAAGAGAACGAATTATTACCGCCAAAAGTGACCACTTTTGGCGGTAAAACTTCGTTCTCTTAAATTTAGATTGTATTATCTATAAAAAGTAACAAAAATAATACTACAAGTAATTTACTAGGGCAATCAGCTATTAGATTTTGAAATTTGATTTTATTTAGGAGTAAATGAACAAATTACTGGGTGGCGCTAGTGTGTGAACTCACTTCGCCTTAAGTAAAACTTGAGTTATGGGATACTTACTCAACGACACTATATTTTATGACAAATACATTTATACATAAACATCCAAGACCCTAGTTAATCTGAAAAAGATCGTTTTTCATCTTAACCTGACCGGGGATCGAACCCGGGACCATCCGTGTCACAGGCCGGCGTGTTGACCGCTGCGCTACGGAGCAAGTCTGTGTCTTTTACAGGTTGCATTCCAAGGAGTGGCTTAGGAACAACACGATCTAATTCCCCCTGTACTATTCCATCACTGTACGACACAGTGTGGGCAGGGATTCCATCAATATGTAGTCGATTTACCCTGCTCATCGCACTTCTAGATTCGCCTCCTCTTTCATAATGCGAACTGCGAAGAAATTGAATTTCTTCTCGCGTCGCTGTATCCCGACTTGTTAAATTTAGGGATTTTCGTGGCAAGAGTGAATAGGCATTATTTAAGTTAGCGTGTACCGCCCTAGATCTCGTCGTTGCTTCCCATCAGGCAAGATAGAGGTCAAACACACTCAAAATATTCATAAAAAAAACAAGACGTAATTAAAAAAATTACATACCTAGTTACAGAACATACTTAACTCTCTTTCACTAACTACTAAACCGATTATGATGAAACTTGCAATGTTTACGAAGTTGGACCTAAATCAACAAAAAAAAGTGTTTTTGCAATTCGACTTCTAGTTCTGATATAGGTATGCGCGGACCAACATATTTATTTATACAAAGACGTAAATATACATGTGTGTCGCGTTTAAAGGATGTATGTACCTATACACCCTTTAAACGCGACACACATGTTTAGAAACTGATTTAATATAGTATAGTATAGAGTCTAATAGATAACCAACTTTTTTGAACTCGGTTATTAAAATGAGTATACTTGTCATCATCATGCCAAATATAATATACCAATACATTTTGTTACAACTTTAGCCGGAGTAAAATAGAAAAACAAAATATAATTTATAACTAACATATACATATTTGCCCCGATAAATAATAATACAAATATTTTTTGAGCATTATTTTATAATAAAATTGTGACATTGTTGACATCATTACTCGACAGCAGTAGCATATCTTCAGATATGGTGTATTTATCTGCACTTAAAACCTTAAGGCAAAAATAAATAAATTAACAACTTACCAATGATGACATTTGATGTAGAAAATAAAAAAAATACCTTAAAATATTATTTTCAATATCAAATGTCATATTGCCGCAAGCGAGCTTTACGTTCTACCTGACCGTGTGTATTGTTTGATATGTATGACAAAGGCAAGTTTTCACATCACGTACCGCACAGTGGTTTAGATTACCTATACGGGTTTTCCAGCATTTCTTATAAGATAAAGTTCACATTGGGTTTAAAGTATTGGATAGTATAAAAATTGATACGCCTTAAATTGTTCCTTTGTTGTAGGTACAGTCTAAATTAAACTTTATAGCGGTTTGGAACATCGCACGAGGCGATGCGCAGAACACAATATTAGATGCAGCGGGGCATGGACCTAGGAATAATATGGACCCGGCATTAGACACATCAAAAGTGAAGCATAACTTACGTCACATCAAGTCACATGTGTGCAGCATGTATTTGACATTTGGGAAATTTGACATTTCGTCCGACCGGGGAAAAGTGTAGGGATTTTTGTGCCGATGTGTGCGTGCGCTAGTGTCGCGACACGAGTGTAGGGATTTTTATGTGCGTCACTGTTACATTTTCCAAGGGCATATCCTGATTATTCTTAGATCCATGCAGCGGGGCGAGCGCGGGGAGGCGGGGCACGTTCTGCGCAGCTCGCAGCTCATATTCGAGCCGTCATAAAGTTTAATACAGACTGTACCTGTTCAACCTACTATTTTGACTTTCTTCACACTGCGTCACAGGATCTTTTATGACAAATGTATTGCTGCCAAGAGGACAAAATATAAAATAAATATTTCAATATTTAATTAGCGGATAAAGTTATTAGGGTTCCGTACAAAAGTTGAAAAACGGAACCCTTATAGGATCACTCGAGCGTCTGTCTGTCCGTCCGTCCGTCTGTCACAGCCGATTTTCTCCGAATCTACTGAACCAAATTAGATGAAATTTGGTAAGATAGTGTAATCCTATGACCCAAATTAAAATTAAATAAAGATTTTTTTGAAATAAGGGTCATTTTCAGGGGCCCAATTACAAAATTTTAAAAGAAAGTTTTGCAAACCTTACTGTGTCATATATCAAATGAAAGGGCTCATTATGAGGATCTCAAAAATATTTTTTTTGTTCGGGTAAAATCAATACTTTTGATTTTATTCACGAAAGAAGGCAAAAATTGACCATTCCCCCCCTGATCTCCGAAACAACTGGGCCGAAAATTTGAAAAAATTACAAAATATAGTTCATTCCCTGCAGATTACAGGAAAAATAATAAGAATTCTATCACTTGAAAATTAAGTGGTAAACTAACAATAATAAGTTCATCTAGGGAAATAGTTTACTAAAACACCACTAGATGGCGCTAGTCAATTTAATAAAACATTTTTTGCACATTGTGTGTGTGTTCAGGAAGCATATTGTACGGAACCCTCATTGCGCGAGTTTGACTCACACTTGGCCGGTTTTTTTTAACCCCATACCTCATATACTTACATTAAGTTGACACTAAATCGCAATCTCTATGTCCTTTTATTAAATATAGAAATAAGATATGGTGAAAAATGCATGCGGGCAGAATTCAAACGGGTATGTGCCTGCCCAAGTGTTTTTGTTTTTTCGATCATATCCCTCCTATTTTTTTTTTACGGACAAATCACACAGATTGAGCTAGCCCCAAAGTATTGTGTTATGGGATACTAACTCAACGATACTATATTTTGATACATATATAGATAAACATCCAAGACCCAGGTCAATCTGAAAAAGATCGTTTTCCATCATGACCTGGCCGGGGATCGAACCCGGGACCCCCGTGTCGCAGGCTGGCGTGGTAACCGCTGCGCCACGGAGCTCAAGTATATCAAAAATGATAAAAGTATATCAAAATAAGATTCTACTAAAATATCTGTCATTAAAAAACGTGGAAATACAAGTACGTTTGATTTAAAATAAATACAATTTTCAATAATTAACAATAACAGTACCTACCCATTCGAATAACAGTACATACCCGGGTGGTCGGATGACCTGACCAAGATCGAAGGAACTGGATGTAGGCCTCTTCTGACCCGTCATATTGGAAATCTTGGGGGGACTTTTGTCTAGCAGTAGATTTCTTGCGGCTTAAATGATGATGGGATGATGAATGCTTTGTAACGCGATCAAAATGAAATTCAATGATTAAATAATCCCCTCTTTTTGCTATATAAAGCACATAACTCGACCGTCGACATTCCCATAAATAAAATTTTGACATTTTCATACAAAGAGTTCAGCCACCTGGGAAATTAGTATGGAAAAGTAAAACGAAAAACGAGTTACCAACATTGGTCCCATAGGCTGAGTTGTTCATATTCATCATCATTTGAAGTAGGTGACACGGTCAGTCGACCATGCACACCCTGGTGTCAGAGTTCTTGGGGACCGTCTCTCGGCCTCTGACGTGGTTCCTTTAAGATGGCAGCCGGGACCAACGGCTTAACGTGCCTTCCGAAGCACGGAATCATCTTTCTTATCAGACAATCAGGTGATTCATGCCTGCAATGTCCTTGAAGGTAACTACTAAAAGGTCGGTGAACTAAAAGTTAATACATAGAATTTAATAAATATATAGAATTTAAACTTATTTTAGTTAAACACTAATATTAATAAAAGTTTTAAGCCACAGTATAAGCACGCTAAGTGAACTCGACTACAGTGAACAAAGCTTTAATTTAGGTACTCAGCTCACGAGTCAGATTTACGATTAAACCGAACTGTGTGTGTCCCGCCGAAACTGACGCGTATGAGTTTCATTCTCTTCTAGGTATTGTCATTCTCCCTGATTTGCATATAGAAATACCCACCAGCATAATTTATTTATATTATTTCCCTAAAAGAAGGAATAAATAAATATACAGCATGGAGTTACACGCTGTATATTTATTTATTCCTTCTTTTAGGTCACCACATCCTTGAAATTTTCTTTAAGGGGTGACTCCAATTGTCAATATGAATAACTCTTTCTATGGGACAAATGCTGAAAATTAAAAAGGAATCGACTTTTTCATACAACAGTGTACATCCAGGCAATTAGTATAATGATCTTATTAAACTTAAAAAAATGTGATCTTATATGCCAACTATTGCCATAGTTGGCATATATTGGACATTTTTTAGTAATAATTACATTAAAACTAACTTATATAAACTAACAATTAAACCTACCTATAAAATAAAATTACCTATAAATAATAACCTACCTACCTTTAAGTAATTAAAAAGAGAAAGTTATAAGTATATTATCATAAACTTTCATAGATCTCAAAAAAACATAAGTTTGTGCTTTTGAAACTTGCGTTTATTAATAGACTAAAAGAACATAAATGGTTGTTTAAACCTGTTATACAAAATAATACCAAAACACCAGACACTAAAGCTACGTATGGTAACCAGGTAATAAGATACAAACGATAACTACCCAGCCTTCATTTTACCTTATGAGGTCTTTGCACCAGTGTTACCATTGTTTTAACTAAAGTGTAGTTTAAAACTTAAATAATATTCTATTTTCTTGGATATTGCTTGCAAATTTATCCTCGACTGGTTTAAATCCCATCAAATAATAGATCAAACAGTACTTTTTATTACAGGAAAAATAGATCTAGAAAAATATCCTAAGAAATATCAGGCAGCTAAGCTGGCCGTTAAAACTTTCGTCAAGTCATATTACATCATGTTTTTTATATACTTAGTCTATGGTTTTTCATGATGCAATCGGGAGAACTCTCAGTTCATTGGGAGTAGGTCTCTAGACTAAAAAACACATCATATCCACACAAATTTTCTGGATAGATGCACACTTTTATAAAAACCGACGAATTTTCTACTTGCAAACATCAAGGTATCTAAAAGTATGAAAAGTTAAATTGTGAGGAGACTAATTCCAAGATCTAAATTTAAAGAGCCAATACGGAATTTCCTGTTTGATCCACTATAAAGTAGCAAAATTACACACATGTACGTTCCCCAAAATCAGTACCAAAACAAAAAAATCGGCAGCATTACGAATCTCTCGATCGTAATCGATTGCCACTTCACATCGGTACTTTCACATTGCATCGGATTAAAATATCGAGAAACGTTCGATCGTAAAAATATTTTTTAGTATTTCTTTTTGGTCGGCGGCAACGGATTTGCATAAAGCCCCAAGTAGCGGAATGGGTCGCTCTCAGTAACGCCTCGTAAACTCGAGTCATAAAAGAAACACCTTTTTGCTTATAAAGCTGGCTATTCGCCGCTCAATATGTGGTTCGACATGTTGGTTAAATTCTTGCAGTAACCATATTTTTGCTATTAAAGCTGGATATCCGCTGCTCAATGGTTTAACATGTTCGTAAAATTCTTGTAGTAACCATATTTACACTAACACATACAATTAACTGTTAGGTTTTCAGGTTCATATATGTTTGTGAGTTTCGTAATTTGCACTACAATTTAATGCATGAACAATAATGAACATACTAGATGTGTGAGTTGTGTTGTTTTTAGTACTCTGTGAAAAATCTTTTTTTTTTAATAACCTTTAACTTCTTCTTAACCATGGGGCTTGAATAGTTTATGGAAACCTTTTAAAACGTAAAGTTCAAAAGATGTTGTAAAGACCGAGAGCTTGATTTTTTAATATATAAAACATGCACCTTTTTATCTATAAAAACCCAGTATTAAAAAAAAGTAAAACAAAAGCAATACAAATTGTTTTTACAAAAACTGAACAAAATATATACTGATATATATTTTTTTCATTTCCTTCATATTATATTTATTTGAATCTAATATGTCATCGAACACTACCAGTCACGAAATGGTAATTGAATAGGCATCTTTAAATCCTTTACTTGGTTCGGCTGTAAGAATGTGATTGGCAATTTGTACGAACGGAATACATTTACTTTGATGCTTTAAATCGTAATACTTTAAACTATACTTAATTCTATGTCTTGCTTCGAATAGAAACTTTTTTATTCGATTGAATCTATCAATCTATTTTATTATCATCATTATAATCAGGTCCTTTTTTAGTCTTCACTTCAGAAACACGACCCTCTCTGCATCACCAGAGCCATATATTGCCAGAGCAGTCCAGAGGATTTGGCCTACACTCTCCACGCTGGCCAAACTGGGTGGAGAGGTCTCTTTAATGTTTATAAGCTTTGTTTAGTTTGTGTTTGTTTAGCTATGTCGTCTTCCACGACATCCACGAGAAGATCGAAGTAGATCTATTCTTCTCTGCCGGAATCACATCACATCTATTCAATAAGTATATGTAAATCTTTACATTATCTGTGTAGTGATTGATATGCTTTATATTTTATAGTCATTAGGATTCTAGGGTGCATAAAGATCCCTTAATAACCGAACTACTGTTCCTCACTTTTTCCAGATTAAACGTCCTTCCCCGGGCCTAAAACTAGCTGCATATCAAATTTCATCTAAATCGTTTCAGTATTTGAAGCCCAAAGAGGCAAGAAACATGCAGACAATTCATAATTTTAAATGGTTATGCATTAATAATATTAGAATAAATAGAATGGACTTGCTTTCGCCAGCGGTTTTGTTTTCATTATTTCGTCATGTAATACATATATTTTATAAACATTATTAGACATTATTTTTATATGAACCTCATCTTAAGTTTATGGTTTTTTTTATCTTGGTAGTTGCTTGCTTCCCTCCTCATGACATGTATTAGATAATGAAAGCTTTAATTGTTAAGGGTAAGGCTACAAACAAACTAGATGGTTTTTAATGTTTGTCATATATTATCCTACAAGCTGTTACTCGCGGCTTTGCCCGCGTGATATATAGCCTATGCCCTTCTCAGTACCCTAACCTATGTGTATGCAAAAAGTCATGATGATCGGTTCCGTAGATAATGCTTGAAAGCGTAACAAACAAACAAACTCACTTTCGCATCTATATTAGTTAGGATTAGGATGAGAGCGGCTTATTGAGGTCGACGCCTCAGTGCTGCTATCTGGTGGTAAGCGTTTTTGAACACCTTTATTGATCATACATACATACATACTATCACGTCTTTCTCCCTTGCGTTGTAGACAGAACCCAGGTCTGCAAAACCTTAGGGCCGCTAGCCGCATCGCTTATTGACATGATTCCTGACGCCCATTCACTCGATCGACTTTTACGATCTGCGCGAGAAGAGAAGCAGCTGGTACATTCTACGTTTTTTCTTTTCTCACAGACCAGCATGGAAGACATTATTTTTATTGATCAGAATCCAGTAAAATCCGATGTAGGAGATCGTATCTGTGAATATAGAAATAATAACAGTACTACCACTTTAATAAAATACACCGGCATTGTTCGATGGCGCAGAATAGCGCAATCTACTGCCGACTCAAGCCGAATGAAAACATCAAGCAAATAACGAACTTATTGCTACAAAATAAGATTTGAAATCCAAAAACAACAGGACTCGTGCTATCTCGCTCGCAATACTCGTACGACTGCCGTGAGTGGTCGAGACGTCGCATTGCGCGTACACATCAGCCAATAGCGGACGGGTATTTTCGCGCCATGCAAAAATTTGACTTTTGTGCAGGTACATCGGTGTAACTTATAAAAGTGGCAGTACTGTAACTCAACAAGAGTTAATAATTATGTAGGAGATCGTATCTGTCACTAAAGAAATATGTATTTAAACACTAGTTTTTGCCTGCTCCGCTCGCATTAGTGTCGATCCCGCGGGAACAGTACTGTTCTCCGGGATGAAAGGTAGCCTATGTTCTTCTCCGTACTCCAGACAACGTGTATGCAATATTTCATGATGATCGGTTCAGTAGATAAAGCGGGAAAGCGTAGCAAACTAACAGAATCACTTTCGCAAACATAATACTAGCTATTACCCGCGACTTGCCCGCGTGATATGTAGCCTTTGTCTTTCTCAGTACCCTAACCTACATGTATGCAAAATTTCATCATGATCGGTTCAGTAAATAGGGTGTGAAAGCGTTACAAACAAACAAACTTACTTTCGCATTTATAATATTAGATGAAATTAGTTGAGGTTGGCATTATTCGATGACGTATAAACATCATACGTCTTGACCTATAATTTTCATAATAAATTTGAAAGTGAGTTTTTCTGTTACGCTTTCTAGCCTTAACTACAAAAGCGATCATACGCGTTGTCTTGGGTATGGAGAAGGCGTAACTTAGCATACATTACATTTAATACCAAAAAATATTTTTATATGTAATTAATTATAGTCTGAGAGAAAAAAAAATAGAGCAGAGGTCGAGAGAATGGGCAAAACCTGAGGAATGATAGAATATAACTATTTGGATTCCTTTATTCGCTCACATACTTACCGTCATGGTGATTGTGACACTTAGTATCATAGAGTCTGTCTGTCTTCCTCATTGAAGATAATATCATCTAAGCAGTAAAAAGTCCGCTGTTGGACGTAGAAAATTACTAAGTGCTAAGCGTTTACACATGTTCCAGAAGTGGCATCAAACTGGCACGTCAAGCTGTTGGTCCCGGCTGTCATCATTGTTGGCAGTCTTTAAGCTATGCCAGGTGCCTTTAGGCAGCTACGAATAGCTTGGCCTCAGACAACAGTTATGCAAATCCATCCATCCATCAGGTCTTTTTAGTCTCCACTGCAGGAGCACGACCCTCTCTGTACTACCACAGCAATATATTAGCCAGAGTAGTGAGAGGATTTGGCCTACACTCTCTCTCCACGCTGGCCAAACGGGTTGGAGAGGTAGTTATGCAAATACTTTGTATCAATTTCACTTTATAAATAAATAAATATATACGAACAAATCACACAGATTGAGCTAGCCCCAAAGTAAGTTCGAAACTTGTGTTATGGGATACTAACTCAACGAAACTATATTTTATAATAGATACATATATAGATAAACATCCAAGACCCAGGTCAATCTAAAAAATATCGTTTTCCATCTTGACCTGACCGGGGATCGAACCTGGGACCTCCGTGTCGCAGGCTGGCGTGGTAACCACTGCGCCACGGAGCTCGTAATTTGTCGTTTATTATTTGTAGTTTAGATGATATTTCAAATGCAAAGATGATGTATTTCATTTGTGTTTTAAGAGTATTGCGAGCTAAGTTTTTTTTATTACTTACTAGCAGTACCCGCGACTTTATCCGCGTGGAAAAAAGTAGCCAATGTCTTTTTCAAGCTTTATACTATCTGTGTACTAAATCTCATCCAAATCGGTTTACATCAGTTTAATCGGTTCACGACTTTTCTTTTTTTTATGTATGATATGGGAGAGCAATGGCATAACTCTTCATTCGGCCAAAACTGGTTGTTCTGTATCCTTTTTTCTAAGTGGTGTAACCTCTCCCCTCTGGGGAGAGAAAAATAAAAGGCCGGCAACGCTCCTGTGACACCTCTGGTGTTGCAGTTGTCAATGGGCAGCGGTGATCACTTCCCATCAGGTGACCCACTTGCTCGTTTGCCGTCCTATGACATAAAAAAAAAAAAAGTGACACTAACTCGTATCAAGTCTTTAAATATTATAGAGATTGTATAGAATTCAAATGAGCATTACTCAATGGCCCTCAGACTGAACTATGCAAATACTAAATGATTATTGTAAGGTAGCTATTGCCATATTATGATATGCCTCGAGATAGCTGTATAAATCAAATATCAGCATTCGCTTGAACTGGGATTCGAACCCATGGGAGGGTCGAGGAGGTAGACCAACAAAACATAATGCCCCACAGAGAGTCCGAAATATAAGCATCATTAATGCATGAGGATAAAAACTGCACGTTTAGTTTAAATGTATGTGCAGATATATTTTAGCAAAACAAAGTTTTTGTTACATATTTTATAAATCAAAATGTCATTACAATAAACGAGTTGTTTTACTATATTTTAATATGTTTTATTATTGTTTTTTTTTGTTATTCCCTTTTTATTATTTCAGGATACAACGACTGCTGTGCTAAAATACTAATTAAATGTTTCCACTCAGTAGCATTATAATATTTTACTAGCTGTTACCCGCGGCTTCGCTCGCGTTGTTTATAGCCTATGTCCTTCTCAGTACCCTAAACTATGTGTATGCAAAATTTCACGATGATCGGTTCAGTAGATAGATACGGCGTGAAGCGTAACAAACAAACAAATAAACAAACAAACTCACTTTCGCATTTATAATATTAGTAAGGAAGTAAGGATAAGGATATCATATTGCTAAGTTTTTAATGTAATGAACTAAATAAAACTAAATAATATTACTCCACTTTATAATTTATTATTACAAAAAATACCAATTTACATACGTAATGTATTAAATTAAATCTGAGCAACAAAGATTTATTATAATTAAGTTCATTTTTTATTCTGACATAATTTATATTTGTGAAACAATATTTTAAAATATACCGAAAATTTATGTCATACAATTTAAATTGATTGTCATAATGGAACTTGATACTTATCATCTTATTTCTAAAATATCTGATACAAATGTATTACTATATACAGCCCAGTAACTTATACTAAATCACGATTAATACAACTTTATAATCTACTTACACAATTTTTTAAACATTAAACTTAGAAAGTAAAACTAAACAATAAATAACAGTTGAATTATCTAAAACCAGTCGCTTCTTAACATTCCTAAAATACATATATAATATAACTTATTACGTAATAAAATTATGACCAATAATAGCACTGAGGGATCCCAATAACTGTTTATTGTTTCATTCTTTCGCCGAACTCTCAACAATAACGTAGCAAATAAAAATAATGTATAAAAAGTATTGCCTAAAATTTTGTCAAACTAATTTTTAAAATTTGGAGGTAAACAAAACACTGCACAAACAAACCTTATGAGATCTTTACGAAAACCAAATCCACATTGCAAATACGTACAAACATACCTCTAGCATTTTACAACACTTAGATGAACCTCAACTAATAATAATTTTTCAAAAAGTTTACGCTAAAATTAATTGCATACAAAACCTTATTAACATATCTAACTTGCACCACGTACACTTTATATTAACGTCTCATTATGTCTTCTATACTAAAACCTTTCTTAGGACCACTTGACTGACTCGTTCCTGGCTTCGGATTTGCATTAGGTTGTATGCCCACTATATTCTTTATGCCATTAGCTATTGAGCTCGAATTAGCTTCTTCAGAATCTTTTGTGGTTGTTTGCAATCCATCGTTAGAAGTAGTAACGCTTGTTGAAGTACTAGGTACTGTGTCTTTAGGCGGTGCATGTTTAACTATCAAGTCTTGAGCAACGGTTTGTTGTGGCCCTAAAACATTATGTGGTAGCGGACCATAAGCTATTTGAGTATGAGGCGGTGGCATAGGCAATCCAAATTTATGGTATGAAGTCATTCCTATCATAGTGGGTGGCATTCCAACTACTACTTCCCCGCCTCCAATAGGTTGCCGAGGCATAGTCAAGTTTGTAGGCTCTGGTGAACGACTTCTGTACACAGCTGCACATGTCCTTACATTTTCGCCAATATCTGGTGGGTGACTCCTCTTCCTGTAAGCCGTTAAGTACATTCCTGATGGCCCTGGGTCGATCGGTGGACTGGTCATTTGCCCCATTTTAACGGGATCTGGAGGGAGAACTTGGTGAAGATCTCTGCGTATCTGCAATTGTGGATGTCTGATAGGGGGTTCAGGCATATCCGCGTAACCCATTTCTTTCTTAATTATTTCATCAGATGTATAGCGTCGTTTCTCATACATGTCAGCGGATTGTCCACGAGTTTTGTCCGGATATTGAGGGCGCATAGTGTAGGGACTTGCCCGATCTCTGGGCTCGTTATGATGACAGTGAGTACGTTCAACTGCTGATGGAGATGCTCGTCTTGGTCTTTCTTCACTTTGCTCTCTTCCAATACTTTCTATTGAAGATGATCTTGCTCTTCTAACAGGAGAATGTTCGGGTGATGATAATTCAGGATCTTCATCATCGAATCCTGGTTCTATAGGAGATCCAGGTCTTCCAATATCTTCTTCTCCTACATCTAAGACATCGCCTGGTGGAACATCTCCGACGGCATGTGTAAGAGCGTGCCGCCGTAAGTCGCAGTTTCTTCGAAATACTTTTCCACAAGAGTTGCATTCGTATGGCTTGTGATCTGTGTGTGTTAGCAAGTGAGTTTTGAGGTTGGATCTCTGATTGAAACTTCGACTGCAAACGGGGCACTTGTGCGGTGACTCTTCCATGTGAAGTATTTTGTGGACAGCCAAGGTCCTGGATTGGCAGAATCCTTTCCCGCATTCCGTACATTTGAAAGGTTTCTCTTTCGAATGGATGTACCTGTAACAGAGAAAGTGAATTTTAATTAATTTGAAACCAAGGGCTACTATGTTATTATTTTATAAACGTTCGCCAGAATCGATTTAATGAATCGTACCATAAAATACCACACTTTAATTAAATGTCTGAAGATGGGCGGAGTAAAATCGAACACAAGTTCTGTAGATCTTTACACGGGCTAAAAGTTATTTATAGATTTTCATTATAATATTTGTCATAATAAATAAAACAAAGATCAGTAAGTATTATTGTTCTTATTAGCAAATCGAGCTAGTTAAGGCATAGATTGCCTTACGAGGAGTAATACTTTAATTATATTATAATATCATTGATCAACGTCAAAATAATGATGATTTTTCTCATGATCAAAAGCAAATGATCTATTTTTCAGGATTTAAAAAAATCTATCAAAAACTTCCACCATTAAACTATACACCTTGAACGTGATCCGAGTAACCCGAGACTTTAGTCTCAAGGCGAGACCGACGACGAGATATGCGCAAGAGTAGTTACCACTACCATTTAATACAGACCCTTGCCAATTCTTCTGAAACCCCCGATATGATCTGCTCGATAAGCGAGGTAGAAGAGAGAGGGGGATCAATTAATGCTGGTTATGTTCCACAAGAGTTCCAGTTTGGCCGAATCGAATTACGTTAAAAGCATTTTGTGGCCAATCACTGCGATTAATATTATTAACAGCGGCTATATTAGGTTACTATACACATAATGGATTTTAAGATAGCTCCTCATCATTCCTTTGTACATTAATGCTCAACAAAATGTCATTAAATAATAATTGTTTTGATCAATAGAATAGTCCATTAAAGGGAGCTTTGAGAAATAAAAGTCAAGTGAAAATAATAAGTTTTCTTTCAGGTGTGGTAGTTTACGTAAAGATAATTTTGAAGTGTTAAGCTATTCAAATAATTTAAATAAAAAAATTGCAAACAACTGCTTTATCAAAAACAGCATACCAAATATATTTTCAGAGATGATTTATCCTCTTATTTAGTCTGTCTTAAGATAGTATAAAAAGTTTAATCGCCGTTTTTTGCAACTGATAATTTAATCAAAATAGTTGCAGTTGCAATGCCATCACGGAATTGTTTAGCTTTGAAAGCTCATTATACCAGGAAACGATTCTTCCTAACAATTACTTTGAAATGCGTGAGCTTTGATCATTCTGAGGAAACGAAATATCGCCAATTAATAAAGGAAGTAGGACCAGAATTCTTACATCACTATTGTTAACCTGTTTGGAACTGGTACGTAATTTGGATACCAACACATCAAATAAAAGAATATTTTTTGAAGTAAGATTCTAATGTATTATTTTTTTATGCAGTTGAAATGCTATATATAATAAATTTGTTCTATGTTGCTTCACAATATACAATAAATTTCGAATCAGCCCAGCTATTTTTTAAAACGAGTTTACCTCAAAGGGCATGCTAATTCTATAATACAGGCATGATGAATTGAGGAGAAAAAGAAAAAAGAGTTTGATTATGTCCTGCATGCAAACAATTCAAAAACTAATCGTGAGCGCCCACAACATGACAAAAAATCTAATTGAAACACAGCCGCCTTCACTGGAACTCATTTAATGATGATGACTCGGGATTCCTTCGGTTGTCATGCGAAGAATGCGCCACGTAAATAATATATCATTACTTCATAAGAAAATAAAGAAAAAGCACGTAATGACGCCTCATCCTATTACATAGAAGATAAGTTCGTCTTTCCATAAAGTTTGGGTTTCGTACACGTCATATTTCTTGAAAAATTTAACTTGAGATCCTACTTTTTTGGGCTATATCGGAGCAATACTAATAAACAAAAATTCCATGTGTGCAGGATTTATGAATTTAATAATAGTACTAATATTTTGCCTGTCAATTACCAGCCAGTGTCCTTTGAGGTAAATTTTCGTACAATTTATGGTAATATAATGTAGTGATTATCCAGTACCCTTTAGCGGAAATGACCATAGATATAAATAAAATGATCAGATATTTTGTCGTCATATTTCCAAAGTAATATTTTTTTGAAATAGGGTTATATTTTGATTCTCATATAAATATTATAGATTATATTCATTGGCAACATGATTGACTGGTTCGACGAGTCACTTGAGATACTTAATTTAGAAGCCATTTTTAAGAAAATAAAATAACCATTCAGAACTCCGTCGATTCTATTACAACTCTTCGTTTACCTGTTATTCTCATTTCAATATTTGAGCAGTTAGCAAAGATTTCCGCAAACGCTGTGACCTTATAGGCGATTTCATGGATAATTTAGGATATTGTACTTTGAGACGAAATGTGTTGTAATTTAACTATGATTGGATTTGTTAAAATAATATTACTTTTCAAGGACCTTTTTTTTCAATTCACTCGCTTTACATATTATGTCGGGTTTAGAATTGCCTTTATGACCCAATTAAAGTTAAAGAACAAAAAATATTAGTAAAAAGATGCTCAAAATTTGTGTTATGGCTCCGATAGACGTTAGTAACAAAATTTTTATAAGGCATTCAAAATTTTAGCAATATTTCGTTTATTCCTTTTTTTATTTATCTCATGCTTTTTTTTAACACAATTAATTATGATCACATCATACTGTCCCACTGCGGCACAACTATTTTTAAATATGACCTTATCGATACTATAAAATAGTCGTTTACTAAGAAATAGTGACGTGGTTTTAAGGCATACATAGCTAGAATTGAATAAAGGCTAAACTTCCGCAGCTTGAGACCTGCCTACAAAGAGATAAATAAAGACCTTTACGATATTGTATTCTTAGCTGTAGCTATTTTAAAGGGAAAGTCGACTAAAACTAACGAAATCTATGAATGGACCACAGCAGGTCAAAACTTTGCCTCTCAAACTGACTGACAGCCAACCGGTTTCGTACAAAGTACACATCGACCTGTCAGCTCACGTAGCGCGTTTTACTAAACCAGTGTCGTCAATAGCATTGGGAGTTTCAAGAACGCCATTTCCTAGGAATATATTTGTTTACTCTTCATTAGAAATAAAATTTACGCATGTTGGAATTTAAAGATCTTTATTTTATTAATTAGTATGTTTCGATGTCAAAAAGAGGCTTAAAAACCATTTAAAATATTCTGTTGGATATAATAATCAGCTTTCAAAGGCACTTATTACTCGTACATCATTTGTCTTGACTGATTCTTTCAATGCTCAGCCAAAACTAAGTCAAAAAGACTGTTAAGCGCAGACAAACAAACAAGTATATGTATAACATATACTATAAATTTTATTAGTCACATGTTTAGAAACTAGTATAAGTAATACTAATGTAAAAAACTGAGCATTTTTTACAATATTAACTACATACTCACGGATCGTAAAGATAATCCTTTTTTATACTTTAGTTATTTAAAACGAACTTTTGGTAGAAAATAACAGCTTAAAAAAACACGTGCGCTTTAACTTTATTAATAATATTTTTTCCACAGTCTTCGATTATTTCCCACAAAACAAGAAAATGTTTAATGGGTAATACTAAAAACGTAATACGTTCGTAATTTAAAGTTATTACTTGCTGTAATCGAAAATTATATTACTATTAATAAATTTATATGAATCAACTGAATTGAAACTTCTATAAGATCTATTCGACGATTCGGAAACAGTCGTCAGGCAAGTTTGGATCAAAGGAGGCCGCCGCCACGTTCAAATTAACAAGCCAATTACCACTTAACTTTGCCTTGCACCGGCTAGAACTATAAAACTACCCATTCTCACTTAATCAACCAACTGAACTTAGGGAGAAGGACTAAAATTTAAATTTTATAGAGGATTACACTAGCCTGAGAAATAACAATCTAGGGGAGAGCCAGCAAAACTGAAGAAACAAGAAACTTAGTTTATCATCACAGTTTATTCAATTGACATTCATTTATGATAAAGGTTTGTGATTTTATTACTTGAGAGTCTACTAATAGAAACTCAGAAAATAAATCGTGGCGGTCGCATTATATGAACTGAAGAAGGGTACTTCTCCTTTCAGAAATAGAGTATGATGACTGTGTCGTGGAAATGATATAGCAACCATATAGTAGCTGAGCGAAAAGAAATTGACAGTTATGATAGAAGAAAAATAGAACTTTCAAACAAGTAACGAACTTACACCATGGCATTCCGCCACAGTACAAGTAATAATGCTACCTATTTATTAATTTTAATTTTATTTCTTTTCTCAAATGTCTGCAATAAATATAATAAGAACAAACCAGCCATTTAACCCTAACGTGTCTTTTTGTCACTGGAATCCTTAGATCCATTTAAGTCGCAAGAACCCAAACCGAATATAAACATCGAGGACATTATCCATAGTAGTGACAATAATCGTAAAGAATACGAGTAATTAATGACATAAACAAATCTTGGCCGCCCAACCACCTTATCGCACCAATTCGATCAATCCTGACGTTAAATAAAATATAAGTAACGTCTGTCTCTTCTTATTATACTTCGAGATAAGGATCGCAATGGACAGTCGCTCAGAATCCCATCACGGCCCGGGTGGAGATTAAAAAAGCGTGGCTCGAAATTACAGAGAGGACGGAGGTCCGGCACTAATGCCTTACATTAAAAAATATTTCCATTACTGCCGACTGGTAATGTGTTTTGAACTTGTAGATGGCGCCACTGACGAAAATAAGGAAATGACTCATGATATCAAATGTAAAAAAGCAATACAGATAAAAACGTTATAGTATTAAAAGTTAATGGAATAAAAGCTTAAAAATGTAGAGAGGCATAAAGTGGAGTTCATTGAAGCGGCGATATTCGCAAGAACAGGTTTTAAAATCGTCCTCGTTTTGCAAACGGTACTCAGCGTTGTGACAGCATTGTGAATATGATGTCAAAAATATGCCCGTATGGTCTGTTAGACACTAAAATGCTTATTTAAATTTTAGTTTACTTTGCATGCCGCCAAAAAGACGAACAAACTCTTTGTTGATAAATATAACTTTAAATGCTAAAGGTATTCCAACGTTCGATCCGGGTCAAAATAGATTTGATTTTTTTTTCCAATCCAATCGAACATTCGATATTGCCGATCGAGCGGCAAAGAGCTTAGTAACAGACACAGAGTTAAAATTCATATAGAAGGTACATATATGAATATAACACATGTGTATCTCGTCACAGTTAGTTAAAGGGACCAGCGTTTTGTTTTGCGTAGCACATTGTTGTATGATATTTTTTTTTATTAATATACTTTATTGGAGACATCCAATAAAAATCCTTCAAGCATGCACGAATATCGATTCAAGACTTACAGGAAAATAATTTTGAAACAAGCAAAATTTGGTTAGGTTTTAAAGTTGCTTCCAAGTGACGATTCTAAAACTATGTAACTCTATAAATTTACTCCACGAAGCGAATCAATTTCAATCAATAGGTAGATTTTTTATACATTCCAAGATAGACCTAGCCGCTGGACGACCATTAATATTCTTTATTTTATAAGTTATTCATGTGTAAATGTATCGTAAATTGTATTTGTGAATGATTAACCGTCTAGTTTTGAAGTATGTGTGTTTTCTCTCCATTTAAAGTTGAACTTTAGAACTTCTGACGATAAATTACTAGTACTTACTTTACCTTTCATATTACTTTTTTTTTGTAACTTTAAAGTTAAGTAAAGTTAAAAAAAGTAGCAAGTAGCAGTTTTGCGATAGCGATTCTTTTTAACAAAGATCAAATTTTGTAATAAAAATTTATTTTACTTATGTATGCGACATTAATTTGATTTTACCGTAATTGCTGATATAGGCAATAAAAACATATTTAATTTTAAGTTGAACGCGCCAAGTTTTATCTTTATCAATATCTTTAATCGTTTTTTTACATTTTCTACTTTAAAGTAAAGAGAGCAGGTCCATTCGTTGCGCGCGGTGGAATGTGCGGCGAGGGTCACTGCCCGATCCCCTCTCCGGCCCGCTTCCCCCTCCCCAGACTAGCCCGTCACATCTAAGCCTCTATCGCCTAGATCAACTACACCTCTAAAAGCTCATTTACTACTAAGCTTCCTCTTAAACTATGTGAAGAATTTCTAGTTTTAAAAAATATGATGCTTATCAGTAACAAGATGAATGAACGTAAAAATATGAGCAAAAAATGAATAATTAATTCTTAAATAGGACGTTGAACCCGGCATTCTATATGATGACTTCATGCCAATTAAATTAAGTAATCCCAAACATAAATAACATTAAAACAAAGACGCCGAATTTATGATAATATGTTAATGCGTAAGAAGCCTTAATTAGTGGTTGCAAAACCCACACAAATGCAGAACGGTAGCGCGATATAAAACATAAATTTAGTCCGAGAAACTGTTACACCCGCACTGGCACATAAGTAAATCAAAACCGCATACAAATAGCCTTTATTTACATAATCCACCTATTTGTATAATGAAGTAGCAGATTTTGTTATTCAAAATCATTCAATTTCAGGCAAGATGCATCAGTATATAATTTTATTGGCAATTCCACGTTTTCTATTGACTTTGAGATATTAAATTAAAATCTACATTGAAGCTAAAAGCTTGGCTGTTCATGTTAATTCCATGTTTTAGACTAGAAAATGTGCGACAGATACTAATTTGACTAAAATTTAGATGCAGACAAAGATGTCAATATTAATTTATAGTTTTATTTACGTATGCAAATGTATGCGTTGATTAATGTTAATGAAGTAGATACTTCCAAAAATAAACTTGAAATGTTTACAAAAATTTTAGAGTTTTAAATTGTGGTCAAAAAGGAGGATTTCAAACCTGTCCCTTTAAGGAGTCGTTCAAATAATTCTCCAGAGGTGTCTTACAGAAGAACTCTTCGCATTAGGGTACATAAAAGCCGTACTTAAGCAACTGTGCTTGAGTTGACTTGTCGTGCCCACGCAATGCTTTATCTGCGTACAAGCAACTAAGCTGGTTTCCTTTAAGTCGATTTATTGTTATGCTACTTATATCTTCAGTAGGAAGAACGTCAAACGCGTTGTTACCTTACGTGACTTTCGACTAATTAACATCTGAAAGGATTAGGTTCTTAGTGGCTTTTGACTCAGGAGCTCTATAGAAATTTGCGTATTTTTTAATTTTTAGGTATTTACGTGATGTGCGTTTGCAATATTTTTGTGTTATATAAATTACATTTTTAAAGTTAGTTACTCATTTATACTTCTGCATTAAGAACTGCTTGATTTCAAAAAGACTTGAGAGCTCTAGAGAAGCGTATTTTTTTTAAAGCTATGCATTGACGTTATGGCATATTCTACAGGTATATTTTTTTATTGATAACTTTTGCTACCCTTTTTACTTTCATTTAAAACTGCTTGATATGCGTCAGACAGAATTAAGTTGAAAAAATATACAGAATATTGCTAGCTCATGCTGTAAAGTTTAGTATCAAAGGTAATTGAAATTTTATAAATATTGAATAATACATGTGCTAATGTATCAGAAGTTAACAAGACACTAGACACAAGAAATTGAATAGCAATGACCAATAATTTATTAAACTTCTTAAAAGCAAGATAGAAAACGCGAAATTAGAATTTCATTAGCATAACCTCGAGACCATAATATTTATAAAATATTACAGTTGGGAGCCGCATTGGCAGTAGCTAAAAGTTGGCTTGTCTTATATGACATAATGCAAATGAGTGTTCACATGGATATTTTCGTAACGACTTGAGTGTTATTAGCATTCGCATTAGGCACTGCTTTTTGCACAGCTCTTAACAAAATGAGATGTCAATAAACGGAGTCTTTTTTGCGAATCTGTAATGGTGTTTAATTTAATGTTTCTTTTTTGTTTGATCTGTTGCAACTGATATTGCTGTCACATTAGAAGATAAAGTTCTTGTTTTTTATTTAAATTTTCCAACCGCCTCAAAAAGACGACGATGGTATTTAAGTGTAAGCTGAATTTGTTTATTCTTTTCTTCTTTTGAATAACGTATCAATTTTTTTTTCGTAAATATCAGATATTCTCGTATAATGGAAGACAGTTTATTTATTCAGTGCCAACTGTCATTGTCATCAAATATATTTTTATTGTAAACCAAATTAATAACCTTAAACTTTTAGAGTGAAACAACATTTAACAAATAATTTAATCAACGCAACGATTAAGCCTAATTGTGACACATTTATTTTAAAAATTCTAATTTGAAAAGATTCTATTGTGTCCAAAATTCAAACGTCATTACCAGCTTTGCGTTTAATAGATTCTGTGTGGGTGTGTTCCTTTCAATCACTTTACAATGACTCATTAACGTAGACGGTGGATCCCTGGTAATGATCTGAGGCTACCTACGCGAAGCTTTCTTTATCTGCGACAATTGATAATGCCTGAGTGTCTTAATGAGCCTCGTTTCACCAACGACTTGTGAGGTATAGCCTGAACTATACTTACTGTATCGGTATTTGTTTGTTGTGTTGGGTGTGTGGCAAGCCACTTTTTTTTATCACTCAGAATTTTATAATGATCATAACATACCTACTACTAAGTTACAGAAATAAATTCAGAGTCACTTTACACAATATCAAAATATTTTTGTTTAATTTTCCAGCATACACTTTGCTTTTATATTTCCACTGTCCCACTACAACCAATATAAACAAGGTTTCCATAAAAACTTAATCGAAAAATAATACAGTCGACGCCAAGGAATAGTTCCACGCACCATCATTTATTTTCTGTTGTATACCAAAGAAATTCAGTATTCGTCGCGCGGCCGACGTTATAAAAAGTCAAATCCCCAAAAGTCGGACAGGTAAGTGGACAAAAAATAAATGGAAAATACTAATGGAGCGAGGCGAAGAGGTTGGTTTGGACGCACCGTAGTAAGTAACCGGCACTGGACTGAGCCAGAGGTTGGGATGAAAGTTACAGAAGAGAGCGGATTTCAGATCGACCTGTCTTAAAAAAATTGGGTAGTAGGTATCGCATACCTAAAATAGAGTTTTAAATAAAACAGATCATCACGCTAATGGCTGTTATTCACTTCAAAGTAAAAAGTTTGCATATGAATGCACACATTTATTATTTTCACTTTCCCAATCATTGTGTTTCATTTGTCCCTACGAGTTAAATTTAAAAAAGTAAAGCATTTAAATTTATTTCATATTGTCATCTAAGTGAAGAGTTTTTATTATTGTATCTTATAAAAATAAGAATCACAACTAAAAGGTTCGCAAGCCTTTTCAAATGTTGCTTTTTGTAACCTTTTAAACTTAAATTTTATCTCTTTTTCTTTCTTTTAAGTTTTTTTTTTATCATTTTCCTCTTTTTTATTCTTTTGCCTTCCCTTTCCTCTGTTCATATCTTAATATTTTTCACTCAAGTTTTTCGCGTCTGCCTATCTTTTAAAACCCAGCGTCTTCAGCCGGTTTGCGGCGCATACGTAGCCCAAGCGACGTAATGGGAGCGACGGCTGGCCGCTGCCGCTTCACACTCAATTTCACCTCTGACTGACTCAAACATTTATTGTGCTGCGTACTTGACTTGATGGAACCAGAATAGTCAGGTGTCTTTCATTGCACTTTTATTCTAATGCTATTTTTACATTATTTTTATCTGTGGCTAGTGTTATGATCTGATATAGGCAAATCTCACTTAAATCTAAAGTAATCTCATCATTTTTAGGTAATGTCAGCTTAAAAAGTTTTCCATTTAAGTAATATCTTTTAAGATTCAAAATAATTCTGAAAACACTTACATTTAAACGTGTTTTTTTCATAATTGGTTCAATTTCGATTTATCCTAAAACATCTATTTATAAAGCTTTAGACACATTTTATATTCGCACTCACTGAGGGATCCGTACCACTGTAAAGTATACTTCATCATATACTATAAATGAAACTTAAATATATAAAACTTAATTTCTTGTTAATACAATGGTTATCCCTGATACTAGTATATAAGCGTTTACTACGCTTTGTTGTTGTAACAGCAATAGATATACATTCTGTGAAAATTGTGTATGTAGCTATTACAGTTCAAAAGACAAATGTGACCAAGGATGGACATTAGAGTTTTAGAAATAGGATCCCTTTAGCACCCTTTGAATGAGGTACCCTAAAAATCATAAAGGTTGGATATCAATCACTGTTTGGCTTGATTGCCCTTACTAAAAAATGGCGCCGCACGGATTTTTAGTAAAAAAGCAGTACGATATTTGATACGTGCAAGTCTAAAGTATCAAGATAATGATCACGCCTGGATAGCTCTAATACTTTTTGTTTAATTCCCACATTGGTCTTTGGTACTACAATTTGCACTGCTTGCCAATTTTGCAATTAGGAGATATAATTTTTAAATCAAACTTATTTGTGGACCATTAAAAAAAATTCAGACAAAATAATATAAAAAAATGAATCCAAAATTACGCCCTTGTAGAACACCCCTTTAAAACAGATGCAATAAGGGTAAAATAAAACCTTAGCCTTAAAATGAATAAAAAGTTAAAATATCGTCTCGTACTACTCTATATTGCAAAATAAATTTTGATGTCGATCTGAGTAAACTGACTCGTACATATTTTCTAAGTAAGTAACCTAAAACAGTCTTTTAACGTCGTCTCTGAACCAAAGATTTCCATTGCTATACAACGTGGCAATGCAGCCAGTACTATAGAAACTTTTAAGCCACGGTCTTTTTGATTAAAAATTTCGACGAAGCATGGAGCACATAAAGTTTTGTGTTTATTTTGACGAAGCAACGTACTTCGATGATGATAATTGGTTGATTTTGATGAAACTTGTGGTATGACCGTATGTACAAATTCTTTTAAATGAATTATGTAGTAACCTTTCTATTTAAAAGTTTCTCGGCTCGTGTATAAGAACGATAAGATTAAAATGTCATAACAGATAACACAGACAGTGGCTTTACGCATGGTATGTACTCGTTTGTAGACACAACCAGATGAGAAAAATATGTCGTAAGCGATAACATTTAAATAAGATGGAATATATAATGATTAATCTTCCGCCGGATGTCGATCTAATATTTTTTTTACGTCATCAATATTTAAAAATTAACTGAAATGTGATGAATTTATTGAAATGTCAATTATATAAAAATGTATGCTTAGTAATCGATAACATATGATGCAATGAAGAATCGTCCATTAGTATCAACTAGTAGTTTAGTAATTTATGCAGTATATTAAATAACTTTTTACCTGTATGATACTACACTTGCTAGTAGCAAAACAATGAAACAATATTGCAAAAACTTATGCTACTTATGCTAAGTAGCTGATCATACAAAATTAGAACAATATGGGAAAGCCTTACAAATCTACGTACCATTTAACAAAACATGTTCTCGTTGTAATACATGCTGTTTGAATCACAAACCAGACCAACAAGAAGCCTCGCGTTAGAAAATAATCCCACTCGCCTCAAACTAGTTCCAATTATCAGATGTATAACTCAAGAAGTTGATTCATGATGCTCTCGCTTGGCAATTATACTGAGTCCTCTGATACCATTAATCATTATATTTATATTGATAGATTCACTCTACGCACAAATCCAATTAAACCAGGAATCCTTGCTACAATTTTGTTTTGTACTTTTTGATTTATGGAGCTGCAATGGGAGTGTTAATTTCGGTTTCATCATAAATCCATTTTTAGTGATCTTGTAATTGAGTGTAATCGTCTGTAATCGTTGTTTTTATTAAAGCCTTTCATGTGGGAAACTTGGTATACAAATTGAGTTTGGTCGGTAGGATGTTTATGTCTACCGGCTGTACGTTTAGTTGATCAATTTCAGCAAAACTATATTTTTCTGTTATTGATCTTCATATTTGCTGGACAAGAAAAGATAACTTCATGCAGATAGGTAAATCAATATTTTTTTGATTTAATCTAACTTTGATTAAAATTTTTCAAAGATATTATTAAGTAAAACATTCGAAAAATTGGTCATTGGTATCTTTGTAGGACACCAGCCTTGTAAACTTACTGCAACTTTAAGCATTTTAAAGTGCCCGCAATTTATGTATGATGTTAGTACGTTTACAGGATACATAGAAAACTTTATAAACATAATAAATCGTATTTATAGCGTTCTCAATATTTTTATCACACAAAATCGTAAAATCGAATAGTAGTCGTAAATAAGATAAATGTATGCGAGTGTTCTAATTAGAGACTGACGATTTATTTATTACTTGAATTAAAAAAATTAAAAAAGACCCACAAAAAATACAAGTCATTACCGACTGAGACATAGTAATCGTTCACATTAATTTGAAATCTAGTTTCGAATCTGAGTCGACTAATAAATGTTTATTGCTATCCGAAAACTTTTCAAAAGTCGATCAGCGTTTTTAATCTCCCATAAAATCGGTTTGTACGTGCTTAGAACAGATTAAAGATGGTTGCTTCTCAGGCTGTGGCAATAAATAATGTGATTATTTCCTTTTGAAACTCGCCTGATGCTAAGCCGACTTTTTTGAGTGAAATCAACCGAGAAGACACTTTGTTAACGGGATTAGGATGTGGAGATGATTTTAATTGTATATTTTTTCCTAGATTTGTGACGCTACCTGAAATTATTTTGTCTCATGCTATATTTGAGAACTTTATTCTTGTTGGTGGAGTATTTTCCATATTTTCCTATCTTTCGCTATTGCCATAACTTCTATGTACGACATGACTTTTGCCTTCTTTTTTATTTCATCCTTGGCCTTCCTTTTTTACTTCTAACTTAAATCTTGCCGTCGTGCCAGATAAGATAGCCAAACATCTTTCCATACCTTAATACTAAAGAATTCAATAAAGTTATCTTCTCACTAACAAATTCTAGAACTTCCTTGTCCAGCTTGTCTTTTCCATTCTGGGTAGGGAATATGAATTTGTTATTTGAATTCTAGTAGCAGAATGTTCTAGACAACACGTTATTACTTTGAGTTTTATGTGTGCCATAAAATAACGCAGCATGCGGGAAAGTCATGGCTGCGCTAACCAAGGGTTCAATCCACCAAGGACAACCGGTTGAACGCCAGCATGGATTTAAAACCCCGTGGATACCATCCACCTTCTCTACAGATAAGATCGAACACACTCACTTGTACAATTTAAATGTTATTCACTTCACTCACGTACGATTCCAAAATATTTCTGTAGTTATCACAATCTTTATAACATTGCGTGGATGTTTCTTTATTGCTTTGAATTTTAACCTATAATCCGTTGAAATAAGAATGTTCCTGAAAAAGGAAAATCTCTAAAAATATGATATTATAACTTTTTTAAATATTCATTACAGTCACACTAATGGTACTAAAAGAAAAAATAGAAGTTACCGGTAGTATAAAAATAATCTTGATATGAATAAAATTAAGGATCTCTACCTGGTTCGATAGAGGCTTGTGTTATGACGTATACAAATATCTCTGTGTGTGTCTCCATGGATTTTATCTGAGGTAGACGTCGTCGTATGATTAATGGTCGTACAGAGAGTCGCCTTGGATACCTTTCTTCCATAAGTTCATAAATAACAATGGTATCTAACGTGGAATACTTTCAAACTTGTTTTCGGCTCTCGAACCGCCGATTGTGTTTTGGTTGACAAATTTTACTAGTCACGGGTCAAAGGATTGAATTTTAAAAATTTACATTACGTCCTAGAGGCTCTTAATGGCTAAACAATGCACTAGTTTTGTTAGCGATTACACATGTTAAGCAGTTTTAAGCATAGAATACATTTGGATTAGAATGTCCAAAAATAGCATTAAGACTCAATGCTATTTTTAGACATTCCAATCCGTGAATGTTATGAAATATAGTAGTTCGTTTTAATTTGTGTAAGTGGTCAATACTGATGTCACATTTTCCAACCTGCCTATAGGTATCTGACATTGCTTAATTAATGTCTTCCCTCTATGATCATTAATCACAGGGGACTAACGGACCAACCAATAATAAAAAATAGTATTGTGGTGTTAGTTGTCTAGAGCTTACTTTTAGGGTTACTCAGTTTGTGTGATTTCAGAATTTACTTTTATTTCTTTATAGTTTATATCCCAAATTCGTCCAGTGTTTTGTTTCAGCTTTAACTGCTAGATAATAGTTGAGCTATACTAGGTGCCGTTAGGTGTATTGAAAATGTTCTGACATACGTTTGGCCTTTAACGCTAAATACTTGTTCGTCAAATGCTGTGTATGATAGCAATTGGTTTCAAAATAATTTATATTGTTAGCTTGCTTACGTTACCAATCACATAAGTAGTAGCTATTTGACTAAATAAAATTTAAATCATAATCCCACTAACAACCTACTATAATGAAATAGCTTAAGCCAAAAATACGAAACTAGTTATATTTTATGAGTCAATCTTGTGTATGAAAAAAAGAATTTTCATAAAGTTATAATGATGGTCCATGCTCATCAATGGTCTAGTATGTTTTACTTTTGAGGGATTTCATTTTAATGTAGAGTTTTTTATCCTATAGGTTGAACTTTCCCTAAATCTTTTAGACCTAATATACAAGCTAGCTGATATTTCTTTTACGCTAGGCACAGTCTCGAGATTACAATATTCACATACAAACACGAGAGGATGTAGTGTAAATAACTTGCTAGCGGTGTGGGCTTCAACTTTAGAGGCCATAGTGGTCCGTTGCGTTTGTTTGGACAGCCAACCGGTCGCTGTTTGCCCAGAGACTCCTCGACAACACTCAGAAATATTTTAGTCGAAGCTCTCTTGAGCAAGCGCTGTTGAGTGCCTCACTTCAAATTTAAGAACGAATGACATACAATAGAAAGGAAATATTTTACATTGAATACGTTAAATTCTTTTTTACTAACGTGAGATAAAGACAAAAATAAAAACGGATCACTCACGTGCTATTTCGTCGGGATTACCAACTATAGTCTTGGAAGAGTTTCCTGAACTTCTGGTTTGGGTACAGTTTGGGACCCTCCGCAGGTCATTCCGCACTCGCCTTGAAAATTGGTGAGTCTAAAACTATAGCCGGTAACCCCAACGAAATAGCACGTAAGTGACCCGTGTTGAAAACGATTCTAGATGATAACTAAAATGTTAAACATTTTGTAGTAACAACTTTAATGGCAGAAAATCAAAAGCTATTGTTCACATAATAGTAGCCAAAAACCTAGCATTACATACAGCTACTACAAGCTTTAATGGCTTTTAAGAACTGGATTAAGTAGCAAAGAAATGCTAAATCGACGATAAGCATACATCTTGTCGACCCACGCGTTAAGAATTGACTTAAACCTTCCGTGCACATTTTGAACTCTATCACGATGCATTAAAGATTAAAATTTAAAACTCATCTTTTAATCTCAAATGTATTCAATTTGGTATTAAATTCCCCATTGTTTAAGCTCAGCGGCATAGTTAAAGTGTTCAAAGGAGTTTTCATGAATATTTTAGAGATACTAAAGTTATGGCTCTAACAAAATCATAATCTATATTTTTAAGTCGATGAAAAATGAGGTACATTTGGAATGTCATACGATCAAAACCGGATTAAGCATTCCGTTGCGGATTAAAATGATATAATTCAATTTTTTCTTGATCTTTACGAAAATAAATCATCCAATTTATTTCCAACGTACGTTTTAGGATTAGGATTAGATTTGATAACACTTATTTTATCCTGCTGCTTTGCCTTAATCGCATTATTTTATATGAAGGAGTTACATATAACAAATAATAGTTTCACTTTTAAGTTAACAGTGTTAATGTTAATCAATTTTTGATTGAAGTATAATAAGTATTTGTATAAATTTTAACTTAGCTTTTCTGATGAGCAATTTATACTGATAAGTACTTTCTAAGATAAACCTAATAAGACCAAATACGATGGGTTTTTTCCTTTTTCACTTTAATTATTACGAGTCCCCCAAAAAAGTAAAATTAGTTGAGTTCATGTATTTATGAGAGTTTCTTTATTCCACCATAATTCCTAGATGTATAGTGTTTCATTGGATGAACCAAGATGTTTCTAGGAGCCGTACGTACGTAAAAAAACGTACCATTTTGTAATAGGAAAGGAAGAGAAGAATGTTATTGATGTATAAACTCAAATATAAATGACATTAATTAAGGATATGAATAAAACTTATTAAATTTTCTGGAAACTTCACAAAATCATTAACAAAATGATCTCATTTAAATAATGAAATAAGAGCACCTGACATTTACTGAACGAAGTGTTGCTATAAACATTTCAACATTTAAGAGACAGGCTCTCATATTACGAATATTACTTTCCGTTTTTGCGATAGCACAAGTATGATTAATGGGACGATCGTATCACAGGAATGTTAATTGAAAATCAACGTTTTTGGTTATGTAAACACAAGATACAGTTACTGACTTTTGAACGACGGATAATAGACTCAAATTAGTAGAAAAGTATAGTATATAGTGTAGTTAGTCTTTATTGGATATCAATATTGATCATAAACCTACGGTGGTAACTTTTCGCGATTAATCGCTACTGATTAAGAAGGTTAAAATTAAAATTAACCATAGAAGGACAAAGCAAAAATAGCTATTATTACGACAGATTGATTATTCAACAAAACCCACAAATGAGGAAGATGAAGTTTAGATCATAACGAAATTTTAATCTTCAGTACAAAATTAACTTAAGAAAATGTGGAGGTTGTTTTATTTACCCTTGGATCTGATATTCTATAAGGAATTCTTCGTTAAAATAATAATGAATATACACATTTAATGTATGCAAAGTGCGCCTTAGCAAAGGGTTATCTCAGAAACCGAATCACGCAAATACTTAGCTTAATTGGTTCGGTGCAGAGACAAAAAAGAGTTTTGTAACCCAACACGCGAACGATTTGAGATAATTTAAATAATACCTTAACCTGTCTGTATGGATTGGACAATAATTGGCATCCGAATAATCTCAAAGATTGGCTGTCTGATAGAGCAGCTGGATTTGAGGATGATAATATTTTAGCGAAATTATACACCAGGATAACTGGCAAGTTAAAAGTGGATTACGGGGAAGGATTTATAAAAAGAAATGAAGCAAACATTATAAAAGGTAAAAATCGAGTCTTTGATGGTCTTTAAATACTACAAATAAATAAATGTATATGAATAAATTGAGCTAGCTCAATAGTAAGTTGTGAACTTGTATCGTAAGATAATAACTCAACTATACTATATTGAATAAAATATAGATATACATTTAATAAAAGACTTATAAACATCCAAGACCGAGGCGAATCTAAAAAAGATCATTTTCCATCATGACCTGATCGGGTTTGAATCCGGGACTACTGATTGAGTTTATTTAGTAGACTTAAAATTAGTTGCTTAAAATAGTTTTTGCCTTTCGATGCTTCATGTTTGTCTTGAACACGAGGTCTTATCTGACCAAAACCTGATTTCCTAAGAGTAGATTTATGCGAAGAACCTTAAATATAAATTATAAATAATATCTTAATAAATATTAAGTTTTGAGGGCCGCAGGTGCACAGGATGTAAATAAATGCGTCCTTACCGTAACAGAACGGGCGAACGAAAAAATTGCGCAAGAGTTTTGAGCGCGGTCAAAGAGAACTTTCAAAAGGCAATAAGAAACTGTGAAATCGACGAACGGACTCGTACGGCGTTTCTGGCTAATTATTCTACAACCTCGGTCACGATTATTTCAAACGGAGGTCCGTATGTGGAAGAAACCAGCACAACCATCAGACCAATCAATTTTAGTTATTTCTCAACAAATGAATTTGATTTGGCGAATAAATTCGAAGATGGCTATGTTTTTTGAGTCTATGAATAAACTTTGAATCAACACGTAAACCTCATCAGGTATCGATGTATAACGAATTTGAATATTGAATTTACATTTTGAATTGTACGCTTCCTTTCGGATGGTGTTTCAAAATAAGGCAGTGTCACAAGCGATGCGATTTCTGATCGCGTGACTGTTTATACAGGGACGCCTGAAGTGAAATAAAAGAAATATTTCGGTATCAAATAACACGAATTCCTACTAAATTAAGCATTTTTCGAAGCGTTCCGTGAGATCCTTTGTTATGATCCAATTGGTTCGAAGATGATAATTTCTTGAGACCGTAGGCAAAAAGCTTGTTCTTGCGACCAAGTCCACCTGCCCACTTTGATTTATTATGGATTCAGTATTAATTTGATATCCCTTGCTGTAACCCCTTAAGCGATTGGAACGAGTGGAGGTTTGCCGGTCCCATTATATGTGGTCTCGGACCAATCATAATTGCATATGAGCCTGCAGATAAAATGTTCAATGCAAAAATAACACCGTAGAGTGCGTCCGCAAACAAAATTTACAAATGATAGTATAAATATTTGTTTTTCAAAAGTAACATGTTTTTGTTATGACAGAATGATACATTCCCGAGAAGTCATTATATACCATTAAATTACCTATGATAGCACAAAAATGTATTGTAATCGTGACAAAAACAAATTTGAATTTAGTAAAATTTAAAAGGAAGTAGTTTGAATTCGACTTGTAAGATTTGACTTCACTGATCATTTTAAGTAATAAAGGGCAAGTAAAATAAAACCTGTAAAAAGACCGTGCAGAAGTAAGTGCATAACGACATTGATAAAGGTGTTACAATTCAAAAGGATTGCTAGAGAAAGGCCGGTTATTAATGCCTGTTTCACATGAGATATCTTACGAACGAGTTTTTATAAGAAATTGCCAAGTCCGTGCAGGGAAATTAATGATTGTAGTGTACGTTTACTTATAGCTATTTATATTAAGGTACGTAGTTTGAGTGTAGTAACCTGCGCTACAGGTTTATGGTGTGAATGTTGTTGTTTATATGCATGTGTTTGCTCACATCTCATTTCTGATGGGAAGCGGGCATCGACTGGCTTTTATTAATGGTCAGTTTGTGGGCTTGCTTGATTGGAGGTATCTACATGTAATAAAAATAAGCGTTGGCTCGTATCGTCTGATCGGTGTTTTCTATCGCCTATTTTATTATGAATATAATATTAATAGTTATGATAACTCGTTAGATATTTATATCCTTGTCTTGTCTTACAATGTTTTGTCTAGAATAACACTATCTGATGAAGAAGATAAATAAAATCAAGAAAATTACTGAAGTTTACAAGAGCTTTTTATACGAATAAAAGTCGGGCTGACTTACTAAAAATGTCATCAATATGTCCCCTAGATGTAACTTTATAATATAATAATGCCTATACCTATCTATAAAAAAAAATTGTAAACAAAATCATTGCAAGAAATTCGTTCAAAATAAATTGCTATGAATAAATCGATATAAATTGATCCACGTAATTATATGTTGGATATTTCGTAAAGTTTCAAAGCAATCGTCTCATTATTTGGCCGGGCGTTTCCAAAATTAAAGTCAAAAATTCTGATCGAGCTTCATACCGCTATTTCTCCGATCGATCTCAGATAAGCGAGAATCATTAAAGTTATTTATATTTGCATAAAGAAGGAAGCTGTTTTTAATATTCATGAAAATATTACTCAAGTTTTGTTTAGACGTAGCAAAATTGCGATTTCGGAGAATTTTATAAATTATCGTGCATGTCCTTGATGGGTCAGAGGCGTTCGCTTTTTTCTTCGTGGGTTATTAATTATGGCATGGGATATAATAACCTGGTATTATGCCTTATGCTGGCTTGCGCGGTGCATTTTGATTATAAAGGCAATCATAAAATAATGTGCACGTAATAATGCATGCGACAAAAAAGTAACGCGTCGTGTGATGAGATCATGTTTTAGTGAATATGTAAACAGTTTATAAGACTTAAACCTTTATAAAAAAGTACTTAACTATAATTATTATTATATTCAAACTGATTAAATAGCTTTTAAAGCTAAACAAAAACGATTAAAGACTTTTTCGTTTTTTATGAATCCAATGCAAGTTTTGATATCTATTTGACATTAATATTTGTAGGCATCATAATTGATTTTGATTTCATTTTGAGTATATTGAGAAAAACGAATTAATTATGTGTTAAAATTTTAAAACAAACATGGCAAACCGAGAAACATGAAATAATCTATCAAATTGCTCGGAGATCAAGATGAAGTAAAACCTTTAAATAAAACGAATTACTTTGACAGTGATTCTGGAAATTTAAATTCTAAAATTACTTCAATATCGTATTTTAATCAGTGGTAAATGATAAATTGACAAAATGTATATCTTGGTCAATTTCAAAATTGATACTTTTACCAAACCTACGAAGGTATCAATCTATTTTATCTACGCTCGCCAAGCAGAGCTCTAAGAATGCGTATTCCATCCAAGCTATTGAACTCCTAGACAGACGTTACCAACTCAATTCTATTTTGTGACCGTACCTGCCCAATCGTAGACTATTACCGACCCAGCGCCAATAGAAACCGATGAGTCATCAGAATTTAAACTAATTACGATCAGGAATGAAAAAACGCGTAACTTAATGTGAGACGAATGTTCTCAGTTGAGTCCATCAAAAATCAAATGTACGTAATGCTTTTTATAGCTAGTTTTATGAGTGTTTTTGAACTGGGATATCGATGGTATATTTGCAATATAGATAATATAATAATAAATTCCCACATAATATTTTTTTTAAATCTTGAAATGCATTTTCTGTAATGAAAGTTGCCATTGCATGTTATTTATATCATATTGATAAAGTATATTCGAAACCGCTCCGGATGGTATCTGATCCAAAGGATATCCATTGCCATTCAAAGAGGCAACGCTGCTAGCGTGATGGGTACCTTTGAGCCGGGCACCATCCGGGGTGGCATATTTGATTAATTATTTTGTTAGTTTTAGTTTTTTTTTTCATTATTTAGTTCTGAATTTTCTTGCCTTTTAGTTAAGTATAGGTTTAATGTTTTAGTTATATAGAAATATTTTTGTTACTTGTTTATTAAATAAATTTTCGAAACCTAATAATAAAATAAAAAAAATACTTGAAATTCTTTTTATTCATTTTAATTTATTCTTATTTTGCTAGTTATATGATCTATAGCCTCAAAAAGAAAATAACATTACTTTCATGGATGTAGCTTACTTCACTTTATTCTCTATTAAGTATTAAGAACTAATCTGACAACGTCGGTAAGCCTTTGAATCGTAAGGCCCTGAATTCGATCCCTGATCAGGTCTAGAGAGAAGCCAATTTATAAGTTTGACATGGATCTCAGATATTTGTTCATATTGGTATCGTATCATTACATTAGTAGCCCACGGCACAAGTTCCCAACTTACTATGGTAATGGTGATTTGTCCATATATTTACATTTACATCGTCAATGTACACTAAATTGTTATTTACGACTATTATCATCATCACGGCACGCTTATAGATATAAAAATTTATTTTGGTTGTTAATAGTTTTACGTCAAAATGTGTACTGTTATTTTTATTACTTGTTAATCATTTTTGTCACATAATTTGATTTTTATGCTCTTTAAACAAATGATGTTTCTTAACAACCCACTTTCCAAAACTAACTTGTAAAATTGTGATGGTATTAAAGTTTTGTTTATAACAAATCATCAAAGTTTGGTAGCGCTAATTCTCCAATCACACAAGATCGACTCTGTCCAGTTTTTATAGCTACCAATAAAAATGTTTGATTCGCTCTAAAAGGCGTCGACCTGAAGTGATCGAGCGTTTGGTTTAATGTCTTACATTTTATAGGATTAACGTTTAGAGTCTTTAAACCGTTGAAATTACTTTTTCAAACTATGAATCAGAATATCCATTAAGCATCAGTAAAATACTTTTAAACTTTAAGAATAATATCGTTGATCAATTATACCCCTAAAATAAACTGCTTCAAATTACAATTGCTTTAAACAAACGAGTAACTAATCTTCATTTAGAATTGTTATCTTAAAACCAACAATACATCTCAAAGCCCATCAGTTCGTTTTTATCTGTCATAAACCACATCAGACCCGTATATCATTATGTGCTTATCTCAAATCAGAACAACTAACCAATAGCTCAACCGTTGCTATATAGTATGCGTGATGGTGTCCCTGAGTTTTTAAACGTACGTTGGATAGTGTCTGTGCATTTGAAAGTACAACCATCTTCTATTAATCAAGATACCGATTTCTTAGAAGCTAGCATTACGATAGAGAGACTTTATAAATATTCCGTTTCCAAGTAGCGGGCGGATACGGCTACAGTCGGCTAAACATCTGCAACTTGACTTACACCGGCCCGGCTGCTTGTTACGTGCATATAAATTAGAAGTTTACGCTATGATCAACGTTGTAGAAAATTAAAATGTACAAAGAAACGGCCGCCGCATCAAGAGCTTCAATTAAGTACTCAATAATTATGAACAATAAAGGAAAAATTAATTGTTAACGTACCTGTGGTCTCGCAAGTGATCTTGTCTTCGGAACGCCTTCCCACAAATGTCACAGGAATATGGCCGTTCATCAGTATGAGTCCGTTCATGTATGAGTAAATTGTAGGACTTTGTAAACTGTCGATTACAAAATTTGCATATAAATTGCTTTTTGGGCCTTGAAGCTCTGCCTGGCGCTCGTAATAATCTTCGGTCTAAATGTGGATGCATCTGATGGGGACCTGCTCCGGGTGGGAATAATCCTGCTCCAGGAAAGGTGAAACTACCAGCAGCGGTGGGTGAAGGCCCTGGAGCAGCAAGGAATGCACCTGGTGGTCCGTATATCGGTGGTTGTGATGACCCATCAGACATAATGCCATCCATTGACGATGTTCTATGGTGAGGAATTAACATAGCTGCTGCCGCTTCGCGTAAGGCAACTTCTTTTCTTTTCTCTACCATCATGGCCATTAAATCAAATGAATTTCTTTTAGGGAAATTCCCTGACGTTCTGTCTGGAGATCCTTTTGCTGGTTCAGCTCTATCTCTGTCCATCATTCTTTCTCTCTCTATAATTTCTGAAGGCATCAATGCGGGGTGCATTTCATTAGGATAAATAACAGGATGCATAGACCGTGTGGGTACAACTGGAACAAAAGCCGAAGATTCTCGATGAGAAGCTGTTAAAATAGAGCCAGAGCTCATCTGGCGATGATATGGTAGTGGTGGTGAATCAAAACTACCACTCGGATTGCGTCCATTTGAAGATGGTCTTTGTTGAGCCCTTTCAGCAGAACTTGCCAGAAACTGATCATGTCTTGACCGCAAAGGCGCGTTCACTGGAGTGTCAGGAACAGGGCGAGGTGTAGACGCCCTAGTTACAACTGCTCCACCGTTGTCCGACATCACGCCAGAAATACATCTGTAAATAAAGATACATATTAAAGTAACGTCGTATCTAAGTGGTCTTTGTTTTATACTCATTAATATTTTGCCCTGAGGCTCTGACTATGGTTACCATTTATCATTGCGCAGTTCCGTGATGCGAATTAAAACAAGTTGATATGCGTGTTACAGATACCTATTATATTTTAAAACACGATGTCAGACACTTGACTGGAGTAAAATGTTTTAAGGGGACAGTATTAATCGCTTAAAAATAATTTAATAGTCACCATTAAAAAGGTGTTAATAACAAACTCTTGCTAGTAGCGTGAGGCTATTGGTAATACTTACTTTCTCTTTTGGAGAATTTAGATCTTTGGTTTGCTCAATATTAAGTACTCGTGCAAGGTGTTGAACATTTAGATTTATGGATCGAGAAACATGCTTAATTAAGTAGCTCTACATTGTTTCCAGTTGGTAATTAACATAATTAACAAATTCCCACGAAGTCGCAGCTTGAAATCAATCTAATACTCGTACCTCATTTACATAATCAATACCAGTCTTAATTCTAGCCAGCGTTATATCCTTATCTATATAGTTTAAGATAAACAATATACTTTGTTACCCATAGATTTAGTGCGTTATTCTAGCTCATGCATTTTTCATCAATTTATACAAGATATCGGCCGCGAGCTTCTGGCAATATCTGAGAATGTAAATGTCAACCGGATTTCGATTGGAAATCAATATTGGCGTTAATACATGATATATTGCCAGTTCGTCGTAAAATCCCGTCTTATTGATGATAAGAACCGAATTCGACTGCAACGTTAAGTGAACAGTTAAGTTTTTTTATTTCCATGGCAATTTGTAATTAAGACTTAATGTACTTTTTGATTGCAACTTTAAAAAATAACTGATTCTAGAAGTTTAAGCTTTTAGTACAATTTCAAAACATCAAAGAATTACGAGTTTCTTTAAACTTTTGGCATTTGAATAAAATATTTTCACTGAACATTGCTAAGTTATACGCAACCATAGATCATTTAAGTTTCTAACACAATTAGATTTACCATTCAGAGATACCTCAATACCAAATCAAATAACACACACCACGACGTTTCTCGATGTATCCTTTTCATATATTTGTGCAGCACTAATCACATTAGAAAAGATTGCTATTCCAAGATTTATGAGTTGTCTGACTATTTCCATCTGAAGGAGTATCGCTTGACAATAAAACTGACGGTTTGGTTTACTGCCTCTCGGTATATAGTTTTCATAGTTTCCGGTGTCTGTGACTTTTATGTTGTTTATACGTTGTTTCTCGTGCCTTTCCTTAATTCTTTCGTATTTATCGCTGTACTTATGTCATGTGGCGTCGTCTCAAACATTTTAGATAGGTATTGCTTTTGATATTCTTAAGTAACTCTGTGTATCTGTCGGTCTGTTATATCTTCACGCTTTAACCACTAAACCGATTAAAATAAAATTTGGTAAAGAGGTTGTTAAAGGAGGAAGGATAAAGGGTGTCTTTTATCCTGTAAAAAGATACTGTTGCCAAGGGATCGACAATCACGCAAAAAGAACCATGGGCAAAAGCTTGTAATATACAAATTAGACTTATTTAGTTACTAATTTAGTTTATACATTTATTTATAGTTTTGATTTTTAAAATGATCTCTTTCTGATATTTTTCACGTAAAAAGAGTAATTATTGCAAGTTCATTTTTTATCATCTATTGAACTTTTAATAATTATTTTTTAAAGTTATATTAATATGGCAGTTAACGTAACTAAACTAAACGTTTATCATGTTATTCTAGCAAAACTAAAAAAGTACTCTAGTCAGTCGAAGCAACTACAAAAGATTAATCTAAGAATCAATTTATTCAAGCGAGATCGAAAAATAAGGCGAGTGGACCCACATTTCACTGAGCGCTGCCCGCTCTACCGTAAAAGCCTTCTGCTTTTCTGTCTCTTTCACCCACACCACTGTTTCCCTATCTAGTATCTCGCTCGCTCTAAGGTAATGCCTGATCGAGTTTCTACCATCTTACTTGCTCCGAAGCAGTAAAACTACTTTATCTCTTTTTCGGTTCGAGAATTTAGAGTTATGAATATGTATGTAGACACTGCAGTAAGTAATGCTTTCTGGCTTGTAATACTGGTCATTTCAATAACATAAAACTTTTAAAGGAATATCTTAAGGTTGTATATTTTAAACCTTTGGTTTACCAGTCAAAAAGTAGGTGACGTGCTCGTACGCCAGTACTTTTGAACTTCTCTGTAGGTACGCTATTAAAATGTAAAATCACTTCCTTTACATGCCTGTTATTGAATAGTTAATCAATTAGTTGAATTTTATTCTCTTAAAAAGAAGACTCTGCCCACTGAACAACTTTTTCTCTGGGACCAATGCTGTGAGCTTACTTTTTAATATTTTCATGCATATAGTCAAGCAATTTTTAATGAATTTGAAAAAAAAAACATTAGTCTCATAGGAAAAGTTATTCATAGTGATGGGCTGAGTCCTGAGTCATCACCATGAAGGTATGTTAAGGATGAATTTAATTGGTAGTTATTATCTTACAACAAACTTAAGACATTTCATAAAAATGTAATTTCAAAGACTAAATTTATATTTAAATATTTATATTCATTCAATTTCAAATCACCATAGTGAAACACTGTTTACGTTTGATAGTGTATATAGGCATATTATTACAATGTTATTAATGCCTGTTATATCATGAATATAAATATGTAGTAGCTATTTCATACAGTGACACAAGAAATTAAAAGTGTATGTGTATTGAAAAGTATAATTACGCTGATGGAAGATGCTTCAATTTTAAATCTTAACTAAAACGATCGCATTAATTATATGAATCATTAAAATGTATTAAAATTTATGGATCGAGATTCATGACAGGTCGTAAAATTTTTAGACGCGCCCGCTATTTCACACTGAATATTTCATTGTGATCTTCATATTATGCAAGTGACTAATTATCACAGTGATACTAATGCATTCTATATCTTCTAGAATATAGTTATCACAGTGATCATCATTTCCAGTACCTTCTCAAATAAAAACAGCGTTGTTTAAATTAAGATTGAATGGTTGATCTTTGTTTTAGTCAATTTTATGAATTGTAATAATATTTTCATTATACCTAATCTAATGCATTTTTCATCTAAACGATGAGTTATTTATTTAAATCTTTTCTATTAAACAATAAACCCCTACAATCTATTTATTGAAATCTATCCTTTTCCTCATTATAAGAGGTAATGCACTTTGTTGCAACCGACTGACCGACCTGTCTATTCAATTGTCTTAAAAACTTGGTTAAATCAAGAGTAGACGTTGGTGACATGTATTGTATTTTCTAAAGTTTCCCCTATGGAAACTTAACACTACAAAATATTTGAAGAATTTATCGTAACTTTGAGAGGATAATAGGCAAAAGTAAGTGGTTGATAATGATTATTTGCTGGCTTTTAATTATTTACAAAAGAAATAAGGATTTAATAGAGTTGAGTCTTAAAATCATCTACTATTTTTATTTCAGCTTCATTTTATATCAGATGTTAAGAAGCAAATTTGATGATTTTTGAGGATCAAAGTTAAAACTTACTTACTTGTTAAAATACTATAGAAACAAATGAATGCATTAAGAGTTGCCTGGAAGCGCATGTCTCCATACAAACGGAACATGGGAATTGTGGCAATATTTGATAATTTAGGAGTAAAATTAAGCATTTAATCAATTAATCTCACTATAACCTACGTACGTTCCAATGCAGCTTGGTTAAAGTACCAATGGTTTGAGAATTACAAGCCTTTTCAAATTTGTATGGAAATCTTGAGAAGCGTATAATTCTCAAACTATTGATAATTTAACCAATCTGTATAGGAACGTACCTAGATTATAATGAGATTAATTGAATGGATGCTTAATTTTGACCTAAAATTGACAAATATTGCCACAATTCCCTTTTTCCGTTTGTATGGAGACAAGCGCGTTCATGCGACGCTTAATGCTGCAATACTGGTAAAATCTGAAATAGTCAATGTTGACATGAGTATGTGATAGCCTCGCCTACATACTAATACGGTTTAAGTGTATCATAAGCAATTAAGTTTATTGGTGGAATATTACACGGAATTCGTTTTTGGTGCCGCTAGCTTGATAACCATCTTTAAAACCTTGATTAGATTATGTTATCAGTGATGGCAAAGATTAACTACTATTTACTTGGCAATCAGGTAATCAGACTCTACTGTTTTGCTAGTAGTTTCATACAAACCCATTATCATAAAATGTGCGATTGTGTGGTCACGTCTTACAGATCAACAGTTTATGACTTTTAGCTTCATAGAAATAAGGTTTAATATAGGTTGAAAAAAATGAAAAACTACAGACATTCCTGCCATTTTGTGCCGACTCCTAATATGGATATAAAGAGCTATAAAACTACTATGTTCAGAATAAATGTCAATATTTTAGATATTATGATAATATTTTAAGTTTTAACGTGCGAATACATATGTATTTTGCAGTTTCTATTATGATTTACATAAATTAATCGACGCCTGAACTTGGAACTCTAGGTGTCAATGGTAATTTTGGTAGATCACGCAAGAAACGACCATGTTGACGCCGCATTCTGAAGGCACCTCGGTAATGTCTCTTAAGGGATTTTCCTTCGAGGAAATCTTCTTCTTTGAATTGAGTACTCAGTCATTTAAGACAATCTTCCACAAAGTCTACATTGTGTTGTTCATATTGATCAATACAGTCCTTTCTCGACTATTTAGGATGAGCTGAATATGCAATACAGGCTGGTACCTATCTAAAAGGTAATATTGTATCTATCCTATTAAGAACTATTGGCGATATCATGATAGTATACAGAGCATTAGGAAACACTCTCAACCTTCAAAACATCAAACCAGCCCGTCAAAATCAAAATGTACAACTTTTCATATGGGACCAATATAGGGAATATGTACAAAATAAAGTCGTCAGTTTCATACAAATTGCCGAGCTGGCCGAAGATTTTCGGCATTGCTCCCATAGGTACAAGTCCTGCGAGATTGTCGGTTTACAAGTAACCCTATCAGTATTTTAGTAAAACTGATTTAGAAGAATGTTATTCCAAATATGTGCAATGTCCTTTTTATCGTTCAGAAGCAACACTCATTTAAATCACTTTGGAAATATAATTGAACCGTCCTCACCCGAGCATATTACCGGCTGCAACTTCAGCTAACGTACATTCATGTTTAGTGTGTTTTTAAGCGAGAATTGTATAGACAGGAATGTTGTGATAAGATTTGAAGCAAATATCTGGTGATTAGTGATACCAAATGATGCCTTAATTAAAAAAAATACTAGAGGGTAAGGTAAAAGGAAAAAAGGTCGAGGAAGACGAAGAAATAGTTTTGTTGACCAACTAAGGGAGAAGGCTGGTGTCAAGTCGTATCAAGAACTAAAATCTAAAGCAAAGGATAGAGAAGTTTGGTGCATACTCCATCGAAAAGAGCCACAAAGTTCTTAAATAAGAACAAGACCTACCAGGTACAGGTTTTACAGCAAGCTACTAGTCTGATAATAAGCTTATTTGTGTAGATCTGCAGCATATTTATAGGAATTTTACATAATGTTATGTACTATCTAGGTACCTGTTGATATGATGTTATTTTAGAGTATGTTACCGTTCATTATACTATAATTAGTAACACTGCACCTGAATTACATCTAAAGAGGTTATACTTCAAAAGCAGCAGAGGGTTGGTGAAAGGAAATTATGGTAACGCTACTACAACATGCGTAACCAAAACAATGAAGCCTTGTAAGCAACGTCTTCATTATAAAACAATGATACTGCTTAATTAGTGCTAAACGCAGTGGCAGGAAGTGTTAAGCAAATGTCTGTGTTAAAACAAGAACAATGGAGCAAACCACACACCGTTAGTTCCCAGAATTGTTAACATCTGCTATGAAAACAATATCTACACACACATTCATCAAGCATATGCGTTATGTATGACCACACAAAACAGGTAGCGCCGAAGCGCACCCTGCCTACCCAATTTAATCCACATCCGTTGTATTAAATTACTTATAAAAAACGGAACTCACAAGTCGACTGGTTGTCCGATCGATCGCTCCAAAGTCAGGTAGTCAACCCGCAAAGTTTACACCACCATCACAATAGTCACTCATTGCAATTTTTTGTCACATTTCACAGTGGTCACAGTCAGTAGGTGGCGAGACAGGTGAAGAGATTAGTGGAAGCGCACACAACAATAGACGCACTGTATAGCCATAAACAGTTAATAGACACTGGTTGAAAGTTACTGCTATAGAACAATTTCTCGGTGGTGTACGACACTGTTCACAAGTCCGTGTGTTCACTGAAATCCACTTGGCATAGTTTGGGTGGCACTGGTATGGTTATCAGATTTGTAGGCTGCGCGTGCGCAGGCGCGCGGTTGGCGGGAGTAGAGAGCGCGTACTACGGACGGCGAGCGACAGAGGCAGGCAGTAGCGCTCCCGTGGCGTCCGCGTCCCCTCCCCACTGAACGAAGCCTTCCATTTTTTCTTTACCAGTAAAAAAGGGATATTGTATTGTTTATTTTTCGTGTTAGTAGCTTATAAGTCGTGTAAATTAACACCGCCCTCGAATTTTGTTGGGTCGTGAATTTCGTTCTATGTCGCTAATTAATTACGTCCCTTTATTTTGGTTAGCGTCTCTATCCATTCAGTCTTTGAGAGGAAATAATTAAATTTAGTATTTCCATCTAAGGCTTGTATTCATTAACACTTTAATAAAATCTTACATACGAGTACAGGCCTATAAAACAGATTTTGTATTGTCAATGTGTTTTGATTGGATCTATTCAATAAAAGACCATAAACATATTTTTATACTTTATTACAACGAAATCTATCAATACGTTCACATATATATTTAAAAAATCGTCTTTACAGACGTTATTAGATTTCTTCGTCCCAAACGTTTCATTCTCATCGTACATATCTTAAATTATTTTAGAATTTAACGTAAAATACGGTGCATAATAAATTTTAACATCAAACTAAAAACTTAATCTAACTTTGGCATCTCTGTCAATAATATTGGCAATATTTGGCACAGATAATACTAATAAACAGTTGGAATTAAATATTTAATCTGCTCGACTCTTTTCATTCTGTATACTTATTTACTGAACACATTAACACTATTTTATCATTTTATTGTTGATAAATCTATGAATTACCAATAGACAATAAACTATATTTTTATAACGTGCATTTATAATTTTGCGATAATATTAACAAAAGGTACAATAATTTTAATATCTATTTTAAACACTCACTAATATACAAGGCTACTCTATAAGCTTTTTACCGATTTTCTTTAACTTCAAGTCTTTTTATTTTATTTATTAATTATATTTGAGCGTTACCTGATTATTTATTTACAAAACATTGGTGGAATTTTACTCCACTATTATTTCATTAATTTAATGCACAATTTTAAGTCACCTAGTATGGACCACATGCTAAGGGGAAATACGAATATTAAATGATACATATTACTTTTACTTAATATTACATCTAATAAAATTACTGTAACTAATCTGCAAATTTAACTGTATATACAAATGTACTGAAAAAAATTTACAATTACTCGAAATAAGAAATCTAATTTTAAACGCATTAGTAAATTCACAACACTGATTATAATCACATGAAACAAAATAGTCACATGTAAAAAGATATATATTATTGAATTGTGCTTTACATTAAGTCAAAACAACTATCTATTCCCCTATTTACCAGGCGTTGGCACAATATTATTACACTATATCTATATAATCTACATTCCACATCTAATAAATATTGTATGTATCTACATAATATTGTAATAGGAATATTATTTCGTCTTATATTACTATGTAGTACATTTCCATCGTCAATTATTTGTTACAATTTTTTTAATGATGCTTTTATTCAGACATTGACAGGATTCATAGTTTTTAAGTGCTAATTGCTTTTTATTTTAGAAGTTTATTTTCAATATTGGTTCCATAAATTTGGCGTCGTTTGAGAGCATTTCATTACCTTTATTTAAAAAGACAGGGGACTTGTGATCATGGAATCAATGCCAAGGATAGGTGTTTACCAAAATGTATGCACAATTTATTATTTATATTAGTACATTTCCAGTATTTGCCCTTAGAGGTTTATCATTTCAATTTAAATCTAGTTATATAACTTAGGGCAACGATGATCTTTTTGTTATGCTATGTGGGGTAATTTATTATTTAAGTATTTGCGTTGAAGTCGTGTGATGTTTAAAATGTATGTCGTACCTAATAAATGATATAAAAACAATACTTTTTATGTTTAAAATGAGCAGAATTCTTGACGTTCTTACCTAGCTTTGATTGATTTACAGACTGATTTTTTAAATAATACCAATAAATTGTTGGTATGTAGTCTTCTAAGATTGTCTTGTTTTGTCTTTTACCAATGTTTATAATCAGCATATAGAAAAAAAAGATATTTTTTATTCAACACGTGCCTCCTCAATTAAATGTCTCAATCGCAATGGGGTACCCATAGGGCAAAGGTCCTTTGAAAAATAAAAGGAAATATAGGTTTAATATTTAGAGATTCAATTTATAGTTTTGCAATACGTAATGTTTAAAAAAGGTTCTTGCTATCAAGTCTGATTGCTTGCTATTAATCATTTCATTTTGGAATTATATATTTTAGAATATTATGCATTACAGCTAGGGTAAATATTTAAATATTCTTAGATGTGTCGTTGTATGTTTACCACAATTTAATAATTTATTTTTCGTAATATCATCATTCAATAAATTAAAGAAATTATTTTCTGAAATAACTAATAATTAGTAAGTAAAGTCTACTTTCTTCTTATATTTACTTTTATATTTTTATAAATTTGTTGTAACTAAATAAATAATGTAATAGTTTTTTATGATAAACTTACAACAAATTTAAATCACTGTTTCAATATCAAAGTGTTTATTTGCTGTAATTAAATTTCTTGTCGATATGTTTTTATCAGTACGGGAATATTTAATGATTTCACCATTTATACTTTTTATTTATTTCATAATGTCAATCAATAAAAAATAGGTATATACATAATAGCATAACTTTCATGTAAGACTTGTAAATAATATTTTAGAATATTTAACATGTAGAAATATTTATAAAGATTTGATTTACATATTCTTTTACATTAAATTATTTAGGCTAAACGTGGCCTTAAGGTTTTACAGACCTGGGTCCTGTCTACCCCGAAAGGGAAAAAGACGTGATAGTATGTATGTATGTATGTATTCATCATCATCAGCCTATACTTGTCCACTGCTGGACATAGGCCTCCCCAATTGCACGCCATCGAGATCTATCTTCGGCTAAATTATTATGTATGTATTAAATTATTTTAATTATAAAATTTATTATCAATGTAAAACAAGATAACTTTTATAACATTTATGACTATAGATATAAGTATAAATAAACGCCGTATAATCCGAAATTAATTATTTCCAGGCGTATCCATGCCTAAGAAAGATTATTTCTCAGTAAACTTATTCAAATCTATTAATTTTGTTTGTCTCGGATTACACGCATTGTACGGCATATCATGAATAGTTCAGCCATAGGATCATGCAATATTTTATATACATAAAATTTTACTCTTGAATTCAAATAAAATTTTTATATGTATTTATGATTTTATAAAAAAAAAAACAATAAAAATATTTGCTTTCGTGACACTCTAAGGATATATGTTTTGATATTGAGAAAACCTTGTCATTCATATGAATAAGTACGTAATCTAATTCTAGGCAGTTGCAAACAAAATATTAGTTTTGCTTTTTTTTTACATTTTAAGAATGGTGAAGAATATTCAAAAGGCTTACATGCAAATTGGCTACTAAAAAACATAACTTCCTTTATTTCAATGGATTAACGGCTTAAGGTAACGGGAATAAGGTACAAAAGAGTCAGACAAATAATTTAATTAGCTATAATTATAAGAAATCGAATGAATCTTCTGATGTGATGTGTCGTCGTCAACCGGCCTTCATCCACCTGTCTATGGAGTATTCTAGGGCTGCCATCCATCTGAAATACATAATTTTCAATTATTAATACATTTTTCAGAGATTAACCAGCTGATTCAACAGAATTGGTTTTGTCTTGCCTATAAATATCACTGCCGAATAACTAGCTTTATATATATTAGGGGATTAGGGGATAGAACACGAGGTGACGGATACAAATTTAAACTCAATTGAATCTTTTATATATAGCATTTCTGATCATCTTAACGTCCTTCCAATATTTTTAATGGTCTCTATTGTTAGGTAAAACATCACCAGTCGGTCGTCTCGAAAAGAACCTAATTTGAATAATAGATTTTTTTAGTGTTCCTAATTTTTCTTTAATAAAATAAATACAGAATGTTTTTAAAATAAGGGTCAAATAATAAGAAAAAAATATTTATTTGCACATCTGTGGGTCAAAGGATTACACATCTTTCCGAATTTCACCTGATTTGGTCCAGTAGATCTGGAGCAAATTGGTTGTGACTGACGGACGGATAGACCAAAAACGCACGAGTGATCCAATAAGGGTTACGTTTTTTACGAAACCCTAAAAAGTAACTATTATGTAAGTACGTGCCTTAGAGTAATAATGCTTACCGTTTCCTGTCCATCTCGGATTCCGTATGGAAATAGAAGTGTCGTTGCTTGGGTTCCGTGGGCATCACCTCGAAGGCGTATTTCTTGCCGCCTGGAGCGCACGTCTGTATTCTATAGCCGTGGAGACACGCCATGCCTGTAGAGGAGCAAAATTAAAAGGCTAGCAAAAAAAGCTTTTGACAATGCAGGTTTAATCTTGCCCACAATGCTCGTCAGGTTTGCGAAGGAGCATAAAAAAATACTAAAGGGTTATCCCACGAGGCTCTACTAATATTTTGTGGTTGTTGTGTTACGTGTACGCTATACTTTCGTAGATTTTATTTATCTTTGCAACGTTTATGTCAAAAATAAAGTCAATCATCACGTATCTAGTTGTTTAGAAATTTTAGTTGATTTATCTAATTTTGTTTTGTGGCATTTATTAACCAAATCAACTAGCATGATCTTCTTTTTTTGCACAAATTTAAAATTGATTTTGGGAATTTATTTTCTGTGTTTATATTCTCATGTACCGGATTTTTTGGGTGCTCTAATGTCTTTCGCACTGCAGTGAACGTATGATAATCGGTTTAGTAGTTAGGGCGTTAAAGTGAAACAAACAAACTCATTTTTGCATTTATAATATACACATATAAGGTTTCTAATATAGTAAAGCCCACCGCCCAAACTAGAACAGGGGTTGTAGTACCGAGAGGATACGACTACAGACAGAGATAGATAAAGTAAGAGACCTATGCGTGCCGTAACCAGAAGTATCTTCTATCTTCTGTTTATGCATATGCCCTTGATCTAGCCATTAAATAATAACAATTCTTAGGAATGCTAAAGTACCTACCTATTCGTCGAGATTCTTCGAAGACCATTCGTAGGTAGAGAAAATTATAAAAAATAATCTTACCAAAGGCGCTCTTGCTGTTTCCATCGTTATAGAAGTACAAGCAGGCATCTTTCAGCACGCAGTATCTCTTGGCCCACGACTTCCATTTAGACCCCAACTTCATGAGATACCCGAAGCAGTCGGGTCGGGGGATTGAAGATGGGGGGAGTTTCATATTCCTCATCGTTACTTCGAGCCAACCGTCTCTCTGAAAAGATAATGGCAGCGGTGGTCAATAGTTTAAGGTATAAAATAAATAGGTACTTCCTGCTAAAGAATGCAATTGTAGAGATCACACGGCAATATTAGGTGTAAATTAACTCTCGACATTGTTTTAAAGTTTCAATGGAAAAAAATATACCCAGCATCAGCCCTAAAAAGATTTTAATATTTACTAAATGAATCACCTGGTTGAGGCTATCGTGGACTTTTATTTATTTTGTAATTGGGTATTTTCTTTTATGAAGTCCAGCAATGAAAATAATTTTATTTATTCTTTACTTTCTTTTTGCAGCAGCATTAAATGATTGAGTTGAGAATGTAGAGTCTAACTTAAGAATAATAAAAAAAATTTTTTTTTTCAATTATTGAAGAAATAAGAACACGCAAAAGCAGAACACGCTCTATTTTCACTTAAAGAAGCAGATACAAAGCAGGACCTAGCACCATCTTGTGGATACTTTAGTAAAATGGTCGCATGCTACAATCTTCTATGCATTTCAAAAGTTGGTTGGTAGGTATTTTAAGAAATTTATTTGTTAAAGTCTTTTTGAATTTCATATGCTCAGAGGAATACCTGCATTACTTGTATTATGATAGCTAAAATAAAAACAAATATGCCATCTGGTGGCAGCCCCTGCATTACATTCGTCACGTGAAATCTCAATACGTTCCATACGAGTATGAAAGCAGTGCTATGGTATGCTAGGTATACGGTTTTACATTTTATTTACTTTATTTCTTCTTAGGATCTAGCTCAACAATATTTTTTTACTTGTTATAATTGAACTCAGCTAGGACGCCATCTAGTGGCTGCCATCTCAGTAGGGTTTATATTTTTTCACTTCCACTTTACAGCTGTTGCACACACTATAGATTATTTTCAAATAGTAGAGGCATGTAGGACGAGTTTTATAATAACTCGTTGGTTCCAGTCAACTCCAAATGAATTAGGTCGGTATTCTCAAATAGTGAACTGTAAAATAGTAGTAAATGTGGGCTAAGCTAGTGCGCCATCTAGCGACCTAAGCACTATCAGTCACATCATGTAACTCACATGATGCAGTCTTCTGTCACTGCTATGGCATTACATTACTTCGTATTGGTAAATGTATAAAATAATACACTGCTTATTCATTTTAGCAAGTACCTGATTGCTAGCGTCGATAGCGTGGGCCAGAACAGCGCGCCATCTAGCGGATGCCTCAGCGTTGTCAGCCGCGAGTTGCAACCTTGTGCCGCCGCCGCGCTGCAGTCGAAAACCGTGTGGTCGGCCGCCATCCTCTTCAGTCAGTTGGTAATTCACAAGCATTAGGGCACCGACGGGGTGAATACTCTGCAAAATATAATACAGGATAGTTCCAGGCTTAAATGGTAGGTATTACCGTGTTTCACAGGCTCTTAAAACGCACTTTAGGCACACCTAGCCAAAAACTCTAATTATGAAAAAACAAAACGGCGGCTCTACATCGGTGATCAGAATATTTGATTGCCCTTCTAATAAAATTAGTAGTTATGTATTTTCATCTGACTCAGTTGCTGATCATTTATCATTCATCTGAATAGATAAGTCTTTCGGAAGGTCTTTCGGTTTAAGAATTAGCTGAACCACTTCAATAATCTCTGCTAATCTCGAAAACCAGTAAGAGTATTAACTCTTACTTACTGGTTTTCGAGTTGACGATGTCAATTCTTTACGTACCGAGAATAAGTTTAGCAAGTGACATAAGAAGTAGTTTTGTAAAAGAAGATTAATATTTAAAAGTAGTAGTTCATACACTTACCGAGTCCGTCTTGTAGTAATACAGGCAGTTGTCTCTCTTTAGGACAAACCACCTTCTAGTCCAGCGAGGCGGATGATGCGGCCTAGCTGGCGTAGCTCTCCATAGGTATCCTGAGTACAGAGCCGCTGGTCCTCCCTCGTGAGCCAATGAGGCCACCACTTCGCAGGTACGTGCTACCTGTTACAGCGGAAATAACTGACTTAGTAGCAATTCCATGAAGATGAATAATCAAAGTAAAGAAGAGATTATCGTCCCGAAGCTTGAGGATATTAAAACAATCAAAAAATCAAAAATTAACTGCTGTACCTAAATATTAAAAAGGGTTGTTTGAAATACATGGTTGCAGCGCTTGAATACACTGACTTGAATACATTTATTTTTTACTATTATTATCAAGGCTCATACATAGATTATCGTCACATTTACAACATAAATAGAAACATGGATAGAAACTTAAAAAAATAAAACATTGAATTAGGACTTTCCACTAATGTAAAATATTTTATATTTAACTAATTCAATGCAAATAAATTTAATTCCATTTCATAAATGCGTTTTATTCCTATAACATAAGCTATTGAACACCATTAAATCCCATTAGAGTGCACTTCAATGTACTTAGGTTTAACTTTGAGCTGGTAGTAAGGGACTATTCAATACATATAATATTTACTGAAACGAAATCTTGACGTGAAATAATAATATCACTATTTACTTACTTGTAATTCTTGCTTCACATTTTTGTACTTACATCTAATTCCAATATTTCAGATCCGGAGTGTGCAATTTTTACAACTTCTGAATGAGTCTTATCTAAAACATTGATCCCTGAAAAATAAATAAACCAAAATCCTTAGCATGTTAAGGATGAGGCATTTTTCTATTTTGTATTTTTTGACGAAGTCTATTGCTAATGCATTTATGTAAGTAACTTTATTTAACGAAACATATTGTGGATTCCTTGATGTTTAACTTTTATTAATAAACCAAACTGTTATTACTAAAATGCAAATATCGTAACACAACACTATAAACTACAGACGTGATAATATGTATGTATCAAGTATATTGTTAGTCTCCACTGCAAGAGCATGACCCTCTCGGAACTACTAGAGCTATAATATTAGCCATAGCAGTGGCCTACACTCTCCATGCTGGCCAACTTTTGTATACTTAAACTTTGTTTAGCTTGTGTTTCCTAAGCTGTCTTCTACTACATCCACGGGAAGACTTGGAGTGAATGGAGTGGTTCCCGACGTAGAAACGCCGGGAACCACACGGCAATATGTAAATATGTATGATAATTACCATTTACAGCTATCACTATGTCCCCGACCTCCAGTCCGGAAGTCTCGGCCGGCGTGTCGGGTTCGATCGCTGACACCACGACTGGCTTGCTCCCGTGGATCCTGAAGCCGAACTCCTCATTGCCTCGTCTAACTACTACCGTTTTATCGCTCTCTGTAAACATAAAAAAAATTAAAAAAAATATTTTAACGCCGAAAACTGAAAAGCAAACATAGATCATCTCCTTTTTTTGTACCCTTAAAGATGCCAAAATTTATATGGGACTAACTTCAAGGTACTATATCCTTTCAAATAAAAAAAAAGTATTATCAAAATCGGACAATTCTGTAAAAAGTTAAACACTAAAAATTACTCCATTTGCGAACCTCATCTATTTATTCGTCAGTTGAAAACACTAGGTGTTATTTACTTGAACGGATGCTTTCGGAAGTTGAAAAATAAAGCAATGGCTTCATTGAACTTTCTTTAATCCAGAGGTTAACTTTTTTGGGAAAAATTAGGTCATTAGTCAGACTATCAGTTAAAAAGACATTTAAGGTATGAAATGCAAAAAAATAAAGGTAACTTCCAAATTCTTTACTGAATAATGACTTATGGTTTATTATCATTAACGTTGATAACATCAATGATTTGTACAACAAAACGAAGTACCAAGATACATAAAATACGTAAGGTATAAAATATTGCCAATTTATATTTAAAGCTATGAACGTTTCTAAATATTGATTTTAACCAAAATATGTATATTAACCTACATTACGCACGGCTTATGGTTAATTCATTTGAAGTACGGTAAACTCGGTTATCTAAATCGTAAAAATTCGACCTAGAGACGGCAGTAAACCACAAAAAAGGTCGACCCTGACATAAATACTGGACTTGATGCCTAGAACGGGTATAGGTTTGTAAAATTACTTTCGCCGAATGGGTTGGCGGCAAGCCAAAACATTAAATGCAGAGTTCATTCATACACAACACAACAATGTCATACTATGTAAACTGTGACTTCGTTACTATAAATGCGTGAAAACTGAAAGACACTAATCATGTGGAGTATACATGATTAAAACAAAACCGTTTGGTAAACAAAGTCAAACTAAAATATTAATGTGAAAGTAGTTGAGGCCCAAGGAAGGACTGTATTAGTCCTCCTTCATTCCGGAAAAAGATCGCAGGAGAAAGTTAGTCATTATTAAAAATAATAATTAAAGTATCATGACAAAAACGGCAAAAAGTAGGTACCTATATATTTTTACCATAGAAATCCGATAATTTTAAATTTTTTCAACATAACATTATATAAAGTACTTAAAATATTCAGAAAAAAGTTACAATAACAGATCATGTAATAACGAGAAATAAAAAAATAACGTCTTTAAGGTCATCCTATTACATTTTTTTAATGAAACGTGTTTGACTAAAATAATAACAATGTACATTATTGCATAATAATCAATATAACAAGAAAACACACTACGTATTAGTAAGCCTTCTCCTTATAATTGTATGGTAAAATAATTCTTAGCCAGTTACCAATTAACTTTAAATTGATTTACTAAGGGTGCGAGGTGACCATGGTTGGGTTAATATTGATAAATAGAAATTGTTAATAGGTGTCTAATGTTAATATTATTTTACAATTTGTGTGTGCACACTTTACCACATGGTTCAGGAGCAACAAGCTTGTTAACTTGGCACTGTCGACACCATACCATCAACATCAATTTGAAAATTTCTTCCAATTTCTGCCTGAGTCCCCCCTTGGGACTTTTCAATACGTCTTTGACTAAAATGAAAATAAAATTGTAATAATAAAATTAGATGTAATGGACATGTCGTATCAAGAACTAAAGTCTAAAGCAGAAAATAGAGAAGTTTGGCAAATACTCCATCGACAAGAGCTATAAAGCTCTTAAATAAGAAGAAGGACAGTTTTTAAACTTTGGTAGACGAAACAGATCAAACAAAGCCGGATGGGAGTCATCAAAATGCCATTTTAGTACAATTTTTTTTTTAATTCATAGACTGCTTTCTTGAAAAAATGCTTGTCACTTAGAATTTTTCAACAATAGGTACTTCATACTCGTACTTTATTTTTAAGATAAGGTGAAGAAAAGATTCTCTGATAAAATAACTTAATATTTACATAAGTACGATTACTTTTTAAGTAGTACATATACTTTAAAGAGTGACTCAGTCCGTTCCAATGGCCAACCTTTCCTATAAGACTAATGCTTGGAACAAAAAATATTTTTCGACATCATTCAAATTGCTGGGTCGGTTGAGTAAACTTGTTATATTATGGATATGTCTTTTATTTTCGAGTTCGTAGCATAGTTGTTCACTTAGAGGACTTGAGTCGCCAATAAAAGTGTATATTTTAATTAAAAATCAATACTTTATACAATATGTGTAATAAAAAACACTTTTTACATGAGAAGAGCCATACGTATCAGCCATGACTCATTTTCTCGGAGTTAATGTGCAACGGATTTTAGTCAACATCAATTAATAAAAAAAATCCGTATTGTTTTGTAAATTAAACTCCCTTCCTGCTTTATATACACTATCTTCGTCTAAAATTGTGTAGTCAACATAAATAAATTCATAACAAAATGAGAAAATATATACTCACACGAATGACCCATGTTGAAGCCACTAAAATTCTAACTGAACGTTCTTGAACTTCGTTCGACGTTGACCCGATTTTGTCACGAAATTAACTTTCCGCGCATGCACTGTTTGCTAATTATGTCATACACTTAGCTGATACATCTAAACTGTATCGTAGACTAAAATCAATACAAACTGAACCGTTTTCCACGTCAAACGTAAAAATATCATCTGGCGAGTCCGCTACAGTCGCGTGCCTTCTTCAACTAACAACTGACGCACCGAACGCTTTCAGAATTAAATATAGTTCAGCTTCAGTTCCGTTCATTATCAAAGATTCGGTGCTTTTAGATAATCCTACATTTTATTGCTGTAAATCTGCATGCATCAGACTATATCGTTTCAAGGTCAAGAGTTGAAATTTCAAGCCGTTAAACTAAGATCAATATTTTTGTCTGAGTTATCAATGTTATGTCACGGAATGAGGCCAGTGCCAATATTGAAGATAAGAAAAGAATTTGAGGCAATCTTAAAATAATAGGTGACGCTATTTAAATAGTGAGAGTACCAGAAATATACGGTACGTCACTGTTTAGAAGTGGAGCAGTTACCGCGAGTGTTGCTGGTGACGTAACTGGCGGTTAAAATTGTAACGAGTTCACTGAAGGACGTGCGGACAAATGAAGATTATTTCCTTGATTAGATAAATTAAATATCACAACTTTCTCAATTGGTGTAATCCCGAAAGTTATAAAAGACAAGATAGATAAGCAAATATGAAAAATCTATTATTTGAGGATGCATAAGAGGGTGCATTAGCTATTTTTGCGCAATTACACATTAATTAAAATATGAAAACAAATGTATTTGTCGAGCTCCGTGGCGCAGCGGTCAACACGCCAGCCTGCGACACGGAGGTCCCGGGTTCGATCCCCGGTCAGGTCATGCTGGATAATGATCTTTTTCAGTATGACCTGGGTCTTGGATGTTTATCTATATAAGTATATATTATAAAATATAGTATTGTTGAGTCAGTATCCTGCGACACAAGTTCACAACTTACTGTGGGGCCGGCTTAATTTGTGTGAATGTCCCTATATTTATTTATTATTTATATTTAAACTCACAATTAAGGATTTCATATTCAAATTGAAAGTATTTAACGATATATGGATAAATTTGGGTAGCTAAATTGAACTAAAAACAACCAAAACTTTTGAAAACAACTTATAAATAGATTTGTTTAAATTATAAATAGACTCCCTAAAATAAATTTCTTACATTGATGGAAGTTTACTGTTCTTCGTGTTTGAAAGCTATCATTGAGAAATTTAAGGTCATCATACTTTAGCATCGCTTTATTTAACTGTCAACATTTATTTACTATTATGAACTAGTTATTTGTTGTACCGATTAAACAAAAAATGATTTTTTAAATTCTCTTCGTTCTTTTTATTAGATTTTTTCTGAAAGTGCAACTATTCAAGAAAATATGAAACTTTTAAGTATATCTAGATATACTTTAAATTAACGATAAAAATAATTTGGTATTTAAATTAAAACTTACCAAAAGAGTTATCCGCCTGCCTCCTATTCAGTTCTATGCAAGCTCTCCTATGTACGAGTCTATGAGTAAGGGCGACGTATCTCTTGTTGAATTCTGTTTCAGATTCAGTTGGGTCGTCTTTTCCATTTTCAGTTGTATCCAGAATATCTAAAATTCCAAAATAATTTGATAATATCACTAACATTTTTTACTTGTCCTTTAATTCTGGTTTACTAAATTCTTCTTGGTCGTCATTTAAATTTTCATTCTCATTACCTACTTAAATCGTCTATTTACTTAAATCACAATAGGTACAAATATGTGAAATAGTGTTCATATTTTGTGGAAATTTTCATATTATTTACCTGGAGGGATCCTCGTCCAATGATCATCGTTTTCAGACAGTAAAATCCAGTTGCCACACCACCAGGGGGCTGCGTACACACCTCTTTCATCTTTTCTTTCTTCAGTCCCCTCAGAACTCCCTGAGCATTCTTCATGTTCTGAAGATCAAATAATTGTTAGAATACAGTCACATTATTGATACATTTCACGAACAAAGAAAGCGGTGTACTTACTTTTTTCTTCTCGCCTACTGGAATCTGTATAGCAATGACACACAACATAAAATTATCTACACAATTATCACAGTAACATTCCATCTAATAATAACATTCACTAGAATCATTTCATATTGATCGTATTTCTTACCATCTGGGTCTGCACTGCCTGAACTAGCTAATTTGTCTAAGCTATTCCCAGCTGATCGTGCTATTCTAGTGTCTTGTGGTTTTTCACTAGATGCATACTCCTCTTTGCCTCTTTCTTCAGACTAAAAACAAGAAAAAAGACTAATTAGGTATCATCTTTCTAAAATCAAGACAATTTATATACAAACATATAGGTACCTATAATCTAAAATTAACAAAAAAACGTAAGAACCAAATAAAACTTACTTTCTATTCATAACCGAAGTAGGTAATGAGCAATATGACTGATACATTTCATTTTTAGTTAATCACTTACGTGGCTACGAGTATTTAGAAAAAACCTTTTCATCTCACCTACCCTTAAACAGTGTCATTAAATGCAAGCAAAGTGGGCTGGATGGTCGCTATTATGACCGCGGGCTATAAGATTTCATACAAATTCCATAAAGCCAGTGAGCGCGTAAAACATTTTTTTAAATTTAATAGGGCACGATAGCATGCACACGTGTCAAATCTTCTACATCCAAAAAGTTTTCTAGTCGAATATTCAAATTTGGAATTGTTAATGGCCGTGGTGGCTGGCTGTTTGTATTCATCGATCTTTGACTTCCACTTTTTGGATAGAACATTTCATTATCTGTGGAATCCTCGGATACATTTTCTGCTCACTCTAGTTTGCCGCTATTTATTTTTAGGCAAAATATTTATGAGTAATCGTTATCTTCGTTAATTTGCATGCATAAGTTAAGATGGTCAATAATGTTGATATGGGTAATATAATCAATCAGCCAGCTTGTAGACGCATAAATATTAATTTCTAATTCAAGGTAAACCATATTCATACTATACAATATCAACCAATATAATATCACAAATATTTTGTTTTCACTCTTCTATTTACTCGGTGAGATGAAAAACATTGTGTGTATCACGGCCGGTATTAGACATTACAAACTCGGACTACTAAAAGCACTCGGCTTCGCCTCGTGCTTGTTAGTAGTCGCTCGTTTGACGTAATGTCTTCTATACCGCCCTTGCTACACAATGTACTATTTTGTATTATGGTTGGTAGTCTACGGGTACGTTACGTTAGTATTATTGTGGTATAGGCAACAAACGGTAATTTTAATAATATAAAATTAAATCTGAAGATAGGTTAAGGGTACACTTACTTTCGCCCTGACATCTTGTCGACTCCTATAGTGCCTGGTTTTATCTTCAGATCTATATCTTTTGTCCAATTTCTTGTAAAGACGCGCTCCACTAGCATGTTTCTTGGAGCTAACACAAGATGGAGAGTCAGCGAACCCCGCAGGAGCTGGCACTATATCCGGTGTAGCGTCAGCATAAGACTCCTAAAAAATAATCAAAAGCTTTTAATCCGACGTAAGTAAGTACTTCTTTTAGTAAAAACATAAAAATATGGTTGTTGACAGAAACACCTACACCCAAACATGCAATTTTAGAAAGACTGGAATTTAATACAACAGGACACATCCGGGAAAAACGCTCAGATTAGAAGGAATTTCGTATTGCAACATTTGGGAACTAGGAAATTAAGGCTTGAGGAGTTCGCCATCAGTAAACCAAATCATTGACATTATTATAATGCAATGTCATCCGATTTAGGTGAGTATAAAAACATCAGCACAGTTAGACACCGAAAAGTAGATCAAATTAAATTGCAAGTTGTGATTACAGACACATAGACATCGTAACAAGTAAAACTAAACAAAAGCTTGTTAAAAACGTACCTTGATAATTTTAGCCTGTTTACTTTTACGATTTTTTGTTACGGATTTTAAACACTGAAATAAAAATATCCATGAAATAAGCCATGCAAATTCCACACTACCTATAAGTTGCTTGAACTATACCGAAGTGTCTGTACTGCTGATTTGGCAGCTGCTTATCACGACGGCAAATCAAAACCATTAAAAAAATAACTAAAACCTAAGTACAATTATTTTTTACTGTTTGTTGTTCTTCTTAGTTAGACTTACATCAGTATGTGACGTCCTTGACTCTCTGCTATCATGCTCATGGGAGGCTGTAACAATATGAACTTCTTTGCCGCAATGCAGACAATGTGCTTTAGCTTCACCATCAGCCCCAGCAAAACTGTGTTCCGTTTGTTCTGAATAAAAAACAGAATCTGATCCTGGTGATACCGATCTCAAGGACTCAGCCGAAGCTGCTTTTGCAAATTTTCCATCTGTAATTTGTTTTGGCAGAAAATTAAAATAATAAATAGGTTCAGGTAAGATTAAAAATACGAATACTTATCGAAACATAAATACTGTATCTATGTTAATGATTCTTAAGTCACAGTAACTAGATACACAGAGGTAAGTGGTTATAAAATAATAACAAAGTAAACTCTTCCACGCTGGTTTGGGAGAAAAGAAAAAATGTAGAATGTACCAGCTGGTTTCTTTCTTCCCGCGCAGATCTTAAAAACCCATTCAGGGCGTCAGGAATCATGTCTTAGGCGATGATGCTAGCAATCCATCACTCCGTTTGATTCCGTTCTCCAACTACCAGCCCACTAACATGCTAAACGTGGCCTTTTGGTATTATCGACCAGGGCTCTGTCTACCCCGCAAATGAAAAAAGACGTGAAAGTATGTACAAAGTAAAACTTGGAAGTGTGAATTTCTGTTTCAAGTTTCAGTGATACTCGTAATCTTAAATTCTTTTAAAATGAAAACAATTTTCAATATCTTATACGTTTTCGTGTAAAAATTACAACTTTTTTTTGAATTCGGACAACTCACCTCTATCTTGTTTTCTATGATGTCTAGGAGACGTTGTTGGGCTCTTAATATAACGCAATGGTGTCAACCTAGAGCCAGCACTTGCCAAAGTTCTAGTTGTTTCTATGTCCTCAGCTTCCAAAGAACTTAGACATGGTACTGTGGGTATTGACTGTTTCCTACGAGGTAAACTTCCAGGTAATGATATGCTTTCGTTTGACCCACTCTTTCGTCGCGGCCTACAACTACAACAAATACCAGAATTGTTTATACAACAAAGCTTTACACCAATATTATAGTTAATATAATTAAATACCAGGGAATATTGAATTTATTTTATTTTTAAGAAACGAAATAAACAGTTATTGACTTAACGAAATAAACAGAAGAAAAATAGCAAACGATCGTTGCCCTGTGGTAGCAAGCTCAAATGGCTGGCAGGATTGCCATGATGTGTGACAATCATCTATTATGCAAAACCTACATTTTGGACAAAAGATGCAAATCACAACCAAATTACCTACATCCCAACCCTCTGGTCACAAGACACCTCAATTTATAGGTTTCTTTGCGTAGGCCCTACGGACTCAAGATTTCTAAGTTCAAAATATAATTGTCGCCGTGATATTCATATTTGCGTAGTTTGAGGTCCTCCATGTGACCAGGAAGTGAGACGCACTAGAGTGTCGACGCAAGTAGCGCCTTACACAAGAGGCTGATAGTTTAGACAGTTCTGATACCTTACTAAGAGTATACATGGGTAAAATAACCATAAATTATAAGAATGCATGGAAGAGTATGGAGGGCGCAGTGTTGGAGTAAGGTAAGTGAAAGAGTAGCTTAGTTACGTTTCTTGTCAATCTACTCGACCAATATTCGACGACGTAGTTTAGTTTTCATTTCTGTAGAATGACACTGAAGCTCTTTTACCTGTAACTGGAGTGGTTGTTGTTTGAAGTTGGAGATTTTACTGAATTAGAATTATTTCCTGTTTTCCGTCTCGGACTATCTCGTAAACGTCTGTGTTTTCTTGGCGATATATTTCCATTACCCGCACCTAAAATATAATGATATCAAAATACAATGTTTAAATGTGAATTTATCAGACGCCAACGTCTTTATTTAGCCAATAGGAATAATTTCAAACATCTTACCATCTTTCCTATATTGTTCGCTGGAATCATCAGAAGTTGGAATGTTTAGCTGTAATTTCATGTTAGAACCCATGGCTTCCCGTCTGTCGTAATGCTGTGGTCTATAACTATGACTGCCATCAATTGCTTTGCTTTGTGTGGGGCTTTTGGCTTTTAACTTTGTCCTTTTTACATATCTTTCCCTTTCTTGAGGCCTTTTAGACTCTACTTCCTTTTCCTTAGCAATTTTCTCTTTAACTGATTTTTCTATATCGACTGCCTCTCTTGGAGACGATTGAACGCTTTTAGTTTTTTCCACAAAATGTGTCTTCTTTTTTCTGGGTTCTGGTGCCTTCTCATCCAAAGGTGACTTAGCATTCGTTGATTTAAAAATATTGCTACGCTCAGATTTTTGGCTGATACTATCTGGTTCTTTCGGTTTTTTGCCCCAGTCATCTTGTGATGTTGATACGGAATCATCATATGACTTTGAAAATTCTAAAGTAAACGCTTTTTTCTTTCTTCTTTTTTCGTCTAACCATGTTTTTTGCCTATTTGAAGTTCTATATCGTTGTGAATGCTTATATGCTAAAAAAGGATTTTAACGAATTTAATGTGTGTTACTTCCGCAAAAAGGAGTAAAGTAGCCATCAAGTTGTGGTCTGATTAAAAATGCCTATCTGTCTAAGACAGTACTAGTGGCTTATAAAAACAATTTGAACATTTAAAGGCGTAGAACTTACTCAAACCTCCATCATCATCATCCTCAACGGGACTTTCATAATATCCAGATGATGAATAATGAACGCTTCTTTCGTCATCAGATAATGAACCCTACAAAACACCAAACATGTTAATCATTAAATTGGTATAAATATTTTTTAATTATGAAATAAAAATGGTAATTACCATCATTTTGGGAACATGTTGTTCTTTTTCAGTCATTGGGCTTATAACTTTCTCTTCTTTTGTTTTAACTTCTAGTTTTTCTGGTATTTCTTTATTTTTTTCGGTAGGAGTTTTGTCATTGTCTTCCGTTACATTGGGATTGGAACCACCTATACTATAACTGCCACTTGAACTACTTTTACCACTTATTGTATCCCGAGAAGCGCGCTGAAAAAAAGAATTACAAATTAAGAAATAACATAAATTACCAATGCTTTAGCCAAAGTATTTTTAATAACTCACTTTTGTGATTTTCGTTACTTCTTCGCTATGTTTAATTATTTCAGTCTTATCTCTCTTAATGTGTTCAATGGTCGCATTTACTTCAGCTTTTACTTCGATTCTTTCAACAGTTGCTCTAGGAATTCTGTCAGGTAATGGTAATGGAGGAGAAGATAAATCTGGTACAATGAAGTCATCACTGATTTGTAGCGGTGGAGAAAAACAGGGCACTATCAAATCTTCTGCAATCATTTCTGTTCGAGTTGATGAATAAAGACTAGATGCGCTTTCAAATGATGAACCTTCTTGAGTCTTGTTATTTTCTGGATCTAAAAAAAAATTATTATCAAATATAGATAGATAGATAACATAGTTTTAAAACAAATGTACTCCGTTTTATAAAGTGGGTTTTTACTTACTTTGATTTTGGTTTTTACTGTTACTCTTTTTTGAACTATCAGAATTAGCAGTCACATAATCTTCTGTCGTTGTCGTGCTTTCAGATACGTCTGTTGTGTTAATTTTTCCAGAGTCTGTTCTGGCTAAACTAGTTTCACTACTGGCTGCTTTGCTTAGTGGTGCTTCGCATGGTGATTCAATAATTTGGTGAGGAAGAGTCCCATTTGGTTCTTTCTGTTGCGCTTTTTTTTGTAAATCCTTTCTTCTAGAAGGGCTTAACGCTCGTTCTCTTTTTTTATTTATAAAACTTGGAGTTCTTTTGAATGGCACGTCAGCTAAATCTAAACTTGGATGAGTGATAGCGATTGCTGGTGTATGAGTAACTTTTGGAGGTCCAATAGGAGATATATTTTTCGAAATAGTTGGCTGCTTAGTAATAGGTAATGTTATATTAGGAACAACTGCTGGTGGTGACAAGGAAGATCGAGCTTGTGCTGAACTTGAACTCGATGTGTCTAATTTATTTCTTGGTGAAGTAGGAGATTGACTCTGAAATAAACAGATTAAGTCATTCTTCTACTTTTTAATACGTGAATGTCGTTTGGTTATATAGTGTTTTTAAATAAGTATAAGTATTTATATTTTCTAGGTTATTAATATAAACAAATAAGAGCTTTACTTGTGAAGCATCAAATTCTTCATCTAAAGCATCAGTGTCTAAAGACGAACGTTGTTGATGCTGTAATAATAAAAGTTGTTTTCTTCTCGATGTAGGCGTAAGCAAAGCTAATGCCCCTGGTGAAGCTGCCAAAGAACTAAGATCCGACGAACTGAAAATAAAAAGGAATAAATAAATATATAAAATTCTTTTAGAACTACAAATCACTTAAAAATTCACGAAGTGTATATTACCTTATCACAGTGCCATTTTCTGTTCCAGAGTCTACTTGTAAAACCGTTGTTTGAGATTCATTCCACATGCCATCGGAATGGTCTCTGTAAAATAATAGTAAAAGGTGAATATTTACTCTTGTATTTCATAAGTATAAAGAATATGTTACACAGATAATTTATCCATGAATATATTACCTGCTATGGTCAACAGTCAACGATTCATTGGATGCGCAAGGTGAAGTTTTTTCTAAAGGTGTTAAAATAGTAGTAATATTGTTTGATATTACAGCTCTTTTTGTTTTACGTTCCATATCGACCATGCTTTCTGGCTCAGGAGACCCTGGACTTGATCTGGCGGTGCTGGAATGAATCAAGCATGATATTGTAAAGTTCTATAAAAATGTCCATTAACTTAATTCATCAGTCACACAATGATGAGACTCAGTATGATGTGATTTCATTGGTTTTTAATAACAGACGAAAATTCTACTTAATTCTAATTAAAACTTAAATATTCAGAAAGTAATGAGTTGCTAGTTTTTTGCATCGATTATTATCATCAATGATAAGCTATCTCTGAATAATAATATCAAAATTATTTTCTTATGTAATATGCAGTTAGCAGCATTGCAAAAGCCGATTAATTAGCCATGTCTTCCATACCTGTTTTCAGGAGATTCCTTTTTATTGATAATTTCTGTACGCTCTTCAAAACTTACGCTTCGATGTCTAAACGGTTCATGCTTGTAACTAATATACTTTTCATGAAAATCTTCATATGGTGCATTGCCGTCGGAAGAACTATGAAGAGAATTTACATGAATAAGAATGGATGGAAGCACTGCATTCAAATTTTGAAGCTCAAAGTATGAAGCAGATTCAGATAGAAGGCGTGTGTAAAATAAATAATGGTAGAAAGACTATTACAAAAAAATCTATTTATTATGACCTTTTTAGCATGAAGTGTCGTGTGCAAGTGAGTTTACTGTCTATGTGCTCTAGCTCTATAATTTGTAAATAACTATGTGTACCTACAAGTAGTTATAATAAAATTCTTACCTGAATGATCCATCTGGTTCGAATCCGAATATACCTTCATCTTTTATAGGCGTCTGTGTATAATTTTGACCAATATATTGTCTATACATTGCTTCCCTTTCACGATCTTCTCTCGTCATATTTTCTTGACTAGTAGACATAACTAGGGGAGCATCTTTGCCACTTTCACCACTTAACTCAGTCTTACGTCTGTAATGTAAAATAAATAGAATATTGTTATTATTTTAAGGGATTTCTGTGTAACATGTAAATTATTTTACACGAAGGTTAATACTTACACATCCAAAAGTATTTCACCTTCCGACAAGGTTTTCTGTAATCTTCTACTTTTTCTACTCAAAGTGGTGAACGGGATAGCTTCGTCATCAGGTCGTGGTTCAAAATCAATAATAATTTCTCTTTCATTTTTCTCACTATCATCAGTGGTGGTAGCAGAAGTTTCTGTTGATGGTTCTGATTGAAAAGTAGATGTTTTTGAAAATGGATGTGATGAGTTAACAGTCTTTTGAGAGGCATCACTTGTACTTTTTGTAAGAATTGACCTAAGTGATCTTTCTCCTTTCGCTTGTTTTGCTATTTCTTGTTGTAGATATTCTAAGTTCCTGCGATTCAGTGCCATACTTTTCTCGATAGTTTCCATATCATCATCAATGGTGTCATCCCTATCACTTTCATGGATGAATTGGAAGTTTTGTTGAAAATATTCTTGAGCTTGTCTTTGTAATGCACTTAACTCTGAAGATTTGTCTAGTTGCGATGATGTAACAGATTTGACAGAGGAGGAAGTGACTTCATCAGAGTCCATTCTTTGCATCATAGCGGTAGGTGAAGGAGGCATCATAGCAGTTGGTGAACGGGGTGATCTTGGTGGCTCTTCTGATTGTGTTCGATGTAATTTTTCATGATCGGGCCCAATAAAACTGAAAATGAGATTAAGAGAATTATGTTTCTATGTAAAAATGCGTTATTTAAAAAATCATATATAACTATTCTTATAAATTTACCTTTCAACAGTCGTGTTAATATCAATTTGGTTGTCCCGACCAGCTAACCTATCTCCTCCAACTTCTGAAAATGACTTTGTTAACCTTCTTACACCTACTGTGTACCCATTAGTTTGGACACCTGCCGCTACCATTTTTACCTGAAACAGAACGCACTTGCAATAAAAAATAATTAAAAATCATTGCGTTGAGACGTACTGAAGTCGAAATTCTATTAGATCCCTATAATTTGAAACTAAGTACTTATATCATTAAAAAATTAAATTCCTTACCCGTTTTATAGTTCGAGGACTCAATGACAAATAATTTGGTGGCAGTGGTTTTCTTCCTAAACATACTTCAGTCTGAGTTGCTTGTGTTCTCATAACTCCTTTCTTGATTGAATCTGTAAGTAAAATTAAATACATTTGACAAAAAGCTCCTTGTCCCTTTGTTATCTCCGTTCTGTCGCATGTCATTTTCCACGCAGATCGTGAAAGGCGATCAAAAAGGGGGCAAGTACCTATCTAAAGTACAGATGATGGGTTACTGTCCCCTATTTATTAAATTGTTTCCATTGACAAGCCAACCATTACTATTTAAATAGTCTTTACCATAGATATCAGAATATACTAGGCGTCTTTACGATTTATGGACCCCTAGGCTTAGTCTACCCATTGGAAATAAAGTAGTGATTTCTATCTATCTTCTTTCAATAGGCCGCACTTAATTATACCATAATGAGTTTAGTTTTGATTACATCTTAAGATTTATTTTTGCTATCATCTATGCTCGCTATCAGGTATGAGGCTTCCTATACGGTTTCCGACGTTTTTCTGCTTTCTACTGTCTCCTCAGGTCATCTTGTCACATTAACAAACATCATTAATCCTGCGTTCATGATCGGCTTTTTACTAAAATGACTCACCAAGAAAATTAGTACCATACACAGCCTTCTTTGTTATATTTTAAAATCTTACCTAAAACCACCACCTTAGGCTGTGTGGGTTCAGTTTGTGTCGGTCTTTGGACTGACTGCGACGTATGTGGAAGTGTTGCGAATTGGCCAGGATAGTGGATAGGTGCTGAAATGAAACGAAGAAAATTATCAGACATAAGAACTACTTTTAATTTGATTAATTGATAGTTGCTTTAAAATTAGAGAATTCCTTTCTAAAACTTAACTATTAAATAAGATGGGAAACATGAATCTAGAGACTAAACTAGATATAAAACATTTGCTGGATTCCTTAATTAACATAAGATTTTAATTTTAAATAAATTATTGGTATACTTTTCTATGTGTGGGTACAGTACACTGTGAAACTCAAAGACGGACACACTTATGAAAATTTCAACGAATAGCACGTAGTAGCTTATTAGTAATCTGTGGCATAGCTAGCTTTGGAAAACATCTGTGCACCCCCTTTTTTCAAGGTCGCTCATGAGAAAATCCGTAGAAGAACTAAAGTCAACGACATAGCTCAGCGAATTAGCACTTTGAAGTGGCAGTAGGCGGGCACATAGTACGTAGAGCCAATGGCCGATGGGACAGAAAGGTTCTTGAATGGCGACCACGTACCGGCAAGCGCAGAGTCGGACACCCATCAATCAGGTGGTCGGACGACCTGACGCCTGAAACGCTGATGCAAGCCGCTTCCAACCGGTCATTTTGGAAGTCCTTAGGAGAAGCCTTTGTCCAGCAACCTTTTGCTTTGCGGCTGAAATGATGATGTTGACTTTCTTTTTTGAGCTAGCGCTTCTTTGTATATGCCTTTAAGATAAGACGACAAATTCACTGATTCATATGATGATATTTACACATTTAAGGACATTAGTACCTGGTGCTGGCGCAGTCTGTCCTGTTGCTATCAACGCGGGGTACGGTGGAAACGGCTGGTACATTACTGGCATGGTGGCGTACTGCTTTGCTTCAGGCTGAAATTTGATTAAAAAAATCGTGAACTATAAACTTACAAAAGACCTTATGATCTATTTTGTCAAATTATTATTACGTGTAATTTTTGGTCTTTTGGAAAAGAAATAGTAATGGAGCAGGATTAACCAATTAGATTATAAAAAAAAATTTTTCCTAATAAGATGAAAGATCGAAAAGTTATCATGATTAAAAAAAATACTTCTAACTTTTTGAAGGACATTTCTGTGCCTAACTTTTTTAGTAACTTTTAGAAATGTTGGAAATCGCCCCATTTAATTTTGAAGATTTTGTTGATTGGACATTCTATTGACCTCTTAGAGTTCTTTCATTGAACAGAATATTTGAACTTCGACGGTTTGTATGGAGTATTGTTTGATATCCCAAGCTAAGACAAAAATACATGATTTTAAGCTTTCGCGGTCACAATCACTATTATGTTCACTACGGGACTTACCGCGATTATTTTTGAGTTCTGTCTGATATTTCGACAACATTGCAGCTGCCATTTTCACAGACTAACTGAAGAGACTGCGACTGCAAGAGAAGAGACAAAGAAAGAGGGTAGACCGATACGGTTTCCCTTGACAGCTCAACATCCACCACCGCAGTCTCTTCAGTTAGTCTGTGAAAATGGCAGCTGCAATGTTGTCGAAATATCAGACAGAACTCAAAAATAATCGCGGTAAGTCCCGTAGTGAACATAATAAAAATACATGAGATTGAATAAATTAACGGAACTTAGTACTCTCGCTCGCACAAGCAAATCTCGCTGCGACCACGATGGATGTGGCTCCATAAAAACGTCAGCGGAAATACAAGTAATTATGTTAAAGGTTCGTGCTGTTAAAAGTTAGTCGTGTTAATATTAATAATTGTATTTGAAGCGCAGTTGAAACAAGAATAAAGAGAATGAATAAACGACAGTATTTTTATTTCTTACCTTTACTACTCTGCCATCTAAGAGTCTTTCACAATCTCTACGGAACCTATTTCCAGCAGCTACTGCAGCGGGCATCACGGAGTCATCGAACGTGGTAAGTGTGTGGGAGCGGGCAAATGATACGTGTTTTGTTCTGAAAATTTAAGAATATATTATTAGGATTTTATATAGATTTTAAAGTTACAAAGTTACGTCTAATACCTATTTACTCTTTTTAATAAATTAGGATTGGATTTGTGCCATGCGTCGTCTTAAAATTTCATCGAGATTATGTCATCATGTGACTCAAGGACTCTTACAATCTTAGACACACAATAATAATGTCAATCTACTACAAGCAAACTACTGGAAAAATTAGTCAATAGAGTAATAAATAAAAGTAATAATTAGAAAATCAAACTGTAGTTATAACCTTTCAAATAAAAAAAAATCCAATTGGTTCATAAACGACGATGTTATGAAGTAACAAACGTACAAAAAAAACACAATAATTAAATATTCAAGCTGAGAACATTATGCCCCTTTTTTAAGTAAAAACAAATAATTTTTACATAAAACCTAAAAATAAAACGAATGTTTTAGGGTTCATTGCGCTCTATTAGGCCATCTTAGCGTACCTAAAAGCCAAGATTAAGTATCACTTCGTACGAGTATATGCACTTTTATGGGATACGAAATGGGTTCAAAGGAATATAAATATATCAATCTATTATATTTAGTTTAATACAGTGTCCCATAATTATTTTACCTGTGCGGCGGAATAGTGAGGGGTGGCGGCGGGGGTGGTGGGGGTATCGGTGTGTGAGCGGGACAGCTGTAAATAAATTACATCATTTCACTTTCATAAATCAGATAAGCCACATAGATTTATTTTTGGGTTGGTGATAGACTTAATGAGATTTTTCTGGAAGGTTTTATTTTCATAATTAAATAAAACATATGTAAGTCCGAATCAAATTTTATGGCGGTTCGGAACATCGCGCGAGTCGATGCGCAGTACACAATATTAGCTTCAGCGGGGCGCGCGCAGGGAGGCGGGGCACGTACTGCGCAGCTCGCAGCTAGTATCTAAGCCGCCATAAATCCCAAACTCAATCCCAACTAATCCCAACTATTATTATAAATGCGACCGTTTGACGAGCTCCGTGGCGCAGCGGTCATCACGCCTGCCTGCGACACGGATGGTCCCGGGTTCGATCCCCGGTCAGGTCAAGATGGAAAACGATCTTTTTCAGATTGACCTGGGTCTTGGATGTTTATCTATATATGTATTTGTTATAAAATATAGTATCGTTGAGTTAGTATCCCATAACACAAGTCTTTCATTAGAACTTACTTTGGGGCTAGCTCAATCTGTGTGATTTGTCCGTATATATTTATTTATTTATTTATATTTTTAAATGCGAAAGTGAGTTTGTTTGTTTGTAACGCTTTCACGCCGTATCTACTGAAACGATTATCAAGAAATTTTGCATACACATAAGTTAGGGTACCGAAAAGGACATAGGCTATAAATTACGCGGGCGAAGCCGCGGGTAACAGCTAGTTATTTATAATATTTGATCATTATTAAAAAATAACAAATCATTAGATCTACGTTACAGAGCTTATCGCTTATAAAACTCTTATTTCCACAGAACGATCTAATTATTTTAAAATTATCTAGGAAGCAACACCTCCAATTTTACCTTCAAATTACATTATAAAATCAAATATTATTTTGAACAATTATTTTCAGTCTTCTGTTTAACACTTTTTCTTCTTATGAATGATAAAAGATATTCCTATTACAAAGCAACGTTTGTACAGTGAATCATTACTGTACGAGTATCTACTCTTTTTACACTTAAAATTCCACGTAAAGGTAAAGTTTCTGAAAAATGCACATTTCACTAGGGGGACGAAAGTTTGACGTACATCCAACGTGCATCAGACTTAATTGCGAACATTTCGTGCCTAGGGCCTCATTAGAAATACGCTGGTTACTGTAGTTTGGTACTTCACATATAATGAATGTAGTTACTATGGATAGAAAAATAAAAATACTGAACATGTAATTTACTTTAAGTGATAGCCATATTTCCTAAAAATCTCTTTAAAAATAATTAATCCGTCTTAAAGGCTATCAATAAATATTAGATAAGTATTATTCCTTTTTAAATCGAACAAAAGATTATAAAGATATAGCGTATGAGTGCAGGAGAGGAGGGGGCTCATGACACAACAGTGCATGGGTCAGTGACGTCACGCGGAATATTAACGGACTATAATCTTTTTCTATTTTTGTTTGATTGACAGAAGGAAAACTACGTGTCCAATATTTTTCAATAATGTACCAGACGGAGTAATTATTACCATAAATGATGAAGCCTATTTTGGTTTTTATCAAACAGGTACGCAACCTGTGGGGCTATAATAGTCCAGGGGTATTGAAGTCCTCAAAACATTTACCTAATGGCTTGGTAAGGTCTTATTTATGTATAAATCTTAATGAATAGTTTTTTTTTTGGTTTTTACCAAACCATGTCATAGCATGAATTCTGTCATAATGGCGGACCCCGGGCTCACGTAATCACATTTGAGGATGAAACCGGGAAAAAAGCTTGCATGAACAATTTTCATGGTTATTCGTAAGTCAAACGTGCGTATGTGGCAGTGAATAGATTCAGATGGAATATGGCAAAAAAGAAACATATGAATAACTTAAAAACATACATACATAATTATTTTCACGTGTTTTTTACTTACGGGGTTACAGAGCCCAGAACTATAAACCCTAAAGGCCACGTTTAGCATTTTGGTGGTGGAAAATGAAAGAAGGGTTGCTAGCCGTTTCGCCTATTGACATGATTGCTCAGATATTTGCCCATCCCCTCATTCGGCTTTTACGATCAGCGCGGAAAGAAAGTAGCTGGTACATTCTACGTTTTTTCGTTTCTCCGAAACCAGCGTAGAAGCGTTTAGTAGTGAGTTTTATAGTTAAACTTATACCTAAATATTACTATTGATCCCAAGAATATACACACGTGGCATTGTAGCTAACACAGTGGTTTGCTATATTATAGACTTATGTTAAATGTACGTTCAATTCTGAGCACGGGCAAATTCATTCATACAGGTATATCGCCTAGGAGTATTTAAGTAAAGCAGGCGACTTTTCCAAATTATATTAAACCCTGAATTTAAACTAACGTGCTGTAAAAAGCGGACCCCGGCTCTCCAGCTGAGTATCAGGGAAAACGCTTGGATTCAGAGGAGGAACTTTTCCAAAATTTGATTTCCGAAGTTTACACTTCGATTAATTCGCGGGCAAAAACTCATTAATAGAAAATGCCTTCAAAAATATAAAATTAATTTTATAACCTTTCGCCACCTGCCGACCTAACCATGTCCGTATAAAGATTCCCATTACACAAAACACAGGCCACATTGCGGTCCGTCCTAATTGAGGGCGGGGAATGAGCGGCAACTTTTATATCTTGACCTTTTGTGGCAACCTTTATCCTGAAGGGGCTTCTAGATTTACAGGGATGAATGGGCTCTTGATTGAATGGGTTTTGTTGATGGAGGGCCTTGTAAGCTAAGTATTTAGTACAAAAATAGAAAATACTAGGCAAATGTTGACTTGGTTTACCTGCGAAATGAACAATTTAAAATGTTCGAAACGTAAGATGTATAAATAATGTAATAAACGCGATAAAACCGTATGAAAAGACATTTTATTTAAATATAAAATAAACATTTCTCATTTTTTTAAACTCCATTAAATTTGTCTTGAAATTAAAATCATGAGCAAAATAAATTATATATTTTTTGCATTTGTATTTTCTATTAGGGATTTTGATAACTTCATTTATATATTGCCAGGTTATTCAAAATCATTCCGTTGACATACATAATGCTGGTCTGGGAGGAAAAGAAAATAAAACCAGCTGTTACGATCGAGAGAATGGGCAGATATCTGAAGAATCATAAGCGATGAGTTAGCTATCCGTAATTATTTTGATTCCTTTCCTTTCGGTTACTGATTTTCTAACCTTTGGTTCTTTTGGTCCTAGGCAGTATCCACTCCAAAAGAGTTGAGGCCATGAATAATAGTATGTGAATATTTATCTCATATTTCTTATATTCCGATTAAATTCTCAAAAAGCAAATCTGTTAGTTTGACACAGGAAGAAATACCAAAGTCGGAAATCTGACTGACTACTGTGGTATTTCGATTACATATTATTTTGAATACGTTGTTTTCAGTGACGAGGATGGCGACAATTTAATGTTTCTGCCATCGAACCGCTAAGAAGAAAAATAAGTTGTTAGTAAAAAATGGGTACTTACGGCATCATAGGCGGTCTAGGTAAAGAGCCTCCTCGGCTTACTGACGCGATTTGGTCCACATTGTAATTTTGGGGCCAACCCGCGTTATCTTCTATTACCGATCTGAAATAAAAATACAACTTTAAATTATATTCTTCTTATTTAAGATATGATCATTATAAGTGGTGTAATGTCTAACTATTAAACATTCATCCGAAAGGTTTTAAGAAAGAAACCCGATAAAAAGGCTTGAATCGGTAAGAGTGATTCAAAATGAATGTATATTAATAGTCCAGGCCCCGGGCGCAGCCAGGAAAGGCTAGTAGTAGAACATATAAGATAAAAAACAAGAGTATCTAAAATATATGACAATCATATTTAGACCTTAATATAAAGTTTTCAGAAATATGGGATGAAAGAAAAACAAAAGTTAATATGTTAAAAATATATTATTCTTCAAGGTTCGTTCATTAAAATCTTCCATGAATTTTATTTATAGCGTACCATCCTTCCATTAAAACACTTTTATCCAAAGATAATACAGAATCCCATTTGGGTCGACGTATCCCAACCTTTATTTAAGTAATAAAAACAAATGCGGTTAACTTAACAGCGGAATATTCCCTATTCTAAGCAGCATAATTTCATTTGTTTGATACATATCCATATTTTATACTCAAAATAATACGGCCTCATTTACATAGTCTCTCCTCAGTATTTTGGGTTCTTCGCATAAATTGACCCGTATTTTTTCTTTTCAGCTAGGTATTATGTTATGAATATTTGTTACCTTGGGTGGATATATTTTCGTACTCAGCACAGCTTTGTGCAACTTAACAATATAATGTACTTAGTCTATGTTATGTTGCTGTATTTTGATACTTCTAAAATATTTTTAAAAGTTTCGATTCTTTTTTCTGCCTTTTCGCTTAGGATAATCGAAATCTCTCTTCACTCTTTCTCTTAAACGAAGATATATTTTTAATAGTGCTTAGTGTAATTCACAGTAATACTCTACTAATAACATTGAATATTTTTACAGATATTTGACCGTTAGTAAAACAAAAACTGTGCATAGGTATAAAATTAAATAATTTATAAGTGAATTTGTTTGGAATACTGTTTTTTTGCGAATTTCACCTTTTTAAGTGCGTCGCCATTGAACTACCGTCAGATATAGCAATTTCCTTTGTAACATGCGTCTCACCAATCCTTTGACATTAAAAACCTTATATATATCAAAGTAATCAACTATAAAAATGTCGTCCTAAATTTTGCTGTTATTGAAGTATGTACACTGGGGAATCAAAATACATACAAAGTTAATTCAAACTTTAGTGTAACCTTAACACTTTGAACGGACCATCCAGCTATCCACTTGACCGTCATTTGTGGTTTCCTCAATAAGAGGGCAATATTTTATCGAGTTTCGTATTTCGACTCGTTGAGAACGTATTCAAATCGTTAGCCCTTAACGAATTAGAGCCTTTTTGCTGAATTTTAATTAAAACCAGTCATCGGGTTCTTCAGTGAATTCAGATCGTATTTTGATCGAGTTTTTTCATGCATATTTATAAAAGCATTGGTATTCTGATGAATGGTGTTCTAGATAGGTAAGTATATTTCTTTGGAATTTCCGGAAATCATAAGTATAAAAATCTAAAAGACTGTCTCATTTAGAAATACATTCAGCACATCCCCAGTACTTCAATAGGAAAAACAGTTTTGAAAGACTATACTTTTACATATACTTAATTTCTTCGACACGTAAAATAGGCTTTATCATTATAAACAATTCCAAAGCGTGACTCTGGAGGCCGGGTATCCGAAGCGATACTTGCAACCACCGGACGGACAGGCAGTTAAAAATTATACTCCTGATCTAATCTCATTTAAGTGCATGAACAAATTGAATTACACTTAGTACTATTGAAAATATCACGTGGTACAAGAGAGAGTAATGAGAGTGTTTGATTGCCCTTAAACAAGTTTCATTAATGCACATGTTGGTCAATCAACCAAGTTGACATCTTGTGCATTAATTAAACTAGTGGAAAAGAGTTCATTTTTAGATTTGACAACCTATGCTAGTATATGGTTGTATGTAACTAACAAGTGATGAGAAACCTCGTTTTTTTTACAAAGTTCCCTCTTTTTTTTTGCACCATTATCACTTAAAATTAAAAATCAACATCGAGGAAACAAAACCACTCAGAACAAAAATAATAAAGATGTTTGTCCAAGTTTAACAACTCTAATAGGGACTAAAGTGATTATTCTCTAAAATACGTCCGGTTTTATAGGCATAACGACATCTGCTACCATTTCCGCCGCCACTTTCCACCAATGGCTGAAACTATAGACCCTAAGACTACAAATTAGATACGTATAGATACGACACTCTTTTAATATACATGTAAACAATCTGCTTAGTATGTGAATGAACTGAGACGGTGGTTTTTTTTATTTTGCAACATCAGATATTTGTTAGAAAATTTTATGAAAACATAACGGGTGTAGGTAATAAGGACTTCTCTTTATGAAATCAATTTAAATTAAAAATAATATTAGCATCATCCTCACCTCAAAGGGACCAATTTTTTGAACTAATGACCGAAGATTTCCACCACGGAAGTGAATTTTGGATTTAGAATCAGGCATCCGAAAAACATTATAAATGCGAAAAAAGTTTACTTGTTATTACGCCATCGTGCCTTAATTAATGAACCGATCATCATCTATACTGTTGAAAAGAGTTTCTTTCGGCATTTCTTCTCTGCAGTGGTCGGTTTTGAAATGCTAGTAGTCTGAAGCTTTTGAACAATAATTAGTAAATGCATAATACTTAATAAGATGTCCATGTCAGATGCCTTAAGGCAGCTTGAAAAATCTGACTCTAGTGTTGGCCACTTACACATACGAAAAACAAACAAACAAACTTAATAAGATAATTTTAAATGTGATTTGAGAGCCTATTTTCTGAATGAACGTTTTGAATCTTTGAATCTTTGAAGAAATTTTGCATAGGTATCCTGGGTACTAAAAAGAATAAGAGGTATCTTTCATCGCCGAAAAAAAAACCACTTTCCTTTCTATGCATGGACATTAACGTGGATAGAACCGAGAATAAAAACTAGTACTAAATAGAATAATCTCGTCTTAACCCACATGTATTCAATTGTGTACGGAACAAAGGGAGTTTGAATTCAGCTCGAGAGACTTGTCCTAAACAAACTCACAAACTAACAAACATTGCAAGGTAAATGAAAGCTTTGTAAAAAGTGAAACACACGGTAGGTTGGTTCTGTTGGTATTTATTTTGTGCTCGGGGTCAGTAATTTTATAGGCCAGATGCCATCAACGACTTACAAACATTTAGAAACAGCCATTGAGAAGAATTAAATGGCACTTTGTGCTATGTTGCCCCGTAATTACGGACGTGATGGAAATAGGTAATAAGAAGTTAAAACTATTTTATTGTGGCAATGTTAGATTGGAAACATAGAGTAGATAAAAAGGGATCTGGTTGGTATTAATCTGGTTAATATTTTAAAAACCTTAATAAATGAAAAAACATTAAATTTCATTTAAAAAAATACTTTGTGATAATGATTTAGTATTCCAAATTGCCAACTCAAAAATCATACCTATCTTAAAACTATAAACATGCGTATGCAGTAACAAAAATGTTTTCTACTTGAAAACGTCTTGATATCATTGGCAACTAAAATAACCTACAAAATCCTTTTAGTTAAATTTAAAACATATTGTATTTTCTACTATGTTATTATAAAATAATGCACTAAAAGAATAATTAAATAATACTATAATCAAATATTATAATACATGGCAAAATTTTGATCGTTCCGAACCATTAAAGGGGTGATTCAGCCTGTCAATATAAACAACGTTTCCTATGGGACAAATGCTGTAAACTCGAAAAAAAAATTCGACATTCCTATACAAATTGCCCGGGCGGCTGAACACTTTTGTATGAAAATGTCGAAATAAAATTTGAGTTCCCAGCATTGGTCCCATAGGAAAAACGGTTCATATCGACGGGCTGAATCACTCCTTTAAGGGTCCTGAACGATAAAAATTTCGCCATGTATAATATGCAAAAAAGATGAACTGAGAAGAAACAAATACCATATAATATTGGATTGTTGCCTGTGTGTTGAAAAAAATAAAATACTAATAATTTAAGATATTTTAATAAAAAACAAAAACCAACTTAAACCCTATCAATTTGTTTGAATAAGCATAAAAATAAAATGGAAATAAGTGTAAACCGAACGGCATCCTTGTAAACATTTTATTGGTTTATGTATATTTTTTCAAAAAGCGGTTGGCACATTTGTATAAAAAATTAATGGGACCATCTGTAAAATATTACCTATCGAATAAAAAAGGAAGGCGTCCAGGCGTCTTCGAGAAATCGGGGAACATACATAAAAAAAGGAACCTCCTCCTTTTTTTGAAGTCGGTTAAAAATAAACAATTAATAAAAAAGATTAAAAATAAAAAATATTTTACTTACAGAGGCCACTCCACCTGGTTGAAGTCTTCATCCACTAGCATCGTTACTCGATACAAGTTGTTTTTCAAGTGGGACAGTATGCAAAACTGGAGAAATAATAAGTAAAGAAATGCGAGAAAAACGGACAAAACAATTAAAAGGGAAAAATAAATAAAACAAACTACAAACACCAAAAGTAAAACTGATGTACCAAGAGTACTCACTGTGGCCACTCCATCGAGGTGAAGTATTCATCCACTGGCCTCATTACTCAATATAAGTCGTTTTTCTAACCGAATAATATGCTAAACTGAAGAAATAAAAAGAAAAAAAAATAATACAACAAAAATAAAAAAATACGAAAAAAAACCTAAAACAAAATAAAACAAACAACAAACACCAAAAGTAATAAAACTGATGTACCAAGAGTACTCACTGTGGCCACTCCATCCGGGTGAAGTCTTCATCCTCTGGCATCCAGGTGTACCGCTTCGGGTCAGGCTGGCTGCACACGGAACGAGGTCTCCGGCGGAAGTACGAGCATTCCAGATCGGCGTCGTATGCGCACAGCTCGGGTGGAGCAGGTGTGGGTTGCCCAAACCTAGACAGATATAAAGACCAAAATTAAAAAAAATATATTTTCCTGTAATATTTTTACTCTTCCTACAAGCCCTGGACGTACTGCTAAAATAAAAGGATATGATAATATAATATGAATCTCAAAAACCACAACTACTATAAAATCTATGATTGAATTAAATTGTACAATTTTTTCATAATACGGTATTAGATTATATTAAATTATTTTTCTCAAGATGAAGTTTAATTCTATCCTTTGGGTCTCACTAATAATAATTTGTTTAAACATTTATTAGAATTTTTGGAGTTCGATAAATGCCCTAATTCTCCATTTGATGTTCAAATTAAAATTTCGCTAAAAACGCTGCGTGACGTCATCATACTAGCAAAATCTATTAAAAACTTATACCTGTGTCATAAAAGTTACGAAATTGTTAATGTTAAAATGGGGTTTTTGCGTTTGAAGGACATATGATGATGTCAAATCTTAACAATGAATTCTGAAGAGGTTGCCAGATGTTTTTGTATATTCTGAGTTAGAAAGGGATTTCCAATCCTTTTCTAGCTTGGAAAGAGTTTGAAATTTGTGTTGTACTTTTTAATTATTTTTCACCAAGCCTGATTCTTCTCTGCTCTGGGTTACTATTTTTTTTTGTACACCCATATTTTGGATTTCAACCAGTTTCTTTTTTCATATTGTTTTTTTTTTTTTAAAGTTGTAATCTGTTTTGTGTGATAATAAATAAAATAAAATATAAATAAACAAAACTTTTTAAATTTATACTCTGTTTATATTTGGTGTATCAAAATCAAGAATTGATTTACCAATCTTTCATTTACTCTCTTTGAAATATTTGATTTCATCGTACGCAATTAAAGTCCATAACAATTTTCTTTACTGGAATTCGCAACAAGCATTAATACTGCGCAATTATCAATTTTCAATTGCCAATTATCCCAACAAGTAATTTGTTAACTTTTACAAGGGCTCTTAATTAACGTTCCAATAAATATGCTCTCGAATGTTATTTACGTTCCCCGTTTGTATTATTTTTCTTGTTTTTTATACGCGTCATTTTTTGAATAGAATATTTTATTGGCTAAGATTTTCATTATTTGTGTATTTGTTTGTTTGTTTATTTCATAAAGAAACGAACAACTTTTAGCCTAAAACCAACGTAAAATAACAAAATAACGGTTCCTAAGAACGGCACGCTAAGGTGAGTTTGAACCAGTTAAAGTAAGTTTTGTAACTTAACCAATACAAATTAGATAAATAACAAGCCAAATTTTAGTGTGTAGCAGTAGACACTTTCGTATCAAAATGCCGATTTTTCCCGAATGAAATGAAAATGCTGAGCATTTGTCTGTGCAGCATTAGGCTGATAGGAAAATTTGCTCATTTTGACGTGATAATTTGATGGTTTAAGAGTCGCCTGGAAGCGCATGTCTCCATACAAACGGAAAAAGGGAATTGAGGCAATATTTGATAATTTTGGTGTAAAATTAATAATCATTTAATCAATTAATCTCATTATAATCTACGTACGTTCCTATACACATACATTTTTTCGTTACGAAACTTCACCTCTTTTGTTCTAAGCTGGTGATTATGACGGATTACGCTGAATCGCTCGCTTTTCTTTGTTCCCATCGATCAGGCGATAATGGGCTACTTTAGCTATCTCAAAGCCGAGCTGGTCATGGGAGCATATTAGCAGATAATCCTTGGAAGTTTAGGGAAAGTGGAGGTTTTGAAGTGCTACTGAAATTCATTTTAAGTCAAATAAGCCAAATCCAGGATAGCTCCCATACAAGTAAAGTGGGGGAGTAACTTGTTTTTCTCTACTTACCCCTCGTGTGGGGTATCGTTAAAAAGGTCTTTAAAAAATATTGTGAGGTTAAGAACACCATTTTTCGATTTAGGAATCCGTTTCCGAAATATTTGGTTTTAAAGTGAAAATTTTTGTTAGAGGTAAGTGTCCCCCCCTCTATCTGCTAAACGGTTATAATATATGGATACGTGAAAAAAATTACAGCAGTAGTATATATACTGAAGTTTTAAGGAAAACTATCAGAGCTGAGTACTAAGTACAAACTAAAAAGTTACCTATAGGCAACCAATTTATAAACTGTAAAATTTCATACTATTTTCATTGTTAGATGTTTTTGGTCGTTAAACTGTTAGGTGCGAGTGTAAACAGTGTGAACTCAAAGTTGTCATTCGCAACTACGGAACCCTACACTGCGCGTGGCCCGATACGCAATTGGCCAGTTTTTTATTTATAAGTAGGTTTTTGTTTTATAGGTAAGTTTTTTTTTAGATAGGAATATTTTTTTAGGTTAATTTAGTTTTAATCAATTATTTTTAATTTTAATTTAGTTGTTAATATTTGTAATTATAGTAATATGCTTTAAAAAAAATAGTCTTTGTAAATTACCTTGGATACCGCTGTATTGGTGCATAGTCGGTGTTAAGGTTCTCATCTGAGGGCACCCGACGACGGACACACACGGATAGAAATGATGCTCTGAAAATTAAATGCATAATGTTATTGTAGTGAAATATGATGACATATACATACGGTGTATATAGGCAGTTATTTAGGGACTGAAAAAAATACGAATTATGGAAAAAACTTTACTCCACAGAACTTGCAAATTTATATATCCTATACCAGTGCCAATGCATTACAAAAGAATATTTTTTCATATTAATTTTCGAAGAGGAAGGCTCTAATTACAGCTGGGAATGAGTCGCCAATGTCACCAATCATAGAGTCCTGTACAAATCTAATTCAATTGAGATTTTGTAAAGCTAGTCTAATTCCCTTCTCAGGTAAAAACATAATTTCTCGTAAGCTATTTTGATAATTACAATACTCGTATTTTTATTCACCTCGTTCGTTTTGCTCGCTCGGTGCTTTAATTAACCCCCATGGACATAAAAAACTTGGCACACGATAATAATAATATAACCTTTTAATTTCTAACATAATCATATTGTTGAATAAGAGCTAGAATAAATTAAGAATAATAATATCAAAATGTTACCAAAGAATACATTGATAATAGATTTCGTGTATTATTTGATATCTGTAACCAATACCAATACCCTTAGAAATCGGCTGCGTTTTGACTTTGTATGAGGACAAAACTCCCATAGTAATAAAATAGGCTCAGGTATTTTCTGTATAAAAAAGGTTCGCGTAGTCATTCGCAACATAAGCCCGAAAACTTTTTGCAGTGTTATTTGCACAAAAAGGTCAAACGCAAAGTCGTGCGGCATGAAAAAATCTTCAAAATATTCCACCGACGTCTTTTCACCCCTAGTTGAGTCCTAATACTATTACAAGGGTGCAGAATAATAAAATGCCCAATTTGTTACCTTTACCTTCCTAAGAGGTCCCCATTTATTGTGGAAATCAACTTAGAGACCCGATCCAGGAATTAGAAGGCTATACAACGCTCGTTTATATTTTAACTTAATGGAAATAGCATGAAACACTTACAAAACTTTTTTGTTAATTAATTAAAAATAAATTAAAACTTGGTAAGTGTATAATCAACAAGTAACATAATGTTCATCAAAAATAAATATCCGACTGCTTTTTTTCACAGCTTACGTCCGTCATACTGAATTTTTGCTGACTTCATAGTTCATAGCTTATGACAATCCTAAGAAAACATCTAATCTAATGATACCTCACTCTTTAAATTGGTCGAGCCTTTTAGGCTACAAAAAGCGAAAATAAAAATGCATACACGCATACGAGCGAAAGACACAACCCTCCTTTTGGATGGGCCAGACATATAAAAAAAAGCGTGAATGCCTACCGTAAAAAAAGCTCTCTAAATTATGATTTCAAAATTACAGGTATAGTGATCATCATAAAGTGTAAATACCACCCTTTTTCGCTTAGATTAAAAAAATAAAAATGATTTTCTTTTGTACATACGCAGGGTAAAATATTTCAACGAAAAATTTAACAGCATTGAACAAATACTCGTAACGCCAACAGTATGCCTATTTACCCTTCTATGTAAATATTAATTTTGAATTCAAACTACATGTTTGAAACGAAAAACAATTTCAAGGGAAAAACGGCTAATATATACCAAAATATTCTGCAATACAAATACAACAAACCAAATATTCTGAATTTGGGAATGATATTTTTGGATCCACAAACATCGGGATGGTAAACTTAGTTCATATCTTATGCATGAAAAGGCATTGCCCAATCGTCCTCAGGGGATGAACAGACTGACCGATAACTTTTTATTTGATCCAGTTAGTGCTAAGCAACTCTTTGTTTCCATTTGTTTATGAAGAGATATGCTTTTTGTTTTGTATATACTTAATCAATGAAATTATTCAACTTCATATAGCTGGATGATAAGTATTACATATTAGTATGTTCTTGACGACGCAGCTTTTTAGTCTAAACTTTACTAGCCTTAACAATGTCAATGCAGTTTCATGATTTTTATTTAACATACGTTTTCACGTTTCAATCAATATAAATACAGATGATTGCAAAATCTTTAGCTATATTTAATTGTCGTAATCAAAATCTCTAATATAATATAGAAACGGAAGAAAAATTATATAATATAGAAACGCACGTTTAAACTAGAAAAAAATGGAATCACACTTAAACATTCACCAATGGGTCAAATTTCTATAGAAAATTTAAATTCTGTTTGCAACTTTTTTTCGTTACCTTTTCCTCCAATAAATGTTTTGTCATTGAAATATTGCCTAAGTTTAGATTAACCAAAGCGTGTTTCGCGTTTATAATATTAGAAAAATTGGTCATTTAAAAATAAACAATACATTGTTACCGTGTTTACACAAATAGAACATGATTGATTAATCAAAAATTCTAGTTATTAAAGTTATAACTACTATGTATTCTTTAGTAATAATCAATTAGTTACCACATTGTTATCAGCAAATTATGGAATTTATGTAGTATTTAAAAGTCAGGAAGCAAAATCAACTGTCGTGAATTTTTAAGATATCCAAAAATAAAATATATTCTACGTTTTGCTCCAGAAAGTGATAAATTAGTAACAAAAAGATTATTTAAGAACTCACAGATAAAAACGCAAATCCGGCTTTTGTATACGTAGTATGTAAACCCCCGTGTGAGCATCAAAAACAAAGTCCCACTGATTGCTACGCCAGCCACGTCACGATTTCCTGACCTCTAATCTCTCAAACTTTCAAGCCCCACTTCCCCTGTTTTGCTTTTATTTTCACCACTTTTTCCGAATAAATGGGCAACGTGAAATTTAGGAAACATTTTTAAAGTCAGAACTTTGACTATAAAATGTGTAAATTGAACCTCAACATACATTTGAATAGATTACTCAGCCCGTCAATATGATCAATTTTTCCTATGGGATCAATCTTCAAAAAACTTCAGATTTCAAAACAGAACCATCAAAAGTGGGTTAATAACATAATAATTTTAACCGATTGCTAATGGTAGAATTCGATCCATCAATACTTGGTGTCTAAAAGTACAAGGTAAAAATCTTCATCATAAAGTAACTAGACTCATCCATTTTCAAGACGAGTCAGTTTAACTAGCTAGAACCAACTTCATGAAATGTTAATTGAGGTTATTATCGTCCCTACAAACACCAGTACCTGCTCAGCAAGTTTTGAAACTAACTTCATGGACCTACGCAAACTTGTGTTCTAGAAATCATGGAAATTCAGATCTAGGTTTAAAATTAAATCTGTTTTGCCTCATTATTATTTAAATGTATTATGTAAGTAGCTTCAAGGGAGCTTTTGCTACTTCCCGGTTAATCGAGGCGAAGGCAGAGTGTCCTCAATCTATATAGGCATTATCACCAAATGATCCCCAGGAGGGACTGAACTCTGTTTTGGGCTTTACCTGTGTGCGTAAGTCTTGGATAGGTAGCAAACTCTAATATGCTTGGGAGGTCGCGATTGCATGCATAGCTTGAAGGGCCAAATCAAGGTAACTAGGTAAATAAAGTTACTCCTGTTTTTTATGCTGGACTTGGAGAAAATAAACAGCGCAGAACGTATCAGCTGCTTTTCCTCTCGCGCAAATTATAAAAGCCGATCAAAAATATAAAATATTTAAGGATGCGTAATAATGATCGATGTGGCTAGCAACCCATCATTTTTTTCTTCTTTAGACCTTATAGCTCAAGAGTCTGTCCACCTCGCAAGAGACAGAGACGTGGTGGTTCCGCTCGCAGAAAAAGAAGGACCAGAGGGATTCTGGTTCAAGTGCATTTAAGTTTGACTTCCCGTATGTAACGACTGAATCAATTCTATTAAGTAACTTTACTAATAACTAAGAATAATTTGACTGAAACTGGAAAAATAATAAGTTAGTTTGGTAACTCTGGTTATCCCAAAGGAACTAAATAGGTATTGTTTTTTCATGGATAAAATATGCACAAAATTTACTATACATACCTATTGGCTCGTGAGCATGGACTCTCGATGTGGTACTGTGAGAGGCATCCGAGAAATCTGTCCTTCTTGGACTTCTCCAGCTCCAGCAGATCCAGTTGTTTGTTGTTGATGCAGTACTGCTCCCGGAATTCCTGTCAATAAAAATTGTTAGAAGTTTAGCAAAGGGAAAAGATCTTTTACTATTATTGTTTGTTTTATGTGTAAAAACAGCCAACTACTTGTGTGTGATTTTTTAAGCATTTTTCAACGACTTTAATAATTGTGACATCTGGGACCAAAGGCTTAATGTCCATTCCGAAATACGAATGAGCTTTATTTTGATGCCGCTTGTAGTTGTCGTACTTATTGTTTTAAAAATGTCTGAGGTAAGGAACTCCTCTTTGCTTTATTGTTTTAGCTGACAATCACCAGGCGGGATCACTTTCTAATGACACTAAATACCATTGAAAGGCTAAAGTTTTAGGCTATTTTTGAAAAAAAAAAACTTTCCTATAATAGAGTTACAAAAGGCAAAGAGAGGCCAGTAAGATGAGGTGACATTCATTTTTTTTTTCATTTCAAATTTTATTTAATACAACTGTACTACTTTTTAGGGTTCCGTACAAAAGTCGAAAAACGGAACCCTTATAGGATCACTCGAGCGTCTGTCTGTCCGTCCGTCCGTCTGTCACAGCCGATTTTCTCCGAATCTACTGAACCAATCTAGATGACATTTGGTAAGATAGTGTAATCCTATGACCCAAACACGGATGTGCAAAGTAAATAAAGATTTTTTGAAATAAGGGTCATTTTGAGGGGCCCAATTACAAAATTTTAAAAGAAAGTTTTGCAAACCTTACTCTGTCATATATCAAATGAAAGGGCTCATTATGAGGATCTCAAAAATATTTTTTTTTGTTCGGATAAAATCAATACTTTTGATTTTATTCACGAAAGAAGGCAAAAATTGACCATTCCCCCCCCCCCCCCCTGATCTCCGAAACCACTTGGCCGAAAATTTTGAAAAAATTACAAATTGTAGTTCATTCCTTGAAGATTACAGGAAAAATAATAAGAATTCTATCACTTGAAAATAAAGTGGTAAACTCACAATAATAAGTTCATCTAGGGAAATAGTTCACTAAAACACCACTAGATGGCGCTAGCCAATGGAATAAAACATTTTTTGCACATTGTGTGTGTGTTCACGAAGCATATTGTACGGAACCCTCATTGCGCGAGTTTGACTCACACTTGGCCGGTTTTTTTTTTTAAGTCTGTCTGTTGACTAGGTTCTAAAAATTTATCTATCTCTTCATGTTATTTAATTGCTTGTCTTAGTGAAAGAGTGAGGTTAAGAAAAATAGGTTTGGTTCCGGACCAGATTATTATAAGAACTAATTGTCATATTTCATAAGTTAGGCCAGCAATAGGCATTTCAAAAGTCACATTTTAAAAAGGCTTATAATTTTTTTTGTCTAAAATAATGTTCAAGTCAATGTGTACTTTTAATACACACCATGTACTCTACCTAATTATGTTGTAATTTTTTTTTATTTAATATTTTATTTTTGTGAAAGCTTTGCCAAATTAAGATGACCTAACTGCACCAAACGCTAGCCTAATTCAGAAGCCTATTATCAACTGCTATGTATGTTTGTTTGTTCCAATTATTCCATCCCTATGTTGGCTTGTGATCAATGTCTAGTGGAGAATCCCTTGTTTTTCCGTGGCAACCCGTGAACTTTTTAAGGCTGTGGTTTTGTCCTACTATACCTAACTTAATGAACCATAACCTAACTTAGACTTGCCTATACAGCTATCTTTGGGGGTATTCGTGCTATTATTGTGGATATAACCTTTACTTTAATGATGCGCTTATGAATTTACCTATCTAATAAATAGTTTTAATTGCACTGTTTCTTTTTGTTGCCTGTCTCTAGTAATTTATAATTTTGTCTTATTATGGAGAAGTTTATTGAAAAATAACAATATGGAAAAAGATGCCTGCTAGTATGATCCTATCCTCCATAGCTTACTGCTATGCCTGCTGAATATAGTCATAGTATAAGGTACCTATCCGAAATGTATGGAAGTATTAAAATTTAAGATTATTGATTTATAAATTTATGTTTCCCTACAAGGTTGGAATCACATCCCAAGCTGCCTAATAGCATCTAAGATAAAATAATGAAAGTATATGTTTTAGTATAATCTTGATTTGGTTATGTTTAAAGTTTGTTTATCAGACATACCGAGTTGCCTAAAAACATCTATGATAAAACTATGAAAGTATGTGTTTTGTAATAATCTAGAGATAGTTTATATTTAAAGCTTGTCTATCAGACATTTAAGCTACCTAAAAGCATCTATGATAAGACTATGCCAGTATGTGTTATAGGAAAATCTAAGTATTGTCATATATGTCAATGGTTCTCTTGAGGAATGATATCTACTAAACAAATCAAGCTGCCTTAAGACATCTATGAAGTGATTAAGAGAATGTATTTTATGTTTAAGGTAAAATCTAGGGTTAATAGTTTGTGTCTGTCAATGTGAGGTACTCTCAGATCGGTACGGTATGTGTATGTTTGTATGGTATGTATTTATAAGCCCAGCGTGTTATTTTAACGGCTAGGTCGGCACCCCTCCCCGTACCGACTATACGGCTCGACTCCAGAATTGGACACCAGTTCTACCGTATGCTACTCTAACACTTGAGAAGAAAACTAGGGAAACTCATACTTGAGTTAACATAGTGCCTATATCTACTGTCAGTAGACTAAGTAGGAGACAAGAGGAAAGACAAAGTGTCTTCAAGCGTAATATCTGTCTACAGAGGATCCTTTTAGGACTCACTCTGGTCGCTGGGCCGAGCTCATATCTGTAAATCTACCGAGGTAGGTACACTTATATTGTGTAAAAGCAATTGAGCTCAGTTTAATTAAACTGATACAGATATTACTTAATTCTCTTAAGGAGTTTTAATTCAAAAGGGGAATTTGTCTGTCTGTCACCCTAGGTAGAGCATATCTTTTATAAGAGATGCTACAATAATACTTTTACTAGTATTAATTGTTAACTATTTTATCTATGTTCCCATTACTTAAGGAATTGATTATAATGGCAAATCTCTTACCATGATCTCAAATATTGGCATTATTATACCCTATCTCTAGATCTTAGATACAGATTGAGATGAAATGTCTATTCTCATTCAAAGTACATTTACATCAGACTTACTAGTCATTATAACACCTTCAATAGGTTTGTGATTTGTAATGTCCATTGGTTTTGATATGTAGGCATGTGAGTAAATCTTATACTCTGCCTTAATAGTATAAAATGGACATTACTTATTAAGAATTTCTTATTTATTCCAGGATTAGATAGTATCATTCCGTTTATGTACTTATGGCTTGGCAATACCTCAATATTCCAGGATTTACATGCCGACCGTTGTACGGACTGACACCTCCAGTTCAGAGAATAAAATGATATGGTAAATAATATTAAGTAATTAAGGTAAGGTCATTGTTATTTCATATGGATGACCATAAAGTCTGATTAATTTGTTCTGAAGACAATAAGTTAGGATATCCATGTAAATGGGTTATGAATAGACGGATCAGTCTCAATCTTTTGTGAAATTAAACTAGGAATTTATGCCATAGCAATTAAATTCTATTGAGCAATGCTTAAAATCCAAGAAAAGTGTGTACTATTTTCAAACACAATGAGTATTGTTAATGAATAAATGAACTTGAACTTTACTTATGGAGTTCTATCGGAAATTCTAGTGGTAACTGTTTGGAAAACTACCCACAGTTAAAATAGTTATGTTCTGGCAAATATTTTCCACCAAAAGTTTAATAGTTAAGACAAAGTTAGGAATCTCATTACCTAGATTCTACACAGCTTAGGGAAATAAGGATTTACTCAAAATTTTCCATAAAGCATAAAGTTTTCTCAACAATTTCAAAATCAAATCCACCCTTAGTAAAATGGATATTTTGCACAAAATTTCACAAATCACGTTACAACATGGATTAATACAATAAAATACCTTCAAGGAGAATCCAATCCCCCTAGCGGCCTCCAGCTAGTAATATGTGCAAAAACTTACCCCATTAGTCACTGACTTTAAATGTACGAAATGCTAAATAATGATTTCAGGATAACCTGAATTACAAACCGTACGTAACAGACTTTAAATAGGTATAGGTACGAAGTAAAGAACACTGATTCTAGGTAAAAATGCTTAAAAGGATCCAGCGGTGCCTTCGCGGCGTATGGCGACCAGCATGGATTCTCCCTCAATACTTTAAACGAGAGAGATCTCTACGGAAATACTATCCAGAGATTCCAGAGCTCAAAATCAAAGGAAACCAAAACGTGGACCGATCCCAACTATCAATGATATGCGCCTATCTCCTGCCAGATCAGGTCACCATGGACAAGCCTGGACTTCCAGAGCGATCAGCAGCAAAATCAGAAGTCGGTCACAGTTCCAGCATAATGACACCCCAAGATATAAACTCGTAGAAAATTTGAAATAAACTGTCCCAGGAATTGCAGGTGTCCCCGTTTTGTTAAGAATTCTCCCACCCCTGCTTTTCATCATCTTCATCGTGATTGGTCGTCTCCTTTCTGAAAAACTGGGATTCTGGTTCTAGCGTTCCCATTGGCTATTAGAGACTATACTTCCGGTTGTTTTCAATCCTCACAACCTCTTTCTTTAAAGTATCATCGTAAAGTTTTAGGAAATTATCATAATTATTTTCTTTTATAAATTCTTTCCATATATTCATTAATTACAAGTCTCGTTTATCAATTTTCCAACTTTTACAAGGCAAAAGGAAATCAACCAATTAAGTACTCATTATTTTACCATGAATGATTTCTTTGTCAAAAGGACCAATAAATTTAATGTTATTTAATAAAAATATAAGTAAATCTTAATGGAATTATTGATTTAATGTTTACCATTATTTATCTTTCAATTAGTTTCTAAACTATGACTTAATTTTACAGACCAATCAAATTATGAACGAATGTCAATGTCATAGTTTGGCCTATTGTAAACAATAGTTTTGTAAACAAATTATAAAGTTATTGTATGATTTTATCTCGAAGTCAAACTACAGTAAGTTATTGTATGATTACAGTGCTTTTGTTAATATTTGAGAATCTGAACGCGACACATATATGTGTTCCGTTACAACCATAAAATTAAAATTGTGAAATATAAGGCTCTCTTCTTTCTCACAGGGATAATATGGAAAAGTCTCATAATTTGTTACGGCTTTGCAAATTATTTTTGCTAAGTATCTGTAAATCCTGATTTCGTTAAGGAAATTTTAATTAAACCGTAGACTTAATTATTGCTAATCTCAGTGAACGATGGGATAAAATTAAACACGCTTAATAAATCGCCTTCATTTCCTTAGATAAATACTTGGCAATTTCAATGAAAGGTTTCTTAAAATAACCCATAAATTTCATTGATTGAATTCCATCAAGGAATCTCTGACATTATTTTTTTAGGATTCCGTTCTCAGTTGGTGGAACTGTAACAATAGATGGCAGTTGGATATTCTTCTTCACGACAGTAATTATCTTAGTTTCTCAATCAATCAACTGTTTTTTGATAGTTTTATAATTATCACACTGTAATAGAAACTGTAAATAGTTTATAAATAAAAATAATGATTCTAAGCTTAAAGTTTTCTGTTTGCCTATCTCTGTGTCCATGCATCTGTCTCATATAAATTATCATTTTGAATACTCTAAAATAATTGCATCAATGTAGGGAAATATAGCAACAATTTACAATGTAAAAATAAAGATGGAAAATGCATGAAGAGAACCGTTTTTCCATGATGGTAGAACTATTTATATTTGAGTATGAAATTAAATGAATTTAAAAGTCTAATTCTGGTCCCTACGTGCCTGAAGGGCAATGCTTTTACATATTTATAACAATTTGTAGAATTTTAAATAATTTATTATGAACAAATACCAACCGCGGACCTTTGTTTGTAAAAATGGATCATACAATATAATACAAGTCAAGCACGTAAGGTAAATTATTCAATATTATTATTGCTAACAAGCATTTGATTGTATTTCAAGCGAGGTTTGGCTCCAGACCAGATCATAATGGGGATTTAATAATGTCAACAATTATTATTCATTAAACCAAATCGAGGACCTTGCGCCAAGTGAAGGAGACTGTTGTCAAGTTATGTCTTCCTGCTACTTGTTAAATTCTCAAAATTCAAGAATTAGGGAAAAATGTTTCGTCTGGTTTTAAGTATGATTAGTGATTATTCCATGCCTCTTTTTCTTCATTATTTCTTTCTCTCTATCTCTCTCAGTGTGTCTCTTTCTATTTTATCTAAAAGCTTTTTTGTTAGAGGAGATTTATGACCACTACACTATACATCGTGTAACTTGACCTTTGACATTATCGGGATGACTCAGTCCGTCAAAATGAACAACTTTTACTATTGGAATAATGCTGGCAACTCAAAAATAAATTTTGACATTAATTTTTCGCATTTTGGCGCAGCGGTCCACACGCCTGCCTGCGACACGGATGGTCCCGGGTTCGATCCCCGGTCAGGTCAAGATGGAAAATGATCTTTTTCAAATTGACCTGGGTCTTGGATGTTTATCTATATAAGTATCTTATATACAATATAGGGCGTTGAGTTAGTATCCCATAACACAAGTCTCGAACTTACTTTGGGGCTAACTCAATTTGTGTGATTTGTCGGTATATATTAATTTTTTTATTTATTTTATTTCATACAAAAGTGCTCAGCCTCCCGAGCAAATTGTTTGGGACAGTCAAAACAATATTCGAATTCCCAGCATTGATCCCATAAGAAAATTTGTTCATATCTACCGGTTGATTCACTACTTTAAGGGTCCAAAACGATAAAAATTTCGCGATATAGATAGATTTACCTGCTTTGAGTACATGGTGGTCTTGCTGGCTGGCCGCTCGTCGTTGGCCCGGTGCCGCTTTCTCCCCGCGTTTTCATCCTCTGATTCGTAGCCTTTGGCCGAATGCGCTATATCCGCCTGTTGGAGAAAATTAAACATGTAAATAATATTAAAGTCATATCCTTTCATTACTATATTCTATCATTTTTAATCCAACTTTCCCTCCCTATCTAAAAGAACGTTTTGTCTTTCTCAGCGAAGGACAAAATCGTTCTCTTCGAAGCGCAGAAAACCTTCTCCTTAGAACTCCAGTCCATTCTACAGTTTCTTACTCAAAATCCTTTTCAGTCCAAGCAGTCCGTCTCTGGAACGCCCTACCACTGTCTATTCGGCGCGCTCAAACACTTCCTTCTTTCAAAAATCTTGTTAAATCGCACTTTCTTTCTTCCTAGTTATCTTCTCTCTTCGTTCATTGCTTGTGCTTTTTAAGTGTTCCGAGTCCTCTATTAATATGTGAATGTGTATTATATATATCTATATAATATATATATATATATATATTATTTATTATTATTATTTATTTATTATTATTTTATATGTTATAATATCTGCGCCACCTGTCAATCTATTTTTATATTTTCTCATATTTGATAGGTCGCCTGGAAGAGATTGCTTACAGTGATAAGGCCGCCTAATTGTACTTACATAACTTTAGCATAATTACCCACTGTGTCTCATAAATGGTGCAATAAAGAATTTTTGTATTGTATTGAATTGTAAAGTTAATGGGTATTTTAAAATCAGTTTTATTTTTTTCAAAACATCTTTATTGTGACATAGTGCCAACAGTACCCAAAGAACCGAGAAATTTCGTGGTCTATGCATGCCACAATCTCTTCCAGCCAAATTTACCGTAAAGTAGTACTATCAATTTACATTTTTTTTTTCGCAAGTTGCGTACACTGGAGTCAGATTTTTTAAGCTAACTTATGGAAACTCACACAATATAAAAACGATATATAAATTTAGGTCCTTACCTATGAAATTGACGTTTTCTATAGAGAATTTCGAGGAAAGTGAATTTTTTATACTAACGTTAGTATTATTTCGGGTTTTATAAATTCAACAAAAGTGAAATTTTGCATGTAGTTACGGACAACAATAAGTCTAATTAAGACATTATAAAATTTATAAAATGTTTGAATAATAATAGAAAAATGGCTACATTTTTGATTAAAACGGACAAACTTGAAACGATTGAAATTTTCATGAGCATTTTCCAATAATTAAATTCACAATAACGAAAATTTTAATGCATGCAGAATGATAATAATATAGGCCACTGTCAAGTTTAAATAAAAAAAAATGTGTTTACCTGAAAATTATTGTCATTACTTAGCAACAAATTGGCAAGCGGGAAAAAAACGCTGATTTCATAGGTAAGGACCCAATAAGTATTATAGAAATAAAAAATGAAATCTACGATTTCTTAATTTTAAGGTTCTGTGTCTTTTTCCCTTACGCGGTTAACATAATCTAAGGCTATAAAACCCAAAAGCCATATTTAGCATGTCGGGGAAAACTGAGTCTAAATAGTAATGGGTTGCTCGCCGCATCCCTAATTGAAATGTCAAAATAATTGTAGCTCGCTGTATAATATAAGTCTCTCACAAAAGCTCCGATTACGCGATTATTGAACTTTGCAACTGTTTTTTTATCGAGACGTGAAATATCAGCGCTTTAGTTGCAATGCGTTTGATTCTGTTCCTCAATTGATGCTAGTTTGAAAGTATGTAGCTAGATTCGAGTTTTTGCTTACTTAGAAGAAAGTTTATCAACCGATACAAGTAAGGTGAATTAAAAAGTAGTTTTGTTTTGAATCGATTGTACTCACTGCGTATAAAATTTTGTACAAAAGCTGCAAGAGCGTTTGAAAGGCAAATAGCAAAAGCTTGCAATTACTGGACTTTAGCAACCCCTTGCCGAGAAGTGAAACGTCGGGACTTTAGCAACAGAATCAAGTAGTACTTATGTAACAATACACACTTTGATTTTATTACAAGTTCGATCTTTAAAAATTATTTACTATTTGGAGGCTTGATTAAAAATTTCTTTACATATTTACGAAGTCACGTTTGGCATTTTCGTGCCTACCAAGTATAAGTGAAAATCTAAAGGGTTGCTAGCCGCATCGCCTATTGGCATAACTTCTTAAATTGTTACATTTCAGTAAGTGGTACTAAATTAAGCCAGTATATGGACATACATAATTATACATTATGACTCTAGTTCAATCCCTGCCCGCGTGTAATTTTGCCACTATACTTTACTTCTTAACCGGCCAAATTAAAGTTGGACTCGCACCCTAAGGGTACCGTACCATTATCTATACAACATTTAGACTATCCAGCAAAAACGGGAAAAAAATCACGTTTGTTGTATGCCCCTCAATATTTATTTTATTCTGATTTCAGTATTGGTTGTTATAGCGGCAACAGAAATACATTATCTAACATATTACATATTTGTATATTATTGTATATATTTCCGAAATAAGTATAAATAAAGCTAGTAAAAGTTCATAGATTCAAAATACACACAACGTTCCCTGGTTTATAGTAAAGCCTTCATCGGCTTTCTCTCGCTTGAAATAGCCGGCTATTATGAGTCTAGAAAAGTCATTTAACTTGAGCTCATTAAGGGGACTTAATTGTGATGCCATTCAGTGAACGGCTAAAGATAGCGCTCTAGAAATAGATTACCATACAGACTAGGATTTGTTTGCTGTGCTGTAATGTTGCTCTTTTAATACTATTAAGCTTTCGAAATTTTTGACCGATGTTGTTTAGCTTTCTGTTCGTTTGTATTAGTAATAAGCTTATAAGGCTTATAAGGACAAATCATAAACAAATTAAGCTAGCTTCATTGTATGTTTGTTAACTTGTGTCGGTTACTATACTAACTTAACGGTAAGTACTATATTATTCAACAATCATGTAGGTATTGTATTCGTCGACAGTCGGGCAACTTGTATGAAAATGTTGCTTTTCTTCGATTTCTCAACATAAATCCCATATGAAAAAAAAATCGTTTCGGAGAGGGTTTTATTGACATATTGTATAATTAAATCATTTTGCTGGAAACTTAATAACTTTTTTTTAGCAAAAAACAAAAACCGTCTTCAACCCTATCAATTTGGATAAAAATCAAAATGGAAACACGTGTAAACCGAACGGTATCTGTGAATACATTTTTTTGGGTTTTGTGTATTTTTTCAAAAAGCGCGTTACATATTTTGATAAAAATTTAATAGGACCATCAGTAAAGTATTACCTTTCAAACAAAAAAAAAATAGTTCTTAAATCAGTCCAAGCGTCTTCGAGTAATCGGTGAACATACCTACATAAAAAAGATTCTGACGAATCGAGAACTTCCTCCTTCTTTTGAAGTCGGTTAAAATCTTTTTTTACATTCCCATACAAATATGCCTGGTCTATGTCATAGATTACATCCAAATATTGAGTTCATTCTGTCGGATAAGTTGCCACCTCCCTTATAAAATTACTCCCAGTTTGTTAGTTATAAATGTGCTTACTTTGTTGGGCTAAACTTAGAATCTTTACGAGAACAGTTTGGTGCAGTCATTGAAGTTTGGACTATAATTACAGGCTAGCTATTAGCCTTTCAGATCGATGCTACTATCGACTCCTTTGAAGTGAGACTTCATTGCATACTAAGTTATTTGTCTGCTTCAGTCTAAGTTTTAAGTAGTTTCCTTACTTAAGTCACAGATAGTATGTTTGTTTCTGAACGATGTTCGTTTGGTTTTATAATTTGTATTTTTAAGTATGTATGCAAGTATCGTAACTTATTTTTTATGAAACCCTATATATTTTGAGGTGACCAAAAAACTGGGAGTCCACATCAAGGTTATGCGCTAAATTACTCCAGAGGAACTTTGTACTATTTATATGGTGCAAATACAAACTTATCGGATTAAGGGCCAGGAAACTAATTGGTAACAAAAGACATATATTAATATGTGAAACTGAAAAACGCATGCTCCTGGCAAATGTGACTCTTGACTTATCTCTATATTAGCTGATCATCTTACCAATTATCAATTGGTAATTATCAATATGTATAGTGAAAAATATGTAATTTTTTAACTGATAAAACAATACGCCCTGTCTGGCTGTCTCTCAGACCCAAACACAAAAATAAACATCTTGGGCTTGGACGCGTGTACTTTGCGGATCACAAAAGTGCCAGCAATAGGGCCGCTAGTGTATATCGTGAAGCTATTGCCAGTGGGATTGGTAAAGATTTTGAAATTCGGCTAATATGTAAAGTACCAGACCGGTTACACCCGTAGGGTAACAGTGATATTGTAAATATTTGAGTGCAAATCTCGCAATTTATACTTTCATTCCATATTGCAGCAGTATATTCAAATCGAAAGTAACATTATTGTGCACAGAGTTTGTAACTAGAACAATACAATGAAGAACTGAGGCAATTGGTCTCGAGTTTGTGCGCAATATAAACTTTTCTGCCATCCAATGACTTAGTAGCTTTTGTTGATACGAAAGTTGGTAACTGAGCTTTTTGTTGCTGTTGGGCTTACTATACAGCGTCTAAATGTACGCTCGATATAACTTGAAAAGGGTGACTCAACCTGTCAATATAGCGTGAAAGTTAACCACCAACATTCCCTTGGAGGGTCAACTTTTCAAGGGAATGTTGGGGGTTAGCCTCAACCCGTCAAAATAAACAACTTTTTATATGTAAAAAGTAGAATAGGATCTATATTAGTACAGTAGAAAGAAATTGAGATTTCTATACAAATTGCAGGGCCGGCTGAACAATTTTGTATGAAAATCTCAATTTCTTTTTCTGTACCAGATATTTTTCTTTAAAAAGCGACAACGTCGAAACTCGAGAAAAATCATGCCAATACAAAATTTTCAACCAGCCGGCTAATTTTTAGTAAGTAATGTTATTATTACATAACTTTCTTCGTTATCTTTATTACAGGTTTCATTTTGAAACCTATCTCAGACATCACTCTCTAACAATCTGTATTATTTACACTGCAATTCATATTGCAATTTTGAACTTTCTGTTTGTTACCAAGGTTACTCAATTGTGAAGAGAAATAAATGAATATTTTATTATTTATTTATTATTTTACTAACTTTACCATCACCACCTTGTAAACCATTATTGATCAAAATTTTGCAAATAATAATATGTACTTAAACTTAATGTTAGTTTGTATTATAATTTAACCAAGCTGTCGTACATTTTACCATAAATAACAACACGAAAAACATCTCATTCTAGCCTGGGAAAACCATCTAGTGGACTAAAAGCTTTGCCATGTTTTAAGTGCATTAAGTTTGAAGCAGTCGCAACTAAATAAAACTTGCTGCAGCCGGCTCCCGCGGTAATTCAATTTTAAATGCCTTTACATTTCTGCTTCATTGAACGCTGATAACATTTCGCAGTTCCGCTGAGATTTCCTTAGTTTTTCTTGTGTCGAAACGTGGTCTGGAGGAAAAATAGCTTAGGATAATAATACTTAGAAAATATATTTGCAAATTATATTGTGTACCTTTGTTTTAGAAATGTTTATATAAGACCTTGAATAATAAGATGGTGCCGTGTGATTCCCGGCATAGAAGAATAGAACCACTCCAAGTCTTTCCGTGGATGTCATAGAAGGTGACTTAGAAAACACAAACCTAAACAAAGCTTATAAACATCAAAGAGATCTCTCCAACCCATCTGGCCAGCGTGTAAGGTGTAGGCCAAATCCTCTTACTGGTCTGGCTAATAAATTGCTCTGGTAGTCTAGAGAGGGTCGTGCACCTGCAGTGGGGACTAAAAAAACCTGATGAATTAATGAAAGAAAAAGATCATGCCTTTCGGCACCCTCCGCCGCGCGTCCCGCACTCGCCTTGTAAATGGGCTCCTGATGAGTCCGAAACCATAGTCGGTAATCCCATTGTTATACATGATGTCTTTATCTTACGTAGTTTTAATGATATAAGATCACGCAGTCTCTTCTTAGGACTTTGATGGCCTCAGTAGCACTGTTGTTACACGCTAACCTTGCTATAGGAGGGCTCCGGGTTCAATTTTCAGTGGGTTAAAATGTATAAATTATTCTATAAGGAATTTGTTAATTCTGAAGCTAGATACCCAAGGAAGGTTTTTTTCAGACAGGCAAGCTTCTATTTCGAAAAAAAAACCGTCATTAAATCATATTGCATCATGAATACTGTTATAATAGGCTCCGACGCGTCACAGAGAGGGTGCAATGCTCAGATAAGTAGAAGTCGTTTGCTAAACTAGCTGGTCAGTAATCCAGCAATACAGACAATTCTCAACTCCCTGGTAATAATTTTACGTTGAAATCAAAATCCCTATCAATATTATACATCCAGGGAAATATAAGGAAAAAATGTTAGAAATGAAAAAAGGACTTCCCATTCAAATTCAAAAACATCAAAATATTTCGATAAAATCTATTTCATTGTTCACTTTTTTTCTTGCAGATGTAGGTATAATCTATTAGGTATTTTGATACCTTATACCATTAAAATATAGGAAGTTATCAATCACACTGTGTAAATATTTTCTTGTTTTTGCAGCAAAAAGAGCATCTTTATTCAAAGCTCGTTTTTTTGCGTTTTTTTATCGTCACTCTTCAGTGAACGCAAAACATAATTTATTCTTCAACTTCATTTATTTAAGTTGGCATAAAATCTCATTTGAAAACTGGCGAAGAAAAATTTCATTAAAATTGACGGTGACTTCGATAGCGCTGTGGAATGAGTTTTAATATTTTTAAAGCCTTTTTTCTTCTTCTGGCCGCGTTTCATATTTTACCGTAGGCATTTCATTTGAAACCAGCCATGACCTCTATGTTATTAAACACACTTAATTTTGCCTTTAAATTGCAGTTCAAAACTGTCAGGACGCTGAATCACTATTTTTAAAATAAAAGATTTTTTTTATTGAATTGTTTTAATAAAATATATGGTTTTTTATATTTGAAAAGCGAAATAACTTTGTGATTTACAAAATTATTTATTTGACATCAGAACAGAGTAAGTAGAGTTATTTTTATACAGACTTCTGGTTTTGCGCTCCATTACTTTACCCTTTTAAAGTGCTTGATAAATTTTGAGTGTTACCGGCGTTCTATTTCAATTTGCAAATTATAAAGTGTTTCTTGGGAAAATTTACGAGACGGTTAAACGTCACACCTTTCATTTGAATTTTAAAACGCTCGTTAATAAAATAACGAAGAATAATTATGATCTCGTAGCTTCAAAACTCGGTGCCAGTAGTTTTCGCCTTAGAATGGTATAAAACTTAAACGCGTGTTATGTTCAACATGGTTGAAGTTTGTTTTTTTTTTTTAAATTAAGAATAATTATGTTCTCGCAGTAAAATATATGCATGCCTAAAAGCGTTCCGTGCCAGCCGTATTTACCTTTGAAAAAGCGCAGACTAAAATGCGAATAATGTACAAGTATTTTAAAATAACGAAGAATAATAGTTATCTTACAGCTAAATGTATGCATGTTTAAAATAGCTTAGTGCCAGCTGTGTTCGCTGTTGAATGGTCTGAAACTGAATCTCATGTTTCGTTCAACGTATTTAAAGATTTAACATTATGAAATAACAAGCAAAATTTGGATGTTGCTGAAAAATTTATGCATGCCTAAAAGTGCTCGGTGCCCTGCATTTTTACCTTTGTATGGTCTAAAAGTAAAACGCAAGTTATGATCAATGTGGTGTAAGTTTTTAGAATAACAAAATAACGAAATATACTTTTTATTATTTTGCTGCAAAATGTACGCATGCCTATATGCGCTTAATGTCAACAGTTTTCGGTTTTGAAAAATTTATGAGAAGCAAAAACGCAAGTTTGTTTTGGACATAGGTAGTTTAAACTTCAGTTTTTTTTAAATAAAAAAGAATACTAATAATCTCGCTGCAATTTTCAAATGCCTTTAAGCCCTCGATAAGCGTTGTTTTTGCCTTTGAATATTCTCACGCTGAAACGCGATATTTCGGACATATTTTAACTTTCAGACTTATACGAGCTCCGTGGCGTAGCGGTCAACATGCCTGACTGCGACACGGATGGTCCCGGGTTCGATCCCCGGTCAGGTCAAGATGGAAAATGATCTTTTCTCGATTCACTTGGGTCTTGGATGTTTATCTATATAAGTATCTATTATAAAATATTGTATCGTTAAGTTAGTATCCCATAACACAAGTCTCGAACTAACTTTGGGGCTAGCTCAATCTGTGTGATTTGTACGTATATATTTATTCATTTATTAAATATAAATATGTATTCAACTTAAATTAACTTAAACACAAGTTTAGTCAACGTTCTCGTTAACAAATATTTATTGGTTAAAAAAGTTAAGAATATGTATGCCTGCCTATTATATAGTGCCAGTACCAGGAGTTTTCGTCGTTAAATGGTCTGAAACTAAAACGTTTGTTTCGTCCGTCGTGTTTTATGTTTTAGTTTTAAAATGACAAAAAATATCTGTTATCTCGCTGGAAAATTTACGTATTTCTAAAAGTGCTTGGTGCCAGAAGTTTTCGCTAAAATGGACTTGCAAATATTGTAGGAAGTGCTATTATAAGGCGACGTGAGTTCACACCCTAGCGCCACCCAGCAATTAATTCATTTACTCCTTAATCAAATCAAATTTAAAAAATCGAATAGCTGCATGCCCTTGTAAATTACTAGTAGTATTCTTTTTGTTACTTTTCATAGATATTACAATCTAAGTTTAAGAGAACGAATTTTTACCCTCAAAAGTGGCCACTTTTGGCGAAAATAATTCGTTCTCTCAATTTATCAAATTAAAAATAGTGAAAACTTGTACCAATCATTACTACAAGTTATTAAATAGGGCATTCAGCTATTAGATTTTTTAAATTTGATATGATTTAGGACTTATAGAATTAATTGCTGGGTGGCGCTGTGTGTGAACTCACTACGCCTTAAATAAATATAGTGTCCGTTACTCATTTGAGCGTTTCTTTATAGTGCAACGTAGCTCAAGTTCTACTCGTTTGATGTCAAGCTAGCATTATCACTACATTATCCGCATCTGTCTGTCGGAAATTAACTCAAAAACTACTACACAGATTTTAATGCTGTATTCAGCAATAGATAGAGTAATCCGATAAGAAGGTTTAATTAGTATTTTAGTTATTTTATTTCTTTTTAAGGGCTGTGAATTATGTAATAAAAAATAATAGGTATAAACTATGCCCAGGTAATTAAAAAAAAATATCACACTTTAAAAGTCAAAGATTAAATACTAACGTTACAGTTAACAGCATTGATTTCAAAGTATTACACAAAGATCGAATATTTAATAAAAGAAAATAAAAGAACAAATCTCTCGTGCATTACACCAAGCCCTGTGAACGGACACCTGGAGACTTCAAATAAAGGGGTTCACGCTTTATGCCTTAAAAGGAATTTCATTAAGAGAATATTTTAATATTGTCTTTCTTAAAATTGTGAGAAGGTTACTATATTTAGTATACAGATTCTCTTATAGCTGTGCATACTAATCTATACTAATATTATAAAGCTGAAGAGTTCATTTGTTTGTTTGGTTGAACGCCCAAAACTCAGGAACTACTAGACCGACTTCAAAAAATTATTTTTCCATGGGATAGGAGAGCCATAGGCTAGGTAAGTTCCTCGGGCGAAGCCGGGGCAGACTGCTAGTATTAAATATATGACTGCGAATTTGTTTTATTATAAAGTGTCAAATGGGTACTTAAAAGCTAAAAAACACTTCATTATAGCTAATAAAATCAAAATTGAAAGGTATCAAAAGCAAATAAAAATGGAAGGCTGTGAAATTGGCTGTCGTCGCTGAAGTGATCCGAAGGTCGCTAAATTGACTGAGATGAAACTTCAGGCTAAGCGTTTCAGATTGATCCGCCTTCAGATTCCAGCTTGATAAGTATCTGTTAACAAGAGTTTGATCTTTTATATTCGCTTTCTCACGATTAGCAAAAAACTACTGTATTTTTTTTCGAGTTCATGAATGTTTTATTCCTATACAGCGTGTAAACTAGCCAAAGATAAACATCTAAGATGCATTTCATCTGCAGGTGACATAGGCTATAATTTAAGCAGACAAAATCACTTCATAAAATTACTTTATCATTGTTAATAAAATCAAGATTGAAAGGCATCAAAAGCAAATAAAAAATGGAAGGCTGTGAAATTGGCTGCCGTCGCTGAAGTGATCCGAAGGGCGCTAAATTGACTGAGATGAAACTTCAGTCTGAGCGTTTTAGATTGATCCGCCTTCAGATTCCAGCTTGATAAGTATCTGTTAACAAGAGTTTGATCTTTTATATTACTTTTCTCATGGCTGGCAAAAAGGAGTGTATTGTTTTTCGAGTCCGTGCATTGTATATCCTTATACAGCATACAATATATCGTACTCCTGCAGTGGAGACTAGAAAGACCTGATGATGATGATACAGCATATAAATAAAGCAACGAGAAAAATCCAAGATGCAACCGAGAAGATTTAAGACGATTGAAGCCGCAACTAAAAATATGCCCTTATAAGCTTAAACGTGATTTAATGCCTATGCGAGTTATTTTATGATTTCCCATCATGCCTCAGAAAGGAATTATTTTATCGTTTTGCTTCTTGTATTAAAACTTGTCGTTTCCAGCGACTTTATCCGCTTAGTTTCCGGTTTTATCACACAGTCTATCTAGGGCCCTGGATTGACCCCTCAGCCCCGGACCTTAGGTTCCAAAGCATCTCAGGTGAGTATGCAACCGAAAACAAGCTTACATGACAGAAAAATCAATTTATCAGATAATCTAACCGGGCTCCCTGTCAAAACCCCGGATCCAAAGTCTCGAAGCATCGCAGAGGTGTTGATGCAACCAAAAGCATGTAAATGTAGATGGCAGAGACATCAACGGTTTTCATAGTGCTTGCCCTTGCTTGGCAAATTTTTATTACCTTGGGTTACATAAATGCAATTTTCGAATGGATCCTAAATATTTTTGATCATCACTGACTACCTATGTTATTTGCTGATAAGGTAGCTTTCTTTTAGAAAAACTTTTTTTTATTAATCTAGTAGTTTTTCTTTTACAAACAAACATAGAAACGCACATACAAGTCATTCTTTTTATAATATTCTTCTAGATAAATGGGGAACATATCTCTTAAAATCGTCACGTTTTTAAGCTTACCTGGGTAGAAACCGACACGCCTTGCCCGCCCACGCCACCTGAAAATAAATGAAAGCTCTGTTACAAACTTTCTCAAGTAAACATATCCTAAAAACGTCGTTAGTATACTGAATAATGTTAAAAGTATTATTTTGTTCAAATGTATATAGATGGGACAAAGTCATAGTCAAAGAATTTTATTCAAAATTGGATACATGCAATATGTATCTTTTATTAATGTCATATTGTTGTTTCTTATAATACTTGAAAAATTAACAAATAAATGTGCATACAGTATAAAAAACAATGTTTAAAACATGTCATAACAGATATTAACTATGAAACAGCTTCTTACTACTAATACTGCACTGGACCAATCAGAATTGTGGTGGAATATAAATATATATTCCAAGTAAAGCCACGTATAGGTGCACACTATGACTCGTGAGAGAACCTTACCAACATGTTATTCTCGTCCCTTATGATGGGCAATTTTACTCCCATAAATATTTATAGGTATAACATCGCAATAACTAGAGCAAAATATTCAGTTAGCGTTTTGGCACTATGATAGTTAGGTTTGATCTAAAACTTGCAACTCGAAAACGGCTTGATTTTCATGATTTTTTATTTGTACGTTTTGCTATAACCTGGAATAGCAGAATAACTATAACAATGAAAGAAAATTCACCGGGACAGCCAGTAATGAAATGAATAGCCCCTTGAAATGACATACTAAACACAATTAAATTATAGTTTACTTGTTGTTTTTCATGCAGTATTTATGTGTATTCAACCCGTGTACAGCAAACACCCAAGCTGAATAGCTATTGATTTGATATTGATTTGGAGCCTAATACAATCAAAGTAACGTGCACAGCTGTGCACTTTACTTTGATCGTATTAGGCTGCCTATACACCAGAGTGGAGTGAGTTGGCGGAGCGTTGAGCGAGGTTCTATTGGCACGAAATTTCCCGCACCGCAATGGGCATGTTGACTAAAAAAAAATCGTGTGGCTATATAAAGACCTCCCAAAAGTAAACACAATTCTATCTTAACAAAAAAACTCTTTTAGATATAAAAGTTTTAGAGTCACATATTTTTAGACGTGAAAACGCACTCCTGAAATGCCTACATATTTGTGACGTCACAAGTTTGTATTTGGTGGTGTGAGAACTTTGTTTGGTAGCTATACGAAATATTTCGTTTGTGGTAATGGTTTCATAAAAAAACCGGCCAAGTGCGTGTCGGGCCACGCGCAGTGTAGGGTTCCGTAGTTGCGAATAACAACTTTGAGTTTACACTGTTTACACTCGCACCTCACAGTTTAACGACCAAAAACATCTAACAATGACGATTGTATGAAATTTTACATTTTCCAGTACATTTTATAAGTTAGTTGCCTATAACTTTTTAGTTTGCACTTAGTACCCAGCTCTGATAGTTTTCCTTTCAACTTCAGTATATATACTACTGCTGTATTTTTTTTCACGTATCCATATCCGTTTAGCAGATAGAGGCCCGGACACGTACCTCTAACAAAAATTTGCACTTTAAAACCAAATATTTCGGACACGGATCCCTAAATCGAAAAATGGTGTTCTCAACCTCACAATATTTTTTAAAGACCTATTTAACGATACCTCACATGATGGGTAAGTAGAGAAAAAAAAATTACTCCCCCACTTGTATCGGAGCTACCCAAAATAAAAATTATTTTCAAGATTTTTTTCTACCACTTTCACCCATACCAAATTTCAGCTTTCTAGTACTTATAGTCTCTGAGTAAAACCTCGGACGGACAGACAGACAGACAGACAGACAGACATGGCGAAACTATAAGGGTTCCTAGTTTACTACGGAACCCTAAAAAGTTGCTAATAATTAAGCGGACTAAAATACAGCATAATCGTAATTAAAGATTTTCATACTTTTAAAAATAGTCCTATTCTCCCAACTTTAAAGAAGCTTTAAGAAATAATATAAGCATGGCTTTAAGACATAATAAAAATATCAAATGAAAAGTGTTCTTTATAGTGTTTTTAGATAGAAATTAGTATCATTGGAAACAAATTTTATATAATCTTAACATTAGGCAAATACCGAATTCTATTGGTGAATTTTACCTCGCACACCGCTCCACCGCGCCACCACGCTACGTTTTGGTAGATAGCTAAGATTACTCGTTTCCTGTAGCTTCAACAGGTTTGGTAAAAGCTATGAATATCCTTTTAAAAGTATCGCTTATCTACGATTTAGTTGATGCGTTTTTCTGTGACTTCTTGATATCTAAAATGCTTTGGTGGACGTCTTCTTCTTCCTCACCTTATCCCAATTTATGTGGGGTCGGGACTGCAAGTAAGCTTTTTCCATTTTGCTCTATCTCGAGTCATGTTCTTCGTCGCCTTCTCTTTAACACGTTTTTATTAGCTTCTCTTGTATGTACGAAAATCTTGGAGTCTCAATTTGACCCACTTCCCGGTCTTCGATTGGGATGAAATTTTGCACACATTTATTTTACATATATATTTATTACTCTTAAGCTTTTCTGTTATTCGGGCTACTCTTGTGCTACCGCTCACATACTCATTCGTTATCCTATACGACGGACGTCTAACTTATAATAAATAAAATATATGCACTTTGAGTTAAATTATTTTGTGTATTTCCGCCACCGGGAAATTCATGCAAACTAAGAGTACTGTTGGCCAGCGCCCACCTTTCGTAAGCGTCTTCGCCTGCGTCATCATTATCAGGTTTTTTAGTCTCCACTGCAGGCTCACGACCCTATCTTTACTATCAGAGCCATATAGCAGTGAGATGATTTGGCCTACACTCTCCAAGCAGGCCAGACGGGTTGCAAAGGTCTTTTTGATGTTTATAAGCTTTGTTTAGCTTGTGTTTCCTAAGTCGCCTTCTACGACATTCACTGGAAGACTTGGAGTGGTCCTATTCATCTACTCTACCGGGGACTACATGGCCTGCGTCGGCAATGAACCTTAATTATTTATTGTACTAACCCGACATTGTTATATGTATAAGATTATTGCTATTTAAAATTTCATTATTAGCAACATTTATATCCTTATTGCCTGTAATTAATGTATGCAAATGAGTAAATCATATCATAATATTGAAATAAGATCAGCTGCAGAGGGATTTCCATAAGCCGCATTTAAACACACGATGGTATTGTCATCATTGCAAAATAAATGGAGGTTTATGCAGCTTTAGTAGTTATAAATTAGGATTTGTTTTAATGGGAGGAATGAATATTTCATTGTAAATGGGGGAAATATTGACAATAGCCTTTCTTTTAATAACAATGTGAAACAGATAAATATACAAAGGCATCAAACTTATCCGAGAGTTTTCCCGGTTGCATCCGGAGTTCTCGTGCAATGGAGCCTGGGGTCTGCTATAAGAATCGCATTAATTTTGTGATAATAGGATTCGGCAAAAGTTTTTGCAGCCGCAGGCCTGCCTGACGTCAACTCTCCTTTAGGTAGTTAAAAAATATCAAAAATATTGTCATGAGTGTGGGTTGAAAAGGCCGATCTTAAGAAAGGTGCCTTTTTTACAGCGATTAAGTACAGTTCTCATGCGAGTACTCACAATTTCACACCGTCCTTCACAGAATACTGAATTCTATGTTCTTTCATCTGTCATTCAGCGTCCTACGCGACAATATTTAAATCAAAATACAAGTGTAAAACTTTTTTTAACATTATTACTATAGCTAAGACTTTACACCAACTTTTAAAAAAAGCACCCGAAGTAGCTCAATTATTAAAATGATTTAGGTCGTACCGTTATTTTAATTCATTCGTATTATGATATGATATGAATCTCGGTGTGTGTTGTGCCGTGTGGTTCCCGGCAGAGTAGAATAGGACCACTCCAAGTCTTCCCGTGGATGTTGTAGAAGGCGACTAAGGAAACACAAGCTAAACAAAGCTAAAAACATCAAAGAGACCTCTCCAACCCGTCTGGCCAGCGTGGAGAGTGTAGGCCAAATCCTCTGACTGTTCAGGCTCTGGTAGTACAGAGAGGGTCGTGCTCCTGCAGTGGAGACTAAAAAGACCTGATGATGATGATGATGAATCTCGGATTCTATCAAAAATTTATAGTCTGTCCTAAACAATTGAAAACAACCTTAAAGACAAAGAGACAAACCTTAAATAATAAATACTATCTATTTAAGCCCTTCTTCCTCCCACTGCTGAGTATAAGGCTCTCTTCGCTTACGCCACCCTCCTCGCTCTTGTACCTCTCTCATCCAGGTACTTAGTTCGCGTCACTGGAGGACCAACTCGTCTCTATTCAGGGGTAGTATAAATATATAGGTACAAAATACACGGATTGAGTTAGCGTTACTCATACTTATAAATAAACATCCAAGACCCAGGCTAATCTGAAAATAATGTATTTCTATCATGACCTGACATGGGATCAAAACTGGGATTACTCGTGTGGCAGGGTGGCGTATTAATCACTGCCCACGGATGTCGTCAAATATTCAAATTTCTCTTAATAGAAGGACCTTTGCGCAATTACTCTTTTTTATTTCATAACATTTCAAAGTTTTGGCAGTCGTTTATCAAGCGCGAGACACTCCGTACATTGTTTTAATGAGTTCAGCGATTTTGTTTGGAGTTTGCGAAGAGTGATTGTAATGCGATTAGGTATCTTCAGTTCACTGAATACAAAATTTAGTCTTTACGAGTACTTCAATTTGAATATGAACAATTAGAAATTCGAAGTTTTGTTTTAATTTTTTTGTGCAAATTTTAATTTTTAAGTATTTTATTATTAGTAATTTTTGATTATTTTTTTATAACCATAAGAATAAAATTATTTTATAACTTAACTATTTTGTTCAAATATGTTATTTTCAAAAAGCAAAAAAATTAAGATTAATTATGAGTATATGTTTCAATTAAGAAAGATAAAGTTTTTTTCCGATTTATTCATGGTCGCAGAAAAAATATCAGCTTGGCATTTTTTTTCCTAAAAGGGGTGCCTCTATGTAAAATATAGGCCATAAATCTAGTGTCTTATACCTACTATTTTAGTTAAAGACTCTGGGTTTAGGGACCATTCTTTACCAAAGATAATCATCCAGAAGTTTATAAGTTGGAGACCTTTGAATCGGGTTACAAAAGTAATTGGTAATTGTTTTCTAGTCACACAAGTAGAAGTCAAAATCGCATAACTCAATTCGTGACGGTAATTCTTTGCCTGCCCACACTAAGTGAAAACTTGGTTTAAATATTCACATATTTTCTACTGCTGAAGTTTATAAGTTGGAGACCTTTCCAGACCAGAAGTCGATAAGTTGGAGACCTTTCAATTATGCTATAAACACATTTGATTCGTTATAGTTACACCAGTATAAGGCCAAATCATGTAATGCTCAGTGCGTGACGATGATTCTTTACCAATCACATTCCTGCCCACGCTAAACTAGTTTGAAATATTGAATATTCTATTTCTACTCTATATTTTCAAGTCGTAAATTAAGCCTGAAGATTCGTTATATTTACACAAGTAGAAGATCAAATCACGTAACTCATTGCGTGACGATGATTCTTTATCAATAACATCCCTGCCAACATAAAGCTGAAAACTGCTTTGAAATATTGAATACTCGATTTCTATTCTAGATTTTCAAGTTCTAAGTTCTCTTATTATAAACTCCTGAAGTTTCACATCCAGAAAGCCAAAAGATGGGAGACCTTTGAATCTGATCAATAAAATAATTGATGCGTTCATCTAGTTACGTTTTGGCAATGGAAGTATAAAGGTCAAATCACATAACTCGATGCGCGTCGGTGATTCTTTACCAAACACATCCGTGCCCACAGGCCACTGAGCTGAAAAATGGTTTGCGAGAAATATTCAAATAATTTGCGTACGCTGTAGTTTTACGAGTGCTCCAACCGAAAAGCAGTAAAGTTTCCAGGATTCATGAGATATTTCAAAGTTGTGGAATGTCGACGTACCTGCTACAAAGATATGCATGTTTAAAATTATAGTGTGCAGGTAGATATAAATACGTCTGCTTCTCAATTTTAAAGACAGATAAGTAGCAATTGAATAGACGATATTTGCGTAATTTTAAGTTCTTAGGCAAAAATATTCATTAGGATAGAAAGACTGCTGCCTGCATTGGCAAAAAAAATATAACTTTTGTCACTCAGTAAGATGTAAGGATGATTCTAAGGATACCGATGTCCAAATCCTTTGAGGCATTAAGAAATTGTGGCGGTAAAGAAACTCACATACACACATAGTGTTTACATCAGTTAAACTAGCGCCACCTGTAATTTTATTAATTGTACTCCTAAATAAAACCAAATTGAAAAAAACATCTACGTCAGTACTTTGGTATCAAATTAATTTTAGTACTTTTAGTATAACTTTTCAACAATATCGTCATATCGTCCTTAAGATAACATCCCATAACTGCCAATAATGTCCGCTTAGAGTAGTTCTCTTAATTTACCAAATGCATAATAATACCAAAAATACTACAAGTAATTTACTACCGAAGTACTGACGTAACTACGTCAGTACTTCGGTAGTAAATTACTATAATTAAAATATAATATAAAAAAAAACTTTTTTTTGATATTATATTTTATATGACAATGTGATATTATTTAGAAGGTAAATAATAGAATGCCTTAGTTGACTAAAATTCTTAACCTCTTAATTAAAGCTTGTAAAATAATACTGCTTCCCAACAAGTTTACCATGGTTGTGAATTTGATACGCAATTTGGTATTTATTTCATACAAAAAAGTGTAAATTTGGTACTGAATTTAATGATAGTGGACAACGTATCGTCAACGTGTAATCGAATTTTAACCCAATTATCGCTCGTCACTCGTTTCGTCAATATTTTATAGCTACAATTCGGTTATCGCGTTGATGGAAGTAAAATTACATGTTTTTTTTTTAATAACCCCCAATGTACAAGCTTTTATTAATATTCAATGCGTTTTTGGCAAATTGTTTGTTATGTAAGTAAAAGTTCGTATGCTCTATGTTAGTCTAAGCACAGTTAAGTTTTTATTGTAAGTTTCTTGGGGTTGAATTTTTTGTTAAGCCATATTTAACTGACTCAGCTGAAGTTGTCGAATCTCGAATGACAGTACTTATGGAGTAAATGAGTTCCTCTGATAATAGAGTTAAGGTACTTAAAAAAATAAGGACTGCTAAATGAAACAATTTAAAGAAAACAGAATGTATATGAGCACATATTATTTGTCTTGGAAACCACGTTATAAAACAATGTAACAAAAAAATAAATACATGAAAAAAACTAAAAGCGAAAAATAAAAAGTAAAATGTTTAAAATCATTAGAGCAGTTTTGAGTTTATCCATTACAAATAAAAAAAAAGTCCTCTGTAAATATTCGTCTGAATAGAAGTCGAGGTTAAGTGCCATATGTTTTTTTACCTAAATTAAAAGGGACTCTATTAGCTGTTCTTTTAAAGATTTATAAAGGAAAAAAGCTTTTACATCTCATAAGAAACTCAACAATGTAAGATTTAAACTTTTTTTTTTCAAAACCTTGTTTGGTAGGAATTAAACTAGGTAGTATATCAATATTACAATTCTAGATTTTGAAAAAATAAATAAAACTAAAATTTACTTAAGTTCTCTCTCTCATCAGGTCCGACCCTCACTGACTACCAGAGCCATAATTTGTCAGACTAGTCAGACTATTCTGACAAATTATGGCCTACACTCTCCACGTTAGCCAGACGGGCTGGAGAGGTCTCTGAGATGTTTAAAAGCTTTGTTTAGGTTGTTTTCCCTCAGTTGCCTTTTACGACATCCATGGGAAGACTTGGAGTGGTCCTATTCTACTCTGCCGAGAACCACACGGCAATCTACTCTGCCGGGAACCTCATGGCAACTTTAGTTCAACTGATACAATTAAATTGGAAAAAAGTGATCGATTTCGTTTACATCCAAGTAAAACTTAAAACATTGAAGGCACCTGAGACCGGAAACGAATTGCGCTAAGGAGTAAGGGATATAAAATAGCTAAGTGAGTTAACCCATAGAGAATTTGTTACAACATGGACATTCGACATTTTCGTCTTGTTCATGTTCATTTCAAGACCTCGTTGGGAAGAAAATTACATTGAGGTCATTGACCATGGTACTAAGATCAGTTCATTTGTAGGCAAAAGGCATTATATAAAAATAAAAAATAAACTATTTTATTTTCACAGAAACCATTTTCCCAATTTGTATGATACGTAAAGAATACATTAACAAAACGCGTACAAAATTAAATATGCAACCGAAGTATATAAACACGTTATGATAAAACATAATTGCTAAAAATAGAACATCGCGCAAAATGTAATAAAGCTCCCTGAACTAAACATAATGTAAAGTAAAGGTCGAATAAAGAGGATATTTTCACAAATCGCTCAATGTGAGGCAGTAAAAATACGCTCACAGACCTCCTTTTAGTGAATTACCGGAATTGATTTGGGTAAAGTGGATTTGGGAGAAACTATGGCGGCTACTTCAAGGGTTGGCTGCCTGTCGATGTTAGAAGGTGGAACTTTGCAGAAATGAAGAATTTTTGAAATATTTGAGTGCATTATCGAGTTATAAAACAATTAAAAAGAAGTAAATAGAAGGGATTTTTTTATTTCCTTATTTATTTATTCTTAAGAAGCACATTTAAGTTTATACCGTATTTTTTAATAAAGTAGTTTTTGTGATACAATAAAATATACGCTTAGATTTTAACAACTAAACACTGAAAGAAGTCTAATGGCTAGGATTTTTACGCTTAAAGTCTTCTTTTTCTGGTTTATGAAGAAACCAAATGGAGGATTATACTTTGTTTTCTATCTGTCAAAAACATTCATCTCTAGATTGCGAAAAGTTATCAAGTAAAATTTAAATATCACATATATTGCTGTAGTTCAAAGCTGTAAAAAAGCAGACTTCTAAGTCAACGCTAGAGCAGTTTATGTATATTTTGCCAATGCATTTAAATCAAACTACGAAAATAAAACAAAACTTTACGTCGACTAAGAATAAAGAAATTTAGCGATAAGCAAAATTTTTAGCTCAAACGCAAAAAAGAACCAAAAATAGGTAAAATCATTAAAAAAATAGTTATTTGTGTGGAAGCTTTGAACCACGTATTCGACACGTATCAGGCCGGTTTTTTTATACTTATATACATAACGACATGTTTTATTTAGTCTTAAATAGATTAAGTGACACAGTTGCGTGTCCAGGCAACGGCGTGGAATAACTACCATTTCCAAGTCACAGCTGTAAATCTTTTAGAGTGTTACTCTGACTTGATATACAGTGCGCTGGACTAAACATTCTTCGACTATAATTATCGTCTGTGCTTGATCTAAGCTCTGTGTTGATTTTTTGCTGGTAACTCAAGAAAGTAATTACTTGATTTAATACAATTTAATAACTGCTTTTTAGGATATTTGATTATTACCATAATAGAGACGGGATAGATTTTTTAAATAATATCATAATATATTAAGATATTGTAACATTATTATCAAACACACAAATGCAGATTTCTGATGTGCATAAAGGTTTAATGTAAAAAGTATGCATAATATGAATTGGAATAGCATTCTGATATTTGATCTCAGTCATTTCTTGGAAAAATAAAAATGCCAAAATAACACCATAATCATTGCAGTCAATCTTCCGCTCACTACTGGGCATAGATTTCCCTTCGCCACAAGCACAGCTACATAACAGCAACATCATCATTGTCATATTGATAATAACACAATAATTTTGGTGGACTTTATAATATGAAATTGGTGTAGTTTGGTGTTATAAATGCTCGTACTCATGGAACAATTTGTGAAATAGTTAAACTGGACTGTTACATGGACTCGTATAGACCATAACCTCCCGACCACAAGGCATCAAAGAAAAAATCTTTGATGCTACTTGTTACAACTTTACCGTACAACACCGATACTTAGTATCTCAATTTACTAGACATTGGCAGAATCACTGAAATATCGGTGGAAGCCATTTTATAAAACAGAAGAAGAAGAAGAATAATATACATTTCAAACAGACAGAGGTGTCATCCTCAACTGCCTGTCCGGTGGTTGCGTGTATGTTACCAGATACGCGCAACCGGCCTCCAGAGCTGCTACTTTCTCATCCCCAATCCATCCGAGCACGTAGCATCCCAAATACCTTTATCCCATTTACCCAGTTCAACAAAATGCTACCCTCCCCTCGCTTGAAAAACAGGTTCGACGGGCAACACTGTCGGAACCGCGATAAAAGAGTTGGCAAATCCTTTGATGGAAATCCGTGGGGAAGCCGCACGTCCAGCCGTGGACTTCTTACGGCTAATATGATGACGAAGAATATAAATTTTATAATTTCAAATATTCAGTCCAGCATAGAAACAGTTTAATTAAAGCCAGTGGTGACGTGTGTTTGCGTCACCTTTCTTTGTATCCTTTCAGGAGACAAAGTAGAAAAGAATTTATTATTTTGTTTGTGCGTGTGTGTTGTTCTATGTCCGTTTTTAAAATGAACAAGGACTATTTTATTTATGACTAGCAGTTACCCGCGACTTCGTCCGCGGTGACTTCAGGTTTGAAATGCGGGGTTTATAAAATATGACGCTACAAAGCGGTAAACTAAACATATACCCCGATTTACCCCCTTAGAGATTTAATTTCGGGAAAATATTAAAAATGTTACTCATTATTTTTGCCGTTTTCAATTCACACGAAATTTCATACAAATATGTCCAAGGAATAAAAAGTTTCATATAAACTTTAATCTTCTATTTCACCCCCTTAGGGGATGACTTTTGAAAAATCCTTCCTTAGTGCATGCTTACGTCATAAGAGGAATACGTGAGGAAAATTTCGAATTTCTAGCTCTAAGGGTTTGGTCTGCGCGTGATCTTTGATAATTGCCCATTTTTAGGGTTCCGTAGTAAACTAGGAACCCTTATAGTTTCGCCATGTCTGTCTGTCTGTCTGTCTGTCTGTCCGTCCGCGGTTTTACGCAGAGACTATAAGTACTAGAAAGCTGTAATTTGGTATGGGTATGTATATTAATCATGGCAAAAAAGCGGTAGAATAAAAACTTGAAAAAAATTTTTTTTTTTATGGTAGCTCCCATACAAGTAAAGTGGGGGAGTATTTTTTTTTCTCTATTTACCCATCGTGTGGGTTATCGTTAAATAGGTCTTTTAAAAATATTGTGAGGTTGAGAACACCATTTTTCGATTTAGGGATCCGTTTCCGAAATATTTGGTTTTAAAGTGCGAATTTTCGTTAGAGGTAAGTGTCCCCCTTCTCTATCTGCTAAACGGTTATATATGGATACGTGAAAAAAATTACAGCAGTAGTATATATACTGAAGTTGAAAGGAAAACTATCAGAACTGGGTACTAAGTGCAAACTAAAAATTTATAGGCAACCAACTTATAAAATGTACTGGAAAATGTAAAATTTTATACAATCTTTATTGTTAGATGTTTTTGGTCGTTAAACTGTGAGGTGCGAGTGTAAACAGTGTGAACTCAAAGTTGTCATTCGCAACTACGGAATCCTATACTGCGCGTGGCCCGACACGCACTTGGCCGATTTTTTAAAGTATTAAAATGAACATAGTGTGTTATCTTATAAATGTATAGACATATGCCATCGCGGACTTTTCTGTAGACCTAAATAAGATACACAATTCCACCATACATTGTTTTGTTATATCTCAAATGGTTAAGACAGCGTTTTCGTTGAAAGTTCCCAAACGGCTAATTTTTTTACGACACCTCCAACAAATATCTTTGGTAATACAAAAATGTATACAAAAACTTAACAAACTATATATTTAAACCTTTCTCGAGAACCACGCTATCCATTGGAGAAAACCGCATGAAAATCGATTCGGTAGTTATGGAGTTTATCGCGAACAGACAGACAGACAGACATACGCGGCGGGGGACTTTGTTTTACAATATGTAGTGATAGTGATTTAATTATGTTAAACTCAAGTTGTTATCGTATAAAGGAGTTTGATCTTAAAATTGATTTTAAGAAATATGTCTCTTAATTTTGCAAATTACAATAATAATTATTTCATGATCAAAAAGAAAGAAAATGACGCATAAAAAAATTCTGAAAAAAAATAATATTGACGATGATTTAAATTTACAGATGAGATAAATATATATTCAGGGTGATTGTGAGCATTTTTAATGCTGAAATCATTATTCTTATAGAAAATAACATACATGCGCAGGAAAACAAGGTAAATATGAAAAAAATATTCGGACACTCAATAGAAATTTTACCATCTGATTGATGAACTTGTAAGGGAGGTAACTTTTTTTTTAATGTTTACCTTTTTTCTTGCGGGTTCATCCTCTATTTCAGCATTAAAATATTGCCAAGTTGCCCCCAGAACCAACCGGTATAAGTTTTTTAATTTATGTTATCATTAGGCTCTGATAAAAAACCAGTATGTACGTAGCGCAAGAAAAATTATAGGAAAATGGTGTGAAAATTACTCAACCAATAAAGATATATACAAATGTTTACATGTTAAAACATTTCTTGTGTCAACACTAAATTGTTGTTTGGGCCTAAAAAAAACATGTTTTGCGTAAATGTTGCTGACTGATTAATTTGATACTGTTTAAATAAAATATATTTTTTACGTTTTCGGGAATTCAGCCCTGTTTTAATAATTTATTGTTTTTTTCTAGTTTTAGCGATCTGACGTTGAGTGCGAGGAGTATTGTAATACTACTACACTAATAAAAATTATTATATGTAACTTTGCTAGTGAATTTTTCTAGGTCTCTGTAATCATTAAAAGAATTGATGATTTTGTCTTGATTCAAGCTAAAATAAGTATATAAATATTTGATTATCTAAGTTGACTGATTGAAAGACGACTACCGGACGTAAAAAAATAAAATAATTAAAAAGCTTACCTAACGTAAAAATCAAGAATAAGAATTCCCATTACAGGCAGATTTTTCAAAAAGCTGTGAAAATTAAGTGAGCGAGCAAAACCGCAGGCTGAGCCAAGTAGAGAAAGTTCGCGGTCTAATGCAATCAAAGTAAAGTGCACTGCTATCCGCCTGGCCGGGTTACTCCGAATCCACAGGAGAGTTGCAAGGAAAATAAACAAGGAGTTAATTTAATGGAATGGCAGTGAGAAAGTGGTCACGCTTGAACTATGTTTCTAAAACACACAGGTTCGATATAAATGTGTCACATTACCCGACCTATCGAAAAATGTTATATGACGTCAAACGTAGACATTATAATTCTATCACTCAAATGCCGTTAACACTTAAATCTCAATTTCACACATTCACATGACATAACAGCCTCCGTGGTCCAGTGGTGTGCTCCCAGAAGGTTACACCGCCCTCCAGGATAGTGTATTGCACATGAAGAGATTTTCTACATTTCAAATGTTACAGGTAGTTCAATCTTAACACTAATTTCTGTAAATTTATACACTCACAGATATTTATCCTGCAATTTGATACAGGAATGCTATTAGCAGTAAGAGCTTTACATATTTTTTTATGGTCCAGTGGTTAAGGTGTTTGCTTTGTTCACCCGGGGGTCGTGGGTTTGATTCTTACGGGAAGCATAAGTTGTTTCCAGTTTGGTTAGGACATTGCAGGCATGAATCACCTGATTGTCTGATAAGAAAGATGATTCCGTGCTTCGGAAGGCACGTTAAGCCGTTGGTCCCGGCTGCCATCTGTTAGTCGTTAAAGGAACCACGTCACAGGCCGAGAGGCGGTTCCGAAGAACTCTGACACCAGGGTGTGCACGGTCGACTTACCGTGTCGCCTACAGGAAATGATGATGATGATGACAAATTCACATGAAAATATTATTGGCACGGTCACTTTTCTATACTGGATAACATCTTTCAATCATCTATCTATCAAACAAGTCCGTTATAATGACGACTTTTCTTATAGAACCAATGCTAGGAGTACAAAAAAATCGTTAATTTCGTACAATTTAACGGGCCGGACGAATGTCTGAAAATGACGAGTTTCCAGTAAGTTTCCAGCGTAGGTCCCATAGGAAAAGTTGTTTATTTTGATGGAAAGCTAAACACCCTGTATTTAATATGTATAATTTACAAAATGACAATAAGTTTATGCTAATGATGCTCACTAAAGATTCAGTTGCCTATACCTGTTGATGAGTCAAAAGCGTAGCAAAAATACGAACTCACATATTTGTGTTACTACGTATTTACTAGTATTTGATTTGACAATTGCTTTGAACATGGTATGTAGTGCTTTCCGTTTTATAATACACGTGAATAAAATTTAAAAGGTTATTAAAACAAGAGCCAATTCTTGTAACTACCTTCGTGTGTCCCACACAAGTAATAACAATATGAAAATCCTGTTTCAGATCGCTGTGCTATTTGGTCCGTAACAGTTGTTTAACGATATCCAACTGTTTTGCATTGTTATCTTTGTGTACTGGACTTTAGTTAAATTGGAACCGTTTTTAGGGTTCCAAACTAAAATTTTGAAACATGAAAGCTTACTATCAGAATAGCGGTGATCACTTCCTAGTTTTAGTGGTATATCCAATTGGCCATATATTCATAATTGACAAATCGTACATTTATAAATGCGGAAGTATCAATGCTGGAATCTTGATTTTTTGTTTTGACTTATGTTCGATGTAATAGGGCATCTAACACAAAAACGCTGACGCCGCGCGACATCGCGCCCGCGGGACTCGAGCCAGTTGCATTCCGTCGTCATACGCGCATAGCACTCATTCATAGATATAATTACATCAAAAGAATAAATTTAGTATTTTCCTGATCTCTGGACTCTTATTTAGCAAAATACATCTAATAGGGTCGCGTCCCTTACATTTTGGTCCTTCGAGCCGGATTGCCAAACTAATTGCCAGGGCGGCTAAACATATTTGTATAAAAATATCTTTTTTTAGTTCCCTGCGTTGGCCCCATAGCAAAAGTTGTTCATATTTACGCGCTGAGTGACCCCTTTAAGGATATATCGAGAGTCAAGTTTGACGCAGTATTCATAATCCTTGGTTCTTGAGTACAACTCGCTCTTACCCAGTTTTTTAATGCCCGATTTATTCAACCACTCACGCGCCATTCCAAACAGCACAGAATACTAATGAAGGGAATTGAATTCAGTCTTTATTGTTATTAAAATTAAGCTTGTGAAATGAATGTGGCTTCTGTGACTGGAACTGGAACATCTATCGCTGAAAAGGCTTTTTTTAAAGCGACAAGTATTAATTGCTATATATTCAGTTGTAAAAAATATTGATTTATGAGACAGACTACATCTCTTTCTCTCTCTCTCTCTCTTCCCTAAGCATATACCTAGTTGCATTCATATAAAAGAATATTTTTCATGTAGTAATTTACATGAAAATTTTTCTAATGAGTAGGTAGTACTCTTTGATGCAACAAAAAAGTGTCGAAGAAGAAACAAGTATTTTTTAAAATGAAAAATACGCCTTAAAAATTGAAGTGTGTTTAGGAAAGAAATACTCGAATCCAGGAATAATTCCTTTGAATTCGATGGAGCTTGTAGTTTCTGTGGAATAAAAAACTTACATTAATTCATATTTACTTTCTCACAAACATTAAATCGAAAAGCAATAAACTACTTTTATGATGTGTATTTTAAACAAATTTAAGAAAAACTCAATAACTACGTCAAACTCTTTGAAAGAGGCTATTACTTTAGATAAAAACCAAAATTAAAACCGGACTGAATTTCAAAAAACACCGAAAAATTAATTCATTTAAATCGTGTAAAGTATCGGTCGGTGAAATTTACGCAAAACAAGTGACTTTAGACCGATACACAACCAGCGGTTTAATGTTGACGTAAGAAATGTTTTACGTGTAATTTTTTTTTTGCGTATGCTAACGAATTCAATTCCACCCTGTATACTTAAGTACAGCCGTTTATTTTCATTAGTGAATTCCATATTCTAATATAACGCTTCCGTGAACAAATCCAATACGTTATCTTTATGAAACTAAAAGCAAGTTAATGTACGTATGTTCGTTCACTTAGCTAGCCGCTGCCTCGACCCCTTTTAGCTAGCGGTCATTTGCTTTGCAACTACATTTTGCTATCAAAATATGTGGTTATTTTTCCCATCGAATGTTAAAGTGCTGAATTGGAAAGTTTTCAAGTTTATTTGTGGTCATATGAGGGAATCGGTGGTGATGTACTATATATGTGTGACTAAACTTAATGACAACATCAAAGACATACTTAATTCTTACTTCCTTGTTCAAAAATTATTACTATTAGCACAAATCTGGAACTTTCAAAATCTGAATATCAAATGAATAAATACGTCTAAAAGCATTTATTACGCGACGTTTTACTAAATATTCACAGATATCTCGCACAGAAAGATAAACTTATTGAATATAAATTGAGAAATTAAATTTTCAGACGTGAATAAACTTGTAGACGCCTTGGCGGGAAAATTGGCGAACTAACTTACAATCCCTTTACGTCGGCTTGTGAAGCATAATTATTTAAGGGAACTCAATTATGAGTGAATAAATATAGCGAATGAAAGATGTTTCATTCATCAATCATAAAGTAAAGCATCAATAGTTTGTTCAAACATTAATCTTATGATAGGTATAAGATAAACCAAATGTTTGGTTAGAGTTTGATTAAGGGCAGAATAGGGATGAATCTCCTGATTGTCTGGTAGGAAAGATGATTCCATGCATCGGGAGGCACGTTCAGCCGTTGGTCCCGGCTGCCATCTGGTAGTCGTTAAAGGAACCACGTCAGAGGCCGAGAGGCGGTTTCGAAGAACTCTGACACCAGGGTGTGCATGGTTGACTGACCGTGTCACCTACACGAAATGATGATGAAGGGCAGAATGGTGAATTCTGAGTGCTTTATACAGCGTGTAAATTTACATTCGAGATTCCTTAAATAAGTGACGTAGCCCGTCAATATGATCAACTTTTTCTGTGAGGCCAAATTTGAGAAGTCAAAATAATTTTAAATAAAAGTTCAGCCACACGTACAGTTTGCAATTGGCGATGTTTTTTAGTTCATATTTATAGGAAAAGGGTATCCGTCAAATAGAGAACAGAACAGACAGACTGTTCTTATTTAGATGTTTACCACCCGAGAGAACCTAAATAACTTACTAGAATTTCTTAAAGTAATATTGTGATAGTTGTTTATTACTTCATACGAAATAATATATAGTCGGCAGGTAAATCCTCATAACATACCAACAACAAATATATCACACAGGTAAATATGCTACATCTGAATATAACATGAACGTGAAAAATAACTATCATATATTTTTTCTTCCCACTAACGTCATTTATAACTTCCACACCCTTCGATACCTTCATACTGGAAACAATCAATTTAATGGAGATTGACGAGCTCCGTGGCGCAGCGGTCAACACGCCAGGCTGCGACACGGATGGTCCCGGGTTCGATCCCCGGTCAGGTCAAGATGAAAAACGATCTTTTTCAGATTGACCTGGGTCTTGGATGTTTATCTATATATGTATTTGTTATAAAATATTCTATCGTTGAGTTAGTATCCCGTAACACAAGTCTCGAACTTACTTTGGGGCTAGCTCAATCTGTGTGATTTGTCCGTAAAAAAAAAAAATGGAGATCATGCATATTATTTTTCGTTATGCCATGAAAAAGTCTCCCAAGAATAGGAACATCAGTGCAAAAAATATCTTAATAATGCCAAAACTCTTTGAGATATAAACGTTGCAAGCTATATTTTTTTGGAGAGTCCAATAATAGTGCCAACCAAACACAGGCAACGTCACACATGTCTCTTTTCTACGGGGAAAAAAAGAAGTTCGTTCTGCAGCTACGTTTAATATTGCATTTATGAGAATATCATCATAGTAAAAGTTTGCTTAAATTTTGAGGGACTTTTCCAATCAACATAATAAAAAAGAACTAAACGTAACAATATCAAATTAAAAGTTTGCTTAACAGTCCATATACGTAATGCTTTCGTAATGTTTTTCAAAATCCACACAGCATGCATCGTCCCAATTGAGTACATATACGTACATCTAAGCGTGGATTGAAATTTGCACAATACGTCTTGCATCACCCGACTGATCCCAACCAACATCCGTAAAGGATAGTTGGCTATGTAGAATCGAAAGCTTTAGCTCTAAGACATCCACGGCAACACTTGGAGTGACCCAATTCTACTCTGCCGGTAACCACACGGCTTACTACTGAATACTGATTATCGAAGATTTTTATTTTTAACCAAACAGCATAAAAATGGACGTAAAATATTATTCTCATGCAGTTTTCCTCCCACAGACATCATTTATGACTTCCACACCGCGAACAATGAATTCAAATGAGTTTCCAAACATTTGAGCGTATACTGAAATTCACACAATGACTTGCAGGCCGATTTGTTAACTCGGTGAACAACGATTTGATTGTCACTTTAGCATCCATTGCGGTTTTCATATCTTAAATAAAAATAGTCATTCATACCGAAGCCGTAATGAATATTGAAGTTACCATGAAAATGATGTACACCGTAACTGAATAGGCCTGCTGGCCCCCACTTCCGGGAAGGATTGCTAGATATGGGTGATAAAAAGCTTTTCAAATTTATGTAAAATATAGCTTAAATTTGAAAACATAGAGCCGATTTTAATATAACAATGCGATGCAGTGCCGGATTTATATTTTTTATGAGAGTAGACCACTGAATCATGAGAAAACCAGTGGACGTGATTGACTTTTATTCTCTGAAATCAAGTGACCTTCCTCTGAAATCTCCCACCCCTAGGACGCTACCGCCCCTAGGCCGCGGCTTATACGGCCTATTCATAAATCCAGGACTGATGCGATGGAAGGCTAAACGTTGGACAACTGTTTGGTATCAGCTTTTTAGTGTAAAGTTGAAAGCTTGGAACCCATCAATCAAGGCGGATATAACAGTTTGTTGTTTTGAAAAGGTTTGTTCTATTATGGTTCGATATGAGAAAATTTAAGGTCTCTTCATTGTGTTAAAATTAGTTGATGTAACCTTAGTTTAAAATATAGGCATTAAGTAAGTCTCTTTTTCAAATAAGGATTATAATACAGTGAAGGTTCGATCAGAACTGGGAAAAAGAATTTTAAAAAGTATTTTTTTAAGTATATTGTTCAATAATGTTTTTACTAACTTGTGAGATACTTAAATCACCTGCTAGTTGATATGATTAACAATCTCCGTCACGTACCTGTAACCAAAGGAAGAAATATTTTATGAAAAGGTAAAAGAAATCTCGTATATTTTTCATTGTGTACTAACATCATTTATAACTTTAGCATAACATAATGCTATACACTGCGAACAATAAATTAAATCCAATTTCTATACATCTGAGCGTAGACTGAAATTCACACAATAAGTCTTGCATCACCCGACCTGACCCCAACTTCCGTAAAGGATTACTGGCTACGGAGAATAGAAAGCTTTTTTACGTATTGAAAAATATACCTTAAAGTTTAGACCGTAGAGCTGACTTTACAATAGGAATATAATGTAAGGCTGTATGACTTAGAATATTTTCACATTTGAAATATACACTTTATATTCAAGGGTGTAGAGTCAATTTTCTAATAGCAACGTTATGAAATACTGGATGTCGGACATCAGTTTCGGGTTGGCTTTTAGCGCAAAGATTGAAAACGTCAATCGTAGATACAATAGTTGGTTGTTCTAATGGAAGTGAGAGCAGTAAAAAGGAAAAGGCTTTATTGTGGTTTAAAATTTGGAAGATTGAGAGTTTTCTGACATAAGCTAAGGCAGCACTGGCGCGTGGGGTCCGGTAAACTGTCATTGGGCCACAATGTGTCAATTATTGCTGCTTGTTAAATATTATCCAATGACAGCGGCTTATCAATGTCTCAGCGCTCCCATTGGTGGTAAACATGTCTGAAAACTCTCATTTAGGTAATATTATGAAGTAGGTACTATTGAGATCTAATTTTTGACTGTTGATAAAAAACAAATAGATCAAATTAGCACAAAGTTAGTAGATTGGTATAAAAATATGGTATGGTACATTTATTATTAAGTTCCTAGGGTCTAACATTCAAAAGGGAGAAAAGAAATGACAAATCAGTTTCTGTATATATATTAGATACTAGTTCCAATTGCACGAAATTTTTATCCTTATCCGTACATAGCACAGCGGGTAACCTATCACAAACAAGAATTTTTTCTCTTCGAATTTTAGTTGTTCGAAAACGGTACCACGACGTTTTAAATGCCAAATGGCTTCTTTGCCACATTTTCTCTTTCTCTAACCTTGATACACATATTTTTCGTCTTTTAGACAAACTGTCGACCGAAAATCGAATCACGTAATTTTATTTTGATAAATGTTTTGGTAAGAATAATTTCATATTCTAGAAGTATTAAAGATAGAAGTAACTTTTTCCATATTATTATTTACACCGATTTTCAATCACTACTTACACACGACAAATCGTGATTAGTAGTAAAGTAAATCGGCTTTTCGGACTTAAAAATTTTTAACGTGACCTAAAAATCAGACTTCAAAGTCTGATTTTTAGGCCTAAGGCCTATTTTTTTTGCTGTCGTTATGGTTAAACGTTCTCAAAGTAAGCCACTTTTGTTGTTTTCAATTTTGCTCCGTGACTCATGGTTTTACTTGTTGTTGGAGAGCGTTAGGTTCTACATGAACCAAGCATGCGCGAGGTGAGCGAGCGAACGAGCATGCCGCGGCAGCGGCCGCCGAAGCGTCAGAAACGAAATTGCCGCGTTATTCTGAAGTTTTTTGTAAACAAACCAACCACTTTTCTATCTCTGATTCCTTTATTATTGGCTCTTTTATAAAGTGATAAAATCCGGTGGTTTTCTTATCTATTATTTGATTAATGTGATAATGCCATAGTGCTTACTCTTATGAATTTCATTTATTTATCATTTGAAATGTTGTCTTTTAATAATATGGAAATAAATATTTTGTTAAACAAAACATATAGCAATAGTGTCTGCGGATAAACGATGGGTAGCAATACAAAGCATATAGCTTTCAAAAAAATAACTGTCAATAATCGGAAATTCAACAATATAGCAATTGTATTTTCGGTAAAATGAACCGATAGAAAATAAAAAAATGACGAAGCGTTTTCGGAGTTTTAAAATTCGTACAAAACCTATTCTTGTTTATGATAGGTAACCAGCACAGCGCAAGGAATGTGACGGTTGCTTGCGCAAGTGACATTACTGCTCTTACATAGTATAAAAAAAATCACTCCCGCTGTCTGTTTGTGTAGATCTTTTAAACTACTTAACAGATTGTTTTCAGCAATATATTGAGTGATTCATGAGAAAGGTTTATAAGTATAATACCATGCGCAGCCGGTGAGGTCTGCTACTTTATTAAAATGATAAATCGCCATATCCCATAGAGCAAGAAAAACCTCGTCACTCGCGCCAATTTCTTGCTCTGTGCTATGTCCCTAGGCCAGGGAAGGCAGAACAAAGTAAAGAAAGTGCTCACCACCATTTTAGTCCTATAAGGCGCTGTGCTATAAGACACTAGCGCCACCAAATAATTATTTTAGTCCTAAATCATATCAAATTTAAAAATCTAATAGCTGAAAGTAAAAGTAGCAAATTACTTGTAGTATTCTTGGTACAAGTTTTCACTATTTGATGAGTTATGTTACCGCCAAAAGTAGCCACTTTTAGCGGTAATGAGTATTTTTCTTAAACTTAAATTAAAATATCTATGATGAGTAATATCAAGAATACTACAAGTAATTTACCAGAGCATTTAGCTTTTAGATTTTTTAAACTTGATATTGTTTAGGACTAAAATAATTAATTCCTGGGCGGCGCTAGTGTCTCATACCACAGCGCTTTAACCAACAAAGTCTTATTTGAAATTCGTGAAGATACTTCTCATAATAAAGTCATAGAATTCCAAACCCAAGACATTCAGATCCGAATTAATAATAACTTAGTGATGCAAAGTAAAGGACGCGGACTACCCGGTGGATAACTGTCATAACTAGTTTGCGTGGGACTTCAAATGAAATAGTTGCAGTGAGTTTGCATGAATTTAACGAGATACTATCTTGAGGACTAACTTCAGATGTATATAAATACTTCTGAAGTATTTTGAAGTAAAAACTTCTTTTAGCGGCGCTGTGCACTTTTTGTGATGCGGAAAAAAAATTAATTTCGCGACAGGTCACGTGACCGACAGATTCGTCACATTGAAAATGAACCTGATCGAAAAACAACGTAAATATTCAAATTTTCACTTCTGCCGGCACAGCCGGAGTGCAACCCCATGTTTTTTAAAGTATTATTCTATCCTGGAAGATTTAGTATAAAAATATTTAAAAACATAAATACTCTGTCGTTCTTTGCTTTTATTACAGCCACTTTTACTAGGAGTAATGTAAGGATTTCCACGATACCCCATACATCTAGAGCTGTTAGGAATTCAGGAGATATGATTAGGTAAACATACATACAAACAAACTATAAGAACATTGAACTCCTTTACTTTGAGCAGTCTAGTAAAAATTAATGTACCTGCTGATTGTAGTTTCGTTCAAAAACTATAAATTATAAATAGCTCTTTATCTATGTGTATATAATCGTACCAATAAGATATCAGTACTTCGTCTATTAAGTATCTGTTCACATAACACATCATCGTCATCATCATCAACATCGGTCGCCGCCTAAATAAACACTAGCAAGTTTCAGCGCCTTTGTCCGCGTAAGTTATAGCCTATGTCATCCGTAGACAAATAATTAGCTTTCTGTAACTTTAATAATTTTAAAAATCAGTCTAGTGGTTTTGGCGCCTATTCAATGCAAACAAACAAATAACTTAATATTTCCTCTTCATAATACTATAGTTGTTAAAAGTAGTTAGAAGCTCCACCGACGAGAGCCCAGCTCTTAAATTTGATGACGATGAATACTTTAGTACAAAAGGATAGATAATTTTACCCGATAACGCAGATATATAAGTAGTCATTAAAAGAAAAATATGGATCCTTCAAAGGCAGAAGAAGGATTATCTGATGAAAAATGTAGCCGTAAAGGGACTAAGAAAAATCCCTTCGTTTTTATACGTCTTTGGAAACGTTCTGATAAAGATTTCTCTCTCGTTTTCCAACTACGTGAATAAAGTAATCTCTATTGAGAACTGCGAGACACGTTTAAAAGAAATCTTAACCTTCGGTCCAAAGCTCAGGATTTCTCCGTTTCTTTGTTATATTTCTTGGAAAGAAATTCTTAATTTTATTCATTTGAAATAAAATTATTTTAATACGGTTTTTATTGCGTTTATTACATTATTTATACGCATAACGTTTCGAGCACTTTACAGTGTTCGTGGTCGCAGGTAGACTAAGTTGACATTTGTCTAGTATTTTATAAGAACTGCAAAATCTACTAATCTCGAAACGTTAGGTGTATAAATAATGTAATAAACGCGATAAAAACCGTATTAAAATAATTTTATTTAAATGTGTAACAATCGCGAAAACATAAGAAAACTTTAATTTTATTATTTTAAGTGAGAAATCAGGATTTCATACCAACAACTTATTTTAATTACAATTAAATGATACAATATAGTGCAGTCCACTGCTGGACATAAGCCTCCCCAAGGGCACGCCAAATTGTGCGATCTTCTGCTTTCCCCATCCAGCCACTACCTGCAATAAGCTGATAATGATGATAATGAATACAATAAATGCAATAGAATATCTGCTATGACGTTAATCAAGGGAAGAGAGCAGGTGGTTGTGGTATTTAGGGTTCCGTAGTAAACAAGGAACCCTTATAGTTTCGCCATGTCTGTCTGTCTGTCCGTCCGCGGTTTTAAGCAGAGACTATAAGTTCTAGAAAGCTGTAATTTGGTATGGGTTAATCATGCCAAAAAAGTGGTAGAATAAAATCATAAAATCTTAAAAAAAAATTAAATTGGGTTGGCTCCCATATAATTAAAGTGGGGGAGTAATTTTTTTTCTCTATTTACCCATCGTGTGGGGTATCGTTAAATAGGTCTTTCAAAAATATTGTGAGGTTGACAACACCATTTTTCGATTTAGGGATCCGTTTCCGAAATATTTGGTTTTAAAGTGCGAATTTTTGTTATAGGTAAGTGTCCCCCCCTCTATCTGCTAAACGGTTATACCTATATAGACACGTGAAAAAAATTACAGCAGTAGTATATATACTGAAGTTAAAAGGAAAACTTTCAGAGCTAAGTACTAAGTACAAACTAAAAAGTTATAGGCAACCAACTTATAAACTGTAAAATTTCATACTATTTTCATTGTTAGATGTTTTTGGTCGTTAAACTGTAAGGTGCGAGTGTGAATAGTGTCAACTCAAAGTTGTCATTCGCAACTACGGAACCCTACAATGCGCGTGGCCCGACACGCACTTGGCCGGTTTTTTAATTTTGTTGTTTATTATGATTTCGCAATAGTTTAAAGAGTTATCTAGGAACTCGCAGAGCTAAATTTCAAATGATTTCTCCGTTTTCTGTCAAAACCGACTAATTACCTAGAGGACATTGTCTGGCTATGTTAGTTGTTAAGATTGACATGCGTGCCAATGGTCTCACAGCCAAATATGCCGCAAGACATGTAAAATGGAAAGGAAGAAACTGGACAGCGAACAGCAAGAGAACTGCATGTCGATTTTTGCGGTAACGGTAACGTCTCGCAAAAATCGACTTATTACCTAGGGAACAATGTCTGGCTATGCCGCCTCCGTCGTGCCCCGGCAAAAGGGGATACCAAAGAAATGCAAGCTATATGTTGAAGGTTGACATGCGTGCCAATGGTCTCACAAACAAGTATGCCGAAGACCGAGTAAAATGTTTTTCACATAAACTTTTCAGTAGAAGCTGGAAAACGAACCCCCGGCTCCAGAGTATTAAATAAATAAATAAAATAAATATTGTATATAAATGTTGACCGCTGTGCCACGGAGCTCGTCAAATTCCAGCTGAGGATGCAACCAGGAATACGCTTAGATAAAAAAGATAGACATTTTATAATACTCTTTTTTATATTCCACATTATCTTGGGCCACAGAGTACATACCTATTTACGCCTGAAAAGATTCGTTACGGCGCTCCGGCGTGAAACTCAGAGATAATGGAAAGCTCGCAAAGTCATATTCATATGAGGTGCGTTATATTTTGTCTTATTGCTGAGTTTGTAAAATATATTCATTATAACTTTTCAACTCTTTTCAAACTCTAAAAGTTTCATGTGGATAAGGCAAGCTCCGTGGCGCAGCGGTCATCACGCCTGCCTGCGACACGGATGGTCCCGGGTTCGATCCCCGGTCAGGTCAAGATGGAAAACGATCTTTTTCAGATTGACCTGGGTCTTGGATGTTTATCTATATATGTATTTGTTATAAAATATAGTATCGTTGAGTTAGTATCCCATAACACAAGTCTTTCATTAGAACTTACTTTGGGGCTAGCTCAATCTGTGTGATTTGTCCGTATATATATATATTTTTTAAAGAATTAAATCAAAGCATGCCTAATTTTAACTATCATTATATTCTTATTAAATTAGGAAAATAATAAGATATGGGAGAAAAATCCACGCGGGCTTTGTTCGAACTGCGATCTTTGTCTTGACACGACAATAAAATACATATTTCTTAATTTGATAAAAAAAATTCAAAATATGAATGCAAAAAAGAGCATATAGAAATTATTTCATTTAAGTTCAGAAATTAGGAATTATTTAAATTTCAGATAAGTAACCGACTTTAACTAAACAATTAAACTAAACTGAGTTAGAAAAAAAATGGGACTAATTGAATAAATAAAATGTGATCGAAATATTTTTATACCATACAACAATAAGCCTTACAGTCAAATTTGTTTATTATTTGTGTATTTAAGTGGCCAAAACTGGTGTCAGACTTTTCAAGTTCCTAAAGGCGTCAAATATAGCTCAACAACTGCCACCAATGATGACAGCTGGAACCAACGGCTTAACTTGAATTCCCAAGTCGAATTGCGCACCTCCTACTATTTGAACATCATCATCATCAGGTCTTTATTAGTCTCCACTGCAGGAGCACGACCCTCTTTGTACTTACAGAGCAGTAAGAGGATTTGGTCTACACTCTCCACGCTGGCCAGACGGGTTGGAGAGGTCTCTTTGATGTTTATAAGCTTTGTTTAGCTTTAGCTTCCTAAGTCGCCTTTTACGACATCCAAGGGAAGATTTGGAGTGGTCCTATTCTTCTCTGCCGGGAACCACACTATTTGAACATCGGTCTATAAAAATATAAATGCAAAATTGACTAGTAAGACCTTTAAATACCCAACAATATAACAAAACGGTGAAATTCGCATTAAATTATTTACAAACTCTCAACAAAAGAAAATTTGAAAAGATCACTGAACGAGCCGCGACATGACTTGAAAAACTTCACCCAAATCTCAATTCGGAAAATCAATTTCACTTAAATATTGAGAACGTTAAAGCAATTTACATTTCGCTGTCAATGAGAGCTTTGAGCACAAAGTTTAGAAGACAAAATAAATTATTGAGATAAGATCTATTGTTATGGCTTGTATACCTACTCATAGGGATTTAACTCGGATATTTTTGTTTTCTGACTGCCAACAAATTAAAAATACCTTGTATTAAACAATCTTGAAATCATGTGGGTGTGTGTCAATACTGCACATGTAAAAATTAATATTGAATTGAATCCATTTCAACAATCAATCCATCAAAAATATAATCACTGTTTGTTTGTTCTTCGTGTGTAAGTGGCCAACACTGGTGCCAGATTTTTCAAGCTGCCTACTGACATCTTTAGTGACTATATGAGATGGCAATCGTTAAGCTATAACGATTGCCATCTCACTGAAATATAATAATTCCTTGCTTTTACCCGCAGCACCACTTGCGTTAATGTAAACCAGTACTTTTTTCCTAAAAAGATGCGTATCTTGCTGTAACTGTTTTTTCTACATTTGATTGAAGTTGCCGGATACCATAAAAACTTGCTCTTTTTGCATAAGTTTGCAATAATCATCAAGTCTTTTTTAGCCTCTACTGTAGGAGCAGGTTTCTCTGTACTACCAGAGCCAAATATTAGCTAGAACACTTAGCCTACACTCTCCACGCTAGCCAGAAGGGTTGGAAGGTCTAGTTCATGTTAATTAGCTTTATCTACGGGAAGACTTGGAGTAGTCCTATTCTACTCTGTTGGGTACCACACGGCGTAAAGGTGAATGCCCATGCCCATCAAGGCCCATGGTGTGAGAAACAGAGAATCAATTAGAACAGTCAGTTACTTTTCTTATTGCTTTCGAAATGTTTTGCCTAGACTTCAACGGTATTTGCAAACAAATTGATTAAAAATCAAAGTCTTTGTAATAAAAAGATACCATAATGGTCTCCACTTTCCTTTACAAAGAAAATGAATTTTATATTAGCTGACTAAATTCAGATTTTATTCAATAAAACAAGGCTTTGATACTTAATTTAGATCTTCTTTGCTTTCAGTCGTCAAGTCAATATTTATCGTCAGTCTTGCTTGATTCACTGAGTGTTGTTTATGTTTACTCTTTACTTAGAACTTGAATAGGATAAAGTATATTTTGCCTTTATTTGCTTTCAACCCTTAAATTTCACTCACGTTGTTTTAGTAAGATATTTCTTATTATTTTTTTATACTTCTTAGTCTAAATAGGCAAAGAAGTACACGGCCCATCTGATGGTAAGCGGTTACTGCCTATGGATGCCTGCAACACCAGGGGTGCCACTTGTGCGTTGCTGACCCTGAAGGATCTTTTTCAGGGTCAGCAACGCACAAGTGGCACACGTCATTTTTAAGGGACTCCATGTTATAGTCACTTAGAAAACTATACATATATCGACCATAAATCCTATCTGACGCAAGTTTTAACAATATTATCGCAGAACTTTATGTGTAAAGAAATATGTATTTTTGCCAATTTAGTAAGAAAAAATAAAACTCAAATGTGGATGACTACTAAAATGTTATACTTTCTTCATGAAAAAATAAAAAAAAGAGCTACCTATTTTCGATGATTTATTCAAAAGCAATGACAACATCTTATGTGCTTTAAGACTATGCCACATTTTGATGGAAGTATATACTTGTATCCGGATATTACGTCACTTCCGGGCGATTACGCCCGGACCGCCGCTAATGGAGCCGGGTGTTCCGCTGCAACTACGTGTGCTGCAGTCTAATGCTTAGAACTTCTAATGACTTATTCATAATTTATGACTTCTAATGCCTCTGTAAGTCGTATACTGCGGGAAAATTACCACAGCTCCGCCATTTTGAAAAATATCCAAAAATGAGCAGACATAAGAATCGGTTCAGAAATGCAACCAGTAGAGGAAAACAGTCGGACAGTGAGACATAAGATTTGGTTCCTTGGTCCATTAGAAGTAATACAGGCTGGTTTTGAACTCCAGACTATATTTTTTTTTTTTTTTTTAAATATTCTATTATTGGAATATTTTAGTCACCGATCCGCTAGGCAAATGAACAGCTGAACCAATCATCATAAAATTTTACATAACGACACCGTTAATCCTGGAAAAAAGTTCTGTTCCTGTAGGATCGACATAAAAGCGAGCAGAACCGCGAGCGAAAGCTTGTTAGCTCAAAAGTGCAATTGGACTTGGAAATTAAATATTTAGGTATTCAATAACCATCCATTAATTTTGTCTGCCACTAAGTCACATGAAAGTATAATTTGCTTAGTTCATATTAATGAGATAGTGAAAAGTTTAAACTTTAACAAATTACTTTGCTTCCTGCACAAAATTAAAACGAGTATAAAACTTTATGGGGTTAATTATTAATTTTTTGATAAGCTAGAACTACAAGGAAGCTACGAATAATGATGACTGGATTTCTCATCTTTAAAATTGTATATTTAATTTTAGCTAGTCCACTTTTCTGTTTGATTTCTGACTTGAATCAATATATTAAAAACTACATCAGAAAATGAACTTGAATGAGAAATGAAAGAGAATGTATTTCTTAAAGTTTATTTGGTTTAAAACAATGGAAAACTGTATACTAAATAAAAGTTAGGTAAACTAAAAATATAAATAAATTTACCAGCAAAATTGTCAACCACAGATTACTTGCTCATACTCATTTACTCATAACATGTGTTATTTTATGAACCTAAGCGCATATACCATGCGCGCAGATTAAAAATGTATTGCGGTGTTAAGAGTCAAACAAATTTCACTATACCAACAAGGTGCTAAGATTGCGAAATAAACTCTCTAAACGAGAGTTTATTTCGCAGTAGTATTTAGTTAAGCAGTCGGAGTTACTTCTACGCGACTTCTAATATAAATATATTGGGACAAATAAATTGAGCTAACCCTTGTTAGTTGTGAGCTTATGTCAAATACTAACACAACGATACTGCAGTTGTATATATACTTATATAGTTAAACATCAAAGACCCAGCTCAATCTAAAAAATATCGTTTTACATTATGATCTGGCGATGTAATAAACCCATCAACAAACAAACAACAACAAGCGAATCAAAGGCTCAGGCATTATCCTATAAGTAATTTCTATCTCGTATCGAAGTAAACAGTTGATGGATTTTTCTCTCTTTGTTTATATTTCTGGCAATAAAATAGATAGTCGAATAAATTTTTAAATATTGAAGCATCGATAAGGTGCTAAGTTTGCGATATGAACTGTCATTTAGTAAGCACTCAGAATCAATTCTGCCTTGTAATATCCTGTACGATCCCATTTCGATCTTGCGTCGAAGTAAACGGTTAATGGCTTTTCATATCTTTGGTCGTTTATGTTTTTGGTTATCTAATAGATAGTCAAACAAATTAGCAAATATCTCAGTACCAATAAAGTTCTAATTTTGCGAAACAAACTGTCATTTAGCAACCAGTTAAATTCACCCGCCTTGTAAATATCTTGTACGATCCCATTTTGATCTTGCGGCGAAATGGTTGATTGCTTTTTCTACCTTTTAAAATAGATTAGAATATTATAATAGATATTCAACTAAATTTGCAAGTTTCGCAGTACCAATAAAGTGCAAACTTTACGATATAAACCACAGATCTGTACATTTAGAATCTGTGATATAAACCGTCGTTTAGCAAGTAGTCAGAATCACCCCACCGCCTTGTAATATCCTGTACGAGCTCATTCCGATCTCGCGTCGAAGTAAACGGTTGATAGCTTTTCCTGTTGCTTATTGACTGTAAACGAATATTTTAAACGGTTTATGTAAGTTTTATACCCTAACATTATATCCTTATTTTAACATATTTATATATAAATATATAACAACCCCCATGTGGTTCCGGCAGAGTAGAATAGATGTATGCCAATGTACCATCCTTTAGGAGGACGATAGCAATATTAGAACAGTTTTATTAGACTTCCAAATAAAACAATAAGTGTATATGTGTATGTGTATGTAGATTTATTTGGAGAACCTAGGGTCGTGGGTTGGTAGAATATAGCTCCGCAACGTCATCAGTAGGAATCAAACCACACTGTCCTTGGTAGTGGGAAGCCGATAGCGCTGGCACAGAGGATACGCTGCGTCTGGTCTTCTTCCGCGGCAGTAGGGCTCCAACCACAGCTCAATCCAGAGGGACAGCGGCCCGTGTAGTTAGTTTGCTGTAGAAGAGGCCAAGTCGCTGCAACGGCCAGGTAGTGTGGCCTGTGAGTGATCTTTACTGGATCCAAGAACCCTGGACCGTGGATGTCGTAGAAGATGCCTTAGGATACACAAGCTAAGCAAAGCTTATAAACATCAAAGAGACCTCTACTACCCGTCTGGCCAGCGTGAATATTATAGACCAAAGTCTCTGACTGCTCCGGCTAATATATGGCTCTGGTCACTACCAGAGAGAGTCGTGCTCTTGCAGTGGAGAATAAATAAACAAATAAATATATCCTACGGATAAATCACACAGATTGAGCTAGCCCCAAAGTAAGTTCCTAAGTAAGACTTGTGTTATGGGATACTAACTCAACGATACTACATTTTATAACAAATACATATATAGATAAACATCCATAAAAATGATAAAGACCAATAGATGATGATGATATGTAACATCATCATCATCATCAGCCTATACTCGTCCACTGCTGGACATAGGCCTCCCCAATTACACGCCATCGAGATCCATGTTCGGCTGCTGGTATATAACAAATTTATATTATTGAAGTAACGTGACTATTAATCCGGAACACCGACCGTGGTCACTGGACGATGACAAAAACAGATAAACTTATGTAATAAAGAATAAACAAAATGATTGTGTATTATTAGGTATGGATTAACTCGACACAACTTACTATATCAACTTTTGGAAAGTTATTCTTTTAGCTCGCTTTTAGGTCGATATTACAATGTGTGATGTTGATGAACATGAAAACATTATTAGTTTGAAGGTTATTAAGTCGGATGTCGTTAATTCTTAGTTATTTTGTGATCATCGCTAAGACACACAGGCTATAGTTTGCGCGGAGTAATTCGCAGAAAAAGCTTCTCCCTTACAGTTTAATAAATGCTAGTTGTATAACAATTTATATCCTATTGATGTCCAATAGGATATAAGTTGTATACAACTTAATAAAAGAAAATACTTTATTACAAACAGACAATTTTAGAGTTAGTTTTCAATACCAACTGTGGATATTGCATGTATGAAGTAATGTTTGGTTTCTCTCGCAATTTGAACTGCTGCCAAGGGGAGCAGAGGCAATATAGATACTCGTATGTGGTGAATTTTGTATCGCAAAAAGTCTTATTATGCGAGATATGAAAGCAGTACTGTGGTTTCAGTTTATTTTTTGTAGTTTAAAATTTGTATTTGTTGTTATTGCATTGTGTTTAGTAAGGTATAGCAATAATTCTAACGAATAACTATAGACAGTTTTTTATCATGGACGTAGCCAGGCATTTATTTAGAGGGAGGCTAAAAATCCTAGGAAAGGTATGTTGGTTTTTTAAAAGTTTTAAATTTTCATTAGTCACTAAAAATAAGAAGGCGACGTAAAAAATAAAAACTAATTATAATCATAACAAGCTACATGTTAAGTTTATAAGCATGCTAGCTTAATACCTCGCTACGGCTAAATACTTTTAAGCATATAGCTTAATACTATTATATAAAACTTACGAGTAGAGGAGTAGACCACCTACGCCATAATTATCTCAGTGATAAAGGAACGCATATTAAATCCTAATGTTAAGATATAAAACTATTACCTGAAAATAACCCCTAAGGTATTAAGCCGGAGTTTGCCTGAGAAAAAATAATATAAATTAAACGGACTTTTGTAATTAAAAATAAAAAATTGCTTTAATTGTTATCAAAACACCCGTTCACAAATTCCGCGAAGCAGTAAACAGCAAAGTTTTATTTAAAGCTTTACGACAGAAAGTAAAAAGACAATAAAAGGTAAAGAGTGATAAAAGAAGGTAAGTGATTGTCAGCCCAAAGTTTTCATTGCGCTTCACGTACCTCGCCCAATGTTCGATCCGTTTTACCACTTGGAAGACAAAAAAGAATTAGGTTTACGTCTTAGAACTAAAAAAATAAAAATATTTCATATGCCTTTCATCATAACAGACCTAAACATCATAAATAGAAAAATAGTAACGATTTGTATTTTTTATTAAATCATTAGTACTAAAGACTTAACAAGGGGCCGTGTGGTTCCCGGCAGAGTAGAAAAGGACCACTCCAATTCATCTCGTGGATGTCGTAAAAGACGACTAAGGAAACACAAGCTAAACAAAGCTTATTAACATCAAAGAGACCTCTCCAACCCGTCTGGCCAGCGTGGAGAGTGTAGGCCAAATCCTCTGACTACTCAGGCTACTCGTAGTATATGGCTCTGGTAGTACAGAGAGGGTCGTGCTCTTGCAGTGGAGACTAGAAAGACCTGATGATCATGATGATGATGAAAGACTTAACAAATTATAGTAAGATGCTTAGCTTCTTTTTAATATATATATATATATATATATATATATATATATATATATATATATATATATATATATATATATATAGATATCCCTTTACGGTAAATGTTGATCAGATGCGACTTCACGCGAGCACTTTGTTGATCCGAAAACGCATGTTGATCCGGCGCCTTTTGTTGATCCAATATGCATCTCTGGTAACAAATGTGGCTCCGACCGGATCAACATCTGCACTATCGGACTTCTTACCTAGCGTTCGCTGAAGTTGATCCGATATACAAATCCACCTTGCGATAGTTACGGATAATGTTGATCCGATTTAAATGAACCAATCAGAGCACAGGAAGCGATCTGATTGGTTGAAAGCAGCCGCGACGTTGCCGTTTTGTATCTTAAACTATCCCAAACTACACAACATTTAATCCATCGTCTTTAGGCTCGTTAGACGAGTTTAGGCTCGTTGGATTTATCTTGACAAGAGCATTAATTTTTATTAGTGTCGAGGGTCTGATGATGCTTCCTTCAAGAAGCATCATCAGACCTGGAAGAAGAAGGCCATAACATCTCCTGAACTACACAATATAACCCTATCGTGTTTGGGCTTATTGAATTTGTTTTGACCAGAGCAATACAGTGCCTATACAAATGACTAAAATGTAGAAAATAAAATTAAATAAATAAAATTATTTTAATACGGTTTTTATCGCGTTTATTACATTATTTATACACCTAACGTTTCGAGCACTTTACAGTGTTCGTGGTCGCAGGTAGACTAAGTTGACATTTGTCTAGTATTTTATAAGAACTGCAAAATCTACCGCCTAAAATATTTATTGATAACGTTCCGGATGTACGCAGTATTGGCTCACGGTGTCTGAAGGTCTTGCAGTCTTCTGCTTAGCTTGAGATTTGATTAAATTGATGACTGGATCCCAAGCTGGTGGTAACTGCCAACCATCCTCTCTATTGAAATTAGGATGTTTTTTAATTTCAATAGCCTCACGAAGCATTCTTGGAATGTATCTGTTTTCTTTTGCAAGGACTTGAGGATTATCAAAACGCATATAATGGTTGGGTTTGTCTAGGGCATGTTCACAGACTGCAGACTTCGTTGAGCGCCTATGCTTCATGTCAGCAATATGTTCTTTTATACGGGTACCGATGCTTCTCTTTGTTTGCCCAATGTATGATAAACCACAGTCACAGTCAATTTTATAAACTCCAGCATCTTGTAACGGGATATTAGATTTGCCAGGTCTTAAAAGTTGGTTTATTTTCTTGTGCGGCTTGTAGTAGGTCTTGATTGAAGCACGTTTAAGTATATTACCAATTTTGTCCGTGACTCCCTTTACATATGGTAAGATGGCAGGAAAACGATCAACTGTGTGAGGCTTTGGGCGGCTTCTGTGATATGTTTTTGGGAGGTTGAGGTTGTTGCTTCTTAAAACCGATTTTACTTGTTGAAGCTCCTCCTTGAGGTAGTGGGTGTCACATAAATATTTTAGGCGGTAGATTTTGCAGTTCTTATAAAATGCTAGACAAATGTCAACTTAGTCTACCTGCGACCACGAACACTGTAAAGTGCTCGAAACGTTAGGTGTATAAATAATGTAATAAACGCGATAAAAACCGTATTAAAATAATTTTATTTAAATGTGTAACAATCGCGAAAACATAAGAAAACATTAAAATTACATAAACGTAAAAAAAAATTAAAACAAGCTTTTATGTAATGCTCAGTAAAAAATAAACTTCAAATATCCATCAATGTACTGGTACTTACTTTAATTTTTTTTTGACGAATGCCTGGACCGATTTAAGAAATTCGTTTTTGTTTGATGGTTATTCATTATAGATGGTCCCATTACATTTTTATTGAACAGTGGCGAGCGCTTTTTGAAAAAATAAAAAAAAACCAAAAAAATTTTTACAGGTATGCCGTTCGGATTACACTTATTTCTATTTTTTTTCTTATGCCTATTAAAAAAAATTATAGGGTTGAAGTCGGTTTTTGTTTTTTTGTTAAAAATATCTTAAATTATTTGATTGTTAGACATCAAAGCTTTTTGTTTGTTTGGTGAACGTCTGGTGTTCCCCATCGTCTAGTTTGTAATAAATATAAGTACTCATTTCCATTACTTACTTACTGCAGCGTCTCTTGCTGACAGTTTTACTTGTCAGCTTGCCTCTTGCGCAAAGGCTCTAATGATGTCTTCACAGTTGCCTATCTCTTTCTTTACACGCCGCCTCCGTTATCTCATATCCCCATCTACTCTACTGTGCCCCTCTCTTTATTTTCCTATCAGATCAGATGACCTTGACTCAGTTACTCAGTTTGATGTTGAGAATACTTCTTTCAATTTTCTTTTGACCATACTTTTAGACTGTTTCTCTGTTATGAGGCTTACATCAGCGAAACTAGGTAGACTCTTAAATTCTTCATCTCCGTCATTTGATCAAATTGAAAGAAGTCTACGAGAGTACTTCGGTAGTACATTACTTGTAGTATTTTTAATATAACTTTTCATCAATTCAAATTAAGAGACCTGCTGGTAATGTATAGTTCTCTTAAATTATCAAATACAAAATAATGAAAAGTAATTCCAAAAATACTAAAAGTTATTTATTTCCGATGTACTATAGTAGATTTTTAGATGCGATGCGAATGTGAACAAGTGAACTGTCGCACGCAGAGCGCGACGTTGCCGTTTTGTGCTCGAGTACCTATTGGTCAATTTTGGCTCCGGATCCACATTGTCTAAGTAAATGTCGCATATAATTTGAATATACTCTGGATCTAAAAAGTCATATCCAGTATGATTTTTTAAACCGTTAATGGATCAACATATACTGGTGAAATCACCGACGAGTATGTTGAAAACCTGCAAGTGCAGATCCACCGACGTCACACGCGCATCTAGAACGGATCAGAGTATATCAGTTTGCGCGACGCGGATCTGAGTAAACACGTAAAATAGGTGGATCAACAATTGTTCTAACTTCTCACTGGATCAACATTTACCGCAAAAAGTTCATTATATATATATATATATATATATATATATATATATATATATATATATATATATATATATATATATATATATATATATAGATATCCCTTTACGGTAAATGTTGATCAGATGCGACTTCACGCGAGCACTTTGTTGATCCGAAAACGCATGTTGATCCGGCGCCTTTTGTTGATCCAATATGCATCTCTGGTAACAAATGTGGCTCCGACCGGATCAACATCTGCACTATAGGACTTCTTACCTAGCGTTCGCTGAAGTTGATCCGATATACAAATCCACCTTGCGATAGTTACGGATAATGTTGATCCGATTTAAATGAACCAATCAGAGCATAGGAAGCGATCTGATTGGTTGAAAGCAGCCGCGACGTTGCCGTTTTGTATCTTTAACTATCCCAAACTACACAACATTTAATCCATCGTCTTTAGGCTCGTTAGACGAGTTTGGGCTCGTTGGATTTGTCTTGACAAGAGCATTAATTTTTATTTGTGTCGAGGGTCTGATGATGCTTCTTGAAGGTGGCCATAACATCTCCTGAACTACACAACATAACCCTATCGTGTTTGGGCTTATTGAATTTGTTTTGACCAGAGCAATACAGTGCCTATACAAATGACTAAAATGTAGAAAATAAAATTACATAGACGTAAAAAAAAAATTTTTTAAACCAAGCTTTTATTTAATGCTCAGTAAAAAATAATCTTCAAATATCCATCAATGTACTGGTACTTACTTTAATTTTTTTTGACGAATGCCTGGACCGATTTAAGAAATTCGTTTTTGTTTGATGGTTATTCATTATAGATGGTCCCATTACATTTTTATTGAACAGTGGCGAGCGTTTTTTGAAAAAATAAACAAAAACCAAAAAAAATTTTACAGGTATGCCGTTCGGATTACACTTATTTCTATTTTTTTTCTTATGCCTATTAAAAAATTTTATAGGGTTGAAGTCGGTTTTTGTTTTTTTGTTAAAAATATCTTAAATTATTTGATTGTTAGACATCAAAGCTTTTTGTTTGTATGGTGAACGTCTGGTGTTCCCCATCGTCTAGTTTGTAATAAATATAAGTACTCATTTCCATTACTTACTTACTGCAGCGTCTCTTGCTGACAGTTTTACTTTTTTATTTTATTTTAAATTTATTGAAAAAATTCAGTTGACAATATAAATAATTCGATTATTTAAATATAGAAAAAATCTTCCAACGCTTCACATCGAGGCAACGTGCCCAAAATACTGGCCGCGTTCCCTCGTTGGATTGCGAGTCTTATCCGCTGAGCAAAATAATTGCCAGCTCTTGGAACTCCCGTTGCCTCTATGAGCCGCGTTGTGACATCCGTTAAAAATAATTTAGCCTCAGGGCCCCAAGGGCCCAGCGTTTCCACCGCGAAAGGTAAGAATATATGATTGGCTGCCAGGCCCATATATTTCCTTTTTTCCCCGACTCAGCAGCAAGAGCAGCCGCTCCACCATGATTAGAAGTAGAGGACAGGTGCGAGGGTGCTAACGTATCTACACAAGTGGCGTCCCACACAAGACACTTTCCCATTCTCCACGGGACCAAAGTAAGGCCATCTGGACGCTTACCGTCTGTGCGGACGATTCCATTTGGCTCTAAAATTGACGGAACACCGACAGTAGCCAATGTTCTGCGGATAGTGTCATTTAATAATGCGTGCCTAGGGATCCGCCCTGCACTTCTAGCACAAGAAAGTCCATGATGCCCTAATCCATCCACGGCAGCTCCACAATGGCATACATGCGGTTGATTGATTTTTGCACCCAAACGAAGGCCCATAGCTAAAGTAAAGGTGCAATTATCAAGCAACGTACCGATGAGGGCCGAAGGAAGCGCCTGCAACCAGAAACCAGATTCCTTCTCAGCTAAAGCACGAAGACGGGAACGATCTTCCAGGCGATCACAAAGAGAAATCCCCCTTTGCTGGACGTCCCTACATAAAGGATTGTCCCATTGCCTTTGGGAACATAAGTTTAAGGGCAAGTCAACCGAACTGATTGACAACCATGCCTCCTTAGCCTCGGTCACGCCACATACCTCAACGGAACCCATAACTGGGGAAAGAATCCTACCGCACAATGAGGATGAAGCGTGAGCAGAAGATAAGAAGGCCGGAAGAGCCACAGTAGATACCCGACGTACACCTATGCCACAGAATTAATAATAGTACTAACGTACCTATGCCCCCAAATCGAACAGGAAGGGACGCAAATTGCCAAGACTCGTTTCTTATTTGACAATTTAAAACCTTAACAAGTGACGCGACAATTAAATCATCCAACACTTTTAAATGATTATGATGTTTCCACATCAGGGAACACCGAAGAGCATAGGTGTACGTCGGGTATCTACTGTGGCGCAAAGGCTCTAATGATGTCTTCACAGTTGCCTATCTCTTTCTTTACACGCCGCCTCCGTTATCTCATATCCCCATCTACTCTACTGTGCCCCTCTCTTTATTTTCCTATCAGATCAGATGACCTTAACTCAGTTACTCAGTTTGATGTTGAGAATACTTCTTTCAATTTTCTTTTGAACATACTTTTAGACTGTTTCTCTGTTATGAGGCTTACATCAGCGAAACTAGGTAGACTCTTAAATTCTTCATCTCCGTCAATTGATCAAATTGAAAGAAGTCTACGAGAGTACTTCGGTAGTACATCACATGTAGTATTTTTAATATAACTTTTCATCAATTCAAATTAAGAGACCTGCCCCCGTAGCATGGCATGCGCGACAACGTTTATCGACTATCGCCATCTTTTTTTTCGCAATACTGTAGAGCGAGGTGTAGATAGTTAATCGCGCGATATAAACGGCGTCGCGGGAGCCATGCTACGGGGGCTACTGGTAATGTGTAGTTCTCTTAAATTATCAAATACAAAATAATGAAAAGTAATTCCAAAAATACTAAATGTTATTTACTTCCGATGTACTATAGTAGATTTTTAGATGCGATGCGAATGTGAACAAGTGAACTGTCGCACGCAGAACGCGACGTTGCCGTTTTGTACTCGAGTACCTATTGGTCAATTTTGGCTCCGGATCCACATTGTCTAAGTAAATGTCGCATATAATTTGAATATACTCTGGATCTAAAAAGTCATATCCAGTATGATTTTTTAAACCGTTGATGGATCAACATATACTGGTGAAATCACCGACGAGTATGTTGAAAACCTGCAAGTGCAGATCCACCGACGTCACACGCGCATCTAGAACGGATCAGAGTATATCAGTTTGCGCGACGCGGATCTGAGTAAACACGTAAAATAGGTGGATCAACAATTGTTCTAACTTCTCACTGGATCAACATTTACCGCAAAAAGTTCATTATATATATATATATATATATAATATAGGCTTTATAACCAATATCTATCCAAGCCAACTTTAAGACTATCAAAGTTTTAATCAATATTCTGTTAGAATTTGATATTAAAATTGATTAAAAACTTTTTCAATAACTAATCTATGATTAATCAATCCCCCGATAACAAGTCTGATAAAATAATTTAATTATAACAAGGGTCAATGCTACCAAAGTCATCCCAGACAATTATATATCTGATCCAGAATTAATTTAAATATTAACGCGTAACCTTTGAGTTTCAAAGGTAATGCCTTTTTAATGTTCTAAATTACAATTCAGCACCTTTTAATGCGGGCAAATATTCGCTGAGAGTGTTATTAGAATAATAAAATTAACATTTGGCTTGATGTACGGCTGGTCAATTAAATAATGTTGATTAAAATTAAGTTAGTATTCTATTGCATTTTAGAGATTGTTTGAGAAAATAGATTTGAATAATTATTTTACTGGCTTAGCGACGGATAAGAAAACGTCGAAAAACAACACACACAGGGAAAGGCGTAAAAATTTTGAGACAAAAATAAAAAAAAAATTAAAAACGACAATCTCAAAACTAAAATAAAGACATTTAAAAATAACTAGATTTACTTGAGACAGACCCCAGAGTTCATTATTATCAATTGTTTTTGCAGCGCTCACGGACCTGCCATCAAACGATGACTTTTAGAACTAACCATACCAGAGTCTTTGCCAGACCACGTGCAGACGGATGAGATATCTATTAATATATAATTATAAGACTATATAATTATAATTATTATAATTATAAGACCTCTCCAACCCGTCTGGCCAGCGTGGAGAGTGTAGGCCAAATTCTCTGACTGCTCTGGCAGTACAGAGAGGGTCGTGCTCCTGCAGTGGAGACTAATAAGGACCTGATGATGATGATAGAATTATAATCTATGCTTATGAGGATGAGATGTCTATTCCTGTAGAATTATAACTATCCTGAAAGCTACGAATAAGTATTACTTCATCGTAAGCGAAGACTTATTCCTAGTTAAACTTTTTTTACTCTATATCCTATGAAGCTTCAGCACCCGCAATCCTTTTACCCTTTAATCTTCACTCTACACGGAGCTCCTATAAATATTTACGAGATGATAACGGAGCCGATATTGGGAAATATTAAGTGCGTATATGAAGCCGTGGGAATGGAAATCTGTGAGGCTGTAACGTATTCGGGCGACGAATTAGTTCGTGATTCATTTTCTGGAACAATGATAAGGCGATTGCGTTTAAACGGAAATTACGAGTAGGAAAATAGTAGATTATTTTCCGACTAACTCAATCGAAACTGTTTTCATAAAAGGTTATGGACGACGAACCACATTTTACTCAGTAGACAGACATGTCACACCTCATGTCGTGCCCCATGTGCCCCACTACCTACACAAAGTACGACCTCAACTACGCCTCAGCAAGTGGCGTGAATGTTGCAACATACTGGAGGGATAAAATGTAAGATTTTTTAGACATTTTGAGCCATCGACACGATAAGAATAAGAAGAAGTAGACAGACATACGTACAGCACATCAATGGTTGGCTCATTCGATAAGTTTTGAATGTAACTTTTCCTTTTACTAATATATTTACAATATAGAACCTTTTGGCTCAATTTTACTTTTTTACTAGTTTTTATTTTATTTTATGTAATTGACTGTTTATTAGCTCACGCTGGTATTGTTCATTCATTTGGCGCGCATAACGGATCTAGTAATTCCAGTCCAGTTTTACGCATTATTGAACTAATGTAAAGGTTTCCTTACTTTGTTATTTAAATCACCGAAAACAGATGTGCTTTAAACTAAAAACCGGCCAAGTGCGTGTTTGGCCACGCGCAGTGTAGGGTTCCGTAGTTGCGAATGACAACTTTGAGTTCACACTGTTCACACTCGAACCTAACAGTTTAAAGACCAAAAACATCTAACAATGAAAATTGTATGAAATTTTACATTTTCCAGTACATTTTATAAGTTGGTTGCCTATAACTTTTTAGTTTGTACTAAGTACTCAGCTCTGATAGTTTTCCTTTCAAGTTCAGTATATATCTACTGCTGTAATTTTTTTCAGGGATTCATATATAACCGTTTAGCAGATAGAGGGGGAGGACACTTACCTCTAACAAAAATTTGCCAAATATTTCGGAAACGGATCCCCAAATCGAAAAATGGTGTTCTCAACCTCACAATATTTTTTAAAGACATATTTAACGATACCCCACGCGATGGGTAAATAGAGAATAAAAAATTACTCCCCCACTTGTATGCGAGGTAGGTTTTTTTTCCAGATTTTTTCTACCACTTTTTTGGCATGATTAATATACATACCCATACCAAATTACAGCTTTCTAGTACTTATAATCTCTGAGTAAAACCACGGACGGACAGACAGACAGACATGGCGAAACTATAAGGGTTCCTTGTTTACTACGGAACCCTAAAAATGGGAGCATAACGTAAATCAATTTAAAGACCCTCCGGTTAAAAGTTGTACTCTCACACCACCGGAGTACTACCGTTTTTCAGTCAAGAGGCAAATTCCAAATGCCAATTTCACCAGTTTACGTTCGCCATATTGATTTTTGCTGACAACACATAGCCTAGATTTATCTTCTTCCCCGGAGTAGTATATACTCCGGGGAAGAAGATAAATCTAATGATGCACTTCAAAATCTGTCAAGCTATAGGAAGCAAAAATGCAACAGTATACAGGCTACAGGAAGCGATAATGGAACAAAAGTACGTTGCGAAAAACATTACCCTCCTTTTGGGTGGGTTTTGTTATCAACTCCATGCCAGTTTAATGTATATACGTAAAGTTCAACGTAAGAAAATGAATTTTTTAAACCAAAGCTAAATTTAAAGAACTTGAAATGTAGGAGGATTTAAAGAGACTTGTTTTTAAATCTCTTTGAAATTTATTGCCAATAAACTAAGTTGAAACTGCTGATTCTTAATCTAAGGATTCTTTTGTTAGTGCTTTATAGACGACTTCTCTTAGAGTTTTTATGGTACCGTTAATTTTTACAATTTAAAGTCTACGAATAAACAGAATGATGTGAAATATAAAATATATGTTAGTATTGTTTTCTGAATAAAATTCTTACGACTTGTATTTTAAACCAATTTTGGTAAATAATAAGTTTTGTTATATTTTTCTTATGTTATGTAGATAAAACTGTTTTGTTAAGTAAAAACTTATTATTAAGCCGTTTACAATCTTCTTTTGAAATTTAAATCAACGCTCCTGTTACAACTCTAGTAATTTGAGTGGGAGTGTTATTGAAAAATGTATTGTAAATTTTTCTTTCGTCATGATATTTAGAAACTTTGTGCAGCGAAAACAAAAATATAAATATATAAATACAAAAGTAATTTTAATTATGTCATCAAAATATAATTGATCAGAAGTAGAGAACTACGGAAGTAGAGAACTTATAACCCAAATAAAATAAAAAAAATTGTTTAATACCAAATACAGTTAAATGTAAGAAAAACAACTAAAAATACGAATACTTATTTGTTTCCAAGACCACACGCATATTTGCTATGATTTCCACCATTCTGGAGGGCAATATAAAAGAACTTCATAAACGTCAAATGGGGCATTAAACTTTAATGCCAACTTAAAACGAGAGTGGTTCGTAACATTTTAAATTATACCGCTATTTTGAAGATGGCGAACAAAAATTGCATTGTAAAAGAGGAATGTAGTTATTACTCTTGGAAAATTGGAAGAAATATTTTTCGTAACGAGCCTCGGGTAGCTATAATTTTTATGAAATATTTTTATGCTATGTTTCGTGCCTATGTACTTCAGTTAATTATCCTACTTTGTTTTCGATACGTCGTGCATTGTACTTGTATTATGAATACCTGGTATACGTAGATACGTAACGGGATGTTTGTGATATCTCACGTAACATTTACAACTAAGCTTAACAGAGCGTTTGCCAGAGCACGTGCCACCAGATGAGATATCTATTCCTGTGGAATTATAATATCAATGCTTATAGCTACGAATGCATGTATCTTAATTGTAGACTTTAAAAAACATTCTGTGTGTTACGTGTTCACTGAAAAGGTAACGTGCAATTTAGTTTTAAATATTTGCAATTTAGTTTTAGCACTTCATTGTGTTAAAACTTAATTTCAAAAATTTCCACAATTTTATATTGGCAATCCATTATAAAATTTGCTTTGTTATTTCGCGATCATTAAAAGTATTTTCGATTGCTGTTTAAATATTTAGTTTCCTTTCGTTGGTTATTCACGGAATAATTTACATATTTCAGGGAAGGTTTTAAATTGAACAGTTAAGAGGCTATCTTTATCTATTCATACTAACTAATCGCTTCTCTATTCCATTCGAGATAGACTAAATCTGGGGCGATAAGATCTGCTTATTTAGACGTTATGGTGGGCGTGTAGTTGGAAAAGGAAAAATTAATGACATAAGCAGATAATGACATAGACTGCCTAATTACAAGTGTTCCGTAACGTTTACCACTTGCGTGCAGAAGATGTATGTAAATTTATTAATGTATTATTTTTATAAATAGTGATTTTATCTACAGCACTGGCTTAATTTTGCACTTTCTTCTGCTTCTTGTTCTCGTTATCACTTGTTGGTTGACAGGTAGATTAATCCTATGGCTTTAAGTCCGCTCATTATTTGATTGTAATGAAGTTTTTAAATAAATAAAAAACCTCCCGCCATCTCAACTGTCACTGTCATCTGTCAGTGTCCAAACAAAAAATCGAAATCAGCTGAGGAAATCACATTCTGTCTCTAAGGCCTCTCGCGATCACACGCGCTCCTAATTCGGTTTATCGGCCATTAATCCCAACGCGGAGATCGGAGATCCTCATCAACATCCTTCGATGTCCAGCTGACTAGGAGGAGAAGAAAAGAAGCAGCCAGAAACCTGTCCGCACATACCCACCAGGTCAGTGTCTACTCACCATCAAAACTACCCAAATGTGGAGTGTATTTTCTTGAAGAGTTCATGTATGTGTGTAACGCCTCCTCTACACAATCGCCGATGATTTTTACCGCGACAATTTATATTGCTGCATTGGATTGAAAACTCTCAAGAGCTATTGTGAGTTAAACAACAATGTACATACAGTGAATCGTCGCATATAAAGCCGATCATCTGTGATTTTGTAGAGGAAGCATATGAATTTATCTAAACTTTATGAAAAAGAGAGATAGATTCCTTGAAAAATGTTGTGTGATGTATGCTGAAGAAGAAACAGCTGGTAATAATAATAGTTGTTTGGAAATAATATGCTTTGCATCGCTGCCGGAATGTTTATTTAATAATGCATTTTTTATTATTGTCACACGCATATTGCGGGACGCGGCACGGGAGAGGTTCAAAGATACTGATAATATACATAGCCATATTAACGAAAACATATTATAAATATGTTTCAAAATGTTTTATTAATAAAAGGTAAAAGTGAAGTGCTTAAATTTCCGGAATTTTAATAGTGCTAGTGTTTGGTTATTCCACAATTGCCAGGTGCGAGCATTTTCGATTGCATATTAAATATTTACTCGCGCTCGTTGGATATATCCCAGAATAATTAATAAATTTTAGGTTCGGTCACAATATGAACATTTCAGACTTGCTTTAAATTAATATTAGTTATTCATAAAATTAGTTTAATACTAGTTAATAATAAAAGCTGAGTGTAATTTGAAGAGAAAGAAAATGTGGTCAGTGTATCCCGTCCGGTGCTTTTTCCTTATGCTCTTATTTTATTATTCAAAATCTATATTCTTGATTCTTTTGGCATATATAATACAAAAACTTAGAATACCATTTATAAGGTGAAAATATTTAAAAACAAAGTATTGAAGACGTGCTATAAAGTTTGTCTCGTTCTAGAGTTTTATGGTGTATGTCGTAGCACATAGCACTTCGTAGCAAGCAGACGCGTAGCACTTACTACAAACCTATTACTTATTCGGAGCGCTACAATCTAGTTTCGAGTTTTTATTTCTTCTTCCCATTTAATATTGATCGATGGGGCTTTCTGTTTTCATCCGTATAATTGAATAACTAGATCTTCTCTTTTTTCTAAGATATCTTGTTCATTACTATAAATTTATAAACGAATATAGTTACGATAACCTGATATAAGATTTTTGGCAATGCAAAAACCGCATTGCAACTATTAACTTGTTTATGAATTACTTGTTTACTGACTGTTTTAAACTTTTACATACTTACTAGTAAATGATCAACTACAGTAAAGATTCACCATCTAAAATGAATACCAATGCGCTCTACGCGTTGTTCAGAATAAATGGGTATAACTATGCTACGAGTAGAAACATAAATTAGAAACTGTTATTAATATTTGTTATTTTTTTACTTTTTAGTGGTCTAGTAAGATTATAAGAAAGTTTAAACAATACTAATTTACTGTAGTAAATTTGTAGCAACTTTTATTATGACCATTACCACAAACGAAATATTTTATATAGTTATCACAAAGTTCTCACAACAGCCGTACAAAATACATGGTTGTGAAATCATAAATATGTACATACATTTTAGCAATTTGTTTTCAAAACGTTTAAAAATATGTAACTCTATAACTTTTATATCTGAAACAGTTTTTCGTTGGGATATGTATTTTTGGGAGGTGTTTTCATAGCAACACGTAAAAAATATATTCCACTATGGTCAATCATTTTATTGTTCGTAAGATAATTCAAAATCATTTAGTGTACGTCAATTCTCATTACAATTTGTTGACAAATTTATAATATTATTGACGTCAATAATTAACTTACGGCTAAGTTTACACCACTTCCAAGGCGGAGTGCTGAAGAAGCGGCAACAAACTGCACAGCGCATTTTCTCCCAATGACGTCAACTTACAATCTACGACATACCTATTAAAAATTTCTTAAGTGGACTCGAGCTTACATTGTCTTGTCATGAATACACTTGCCTATTGACCTGGCTTAAACGCTCCAATGATTCTTACGATAGATAGACAGAGTCTGAAATGACACACTTTCTCTTTGCTGGTCTGGGGTATAAAAGAGCCAAGTTGAAATGGGATTGGATGGGTCATCTGTAGGATGTTTTCTTATGATGCACGAACAAAGTAAGGCAGTGGATACTACAACCAGTGAAACGGTATGCCTATAAGTCATACCCTTTCACTGGTGGTAATGAATTAAGTTAATGATTTACACCATTAACATCGACGGTCTAAATCAAGCAGTGTGACAATACGAGTCTTTATTTAAACACTTTTTTAGGGTTCCGTAGTTAACAAGGAACCCTTATAGTTTCGCCATGTCTGTCTGTCTGTCTGTCTGTCTGTCTTTCTGTCTGTCTGTCCGTCCGCGGTTTTACGCAGAGACTATAAGTACTAGAAAGCTGTAATTTGGTATGGGTATGTATATTAATCATGGCAAAAAAGTGGTAGAATAAAAACTTGAAAAAAAATTTTTTTTAGTGTAGCTTCCGTACAAGTAAAGTGGGGGAGTAATTTTTTTTTCTCTATTTACCCATCGTGTGGGGTATCGTTAAATAGGTCTTTCAAAAATATTGTGAGGTTGACAGCACCATTTTTCGATTTAGGGATCCGTTTCCGAAATATTTGGTTTTAAAGTGCGAATTTTTGTTAGACGTAAGTGTCCCCCCCCTCTATCTGCTAAACGGTTATATATAGATACGTGAAAAAAAATACAGCAGTAGTATATATACTGAAGTTTAAAGGAAAACTATTAGAGCTGAGTACTAAGTAGAAACTAAAAAGTTATAGGCATTCAACTGATAAACTGTAAAATTTCATACTATTTTCATTGTTAGATGTTTTTGGTCGTTAAACTGTAAGGTGCGAGTGTGAATAGTGTGAACTCAAAGTTGTCATTCGCAACTACGGAACCCTACACTGCGCGTGGCCCGACACGCAGTTGGCTGGTTTTTTTTGTTTATCATACTTAACGATTGTGAATTTATTTCTTCTTAGGGTTAAGTATAAAAAATTGAATAGGATGGTGTTATCTTACCCACCTCCTTTTAAGTGTTAAGTAATATGTTTTTTAAATAAGGGTTATTTTCGGGAAACATATTAGGAAATAAATATCAAATGTGAGGGCTCGTTATGGGAATTTCAATTATAGTTTTATTATTATTGTAAAATAAATAGTTTTTGAAGACGAAAATTGATAATCCTCTCCCCAACTGCTAAAATTTTGACAGACATAAACTGTTAAACTTCACTTTTATGAAATCAAACATTTGACTTTGGCATTGTACGGAACCCTTTACACGCGATAACAAATTTTTGAACCAAATCTAACAATGAAGTATTTGATGCTTTGTTACCATATTTTGCATTTTATTGACCCATTGGAAAATATTGTGTCGTAAAGTTGGTACACTCATCAATATTTATTGGGTGTAACGAAACGTTAACATCTATGCGCACTGATTCTGTTAGCGACAAATCGTAAAATGTTAACTGAAGAGATCATAGCACTTTATGAAAAGATATAGGATTATGTGAAGAAATGAAACATAAATAAATCATTGTCATGAATAAGTATCAAAGTCTGAACTCTATGCCATCTTTTATTTTGTATTTTAGTTGGATTACTGAGAATATTGAACCGTAAAGTTTGGTACACGTATAAATAAATTTAAAACGGAAGCTTTTAAAAGGCAAATCGTAAAATTTTAAGCAATCCTTTTGTGTTATAACTGACTGCCACCAATGATGACAGCCAGGACTAACGACTTAACGTGTCTTCTGAAGTATAGAGAAACTCAAGATATTTTTATGTCACTTGCGGTCACCCATCCCATTGAGGACTGCCCTATTATTGCTTAAAGCATGTTCACGCTTACTGTATAATATAGTTAATGAGTGTGAACACCTAATATAGTATTTTTTAAATCAATTCTTTATATTCAAACGCTCAAACCTTATTTTCGTCCTTCACTAAGTACATGTCTCTAGATATACATTTTTTGAATATCAAGTGAGCTCCATTTTTAGTTTGAAGTAATTATCTCGGCAAAAGTTCGACACCATTTCTCGGTCCCAGAACATTTTTCATTATAATCAACTGAAGCCGATATCGCCTGCGAAGTTGGACCAATTGTTGACACCTCGTTATTGAACTAGAAGTTTAGTTTGAGTGAAAATTTTATCGTCGTCGAGAGCAGAGTTAACAGAAATAAGTACTGAATTTGTTTGAATAAATTCAGTACTAGAACAGTTAAAGTAGGTGCCTATGTGTTCGTACTTTAAGTAAATATAACAACATTGATACCATTGAAGAAATGCAGAGTTTTTAGAATAGAAAGTGAGCTCCATTTTTAGTTTGAAGTAATTATCTCGGCAAAAGTTCGACACCATTTCTCGGTCCCAGAACATTTTTCATTATAATCAACTGAAGCCGATATCGCCTGCGAAGTTGGACCAATTGTTGACACCTCGTTATTGAACTAGAAGTTTAGTTTGAGCGAAAATTTTATCGTCGTCGAGAGCAGAGTTAACGGAAATAAGTATTGAATTTGTTCGAATAAATTCAGTACTAGTACGTGTCAAGAAGGAATCTGCTCTTTTTTTTTTTAAATTAGTTTCATATCAGCAGTGGCTTTTGCTGTAACCTATGCTACACACAACTCCATATGCAAATACTATATAGCCTATGTACCCTTGTCATGTAATTAAAACTATAATATATGAAACATAATCTTTATAAACGACTCAATAGATCAAGGCTAATTTGGTATAACATAAGAAGTTCGGTAGGAGTTGCTAATTACGTGCTTACTTAAACTTAGTTGAAACTATATTTTGGTTTATAACTTCTTGAAAGTTGTAAGTGCTGAGTGGTCTCGTGGGAAAATCTGACGATAGAATCTTTAAGAGGAATTGCTAGGCACAGAAAATTATATCATAGCAAAACCTAGTTAAAAAGCTGTAGTATATGTATAGGTACGCATTACATAAAAAAACATTATGACTGCCAAAAAACCATTGTGAATTTATTTGTACATAATTATAACGACAATAGCCATGGTCTCAAATATCAGTGGAAGAGATAGGGAGAAAGAGAAGTATTAAGTTATAAAAATGAGAGACAGGGTTTTTACTAAAGAAAGAGAGGTTTTGCTCAGTTATGGGATATAAATAGTCTAGAGAAATCCAACGAACGTAGGTTTCTGGATACATCTAAATCATCATCATCATCATCATGATGATCATCAAGTCTTTTATAGCCTCCACTGCAGGAGCATGACCCTCCCTGTACTACCAAAGCAGTCAGAAGATTTGGCCTACACCCTCCACACTGGCCAGACGGGTTGAAGAGGTATCTTTGATGTTTATAAGCTTTGTTTAGCTTGTGTCTCCTAAGTCGCCTTCTACGACATCCTCTGGAAGACTTGGAGTGATTGTACTCTGCCGAAAACCTACACTTCAAATTCTGGATATTTACATCTTAAAAAAGAAAACATTAGCACGATGATAGTAAATCAAAAACACACACATTTATACATGTGAATCGTAATATCCCTTATTTTTGGTTGAAGGTAACAAGTAAGTATAAAACAAAATGTTTTAACGTAAGTACAAATCGCTCTTTAGGAACTGGGAAGTAGGATAAAAGATTGAAGGAAAAGATTTGCCAGCAAAGTGGGGTCAGGGTGAAGTGATGTAGCTTAATCTTTTGTTGGGCGTCTTTAATACGTTTTTTGTTTACTTTTCCATTTGTATTGTGTAGACGATATGTTAGAAACATGCCGAATCTCAGAATAATAGGAAGCGTGTTATGCGATTTTTTTCTGATCAAATTATTTTTATTATATAATTTCCTGAACGTTTAATTCCTTTCACACAGCAAATTATTTTTCGTTGAAACCGTTTAACTAAGCGACATAATTTAATTCACAGATAATTATAAATTAAGCTTTGTAACTTATAGAAACGAAAATAGGCTTATAATATATATAATAGGCTATGTTTTATTTTTTTCTAAAAACCTGTTTAAAAGAAAAAAAAATGTACAAAAACAGTTTTTTTGGAAAAAATAAAAAATAGGGGCATTCCTATTTTAGTACTAGATTTTATGAAAAAAGAATTGTGGCTCTTGAATCAGTTTTCAGCGAGAAAATAGAGAAATACATTTGTATGGAAGCCATATTGAAAAAATACTGCTAGTATACGCTCTTAACCTACCCTTTTTAATATAAAAAAAAGACTGAACATCATATGACGTTTTTCTCCCTACAATATATCAATTACGACAGCGCCGTTTAAGTTCCTTCACTTTATTACCGCATTCTCTGTGAAGTCACGAGATCGTAAACCTTCGATGCGTATATTGCCGCCCCAGATGAGATATAGATGAAGGTCCAAGAATTGGTGCACGAAGAACCTTTACGTAAGATCATAATATGAGAGGGTTATGGACGATTCCTTATATTTTAAGACTAACTTTCAAAAGTCGTTTCGCTCGTGTTTATTATAGGTGAACGGATTTTAATAAAACTGTAACAGGTAGGCACAAAAGCCATTTTATATATGTATAAAGTAAATTGTGAATTCGAAGACCATAAAATCAAATCTTGTTTTAAATCTTAGAAGTTGTAAATCTTTTGATATGCATTTACAGCATTAGAGACAGAAAATAAATGGCGGTCCACAAAACATAGAATTACGAACCTAGGGAATAGTAAATAAGGTTTTTTTTTATTATTTCATGTGAAAACAAAAGTTATTAATTAAATAGCTAGTAAATATAATAGATAATCATCTTAAAACAGTAAATTAAAAAGAAGTAATTTAAAATAAAACTTTTTAACACAAAACGTTAACCGCCGAAAAGCGAAAAATCAATTACTTCTGTTTTTTTATCCTTCGGGTTGGATTTTTTCAAGTTCATATGGGACCAACATTAAAGACCCTTTCCACTAATAAAAATAATTGTCAAAATTGGACTACTCTGTAAACAGTTATGCGCGGTTGTGCAACGCGTGGTCATACTTAAAAAAGCCTTCCGATGGCACGTTGATCTTTATAGTTTAGTTGAGAACTGTTATTATAATAGACGAGTACCTTCTAAAATGAAAACATAGCATTTATAGCAGTCATATTTTAATTCAATAATAATTGATTTTGCAGCTACACCTAGTAGCTGCAAAATCAATAAGAGACAGAAGCTCGGTCAATAAAGAATATAATAATAAAAAAATGCTAAGAGAATTCTCTGAGATTCTATGCGCAAGCCTAGCCCTATATAAAGTAACACGAATGAATAGAAATGCCCTCGCCTCCATTATAATCGAGCGATTGTCGCCTGCAATTAAGTCACACAATAGACACACCAAGCGGTAATTGCTTTTACCAGTAACTGTTTCTTACATTTCTATAGATGATACAATAATTTGGTTCACGACTATTATATTATGCATTTGTTACACACGGTAGCCTCCATGGTGCAGTGGTTAAAACGCTTACTACAACATAAGGGCACCAGATTTGATTCCCGAAATGATTTTATTTAAACAGTATCAAATTAGTTGGTCAGCAAAATTTAAGCAGAACATGTAATTTTAGGCCGATAAATCAGTAATTTAGTGTTAACGCTATAAATGTTTTTATATTATAGTCTTCTCAGGCTTTTATATCTGGAAAGTTTCCTATTTTTTTATCTAAACTATTTTCATTCAGTTAGTTAAATATTCTCCTACTATCGTGTAATGGTTTCTCAATAGGACATATTACTGAAAGCTGTGCCGCCAGAGTGCACCACTAGCACATACAGTACAAGAGGTTTGACACTGAAAAGTATGTACTTAAAAATGTCTAAGTAAATAAATAAATAAATAAATATTTGTGAATATCTGAAGTCTACCTGTTGCCGTTATACATAACGAGCAAAAGATGGCATAAAATCACGTTTGTTGTATGGGAGCACCCCTTAATTAAAAAAAAAAAAAAGTAGTTTATTATTATCTCCAACAAATCTAATACATACATAACAAGTTACAAAGTTTATAATGATATGTACTTAAAATACAGATTGGAGGAGACTGGAGTCTATAGAAGGCAGGGCCTGTATACAGTACTCCAGGGCTCTCCGCCACCGGACGGACACATTTCATTGGGAATTAACCCGTGGTGAAAATGTGGAACTTAAAATTATAAAAGAAATAAACCTTACCTAACCTTATATTATAAAAGAGTTTTATATTTAATAATATTTAAGGCAAGAACTGACAATTATTTAAGAGGTTGTATAAAATACTCTGTATCGTTATAATCAAGTGTTATAAGATAATTAAATATTAGCAATTTACATGAACGTTTTGTAAGGTGGACAATGTTTAACTTAGAGTGCAGTTTATTATACAAAAAAGGCCCTGCAAAGCAAAAAAAGCGATGGGAGAATCCGGTTTTAAAGGTGTTAGAGGTTGCCACAAGACGGTTACGTTTAACTGCATTTAAGCTGTAGGGGGTGATTATATGTTGTTGAAGTGCAGTGTTCGAAATATAAAGTTGGCGGACGGAGAGGAGTTCACAGTATTGATACAGGTCACGTGTGGGAAAGAGGAAGGGCTAAGTCGCTAATAATTTGTAAAATTATACATTATTCCTTTATTAATTTGATTTTCAAACACTCCTATGAGTATTTAAAAATAAAAACGTATTTGTGCTGCAATTTTTTTTGTAAAATAAAGGCAATTTATTGCAACTTTGACAGACTTGTCAATGTCAAACATTTGTTTACTGTCTCTGCTAATGCTGCCCTCTGGCGGGAGAACATTGCAGTATTAACTCCTATTAAAATGAAATAAATTATTCTACCAACCATCTTCCTGCAACAGAAAATGAAAAACCTCATTACTTAGCCAAGCTGAAGTTTAGTAAAGCAAGTGCAAGTTTCTGTATTACTTAGCTCTCTGTTAATATGAATACAGCTAACTAAAACTTTTAGTTTATTAGTTAGTGCGAGTTACGACTTAGTTTCTTGACTAATTAGCGTTGATGTTTAAATTATTTGCAAATTTGTAGATGACTATATCGACGGTGTTATTTATTGACTCCAACTAATTAATACTTAGATCTTTGACTATATACTCTTTAGACTCCGTCATACCTTTATTTCAATGATTAAAAAACTAGCAAATTTTTCGATTCTTGTGTGCGTGAAAGCTTTGTAACATGTTTTTAAGGCCAGTCGCCTATTTGACCCCAAACTTCAAGCCCCAACCCTTTGCGTGTAGCTCCAGAATTGCGTACCTGTAAAACTGAAGACAGACCTGGGCTCTGTCCTCATAAGGAAGAAAGACGTGATAGTAGTATAACATGTAAAAATGAAGTTAAAGTATAAATTTGCGTCGGGAATCCAGTGTTAACCTCTGTGATACGGAGACCGTTAGTTTCTGTTATAATTAGGTAGATAAAGTTTTAATTATACCTTTAATTAAATAAAAAGTTATATAGACACACATTGATTGATACAGAACTGGTTCCGTCGTTAATAAACTAAAAGTGTCGTCAGTACCGCCCTAGTTTTAAAGAGCTTCTTACGTTAGTAAGTTTCCAGTAGGGTGTCCATGTAGCCGATAAAAACCGAGAGAGTCCCGACCTAACTTTTCTTTTATCTCTCTTACAACTTTCACGTTAATGTATTTATTCGATGTCGATCAACATGGTTTTGTTATTTCAAAGTTCGGAGACTGGGATGGGTGATTGTTTTTATATAGTTTATTTCAAAGGAGTTTTCACTAATAAGAGTTTTGAGGGTTCATATTAAGGGTAAATTTTGAACCTTCACGAAATGTTGCTGATTTAACTAAATTAAGAAAGAACAAATTATGGGCGGATGTATGGCACTTTTGTATGAAAAAGTCTAATGTTTTTCCATTAATTTTATAGGAAAAGTTGTTCATATTCACGGATTGAGTAACCCTTTTATTGGATGGCGAAGGTCAATTGACTCGCTGTATAGCTTATCTAAATAGTTGGCTCAAGAATATCAATGAGTAAAAGTCTAATTGTACTTGGGTATTGAAAAAACTCAAGTGTCTAATATTATATTTTAAGGAAGCCGTGAAATCAATAAAAAATTAAGCATTTCTAGAACTAAATATAAGTTGGAAGGATTAGGTATGAATAATTTATGTAGCATTTGAGACCTAGTTTTATTTTGTAAGACTGCATAGATCTCAAAATCGTTCATATTTAAGTATCGTTAGTAAATTATGGGCTGTTTGAATAATATAAAATGTATTTACAACGTAATACAATTCTCAAAAAAATGTTTCCAATGTGAATAACACAGTTTTGTTATTTTAAAACTGATTTATGTGTTAATTTATTACAATTATTGTTGTCCGTGAATGTTTCAAACGTTTTCGTCGTACCTACACTTCTTTAGAGATATGTCTGGTTAGAAGTGATATTTTCACTCGAGAATTCTGAGTTGCAGTAAAAAACATCAATTGAACATCCTGCTGCATAGATTTTTATAGTTGTTGATATTTAAGATTAAAATCATGAGACATGAAATTTTTAAGACATAATATCGTAACTTACTTGACAGCACAAAACAATAAAAGATCTCCCCAAGTAGATGTTGCCAAAAAGCCTATAAAAATGTAAGTAGGTTTTTATCTGGTACATTTATATAGCATATTACATATATTATTACTTTTGTCTTATTCCCTTACAAGGACAGAGCGCCAACTGCTAAATAGATTTTATTTCACTGTCTCGTATGGTTTTTACTGGTTGAGCGGTATTTGAAGTCACAGCTAGGACATTCTACGTTTTTTTATTTCTCCCAGAGCACATGAATTTACTATTCACATAAAAAAGTACAAGTCTGTTTTATATCAGTCGAGGAACGAAAAAAAAATCAACTAAAAATAAAGAAACGAGGCGTAAGGCCAGATAAAAAAGGTTTTAATATATTGATTTTAAGCTTTTTCAGGTTTTAAAAATGTTATCCCAAAAATATCCAACAGTATGCTCTCACCATGCCATACGTATACAGTGCCAACACTGCTAATTAGTTGGGAAACTTTGGTAATAGCTTAGTAATTTTCGCGTTGGCCCTCACGAGCGAACAATTTATGGAGACAAATTATTGCGACCCTTTTAATCGTAATATGGAGTCATCATGACTGAGGGACACCAATAACTTTCTACATAACATACATACGTATTATCACGTCTTAATCCCTTGCGGGGTAGATAGAGAGTGGGCGTTAAGGTGAAAAGTGGAATCAAAATAGTGATGGGTTGCTAGCCGCATCGCCAATAACGTAATTCCTTATATTTTCGCCCTATCGCTTGACCGGCTTTTAGGCTCTGCGCGGGAAGATAATCACCTGGTATATTCTATGTTTTCCTTCAAACCAGCGTGGAAGAGCTGTATACGTAGGTAATAAGGATCACAAGTGTTACTGGCAAATACCTTTATATTGTGATATAGCTCTTTTAGTCCTCCGAAACTAATACGTGCCAACGGGACGCTATAATTTATCCCACCGGTCAATGCACCTGTTGTATCCCTATTTTGAACCAATTAAGAGAGCCCCCTGTTTGAACCGAATAAGACTCACTTAAAAAAGACTTTTAAGTTCTAGTGGGAAGAGAAATTCACAAATAGAAATAAAAACAAATAATGACAAAGAAATAAAACTAAAACTTAATAGGGGATCTGATATAGTTAAGGAAATAATTCACATTATTAAAAACAGCATATTCCGTGCGAGTAAGATTTTGGTTAAATCTACGAAAGAAAAGAACTTTTTGAAAGAGGTTTCATGCATTATTCATCATCATCAGCTTTCCATAACCCACTGCTGGGCATAAGCCTCCCTTTGTCTGAGCCATCCTATATCCATGCATTATTATAAATCCGAAATCCTAAGAAATGTGGTATTTGTGGCATTTTTTCGGGACCATGTTGTATTTAGTTTGTGTCAATCCGACACGCACCTGGCCGATTCTTAACACATATACCTAATATAATATATATTTTGAGTCATTTTAGTTTTTCGACCTTTAGAGAAAATTTGTGTGTCTCTGTCTTTAGAGAAAATTCGTTCCTAGGAACCCGTTTGATAAAAACTACTCTGAAATCTAATACAAAAGTTAAATAGTAACTATGGATGAAACAAGCTTTACTATTAATGACCGAAAGAGAAATGTAATTTTTTTATGTATAATCTAATAGTAGGCGCGATTGTATGGATAATGGAACTCATTAAACCACGTTATACGTGCGTGCGTGCACAAACGCACTATTTTATTAATATCCGCTATTTGCAGCATATTTCCACGCAAAGTCATAAATCCAACGATTTCAGTTAATTAAAATTCCCACGTTTAAATTAAATACGAAAGTAGACGAGAAATTCTCAGACTTAAGGGAAAATTCCCAAAATTTTCGAGGTCACCGCCCTACAAAAACATTCTGACTGAATTAACTCCACTTCACTAATAATAAATGAGCGGGCGCAAAATCATACATTATTCAGTGTGAAAATAAATTTAGGCAAACATATCTTTATACCTTACATTTTAGACAGAACCTTGGGACTTTGGGGAGGTTTACGCACAGATAAATAACCCGGCCTTATTCATTATGTGAGAGACAGAGCTGCCGCCTTTAGCCGTGTGGTTCCTGGTAGAGTAGAATAGGACCACTCCAAGTCTTCCCGAGGATGTCGTAGAAGACGACTTAGGAAACACGAGCTAAACAAAGTTTATAGACATCAAAGAGACCTCTCAAACCCGTCTGGCTGGTGGAGAGTGTAGGCCATATCCTCTGACTGCTCTGGCTAATATATGGCTCTGGCTATAAAGACCTGATGATAGAAGAAATAGAGAGACAGAGCTGAAATACATGTAATTGGAAGCCACATAATGGAAACCAAGTACCTAGTAGATATATAGCTCTAGATAGCTCATAACAAATTCAATTTTCTTATTTCATATTTGTGATATTCAAACTATTTCCAAATCCTAATTACCGTCTCTTATTTGCAAAAAAATACAATCTGCATTTTTAGATAAATGGCTGTAAGTGTAATAGTAACGACTTTTTTTGTTGTTCCAAGTTGGTCTAAAAAAATATAGAACACTTTTTTATCTAGACCTCCTTAAAACGAGAAAATAAATTCGTATTCGTGGAAAACGAATTAGGCCGGATACATGGCGGAAAAAGTGTGGGTCGTGAGAGAACGTACTTGTGACGTTCTGGACAGGGTATCACATTGGTCGAGTCACAGTTAGTCACTATATCACCTTGATAGATAGTTGACTAATCAGTGTCTCTAGTAGCTCGTAAAAATATTATAATAAACAAATACTTTATATTTGTTTATGGACAAATCACGGAGCCTCGCTACCGGCGAAAATCAGTTTTACTAGTAGCATGAATGGGACGGCTTGTCCGGGGAAGTACCACACGCTCACAGAAAATCGACGTTTGAGTAGTAGCTTTACCGCAGCTATGCTTCGTTCGGTGAGTGAGAGAACCGGAGGACCTTCTCCCTCTCCCCTTTGGGGAGGGAAAAAAGAAAGGCCGGCAACGCTCCTGTGACACCCTTGGTGTTGCAGTTGTCCATGGGCACCGGTGATCACTTACCATCAGATGACCCGCTTGCTCGTTTGCCGTCCTATGACAAAAATAATTGAGCTAGCCCCACACTTATAAGAAAAATTAAGTCGTAAAATTAGTATCTAATTTTTATCTTTACTGATATTATAAAGAGAAAACATTTCATTGTTTGTTTGTTTGTTTGCATTGAATAGGTTTCAAAACTATTCGATCGAGTTTTTTTTTTTTCATTATATAAAGCTAATTTATCTGCGAGTGGCATAGGCTATAATTTACGAGGGCGAAGTCACGGAAAAATAAACATCTAAGACCCAGTTCAATCTGTAAAGGATCGTTTTCTTTTATGACCTGACCGGATATCGCACCCAGGACCGTGCGATAAAAACACTAAGTACATAATATTTTCACCATACTTTAAAATGTTTCTTTTACCTGCCTAGACTGCACATTAGTGAGTATCAACATTATAAGCATATAATATAATATATAAGGTATAAGCTTATTTCAACCTTATTACGGTTTATTTTTTGGTTAATTCTATTACTCAGACCACTTAATAGCTCGTCATTCGACTCATTAAGTTGACCTAATTTTAAAGAAAAGACTAATTGGTGTAATAGCTTATTCGACTCTCAACTAGCTAATCGATCAATCGCTCGTATCGTCACTTAATTTTCTATTCAACTGAAAGTGTTAAATTTGCCTTTAGTTAAGCTTAATATAGCTGACTTTTGCCAGTAAGTCTCAATATGTCTCTTTTATCTGTCCTTCATCATTTAATCCACTCGCTACTCTTCTCGTTACTAGACTACATTCTTGACTCGCCATGTATGAGTATCCTTAAAGCAGGACTAATCTTGCTGACTCGTCAGTCTGTAAGCCTCTGGGAGTACTACGTGCAGCTAATTTACTGTGGCCCATTCAACTGTCCCAGTTCTGCGTTCATGTACTCTAAACTTAATTTTAAATTCGTAACTAGATATTTCAGTACAGCTGAGAACGATTGTTTTTTTAGAAATTTGTTCAGTATTTTGCCGATAGAATAATGTATTTTATATTATTTATATTGACAGTCTGAGTCACTGAGCTTTGATATGAACATTTTTTTCTTAAGAAAGTGTTAAGTCAACCCAATAATCTATATAGGATTGTTAAAGTTCTTATCATCATCATCATCAGGTCTTATTTAGTTTCCCTCCACTGCAGGAGCAGGACCCTCTATGTTCTACCAGAGCCATATATTAATTAGCCAGAGCAGTCAGAGGATTTGGCCTACACTCTCCACGCTGGCCAGACGGGTTGGAGAAGTTTCTTTGATGTTTATAAGCTTTGTTTAGCTTGTGTTTCCTAAGTCACCTTCTACTACATCCACGGGAAGATGCTAAACTTCTTAAACTATTTTATTATAATGTTTTATGCTTTTTTTCTCAAACAAAGAAAATATATATACTGATTGTATAAAAAAAAAAAAAACATAAATTTCATATCTTGTTGAGATAATAAAAAGTTGGAGTTTTAATTGTAAGTCTGCATTTTTAAGGACTAATAATAGAAATTTAAACGGAGGGAAGAAAATTAATTGTACGAAAAAGCTTCCAAATAATACGTACTTAACTTTCATGATACCTGAGATTTAAATTGCACAACAAACTTTTCACGAAATCCTTGTTAAAACTTTCCTTCCAAGTATTAATATATTCCTCGTTACCTTGATTCACGAAATGTGTAGGAGTGATTCTGTATTTATTCGTAACAACGATATATTATGTTTATTATAAGGTCACACCCACACAAAAGAGCTCTTAAATGGATATAAGCGAAAAATAAGGTACCTATATATTTCAGGTCGAGAACCCTTCGAGTCTTCAGAAGTTGGCTGGCGTAATTTCATCTAAGCTGACCAATGCTCCGTAGAGAAAGTGTTACAGGTAAATACCTAAACTTCCATATTTGATCATCATCATCAACTCAGCCCTTCGAGCAACACGGCCTTCGACGGCCTTCCGTACCGGAAGGGAGTATCCATACGCTGCGTTCCCCTCTGTCAAGGTACAAGCCAAATTAGGCATATGCATGTCTATGTGTTAGTTGTGTGTGACTCATCTGTACACAAATTATTGTTTCGTTTTAGGGTACCGTAGTAAACTAGGAACCCTTATAGTTTCGCCATGTCTGTCTGTCTGTCCGTCCGCGGTTTTACTCAGAGACTATAAGTACAAGGAAAGTTGAAATTTGGTATGGGTATATACATTAATCATGTCCAAAAAAGTGGTAGAAGAAAATACTTGAAAAAAATTTTTTTTTAGTATAACTCCCATACAAGTAAAAAGAGAGTAATATTTTTTTTCTATACAAATCCATCGTGTTGGGTATTGATAGATAGGTCTTTAAAAAATATTGTGAGGTTGAGAACACCATTTTTCGATTGAGGGAGCCGTTTCCGGAATATTTGGTTTTAAAGTGCAAATTTTTGTTAGTGTCCCCCCCTCTATCTGCTAAACGGTTATATATGGATACGTGAAAAAAAAGATACAGCAGTAGTATATTTAATGAAGTTGAAAGGAAAACTATCAGAGCTGAGTACTAAGTGCAAACTAAAAAGTTATAGACAACCAACTTATAAAATGTACTCGAAAATGTAAAATTTCATACAAAGTGTGAGGTGCAAGTGTGAACAGTGTGAACTCAAAGTTGTCATTCGCAACTACGGAACCCTACACTGCGCGTGGCCCGACACGCACTTGGCCGGTTTCTTATGTCATTTTGTGTGACAATGTCATAATTACTATCAAGTGACAGTTTAAGTTTTGTATGTAGGTGTGCGGAACTAAACTTGTGTGCACATTTCCCACCACAAAAAACAGCAGAAAAATTGTCATAGTAAATTGTCGCTTTGCCCACTCCCTCCGTATGGAGTCCGTGTTGCTCGAGTACTCAGCCGCAAGAAGTCCTTTACAGAGCATTGCTCTTTCCCAAGGAATTCCACCAGAGAGTTTTGCCATACTCAACTCGCTTGGCAGACGGGTTGGTGAGCGCAGTATGTTTGGTTAATCTGGGTTCTGACGCTGCTGCACATCGAAACCATGGTATGGCCCCCGCAATGATGGCCCACAATGGCCTTTGTCCAGCTGTGAACTAACAAGATGATGATGATGATAATCAAGATATACTGTATGATAAGTATGTCGAGCTCCGTGGCGCAGCGGTCAACACGCCTGCCTGCGACACGGAGGTCCCGGGTTCGATCCCCGGTCAGGTCAAGATGGAAAATGGTCTTTTTCAGATTGACCTGGGTCTTGGATGTTTATCTATATATGTATTTGTTATAAAATATAGTATCGTTGAGTTAGTATCCCATAATACAAGTCTTACTAAGAACTTACTTTGGGGCTAGCTCAATCTGTGTGATTTGTCCGTATATATTTATTTTATAAAAAAAAAAAAAAAAAGAAATAAAAATATACTCGTAATGCATCAAGTTGTGGTATTACAGTTACATATGCGTGTGAGCAAGTACCATTAACCGACGCCGAGTTTGGGTTCAATTAAATCAATGTTGTCTTAGTAATGTGTGTCTGTTGACCTATCTACCAAGTTGCTTGATTTGTAGACTACCTGATATCTACTGAATATGCATATGCTCGTATGTTTTGGGAAGATATTGAGCACTCTGTTTGTTGCGAATTTCAAATATTATCATGTGGGATTTATCTTTGCTGAACTTTGAATAACAGCTTATCACATGTGTTTTTGTCATTTCATTAAAGTTTAAAAATTAAAAATCAACAAGAGTCACCATGTAGATTTTGATTCCTTTGCGAGTGTGAGTAGTTTTTCCAAAATATGCTACATCAACAGCCATATCTCTTGAAAGCGAAAATTATTTTTTCACAGTTTCTAGGGTCCGGATTTTTCAGTATTTGATATATTTTTGCTCACCAACCCATCTGGAATCTTGGGGAGTATTAAGGTTGACAGATGGGTTTGACAACCCAAACATTGTAGAAATCCTTGCGGGAGGCATATGTTCAGTACTAGAATTATTGCGGCTGAGTTGATGATGGCGATGTTTTCAATTAAATACTACAACATTATTCTAGAAAAAATAAATTTTGACTGGACTTGATACGGATAACGAAATAGGGGTTCTTTTTACCTTTAAAGTTTCGGAACCGTAAAAACTAACCAAATTGAGAATCTTCCTCTTTTTGACAGACCTAAATGTCAATTTAGAAGCAGCGATTGTCCAGCATTTACAAGACTTGCATAGTTAATTTCTCAAACTAAACCCGGACAGTTTACATCGCAGACTGATAAGCGCTCATTCAATACACAATCAACTATTCATCAAATCATACAATTAACGCTGTATCATAGATGATACACAAAGATAAACAGTTAGGCTCGATATCTCTCTGTTTCTCATTTGAGCGAGTTTTCAATAGCATCCTTTATTTTTTAAACCCAGATTCCTCTATTAAAACAGCATACATACATCACGTCTTTATCTCTTACGGGGTAAACAGAGCCCAAGGTCATAAAACCTACAGGCTACTTTTAGCATCGTAGTGGACGTAAAGGTGGAAAGCGGAATCAAATAGTGATGGGTTTGCTAGCCGCATCGCCTATCAATGTGATTCCTTTGATTTTCGGCCAATCCCTTGACCGGCTTTTACGATCTGCGCGAGAAGAAAAGCAGCTGGTATATTCTATGTTTTTTCTTTTCTCCCAAACCAGCATGGTAGAACAGCATGTCAGTTTATAATATTTTTGTTGTAAAATCGCTACCTTGACACAAAACCTACTTGGGTAAATTTTACATGACACGTTTCAATGCAGTTGCATTAAAAAAAAAACATAGACATTAAATGTCTACCTATAGTGCTTTTAGTCTTTAATGAGCATGATTACATCAATCAAATTTATAACAATAATGATATTATCTCCGGCCGTAGATAATATTGTACATGTGTATGTGTATATCCTGTGCCGTGTGGTTCCCGGCAAAGTAAAATAGGACCAATCCAAGTCTTTCCGTGGATGTCGTAGAACGCGACTTAGGACACACTAGGTAAACAAAGCCTGTAAACATCAAAGAGATCTCTCCCACCCGTCTGGCCGGAGTGGAGAGTGTAGGCCAAATCCTCTGATCTTGGCTCTAGTGGTACAGAGGGTCGTGCTCCTGCAGTGGAGACAAAGACCTGTTGATGATGATGATGATGTCCTTGGCCTAAAATCGCAGGTAAACGTCAAGGATGGGCGATAGAGTTGTTGAGGCAAATAGGGCTATCCGTATTTTCCGCAACAGCTCTATCGCTCATTGTGTTGCGCAACCAAGTCCCTCAATTAACTTTAAAATACTGCTACAATTGCCACGTGATACTTGTTGCTCGGGTTTACATTTTGCGTCCAATAGTTTCAACACCTACCTAGAAGAAAGGTGGAATCTTTTACCTCACCACGTCAATGACTGTATTTTATTTTGTCGCCAAAGTGACCAACGACAGAGACAGCTATCGTGGGCCACAGCAAAAGCTATATCTTACTTTATAATCAATCTATATGATACAAACGCAAAGTACAAAACAAATAAGTAGTATCGCAAAATGAATAGAGTTTGTTTTCTCTTCCCAGTATTATCGTAAACCCTTGTTTTTGTTCCACAACGCGCCTACATCAATCATTGTGGAATACATTCGGGTACACTCCACACCCGTTCGTTATCGCAGAAGGGTCAGGACACCGATTGTCTGATGAGAATAGTTGAACTATGTACACTAGGGAAAATACGACCGATTAGTATGAGAAGTTGCAGAATTTCGGTCTGCTATTATGTAAAGTTTTGTTTTGAGTATGAATATGTTGCAAAAAAGGTTTTATACATAACATAAATATGTAATAATTTTCATCTTGTGAAATATACACTACTTTTTTGGCAATAAATTTATAGCATTTATCACTTGGGAGGGTAAACAGATTCTGACGACATGATATGGGGATACGTTCAAATCCGTCGAGGCCTTCAGAAGTTATCGTGCTTTATTCCACGATAACTCACATAATACATATTCACATACTCAAAAAACACACACTCCATTTTAGGCGGCCTTACAATAATCATGATAATTTAAATAAATTAAAAAGACTCAGTTGACAGACTAAACATATATCCCAATGTCTATATTCCAAATAGATTTCTGAATCAATTTATTTAGTTACCTTAGTTACTGTTAGTCAATTTACAATGTTCTTTGCCTTTGTGGGGTCGGTTCGTTTTTTATGACATAGGACGACAAACAAGCAAGCAGGTCACCTGATGGTAAGTGATCACCGCTGCCCATGGAGTAATGCAAGAGTATGACAAGAGCGATTCCGGCCTTTTATTTTAGGGGATGGGCTTCCGGCTCTGTTTGTCAACTCTCTCACAAGCTTTCTATTCCCATATCGGCAATAGGCCGTTCCTTAATAAAATTCTTCGCACTTTCCCCACACAACTTTCTTGGTTTTCTCTTTTCTGACACATTTAAGTGGAGCATCCTTTAAAATTTAAGATTGGAATATAAGGAATGAAATATATTTTCCCCATTTCTATTTGAGAGATAGCTCAAACAAACTGAATTTATCAAAGTGAAGTCCCAACGGTGCCATATTTTACAAACTCAAAGGAACTCGTACGTGTATGTATATTGCAATATCTTGCGAGTATCACTTTAAAACTGTGGAGCTTATCTATCTATAGTATTACAAAGCTAAAGCTGTATGCATGTACGTATATGGATAATTTTAATAAGAACACTGTTTTCAACCTTTTATTTTTTGGGATCTTTTTTTATCAGCCTACACAAAATCAACTGCAACAATGACCTTTTTTGAGGCAGCAATTTTTTTTGCAAACTGTAGTGTAAGCTTCGTGGTACCCTTTTATGGTGTACAAATGCATATCCAAAGACTTGCAGTTAAAAAAAACGTTTTTTACTAATTTTTATAGAAACAACCAAAACCAATCCTTTAAAAAAACATTGGTAAGTAATTTTTGTTATACCTAATCTTAAACAGACATAAGATTCAACTGATAAAATTGTCTTTTTAGGCATGGGTTTTATTCTGATGCTTGATTTATCCCAAAAGCTTGAAATTAGTATACGTTAAGGTGCAATACTGATTTGACGCGCGGTCAAAGTCACGGGCAAAAATAGTCCAACATACGAGTATCACTTGAAATCTGAAGTTTATTAACCGTACAAACTTGGAGGTTAATGCACCCAGTTGTCTTGCGAACAATTCTCTAGGGAAGAATACATTTTGAAATTTCACAAGTATGTTGAACTTTCAGCATTATATGTCTTCAATAACGTATGATATGTCCAGACAAGTCTTTGTCATTTTAGATATATATCTTGGGGTATACTGGACACAATCAAAACTCACAGCAAAAGATCCACTGAGATTTACTATATGAAAACTGGACTGCCATTTTGTTGGCATACATGACGAAATTTTGATCTTTTTACATTTAACGATTTAAAGGGGTTATTCGGCCCATCCGTATGAACAACTTCTTCTATTGGACCAACAATGTTTGGCATCGACAACTTCTGAGACTAAGGGAGTAACGTATATTTCAAAGCCCGTGTTGGTGACTTTAAAATATATTTTCCAATATTGCTTTTGTCTTTACCAAAATTCTTGAAACTCGAGGAGTTCATTTGAAAAACTGCCTTAAGATTTATTTTTTAATTATATATGTAATTAAGACGTCTGCATATTCAAATGTTCACAAAATCGAGCAATTAATAACTATTGAAGAGATTTTAATTAAACTTAAGTAGTACATAAACAGGGCTTATCTAAGCAGATGTAGGATACCTACTTTTTAGTGAGGAAGATAATATGTTTTCAGGCATATTTATGTATATATGTCTGTTTTGTTGTTACCATCTGTAGCCTAAACGGTTTGACCAAATTAAAGTATAGTTATAGTGACATCAGATTTGTTTTCTTCCCGGACCACAGATTTATATAAGTACTAACGTACAGCATGGAAATTCGCAGCGTTCCCCGCAAAAATGGCGTCCCCGCACCTCTCCCCCGTTCTCGGGTGTGTTAATTAGCTTTGAAAAACAAGGCTGGCTGCTACTCGTGCCAGTTGCGCGTTACGCGATGTGTCTTTTTCGTACGTTAGTACCTGAAATAATTCTGATGTGGCAACCCAGATAGTCAACTCACACACTGACGTGTGCACAGATGTGAAGTTTTGTTTGTAGGCCTAATATATAACTCCGCAACCCCTGTCTTTGAACCGAAGGTTTTAAACTTGAGAAATGATTATTTAAAAAGCCAATGAGCATTTTTTTTTTAAATAATCTTTTTGTACATTTGCGTTGCATTAACACATTAGGGTTTAAAGCAAATTGTAGGTTTTTGCCGAAATATATTTCTGTCCCCTAACTCGTTTTATTAGACAACCGACAAATACAAATTAATTGCCTTATCCTCAGATTGCGGAATAACTAGTCAAAAGATTCCGCTACGGTAGATTTAGTAAAGTTATAATTACTTCACAACCACGCATGTTGTTGAAATTTGTAAATAGATATAATTTACTGGTAATCTCGTAAGTTTAATCTATACACTTTCTTTGCTTCCGTATATTCTCGCATTAAACTTAGATAGATTTCAAACAAAACTTTGTCCTTATTGAAATCTTTTCGCGATTTATATTTTATCAGCGGCGACCAAACTCCTCTCGGCTTGAAACGTTTTCTGATACTGATATTTTAGGGTTCCGTACCCAAAAGGTAAATCCATCTGTCTGTCACTAGGCTGTATCTCATAAACCGTGATAGCTTGATAGTTGAAATTTTTACGAATGTATTTCTGCTGACGCTATAACAACAAATACTAACATCAGAATAAAATAAATATCCCATACAACAAACATGATTATTTGCCGTTTATGGACGATAGATATGTTGTACATGTAGATAATAGTTCGGTACCTTTCATGCCCATAGCCGATTTTTTATAATTAAAGTGGTAATCATGTGGGTATTAACTCACCATCACGTTTTAAATATAATACATAACAAGTAGAATGCTTCTTTACAGGGAGAACTTGGCACCTCCGTTGCAATATCGTCGATAATTCTACGTAATTGGAATTTCTACACTCTTTTTACAAAACTTGTAATATTTGTGAAACTTTCATAGTATCCAGATAAAAAACTGTGTATAAACTCTCATACATATGGCACACCACACGTACGTCTTTTGCGAAGCTTTTCTTTCAAAAGTAGTTTTGACTGCAGTCCGCACTTTCTACTTCAAAGGCTGTGTTCAACCAATAGCAACCTGAAAGCGCGGAAGTCCTATTTTATGGATATGGTACTAAAGGCTAAGACATAAAAAATATCTTAAAATACGGTATTAAAGTAAACTTTGAATATTTTATACTTTCACCGATCTTTCTTTAGCGTATTTTACACATTCAATTTTTTCAAAGGGTTCCATATCCAAGGGATGCTAATTACTAATCCATAAACAATGAAAAAAAAACTATTATTAAGCCTTCGCTATCCATTCGTCAGTCCCAGGACAAATTTTTTGAACTGCGTGAATGGTAAAAGCTTGGTTTTTTACAAACTATGTATGTACTTATTTTATCTATTGCCACTATAACAATAAATACAAAACAAAATAAACCCTGAAACAAAATACGTGACAATTTAAAATGTGGTAATTCACTACACTCTTTGTGTACTAATCTGACTCGCACTTGGCCGGTTTCATTTATATAAGCAAAAAATGTGTTTTTGAATCTGCTCATTCTTTTATGTGATACTAGCTGTTATCCGCGGCTTCACCCGCGTGATATATACCTACCCTATGTCCCTCTCAGTACCCTAACCTATGTGTATGCAAAATTTCATAATGATCGGTTTAGTAGATAGCGCATGAAACTGTAACAAACAAACAAATAAACAAACAAACTCACTTTCGCATTTATAATATTAGTGTGATATATTTTTGAAGTGCAACATCTAGACACGCGGCAGCATGTTAAGCCAAAGTTCAAGCAAAGGAACTGGCTAGCCAGCGTCGATTGTACTATTACACGAACCACTTGGTGCCACTTTTGACCCTTCTATAACTCAAAACCTCTTTAACGTAAACACATAAAAATACGTGTGTTAAATTCTGTCTATAAGGACATCTAGAAGCCCAAATTTCATGAAACAAGCTCTAACGGTTATAAAGATATGAAGGTCAAAAAGTCGTAAATTTTCCTATTGACTGACTGACATATAGTACCTAAACCTAACCTACTTCCAGATGACCTAGACGGATGAAATTTGGAATCCAGCTCGGCAATTTTGTGTAAACGTAGGAAAAAAACTAAAAATAAAAAAAAAAGTTAAAAAATAGGTGGCGTCCCCATACAATATTTTTTTTAAATTGTAGCTTTGGAACCGTTACAAGCAGATATTTGAAACTATCCCAATATAGTTATGTATTATTATATTTGTTATATTACAAAAATATAAAAATACAGTTAAGTCAGAAAATAAGTAGTGCCCATACAAAAAACTTGTAATACGCGCTAAACAACCGGCCAACGGTGTGTCGTCAGCGGCGCGGCACCTATACACAGAAAGAATATACAAACATATCTTTACAAAAAGTAATGATATCCCACCAAAAACATAAATGTAAAAAAGGAAAGCCAAGTTCAATACAAAAATTATGCTTGGCTGTGAGCTTCGCCGCAAAAAGAATTGAGATGTAAATGAGTGCAAAGTTCTATGGTAGGTAGTAAGTTAGATTTGACTTGGCCAGTTTTTATCAGAATTAAAAAAATATAATGTTGAATAACTTTATAAAATGGCTGATGTATCGAAAACTGGCCAAGTCGAATTTAGCTTACTACCTACCATAGAACTTTGCACTTATTTAGATCTCAATTCTTTTTGCGGCGAAACCCACAGCCAAGCATAATTTTTGTATTGAACTTGGCTTTCCTTTTTAACATTTATGTTTTTGGTGGGATAGAGATTACCTTTGTTATTTTAGTCACCTGATTGAAAAAGCGATGGACTAAATCTCTAGCGAATGCTAGATGTAGACCTTCAAAGAATACTTAAACAAAGAAATAAAACTTGATAATATGTTTTCAATACCGTTTGTTTACTAGTCTCGTTTGAATATAAGTATATTTCTTCAAATACATTACATACAGTCGATATTATGAGATTTTATTTTCGTACAGAATTCTAATACGAAGGCTATTATTGGCAGTTTACTCGCATGTAGGCAATATAAGGTTACTTACCAAAATATTGAAAAGGAAAAGTAGGATATTCTATATCATATTATCGATGAAATATTTCCGCACATACTACAAAGAAGCTATGAATTAAATAAATGATAATGTACGAGCACCATGAAAAGCAAAGGCAGTTAAGTCCTTGATATCGAACCATTACAATGAAAAAACGAAAATTAATTTTATTCACGTTACTACATGTAATTCGTTGATCACTACAAATAGTTATCTATCTAAAATTTCACTTGAGACTGATAAAAAACTTTTTAAATTTAAAATAAACATTCACTTCATTTAAGATCAAATACCTCAGTAGAATTATTCTTAATTCAAAGAACCAATGGTCGAAGTTGATTAACCAGACGACTGAAATAGTCGGCGACCTTTGTATAACAAAAGTTTACTAACGCGAGTCCAATGTCTTTGTAAATGATAAATGAAAGGCATCCAGTTCACAGACATTTGTTGGAAATCGTTTAAATTGCAGAATCTACTCTTCATTTTGAGCAACGTGCTTTTTGGAATTACCATGCGAATAATTTCAATTAACGTTGACACTTGACGACTTTAAAATTGGAATAACAAGAATTAATTTCACTCTTTCTTAGAAAGCAACTGGATATTATTTGAATTATTATAAAGCTTTTTAATAATTACAAAACAAATATCTAATAGTATTTTAGAAACAAGACAATCCATTCATATTGGTATCGGAGGAAATAAAATGTTGTTGTTCTTGCTAAAAGTTGTCCCATTAACGAACTAAAACAATTAATCTAAGCTGTGATTTGTTTCTTGTCAGAGTTCCCTTCACGGTGATTTAAAAAATAACCTCTTGAATGCAAAACCAGAGGCAATACTACAAAAATAGTACAAAAGAAAAGACTAAAAATTTATTTGTATTGTAATTAAAAGTAAAAGATAGCTTTTTGAATGATATTTTAACAAATACTATAAAAATTGCTTCCACGCTTGGGAGAAAAGAAAAAACATAGAATGTACCAGCTGCTTCTCTTCCCGCGCAGATCGTAAAAGCCGATCGTGGGAATGGGCGTCAGGAATCATGTCTGTAGGCGATGCGGCTAGCAACCCATCACTATTTTGATTCCGTTCTCCGCTACAAGCCCACCAACATGCTAAACGTGGCCTTCTGGTTTTACAGACCTGGGTTTTGTCTAGCTCGCAAGGGAAAAAGACGTGATAGTATGTGTGTATAAAAATAAAAATTGCAATTGTTACTAGCCATCTAACATCTATGTTTCTATGAAAAACCCTTAAGAGGCTTACACCACCGACACTAGCGACACCCGTCATTTAATTCTTGTTCTCCGAAAAAAGAGCAAATTGAAAAAATCTACGTAAGTACTTCCTTAGTAAATTACTTGTAGTATTTTTAGTAGAACTTTCAATCGACATCAGCATTTCAGATTAAGAGAACTATTCATTACCGCCAAAAGTGGCCGCTTTTGGCGGTAATGCGTAGTTCTCTTGAATTACCAACTGCAAAATAATGAAAAGCAATATAAAAAATACTACAAGTCATTTACTAGTGAAGTACTTAGGTCGATTTTGACAATTTGATCTTATTTAGTAATAAAAGAAATAAAACCAAGGGTGGCGCTAGTTGGCTGGTGTAAGCGCCTTAAACTATGAAAGTACGAATGCCGCATCTTCGTTTAGTGCTTCTAAAGCACTGTGACACGTAGCCGTAGGCTCGACTTTGAGTATCCTTTACGCGGTTCTTTAAAGCACCACATAAGTCTTACAACTGCGGATATTTTTCACTGAAGAGGCCTTTTGTAGATAGCTTTTATACAGTACATACTTGTTTCGAAAACTTCTAGGTCTACCTTACCCTATAATTTAAATGATATGTATATCAAAAAGTATAGATATAAAATACATACTTTATAATTAAATTAGTAGAAATTAAGCATAATTGATTAAAACTAAATTAACCTAAAAAAAATATTCCTATCTAAAACAAAACTTACCTATAAAAACAAAAACCTACTTATAAATAAAAAATGTCCCGCAGGTCATTGCCCTGCGGTAATGTGCCCAGAAGACTGGCAGCATTGCCACGCTGAATTGTCTTGTTTTGTTTTAGATAGGAATATTTTTTTAGGTTAATTTAGTTTTAATCAATAATGTTTAATTTTAATTTAGTTGTTAATATTTTTTTCTCATTTGTTATTGCATTAGAATTATATAGTCGTTGCTTAAAAAAAGTAGAAATTTCAATGAGTCATATTTTTATACACTTCAGATTTACCGTAAATAAATTTAGACAAAGAGCTTTATAAACGAATTGCATCTGTAGATTATATAGGTACGAATGTCAACATTCAATACTTATTTAAATTTCATATGGCCATGAATATCACGTTTTTTGTATGGGAGCCCCCTTAACTCTTTTTATTATTTTGTTTTTAGTATTTGTTGTTATAGCGGCAATAGAAATACACAATCTGTGAAAATTTCAACTGTCTAGCTATAAGGGTCTTTGCGGTACAGCCTGGTGACAGACGGACGGACAGTGAAGTCTTAGTAATAGGGGTTTTTACCCTTTGGGTACAGAACCCTAAAAAACATGTACATTAATTTTGAACAAATGAACTACTATATTTTTTAAGGAAACAAGTCTATTTTAATTATTGCCATCAAATTAAGATTGAGATTTTTAAATGCAAAATACTGATCTATCATGAAAACTAAACAATACAAATACTACGAAAACAAACTAGCAGTATTCTTAGTATTATCTTCGCCGTACTATTTTTCTACTACAGTATTTATAATTTCATCTAGGTATTTGAATTAAACTTCATTCGTCACTTGATTGGTTAGTTTCATATTAAATTCAAAGTGTAATCATTGGTATTCCAAACCAAGATGAAGATATATATATCTTCATCTCGGTTTTGGAATTCCAAGGCGTTATACAATACCCCTTGAGCCGAGACATCGTAGGTCTAGACAGCATAACAATGATTTATGTGTTGTAATTTTACACCACCTATATTTCGGTTACAATGAGAATTTACCTGATATAATTTTATGCGTAATCAGGTTTGAGCAGTATATGTAAAACAGTTGATAAATATATAGTAGATTGTTATACAAGGGTTGTAAGTAATCAATTACACCCGAGGCATTAAGGTATATAGTTTGAGGATGTAGTTGATCATTTTTACTTGAGTTAAATACTCTACTTTTCATCATAATTGCGAGGAAATACATTTGGAATTTACAATAAGGAATAAAACAAGAAAATGCACGCCAAACCGTTTTCTATATAGCCTTGCGCTTTTGATGCATTCAGCCATTTGTGGTGGCCAGTGACCAGTTTTAAAAATAAGAATAAATTTATGAATTGCGTGGCGCGTGGCTGCCTTCGATTTTTAAATTTACTAACCCCAAAGGATGTAAATCAACCCGGATTTTGAGTTAAATACAACCTCCTTTCAGAACCTGAATGATGAAAAATAAATTAATTTAAAGGAACAAACCACACAAATTGGACTAGCGCCACAGTATGTAAGCTTGAGGATACTTGCATAATGATAACAGCAAACTTGGCAGCTACCGTGGCGCAGTGGTTAACAAAGCAGTCTGCGAAACGAATGGTCCAGGAGTTCGATTCCCGGTTAGTTCATGAAGGAAAATTAATTTTTGAGATTAGTCTGGATCCAGATGTTTTTTGTATGTGTCCATAATAAAATATAGTATTCTTGAGTCCTACGACACAGATTCACAACTTATTCCGGGGGTAGCTCAATTTGTATGATTTATTCCTATATATTTATTATAAAAAAACCAGCCAAGTGCGTGTCGGGCCACGCGCAGTGTAGGGTTCCGTAGTTGCGAATGACAACTTTGAGTTCACACTGTTCACACTCGCACCTCACAGTTTAACGACCAAAAACATCTAACAATGAAAATTGTATGAAATTTTACATTTTCCAGTACATTTTATCAGTTGGTTGCCTATAACTTTTTAGTTTGCACCTAGTACTTAGCTCTGATAGTTTTCCTTTCAACTTCAGTATATATACTACTGCTGTAATTTTTTTCACGTATCCATATATAACCGTTTAGCAGATAGATGGGGGGGACACTTACCTCTAACAAAAATTTGCACTTTAAAACCAAATATTTCGGAAACAGATCCCTAAATCGAAAAATGGTGTTCTCAACGTCACAATATTTTTTAAAGACCTATTTAACGATACCCCACACAATGGGTAAATAGAGAAAAAAAAATTACTCCCCCAGTTTACTTGTATGGGAGCAACCCTAAAAAACATTTTTTTCAAGATTTTTTTTCCTACCACTTTTTTGCCATGATTAATATACATACCCATACCAAATTACAGCTTTCTAGTACTTATAGTCTCTGAGTAAAACCGCGGACGGACAGACAGACAGACATGGCGAAACTATAAGGGTTCCTTGTTTACTACGGAACCCTAAAAAACGCGTCAAAACAACTAGGACTTATTTGATTTTCTTTAGAGACTTTGTCATCAAAAAGTCTAAGTATTCCGTCCAGAGTACACAAGCTATTTTAATATAAATATATACGGACAACTCACACAGATTGAGCTAGCCCCAAAGTAAGTTCGAGACTTGTGTTATGGGATACTAACTCAACGATACTATATTTTATAATAGATATATAGATAAACATCCAAGACCCTGGTCAATCTGAAAAAGATCATTTTCCATCTTGACCTGACCGGGGATCGAACCCGGGATCATCCGTGTCGCAGGCAGGCGTGTTGACCGCTGCGCCACGGAGCTCTTCATATATTGTTTTGAGCTCGTAATAAATTAAAAGTATTTCAGACCGACAGATTTGAAAATATTGCCATATGTATCACCAACGGTTTATGGTTGACTGCAAAAATAAATATTTATACAGTGTGAATGGCAATTAAATTGGTAAATGCTTTTGGGAGTGTTTTTAGTGAAAGTCACTACATTTTTGTTTTGAAATATCACGTTATGAAACGTATAAAATAAAAGCAAAAATATAAACGTTTGAAAATATATCTGTATTAGAAAGCTACTCGTAAAAATGCTGACACAGGCGATTCGATATATTACTAGATACAATCTAGGCACAAATATTGATATTAGTTTTTTTTTTTTTTTATGCAATAGGACGACAAACGAGCAAGCGGGTCACCTGATGGTAAGTGATCTCCACTAAGTGATCTCCACTGCCCATGGACAACTGCAACACCAGGGGTGTGACAAGAGCGTTGCCGGCCTTTTAAGAGAACGTAGACTCGTTTTTTGAAGGTTCCAATGTCATATCGATCTGGGAATACCGCCGCAGGAAGTTGATTCCACAGTTCGGTCGTACGTGGCAGAAAGTTTTTTCTAAAACGTACAGTGGTTGACTGCCAGTTATCCAGGTGGTAGGGATGAAACTTACTAGTTTTCTTAGTTTCCAAAGATGTTCACATAACACAAGAACGAATAGGCATCATTTGAGTTCGCGTGTAGAACCCTAAACCTAATAGTTTTTTCCCAAAGGCAAGAAAGGAGTCAAAAGCTTAAAAAAACATTAAAAATTGTCTCATAGGCCACAGACTAGGATATACCATAATTTTATTTTACGTTGAAGTAACTAAATAAAGTAAAATGACTTAGCCTACTTCTTGAGAAATTATTTGACGTCAATCTATCTAATAGTCAACTTTGAAGTCATCCTACTGTAAGATGTTGAACTAAACATTTAGAAACAACTATAAAAACAGTCGCAAAAACGAATTGAATAAAACATAAGTAACCGCAATCTAAAATTTAAATAATCCCGTTATATAACAAAATTATGCAGAGAATCCACCAAAGAAATGACGTTCCGTTTCCGCTCTCATTTCCCTTGAGAAAAATTAAGAAACAGACGGGGTAAGACTTAGGGGAAATTGAATTATCATTTGTTTTGAAAATCTTAAATAAATTTGCCTTATGATTCCAAAATAAGAATAACGTTTTGAAATTAACTTTTTCAATAATATTATCTTTTGCCCGCGGCTTTATTCTGACGTTCCCTCGAGGATAGTGTATAGATATTGAATACTTTTTTCTGTGATAAAATGTACCCTATGTTTTCTATAAACCCCAGAAAACTTGTGTGCAAAATTTCGTGATAATTGGTTTAAAAGTTAAAGGGCGTAAAAGGGTAATAAATAAAAACAAAATTGGTTTTCATATTTATAATATAATAAAGATGATTTTATTTAATAAATGAATAATTTTATACAATCACGTAAAATACGGTTTCGTAACTAAAATCAGGTGGTGAGAGCTGTGTGAACTTTTTCCAGCATTAGGGGGGAGTTTCTGGTGGCTGTATCGCTTTATGCTGCTGATTAAGCTTGCGAAATTATGAAAAGCTTATCTTCTTCACCGCAAGGTCCTAGCACGGGTATTTAACACAGCTGGACTTGGAGATGCCACTATGACTTTTGCACGAGCTTCTGCCCCTGAGTTGATTAGCTTATCGTTTAATGGTTACAACGTAGTCGTGTATGGCCCTGACCACGGCTTTCAAGTTGGCATATTTTGCATTGCAACTCTACACGCATCGCGGCTTTCAGGGAATTTACCTACATACTATCACGTCTTTCTTCCTTGCGGGGTAGACAGAGCCCAGGTCTGAAAAACTTGAAGGCCACGTTTAGCAAGTTAGTGGGTGAAAACGGAATCAAAATAGTGATGGGCGGGCTGCTAGCCGCATCGCCTATAGACATGATTCCTGACGCCCATTCCTTCAATAGGCTTTTACGATCTGCGCGGGCTTTTTTGCTCACAGACCTGACAGCATGGAAGCCTTCAGCAGATTTGGCAACTCAAATGAGAATCAAGATCACCCCAAAACAATGACAATAACATACTTCGCACAATCAGCCATATGGTTAGTTCTATAAAGTAATAATACAGTGGTTGTATTAAAACTATCAATTAGGTTATTTTCCCTTACGGGTGGTGAAACTCAAACCTTTCACACTTCGCTCCGTCACAATTATTTATTGCAATGTGCTCCGTGGCGCAGCGGTCAACACGGCAGCGGCCTGCGACACGGATGGTCCCGGGTTCGATCCCCGGTCAGGTCAAGATGGAAAATGATCTTTTTCAGATTGACCTGGGTCTTGGATGTTTATCTATATATGTCTTTGTAAAACAAAATAGTATCGTTGAGTTAGTATCCTATAACACAAGTCTTGAACTTACTTTGGGGCTAGCTCAATCTGTGTGATTTGTCCGTATATATTTATTTATTAATAATGTATAAAGTTAATTCGCATTCAAAGTTATTTTACAGTTGTTCTTGCAATATTTCTCAAACCATGCTCAGTTTCCGCATCCATTATTAAATTTTCAGCAAAGGCGTTTGTATAAGCGTAGATTTAATATTTACTTTAAACCGAAAACTAGAGTGTTTATATACATAAATAGCTTTATAGCTAAAGCTATTTATGTATATAAACACTCTAGTTTTCGGTGTGGCCACTCTGGTTTAGTTTTACATCTTTTCATAATAAAATGTTGTATGTCTTCTTCTATGAAATATAACATACCTACATGCAGGGGTTGTAATAAAAATACAACTACAGAGTAGAGTGCAGATGTAGCAGTTTTCCTTGCAGATGTCGATACCCTGACCTTTTACACTTGGCACTAATACGTAATAACCTTTCAGCATATTTACGAAGATCTGTGGTTGGTTATTGGATGCAATATAAAAAGGTTGTTTGCATTTCAAACTATTTTACGGTCGTTCTTGCAACATCGCACACAAACTGCCCGATTTCCGCATCCATTATTATATTTACTGCAAAGGCGTTTGTATAAGCGTAGCTTTAATATTTAAAAAGTGCAGTTCGAAGTGCATTACCTCCACGACTCTCTCACTCACCGAACGAAGCATAGAAGCGGTAAAGCTACTTACTACTCGAACGTCGATTTTCTGTGAGAGTGTGGTACTTCTCCAGACGAGCCGGCCCATTCCTGCTACTAGCAAAAGTGAATTTACCGGTAGCGTGGCTTTACCACAACTAAAATATACCTTTTCTTAATAATAAGTTATCTCTTTCAATGAAATATTAGATATATGCAGGGGTTGCAATACAAACATAAGTTTAATGTTTTCATTCCAGGTGTCGATACCTTGACCTTCTACACTAACACAAATCCCACTTACGACCTTTGAATCGTTCATGAAGATGTATCGCTTGTCATTGAACGCAATATGCAGCTAATTTGCATTCAAAGAGTACTATTTCTCAGCGGGTTGAGCAACATTGCACACAAACTACTGAGTTTCCGCATCAAGATAGATTGACCAAGGTAGATTTACAAGAAATGCAAAAAATGTATGTTCTCAAGTTATTCACGAGGTATTTTTATATGCGTTTCTATTGCACTAGCAGTTCTATCCAGCAACATCCGGCTATTAATTATACATATAAACCTTCCTCATGAATTACTTTATCTATTGCTAAAATCACCTGAAAATCCGCAGTAGTGATAGTATAGTGAACTGATGATTCATACTGAAAGGCTTATACTATATACCCAGCTAAGAAACATATAGATGTTTCGATGAAGACATATTAATTTGAATTTCGTTTTCTTCAAAATCATTGCAACTAAATTGATGTACAAAAAATATTTAATTTAGTAAAAAGGACTACAGAAGACCTTTAATACTAAAGGTCTTCTGCAAACTTTTATCAATTAGTTTTTTTTTATGACAACTGATAAAGTTAAGCTACTCCAAAAGAAATAATAACGCATACCGATAAAAGAAAATACAAAAACAACAATAAGAGACATTCCTGGTAGTAAACGGTTTTTCCTGTTCCATTGCGGAAAACAACAAATATAAATGTTAGGATACAGAAAACCACTAACGATAACATAAATAACTCACCAATCGTTACAGGTAAGAGTAATTTGTATTACTTGCCTTTTTTGCCGTTGCTTAATTAATTCCTTTAAATTTATATCTCCTCGTCTTTTAGAAGAAAATACCTAATCAGAATTTAAAAGCTTATTTGAAAATTTTAGTTCAGACGTTACGCAAACAGTTAATAGGTAAAAGTAAATTTATGAATCGTTAATTATTTTGATTCTAAAAATTTTAAATGTTTGTGTAAAAACTATGCAAAATATTGGTCGTCTGAGAAGAAACAACTGTTTCAGAGCAAGGGCCAGTTATATGCAGTATCTATCTGTGCTAAAATGAATTTAGAAAAAGAGTTAATAAATCACCATATATATGTCGCAGTCATCTGGTTGAATCTGAATGACCACGTTTAATTGAATGACTAAAGGACAACTCGTCAAGTCGTTGAATGTAACGTTCAACGTCTTGACTGAATGAATGTCATTTAGCGAAGTTGTTGAATCTTAGCCGACTTTGTAATATTTGGTGGTAGCATGATTTCCAAAGCTTTATTTAATCTCATGTTTTTGAAATTTTTCTTAGTTTTAAAGTAGCCGGCGGCGGCGTAATAATAGGTAAATCCATAATGTCATACTATTTTATTAGAAATAACGCACTTTTTGTAAATTTAATCGAAAAAATATCAACACCGTGCCATCTGTTCGAGCTGTTTGACGCCATATTTGTTTTGGTGTTTATTAGCGCCGCAGTGGAAAAAAATGAACTAAATTTGAATCACCTGACTGATTTTATGTCCGCTCTGTTCAAAGGGCTATGTTACAACTCGCTAACTAGTTGGACGTTGAGCGTCGCTTGTTCAATCAACGTTCGGCCTAGTCATTCAATTAAACGTGGTCATTCAATGAACGCGCTAGTCATTCAATCAAATAGCAGATTCAACCAGATGACTGCGACATATATATTCTAAGTGATAGCCAGGCGACTCTCACAGCGCCCAACTCCGACAAAATCGATTCCAGTTTGGACTTGGATGGTGTGAATCATCATCATCATCATTTCAGCCGCAAGAAGTCCACTGCTGGACATAGGCCTCTCCCAATGATTTCCAAAATGACCGGTTGGAAGCGGCCTGCATCCAGCGCCTTCCTGCGACCTTGTTCAGGTCGTCTGACCACCTAGTCGGTGGGCGCCCAACGCTGCGCTTGCCGTTACGTGGTCGCCATTCGAGAAACCTTCTGCCCCATCGGCCATCGGTTCTTCGCGCTATGTGCCCCGCCCACTGCCACTTCAAAGAGCTAATCCGCTGAGCTATGTCGGTGACCTTCGTTCTTCTACGGATCTCCTCGTTTCTGAATCGATCTCGCAGAGAAACACCGAGCATAGCCCTCTCCATAGCTCTTTGAGCGACCTTGAGCTTTCTTATGAGGCCCATAGTAAGGGACCACGTTTCGGACCCGTAAGTCATCACTGGTAACACACATTGATTATAGACTTTCGTCTTTAGGCACTGAGGTATTTCGGACGAGAAGACACTACGGAGCTTCCCGAACGCTGCCCAGCCGAGTCGGATTCGACGAAAGACCTCATCCTTGAAGCTGGAACTTCCAGCTTGGATCAACTGTCCCAGGTAGACATATTGGTCTACAACTTCAAGGATAGAGTTCCCAATATAAACCGGTATTGGCGCAACATGGATATTCGACATGATCTTCGTTTTATCCATGTTCATTTTAAGGCCCACCTGTTGGGAAACTTCATTGAGGCCGTTGAGCATGGTACTTAAGTCCTCCAGCGATTCCGCCATGACCACGATATCATCGGCAAATCGAAGGTGAGTGATATACTCGCCATTGATGTTAATGCCAAGTCCTTTCCATTCTAGGAGCTTGAAGGCATCTTCTAAAGCGGCGGTAAACAGTTTCGGAGAAATAACGTCTCCCTGTCTAACCCCTCTCTGTAGTGGAATAGCTTTCGTTCTTTGCTCCTGAACTCGGACTGACATAGTGGCGTTGCTGTATAGACACTTCAACACTTCGATATACCGATAGTCAATGCGACACCGCTGGAGAGACTGAAGCACAGCCCATGTTTCGATCGAATCAAAGGCTTTCTCATAGTCCACAAACGCTAAGCATAGTGGCCGGTTATACTCCTTGGTCTTCTGTATAACCTGCCGCAGCGTATGAATGTGGTCTATGGAACTGTAGCCTTTTCGGAAACCGGCTTGTTCGGGAGGCTGGAAGGCATCAAACCTGTTCGCGAGACGATTTGTGATCACCCTCGAAAACAGCTTATAGATGTGGCTCAGGAGCGTGATGGGTCTATAATTCTTCAATAGGGTATTGTCACCTTTTTTGAAGAACAGCACCACCACGCCCCTGTGCCACGCCTCTGGCGTCACACCCTTGAGCAATACGGAATTAAAGAGCCTCTGAAGGACTTTAAGTACCGGCGTTCCGCCCGCTTTCAGAAGCTCTGCTGTGATTCCGTCCTCGCCCGGCGCCTTGTTGTTTTTAAGCTGCTTGAGGGCAATTCTAATTTCATACAGGCTGATGTCCAGGATGTCTTCGGTATAGTGTCGGGTTAGCTTGGCTCTCGGATCTTTAGCCAAGCTGACAGTGGGTTTAGCAACTGTCGTATACAACTGTCCGTAGAACCTCTCGATCTCTCTCAACACCTCGGCTTTTGTCGACGCCACTTTGCCGTCCTCCGTCTTCAGCTTAGATAATCGGCTCTGCCCAATAGACTGCACTCTTGCAAACACTTTGGAGCCCTTATTCTGCTCTATCGTCTCCTTAATACGTTCAGTATTATAGGAGCGAATATCGTGCCGCAAGGACTTTTGGATCTGTCTATTGAGCCGCCGATGAGCGTCAGCGTCTTCGGAGGTCTGCAGCACCATGGATCGTCGTTCAGCCATCATATCTAGGGTCTGAGAAGAGATTTTTTGAGGTTTCTTTTTGAGGCGGGACTTAAAGATCTTAGATCCCACCGCCTGGACAGCTTCTACGAACCCGTTGTTTAGCTCGTCCACAGTAACGCAATCTTTAAGGCAATCGAAACGATTCGAGAGCTCAAGTTGAAAGACGTCATAGTTCTGGATATGGAGAGGAGATGGTCGGAGCGTAGACTTCATCAGACGAGCTCTTTCACGTCTGAGATCGATATTTAAGTTGCCTCTTACCATTCGGTGATCGCTTCCAATTTTAATCTGGCTGATCACGGAGACATCATTGAATATCTCTCTCCTTGTCGACATGATGAAGTCTATCTCCTGTTTTACTGGGGCCTGACCCTTTCTGGTCGGACCCATCCAGGTCCACTTTCTTTGCGGTGGCTTTTTGAAGAAAGAGTTCATTGCAAAGAGACCCTCTTTCTCCAAAAAGTCAGACAGCATATGGCCCCTTTCATTTCGCTTCCCATATCCAAACAGCCCCACCCTGATCTCTCCGTCCGCTCGTTTGCCCAATCTTGCGTTAAAATCCCCCATAACCACCGTATAATAGGTTCCGGAAGCGTGTACTTATGTCCAACACCACTTCCACCTCTTCATCTGAGTATTCCCCGGTCGGCATGTATACCTGTATGACCTTCAGCAAGTATCTTTTGGATACTCTGAGTATAAGGTATATCACCCTGCTGGAAATACTCTCGATGGTTACGACGTTGTTTACGAGGGACCTGTGGACTAGAAACTTAGGGTGGATCGTTTTTTTTTATTTTTGATTTTTGAAATGGCGGGGTGCGGAAAAGGTGCTAAATATGATTATAATTAAAAGTTACTATGACGGCAATATCAAAATATTATTGCAACTACTGCCGCCAGCCCATATAAAAAACCAAAAATACCTGAAATATAGGGTTCAGGCAGCAATTAATAAAAGCACTATATCTTCCAAAAAATCTTTGTTTATTGTAATAATATTACTTTGATGTAATAGCTTAAACAGTAAGTATCGTAAAAACCTCAAAAAATACAATCTTTTTTTTTTATTTCGTTAAAAACTGAGCCAAAATTACTTTTCAAAATGCCTCGGTACTTATTTGAAATTGTAGTCTTTTTCGTATTAAACATTGGCATAATGCGGCGAGACTTCAATTTATTTCTAATAAACCCTTCCCTTCTTTCTGGTCTGCAGACAGCAGAACAGGATTCTGTGACTAATTTAATACATCTTTCATTAGCTTGAGTGTGACATGGCATATTGCGGAATTTGGTTAAAATTGTAGTTTCCATTAACTCAGGGTTTGGATAGCTTCAGAAATCAAATCATTGTCCATTTGTTTTAGTAGAGGTGGTTCTGTGACGTAGTTGCAGTCTATTAAATCAAAATATTCAGTGGCTTCGAAATTAAATTTTGGCAATTTGAACCCTCTTTTTGGAGCTAAGCCTGAAGTTTTTTCTGTCATTTTTAGTATACGTCTGAGCGCCAATTCTTTTATATGGGTTCGTTTATCAGCTAACTTCTTCTTCCTTTACCTTATCCCACTTTTTTATGTAGGGTCGGCACAGTATGTCAGTTCTTTCTACCTTGATCTATCATCCACCATGGCCTTTGTCACTCCCTTCCTGTTCATACTCTCCTTGACACAATCGATCCATCGTTTCTTAAGTCCCCCTCTGTTTCGTGTATCATCTATTTTCAAATCTAATGCCTTTTTTTGTGATATGACTTTCTTCTCTCCTCATCACATGCCCATATTCGTTTATCAGCTAACATAGCAATTAAAATATTCTCACAGTGGCCAAAATAACCATTCCGCTGAATTACAGAGTCCACGATCTTCTTCGAGTTGACGGGAAGGTATCTTGAGAGTTTTACGGTCTTATACAAATTTTAGCGCCGTTAACACACTGAGGTTGTGTTTTAATTGTGAAACACATTGGAGCATAAGCTTTAATTACAAATTCAGTCAATATTAGCAATTTTGGCGATGGATCCTTGGTGGAAACATAGTGGATCTTATTAGCGGTGGTAAGCCATCGGGTATGAACGATTTTTTCCAGGGTTTCGCTTTGGCAAATTATCCTCACAAACACCTGTATTAATCGCAGCACAGATTTCAAATAAATATAGTTGAACTAGTTGATTTGTACTAAGGTCACTGCGCGATTTAGTAATATCGGGTAACTCACACTTTATTGCAGAGAAATTTGTGTTGGGAAGACACTCGCAATCTTTCAAAGCTTTCCCTATAACTCCAGTGAAACTTCTGGGCCCTGTGGTAGTCCCGTCGAGATGCTCAAATAGATGTCTCAGTGGTAGTTCATTGGCACGCAGTTGACACATGACCCATTGACGTCGCACCGTAGGTCACTTGTTCGATGGGAATCACTCGCGAATTTGCAATAATTTAGGTACTTTTCGCGCGCTAATAACACGGCGAGAATGTGTACAATAAATAAATTTGTCATGTAATTCTTTTATAATGTATGTTTTATATAAATAAAAGATAATTTAACGAACGCAATAGCATGTAACTATATTTATGAGTATGTCCTCTTAATGTCTTATTTTGGCCTTTTTTCAGTAATTTGTCGACATTGCGGCAGTACTTCCTAATATTTTAGCTAAATAATATTTAACATGTATTATCGTATGCTCAAAAGGCATCTTTTGCAAAAACCGCGACAGCAAAAATCGAAAAAAAATTTTTTTCCATACTAGTGCGATCCACCCTACTAGAAACCCGACACCATGCTGGGACTTTTTTAAGTCGCCCTCCCGGTGATAGAGTAGGTTACCAGACTTCAGGGTTGTCGTGCCCTCTCCCTCTCTTCGGACTTCAGACAACCCCACTATGTCCCATCGTAACCTACTCATTTCCTCTTCCACTTCCTCGACCTTCTCGTCTAGCCTCATCGTGCGAATGTTGTGTGTTACCAGGGCCAGTCTTCGTTGGGGGTGGTAGCCGGATCTCTTCCGGAGATTTTTAGCACCCCCTGCCCCGCCGTTACCATGACCGCTACCGGAGTCAGGAATAGCGGGGCTGCCGGGGACTGGGGGCCTGGTCTTTTGTACTTTCATTAGAGGTTGTTGCCGTACTCACCACGCTTGGCAGGCGGGTTGGCGAGCGCAGTTACTTTGGCTTTTTTTTATGCTGTCGACGCTGCTGCCCATCAGAAGCATTTAAAAAAAAGCTGGGGAGAGGATAGGAATTTGTTGTATTTAGGACTGGAATTAAGGTATTGGGATACTACTCACTCGGATGAATAGGGGAAGAGAAAGTAGTAGCTCGGGAGGCCGGGTGCGCGTACCCGATGCCATACCTGTAACCGCCGGACAGACAGTTATGGACGACACCCCTGACCTTCTTCTAACCTGAATGGTGTGAATGTGTTAAATCAATTGGGCAGGCTTTCGGGGCACGCCGGGGTTGAGGACGATAAGAGAGCCGATGAGATTGCAAGGTAAGGATCTAAGATACCATACGTAGAACCCGAAACTGTCTTAGGCCAAATTAGATATGTGGTAGGTACAGAATAATCCGTAGTTTAGACCTGCTTCCGATTTTGAATCGTCTCCTTTAAAGAAAGGTAAGATAAGATCCATAAGATTAGGTACGAGTTATTTTTAAATCATATATAATAACTTCGCTGAGCGTTCACTACAAAGTAACAGTATATTTATGAACTAGGTTGAAACACATTTCCCAGTAATTTATTGCATTCGGTCACACATTGTTGTCACCTACAAATCAGGTGTCACATTTTCTAGTACATTACAAGCTGTTACTGCCCAGGTCAGGTAGAGCTACATTGTGGGTGAACTTAACTTTTTATTTCTGTGAAATTTATGACACTGTCTTTGGTCTGCTCGGCATCTTTGAGACTACTTTGCAAAATGTATATTAAAATTGCATACATAATTGCATAGATAGTTAAATTTGTAATGAGTATTTGAAAACAGAAAGAAAAGAATATAAAAAGAGTCTTTATAAAAAGCACTTCAGGAAAAGCGCTTCAGGAGGTGACCAACACCGTTGAAAATAATTTATTTCTGCGTTTTCTTCGCTTTAGTGGTCGGTAACGAAACAAGAGTAGTCTTAAGGTATTGAACATTTATAAGTAAAATTAATATTACTTATTTAGATTCTTTATATGACATTTCGTCTAATCAGCCTGCAAAGGCCTGTTTCTGAATTATCACTTCGACTTTTGACTTTAATGATAATATTCTGGGCTCAAAGTCTGTCACAATCCTGACTGAATATTAAAATTAATGATTACAAAAAAGGTCTACATAACGAGTCGGATTCGTACAGGAATGGTTTAAGACCATCCATTATATATTTCATCATCGTCTCCACTGCAAGAGCACGACCCTCTCTGTACTACCAGAGCCATATACTAGCCTGAGTAGTCAGAGGATAACGTAGTTATATATTTAACAACTATTATTATAAAATACATTTCTTAATGTTATTTTACTTGAACAGCAAAAGTAAAACACATTTTAAAAAGTCTCCAAGTATAACAGTTCAGAACATACAACCCTGTGACAGATAGATAGACTGGAAAGCAGGCCCTAAAAAACTTTTGAACTGGATGTAGCAAAATCTGAAGCTCAATGCGACTCGATAAATATAACATGTCATTCACGCTGCACTGGTGTTTACTGACGTTAGCGCAATTGGGTCACACCGCTAACAATTACTTGGTCAGTATACTCTGAACCGATAAGTCATATTTTCCGCAGCATTCTTTTTATTTGTTAGTTATTTACTGCAAAAAAAATTAGTGAAACAACGTTTATTTTTTTACCAAGCTTGAATGAAACCTTATAGCTTGCAGTAAAATCGGTCAATTGTATCGCTTGCCATTCACACTGCGCTGGTATTTACTTACGTTCGCGCAATTGGGTCACACCCATAACTATAACTTCGTCAGAGTTCTCTGAACAATCCCCATGAAGTTTCTTATAGTGCGAGTTAGTTTATGGTTTTTTGATGTTTTATTTGTTTTTTACTTCAGAAAAATTTACAAAACTAGGTTTAATTTGAACAAACTTGGATTAAATCTTAAAGTTCGCAGTTGAAATCGGTCAATGTAGCGCTTGCCATTCACGCTGTGCTTGTGTTTTTCTTACCTCCGCGCAATTGGGTCACACTCATAACAATAACTACGTCAGTGTTCTCTGAACAATTCCGATTTAGATTTCTGAGTAGGTAGTTATTTTATAATTTTCTAGTTTCTTGTTATTAACTGCAAAAAATTGCAAATCTACGTTTATTTTTACCAAACTTGGATTAAATCTTACAGTTCGCAGTTGAAATCGGTCAATGTAGAGCTTGCCATTTACGCTACGCTGGTGTTTACTGACGTCCGCGCAATTAGGTCACACTCATTACAATAACTTCGTCAGTGTTCTCTGGACGGACGTTTCCGATTTAGATTTCTAGGTAGCGAATTAATCAATTATATGCTAGTTTTCATGTTCATGACTGCTAAATTTTGCGCAAAATTACGTTTATTTAACAAGCTTAGTATTACCTCAAAATTTGTTAGATTCGGTCAATATGGCGCTTGCCAATCACGCTGCGCTGGTGTTTACCAACGTTTGTGCAATTAAATCACACGTATAAAAATAACTTTGACAATGTTTTCTGGACGGACAATTCGTAATTAGTATTCTAAGAAGCCAGTTATTTTATATTTTTTTAGTTCTTTATTTATTTACTGCAAAAAATTGTGTAAAACAACGTTTATTTTTTACTAAGCTTGGATTAAACCTCATAGCTTTCAGTGAAATCGGTAAATTGTAGCGCTTGCCATTTACGCTGCGCTGGTGTTTAGTTCGCGCAATTGGGTCACACCCATAACAATAACTTCGTCAGAATTCTCTGGACAGTTCGGATTAAGTTTCTTATAGTGCAAAATATTTTATGGTTTTCTCATTTTTCATTTGTTATTTCGTTTATTTTATACTAAACTTGGATTAAATCTTACAGTTCGCATTTAGGATTGGTCTGGTCAATGTAGCGGTTGCCATTCACGCTGCGCTTGTGTTTACTTACCGTTTTATTAACATTGCCCATATTATTAACATTCTGCATGCATTGAATTTTTTGTTTTTGTGTATTTCATTATTGGGAAATACTCATGAAAAGAACTCGTTTCAGGTTTGTCCGTTTTAATCAAAAATGTAGCCATATTTCTATTATTTTTCTAACTTTTTGTAAATTTTAGAATGTCTAAATAAGGTCTAATGTTGTCCGTAACTACATACACAATTTCATTTTTGTTGAATTTGTCCCACCAGAAATAACATTAAAAATATTAGTATGAAAAATTCACTTTGCTCGAAATTCTCCATAGAAAACGCCAATTTCATAGGTAAGGACCTTATATTTACAAATCACAAAAAATGAGCTAACTACATACATGTATAGATAACCATTAAAGATCCAGGCTAATCAGAAAAAAATCGTTTTTCCATCATGACCAGACCGGGGGTCGAACCCTTCGGGATTGAACCAAACCTTGCCTTCCAAGCATATCATAGCAAGCATTATTAGGACCAAATAAGTATATATTTGGTCCTAGTAATACTTGCTATTTACACTGCGCTAGTGTTTACTGACGTTAGGAAATTGGGTCACGCCCATAACAATAAATTGGCCAGCGTTCTCTTAACAACTTCAATTTTGGAGATTAATGCCGATTTACTTTTACTTGGAATGTGATATGAATATTGAAGTTAAACCAAAGCTAGTTTAATCTAAAAGAAAGAAAAAGTCAAATCATTGATAATACTAAGTTCATAATATGATTTAGATTCATCGGGGTCAAGGTTTTACAAATTTAAATATTTGTAAATAATGTTCAGAAATAAGATACACTAACCTTCTTACTATATTAATTGGCACCAGTAGTGGCATATAATCTATAAATCTTTATAGATAATTTTTATAGTTTAACTTTAACGATTATCCAGATATAAAATGAAAAAAAAAGCCAGTCAAGTACCAGTCAAACACGAGCACCGAGAGTTTGAAACTTTTTTTACCTTAACACATATAATTTCTGGTAAGTACCTCACCACAAATTTGGCGAATTTCATAATTTTAGTCCTCCGAAAAGTACCCTATACATTTTCATTCCCTTCGAATGAACAAAAGTATACAAATTTTGCAACCCAAACATCGATTAAGTTGTCTTGAAACTTTTCAATTTTATGTTAACCTCCTTTCCTTGATCCTAAAAAATGTGTCTAGACTTGACAGAATGACAGATTAGCAACTAAGTGAGTTTATTTTTTACCTTTTGAGGTTCGGAACCCTGTCATATTTATTCATTGAAATAAACAGCTAACTACGAAGCACCGACGCTCAAGTTAAAGAAGATAAAACAAAAGCAATCTCATTAAATACAGATTATATCCATCCCAACTATTAAACTGAAATTCTTGGAAATATCATAGTGGAAATGCAAAGTGGCGACCGTCGGAAAGTTTCGAGTTTCGACGAGTTGCACGATAATGCAGTGTTCTTGAGATCTCTAGTTTTTCCATTGTTATCTGCAGAGTTTATTTTAATTTATAGCACTGTTTGTGACCAAAATAAGTATTACTGATGTTGTTGAAGGAGGAAGAAGAGTCAAACAGCTAAATATAATTACACTGTATCTTCTCTATCGATTTAAGCAATACATACAACAAAATAAGTTATTCAGAACTACGTATTTTTTAAATTAATATTATCAGCATGAAAAAATATTTTGATTTATAAAATTGAAAATAATTATAAGCAATATAACTTCAAAGCTCGAGTATCAAGATACAAAACAAATACATTTTATACCAAAATAAAATAAAATTTCAAATGTAATTGTTAAATGTATTTAACAAATTCTTTTGTTTTTAACAATTTCAAAAAAACATTTGAAATTCTTGTAAATGCAAAGTGGCCACCGCCGAGAAGTGTCGAGTTTCAATGAGTTTGCACGATGATGTAGGGTTCTTGAAATATTTAGTTTATTCATGTTATTTGCTGAGTTTATTTGTTTTATAGCACTGTTTGTGATCAAGATAAGTTTTACTGATGTTGTTAAAGGAGGAAGAGTCAAAAAATCAAAAAGGCAGCTAAATAACATTACACTGTATCTTTTATATCGATCTTACCAATACATTGTACAAGAAAATAAATTATTTTCTACAATTTTTTTTAATAATTAAATTATCAAGGAAGGTTTGATTATTTAGAATAGGTTATCCGAAAATAGTAGACAGACAGTGAAATAAGCGGCGGTAGCACTAAGGTGTTGGGTCTAGTAAGCTGTTATTACCCAAAAATATGTCAATTGTCACTGCTTGTTAAATCATCAGCATAGGAAAATCTTTTGATTAACAAAATTGTAACGAATGATAAAAATTAAAACTTCAAAGCTCAACTCAAGATACAAAACAAAACAGTTTATATCCATACGAACTATTAATTTAAAATTCTTGAAAATATTGCAGTGGAAATGCGAAGTGGCGACCGCTGAGAAGTCTCGAGTTTCGACGAGTTACACGTTAGTATAGGGTTCTTGAAATATCTAGTTTATTCATGTTATTTGCAGAGTTCACTTGATTTATAACATTGTTTGTGATTACGATGAGTTTTATTGATGTTGTTGAAGCGAGTAGAGTCAAAACATGTTAAGAGCACTACGTATACAATGTCATCTATAAACTAAAATCTAAATTAGTTGTACATCAAATGTTATTTAAAAACAATAAACAAAATATATTATTGTGACTGATAAGTAATTGCAAAAGGGATCACTTTGCACAAATCTAGCCATTCTTTAAACCCATAACTCAATATTTTCTATTCCTCCTGCGGCCAAGTGCTACTCAAGGGTATAATTAGTCATTGGTATTTTTGGGGACGGGTTTTTGCAGGTGCTTTACATGTCACAAACTTCTCTGAAGGATCTTTAAGTGTTGACTATATGATAACACCACGCAAGGTTCCCATTGGAACAGGCGAACACCCGTGACCTGAAACGAGATATAAAATTACATTTAAAATCTAATAATAAACTAGTTTATACACCTTCAATTTTAATATAAATGTAGGATGATTATAAACTGCAGGAAGAAAATGTGCTGAGTAATCCGACATAACTACCTTAAGCACTTGCTAGCTTGCTAGAACCCGTAACCTTTTTGCTTATCTACTCGTAGAAGGTTATGGGCCATCAGGATCACGTCATTTACATTGAATCATTCAATATGAGTGTCTCATCTAGGATGAACTCCTGCTGCTGCTTGCAGCTTTTGCATGCTTTTACATTTATTTACAACGCAAAATCACGTTACAGCATGAATAACCAACATTTTGTCATAATAACGGAAACTAGGCTCAGCTCAGACCTTCCACAGCTGGAAATGCCATCGTTAAGATGGGGAAAACCATTTATTGAAACGCCTGTAATTATGAGCCAATTTCAGCCAAAAGACATTTCGAATAAAAATTAATTTTTAAGCATCATTTGTTTACTTAAAGTCTTTTTGTTTCTTCTATTTTATGCTTTGTTATAATGATGCAATAAAGTGTATATTCATGTAAGTATTCAAACCAAAAGCAAATCTTTTATAAGATGAAGAGTGCCAGAGACACATTAAAATTACTCTCTCATTTGATCACTTTCTGAGCAAATCTTCAAGAACTCCACAGCTGCGACTGTTTACCCGCCACTTAGTGACACTTGGAAGTTTATGCCTTATCGTTTGAACTTCAGATAGGTTGTTTGAAAAGGGCCTTACAAATAATAATTGTTTACGTGACATCAAAGAGGAATTTATTTCGATTTTTTTTTGCAAATTGCTAGGATAACGGCAAATACGGTGTGTAAACACAAAATTTGTTCATTTCCGAATCAAAAATGTAGATTTTTTAATAATTCGTTGTCATCAACCTAGATGTTTTTATTTGCTACTGATTAAAGTTCCGATGTTTCGATGGACACTTGTGTCAGCCTTTTTTAACCCCCGACACAAAAAAGAAGTGTTATAAGTTTGACCGCTCTGTGTGAGTTTCTGTGTGTCTGTATGAGGCTCGGTTTTTTTTCGAAAGCATGTGTCTGTCCAACCTTTTTGGAGTGGTTGGAGAGGGCTCTTTGATGTTTATAATCTTTGATGATCAGTGTGTTGCTGTGTCAGCCAACCACGGGAAGACTTGGAGTGGTCCTATTCTACTCTGCCCGGGAATCACACGGCATATTTAAAAAAATGCTAATTTGTCCAAACGTATTTTTGAATCATATCCCAAGAACATAAAAAAGTATTCATACCCCTACTTCAATATACGGGCGTGACAACTGTACACACATGATCCATAGTTGCTTTATCCACTTAATAAGTCTAAAAGCGTCTTAGCAATCATATAAGGGCATCAGGTGCGTCAAGTTTAGTGTTTGAAATATATTAATGTGCCTGAAATAAAGGGCACACCCTTATAAACAGACTAACAGTATTATCTAATAAACAATGTTATCTAATAACGTAACGAAGAAACTAAATTAGAAACCTAGATTAATAATGAAATTCCTACACGTCGGTAAGCTCCAAATATGTAAATATTGCAAATTCAATTACACCTGTCTGGCTAAAATTATATCTCATATTTTAACGCCCAATATTCAAATTTGTGTCACACGTAATGAACCTGAGCTTCGTTATAAATGTATAGTGTAAAGATTATGTTTTGTACATGACTGAGTTAAGAAAAGCTAAGATCATAATCGCACTCCCAGAACAACACTGAATTATGTCTAAAATTTTCAAAATCAACTTTATTACATATTTGAACAGTCAAAAATTTTACTCGTATACCACAAAGACAGACGTATTTCTGTTTACAAAAATAGCCGGGAGATGGCGCGCTAACTCTCTGTTGGTGGAGCCGCGCGGCCGGAGTCATACCACGTACATTGAACTATTTCTAGTTTCTACTTGCCGTCAAAGTGAACAGAGTGTTGAGTGTTTACACAATAGAGAATTATTCCGTAATAAAACAGTATTGGTGGACGAAATACGATAATAATTGCGAATTATTTCATAATCATTCAATATTATTGGTGAAGCTGATACCACAATTTTGATACTATTTTGAAATAGTACACTATTGTTGACGAAGGTATATTTTTTGTTTCGTATTATTCCATAATAGCTCAGTATTCTTTTTAAAAAGTGATAATCGAAGAAATGATGCGCTGTTGATGGTAAGTTTAAATTATGTCCTATTTTCGTAGAAAATCATAATGCATTATATTTTTTTACCCCAAATGATTACTTACACTATGTTTTAATAGAAAATTATTCACAATTTTAAATATTTTTGGCCTACTATGAAATATTAATTTATTTTGAGATAATTCACTGTTGTTCATTTGTTACATTTTAATATGTTGTTTAGCAGATAATAAGAGGTCGTGGTCTTCTATTGCTAGAAAAAGCTATGGAAGTAAGTAGAGAAGAATCAGACCATCAAGCATCAGAAAAACGAGAGGAGGAGCCCTTATCTACCTATGAAGAACCAGGAAAGGAGGTGCCCGCATCTTCTTCATCAGCCTATGAAGCATCTGAAATGGAGTTACCCGTATCTGCTGCATTAGCCTGTGAATCTCTAGAAAGAGAACTGCCCTTATCTGCTTGCTGCTTTGCTTGCTGTTTTCGGATCACAGCAGTGATGATTTTATAAACAATTCAGACACTGATCCCACTTTTATTATTCCTAAAAAGCATAAGGATATCTAGAGGTCCTGTTATCCCTAGAAGAACATCTTCCTCCTCGACCTCGTCGTCGGACTCCAACACATCTTTTTCAAGCTCCAGCTCCAGCAGTTCAAGTAGCTCATCTGATGACGAATACAATAGACCTGGTCCATCTACTGTAAATGCTCAAGGGAGTTCGGATTTCCCTTCTTCACTCAAGCCCTCCACCTCTTGTGCAACTGATACTGCTCTTAAAATATTTAAAATATTTTTTATTGTTTACTTCACAGTAATAGTATAAAGTCTGTGAATCTGCGAAAATATCTGTTTTTTAAAAAGATTGGAGGCTTGTTACTCTGAAAGACTGGATATGATAAGTCAAGATTTAGTAGGTTTTTGATTAATACCTACAAGTTATGTTAAGTCCTATTAAATAACTGTATTGGGTTTGGAATTTTAATGTATGGATATGTCAGTTTTCACATTTTTTATGCCTTTAGTAGATTTGTTTTGATTGTTTACTACTTATTAGTAGTATATTCAAGTCCGTGATTTTGAAGATGAGTTATATAAAATGATAAAAACGACTTAGAAAGATTGGATATGATTAATAAATATGCTCGTTTAGTAGTACTCAGACTACAACATGCTCAGTCGAGTTTTTATGATTGTTGTTTAAAATTGTTACCATACCTAAGTAAGGTAATAGTGGTCAGCTACTATTTAAATAAGTGATTTTTACTACTTTACAGTTATGTAAAATACACGGATTTTTCCGTATTTCATTTGGTTTTAAAGGGGGTATCCCAAAAACACAAAATAAATGGGCCGTTATTGTAAATTGAATTGAGTAAAATATTTAAAGTTTATTCGTGTATTATTTCAAGTTAAATCAGCAAGAAGAACGCAACTCAAAATAATTATTTTATACTTAGCTCAGTTATAGCACAACAGTGAATTAAGTCGAAAATGCACTATTATTTGCTTTATTTACACTTTCAACTGACTGATCTTATACAATACTAATACACATTACATTCTTCTCATTAAATGTTTGAGATCCTACCAATTACTTTGATACAACACGAGATAACGGTTTTTCCTTCATTCTGTAAAAATAGATATTTTGACTTAGTGCACTGTTGTTCTAGGTGTGCGATATAAAGGCTAGATAGACTACTAAAAGCGTAGAAAAAAGTTGTGTCCGACCCATAGTCTATTATGCAAAGGAATAGCTACCAATTTGACGGATTTTAATGGCATTTTGCGCGTGCTAACACAAAACTGTCACGCACGCAAGCATTAAAAAATTAGCCAGTTCTTAATCATTGAAATAAAGGCATGACAGCATCAAGAAACTAATAGTCAATGTAGAAAAGATAGATGGATCGTGTCATGGAGAGTATGAACAAAAAGGAAGTTACAAAGGCTCTGGTAGGCGACAGAACAAAATGGAGAGAACTGACCCTTCCAAACTGCCGACCCCACATAAAAGTGGGGTTAGGTAAATGATGAAGAAGAAGATTGATTTGAAATTTCAGGGTATTCCATGGAGACGACGTGCTAAGTTTTTGTCGTCTATAGGAGATAAAAAGGAACCAAGACACTAATATTTGAGAAATAAAAACATATTCTTTTCTTTTGGCCCACTCGCCCCACTGTCGACTAGAAACCATGCCACTTTCGTAAAATGCTTTTGATGAACATGCTGCATTATATGATTGAAAAGACTGAAAATGAAAGTAGCTTATTCTATATAAAAATGAGACTCGTTCCGGTTATGAGGTCAATTTAGCCCATTTACGTAATAATTTATTTTTAAGTTTCAAATAGTTTATGCATTTCGAGAATAGATTTAATAATATATAGTTTCCATAGTGTCTTCTGAAATAAACGAAAAAACGTAGAATGTACTTACCAGCTATTTCTGTGTTCGCGCAAAATGTTAATAGACCATAGTGACGCCTACTAACACGTTAAACCTGACCTTAAGGTCTTATTGTCTCAGGCTCTATCCACACCGTACGAGATAAAGACGTGATAATATATTCGATGTTATAGGATAACTTGCAACTGCATAGTTTGTCGGCACGAATTTGTATTCAAGTTGAGCGCTTGTTGTAACAAGGTGATTGGTCGGATCTGGCAGGATGCTGCCAGACAAAGACGATCCGGAATTTCCAGACCTGAATTGCAAAACTGCTACAAAATGTATACGCCCTATATGTGACAATATAAGACTTATAACTACAGGTAACCAACGTTTTTCATATAAATCTGTTTTAAAAGTAAATGGTCTGGGAAAAGGAAAGAAAACCGTAAAACATTTTAACTGCTTCTGTCCTCGCGCAGATTTGAAAAGAATGACATGTTTAAAGCGATGCGTCTAGCAAGCGATCCATTACTATTTTAATTCTGTTGCATTCCTACATCCTCAATAACACGCTTAACATTACCTTTGCTGCTGTGTAGCTCTTCTTCTTCGTCGACTTGGATGAATTATATTTGTGTTGACCAGAACTTTGCCACTGACACGGCCTTATCAGTAGTAGCATTATTAAGGTCCTTGCGTGTGAAGGTGTTAGGACACGCACGAAAAGTCATAAGGTGTGCGGTGGGTTTAGGAACAGCATCACACGTACAGGAGATTTCCAAGCTGGATATAACCCCACTTATTGGAGATCTGGGATCTCCTATCAACAGAAGACCTAAGAATGGACGTCTTCTGTTCACACACAATGGGCCCGAATAGGCGGCCTAAGTGTGGAAAATAGCCCACGGTAGCAGTAATGGCAGCAGTAACCCCACTTATTTATATTCCCCTTAATTCAGCCGACTTGGGTCCGGAGTCTGTTTAAGGACTTCCAAGTCGGCCAAGGTAGATCGTGGCCAGGATGGAAATACTCCGATAGCGGGATGACGCGACGCGTTGAGTTGTTGGGCAAATACATATGTAGAGACTCTGGACTCCATCCAACCTATAAATATGGATTAAATATGTAGCGGTATTAGTATCAACAAATATGTGGAAATAAAAAAAAAACATTTTGTGCATTCTGCCTAAATTTTTAAGCTTTGATGTAAAGCCACGCTTAAGCTGACCTATTCATTAATATCAGTGTATCGCACGGTCGAACAATGGAATTCCTCATAAGCCTGTCACGTCATTCTGGTCATATCACATGGAAATTAATTAATTTTCCTACGCCCTGTAAGCGCATATTAAATTTACAAAGTGAGATTAATGAGCATATCAAATTATGTTACAATCTTTTGTTGATAGCGCGTAATATGTGACGTTATTAAATTTGAATTGTACTCTGTTCATTATAATTTGACGCCCAGTTATACAAAGGTATTTTAAAGATAATCATATTTAGTCTCGGATTGTTCATTTTTATTTTCTCTTATTTAACAGTAATTTGTGTCGCATTTAATGTGTATAAATTTATCACGCACATAAAAATTGTCTAAATAATGATACAATATAACATTCATGTTATTTGAATTGACAAAATTGGGCATTATAAAATTGTTTACCGTGATTAATTTTATATGAACGAATTGAATATGAGACTCGTACATTATTAAAATATATAAAATAATTATTAAACGATAACTGTACTACCTATCAGGCTACTTAAAAACGCTGGTACCAAAGCGAGGTAGCGAGCAAAGAAAATATCAACCAATAGCATTGTTTCATTTGTATGGCTTAGCACTGAGCCCGCCGCAAGCGGGTGTGCAAGGTCCACAACGGTCGCATGCGGCAAAAAGGAGGGTTAGAACGGACATTTCGATTTGCACTCCCCTCCTGTCTTCAGGACTCGTCTCAAGGGCGGCTGAATCTGTTACCTAACCACCCAAGGCGGCAAAAGGTCACGTTATGACTGAGAAGCGTTATAATCAGAGTTGCACACGGGTGACCAATTTGCTGGCGCCCCCAAATGCGTGTGCATCTATCACAGCTCTAGTGGAAACGGTATAGCGAGACATTTCTTCATATCTGATTTATCAACTAGGTAATCGGTCCGGGGTATCATCCCCAACTACCTGATAAATGGCATCATGCCACGGGCATGGCATCGGGTACGCTCGCTCGACCTCCCGAGCTGCTACTTTCTCATTCCAATCCATCCGAGCGAGTAACATACTAATAACCAACCTTTATCCCGTTTCCCCAGTCCCTTCCCTCGCTTAAAAAAAGTTTTTTTTTTAAATCACACAGATTAAGCTAGCCTGAAAGTAAGTTCGGAACTTGTGTTATGAGATACTAACTCAACGATACTATATTTTATAATAGATATTTATATAGATAAACATCCAAGACCCAGGTCATTCTGAAAAAGATCATTTTCCATCTTGATCTGACCGGGGATCGAACCCGGGACCATCCGTGTCACAGGAGGCGTGTTGACCGCTGCGCCACGGAGCTCGCTCGATGGGCATTCAGCATTGATACCCACATTAGTCAGATGAAAAAGTTTGCCAATCGTGGTGAGTATATATGGTAAAACCCCTCCAATGATAGAAATCCTTGTGGGAGGCCTATGTCCAGCAGTGGACTTCCTACGGCTCTGATGGATGAATTTTCAGTAAAGCAACATACACCGTATCATAATTTCGCTACCTTCGCTATACGTTTTTAGACCCTTTGGGACCGGTGGACAAAGCATTTAGTCTACGCATCATTGTCTCGCATCGCTACATATACAGCACAATCTTGATGGAAACGTAGCTTTATGACTGGAGTAAATTAATAAGAAGGTGTAATGTATGTATGTAGCATAAATTCACACATCAAGAACTCTATTTACACATCTGCAAACTTCGTATTGTCTTAAATTAATTGGATGACAAAGCCTAAGCCTAGATTACAGTCAGACCCCTAATAAATAACTCTAGTATTGTTATTTCTCAGTAATTTTCAATTGAATAAACACTTTGGAAATGTTAATGAATTAGATAAGAAAACATTTTAATCGCCTTACAAAATTATATTTATTCATTATTAATAATAAAACTAGCTGTTACCCGCGGCTTCGCCCGCGTAATATACAGCCTTTGTCCTTCTCAGTACCCTAACCTATGTCTATGCAAAATTTTATGATGATCGGTTCAGTAGATACGGCGTGAAAGCGTAACAAACAAACAAACAAACTCACTTTCGCATTTATAATATTAGTTGGGAAGTTGGGATTGGGATTGGGATACGTTTTTTCTAGTTTTAGCTTTATTTACCATACACGTAAGTGATCTCTCTCCACGTCACAATTGTTTCAAGGATAGGTACCTTTTGATAATAAAAAATAATATGAGGCTCACGAAATTCACAACATTCAAAGTAATTAGGAAAAAAATCGGTCAAGATTAGATGAGTGCCTAGTGAATCAATTTACTTACACATATTTATCGATTACATTTGGAGATATAAATGCTATCTCTAATAATTTTACAGTTTAGTAGAAGTCTTATCTAAAACTGAATGCCTCTCTAGAGCATCACTTTTAAAATATAGGTAAAGTAAACTAACATATAATATAATAAACATTGAATTGATCTTAGCCATTGGTTTCTCAATGTTAGCCTTGTCGACCAACTTGCGTACTGAACATGGCAATCATGAAGACTTGTCATCTCTATACCTATACAGATTGACGCAAATTATTCCCGTACTTGACAATACCTGATGGCTTGATTGATGGACATTTTAGTTAGCAGGCTGATCTGAATTCACAATAACATTGCCGCTCGCATTCAAGCCAAAATATAGAATAAGTGAATCTTAGACGCCTCGAATGGGTGAAAGAAGAGTTGGACGATCTCCTAGATAGGTTGACGATATAATCAAAGTCGCGGATGTGACCCTAGATCAGCACGGGACTGGGATGGATGGCAGCAACGAAGAGGAGCCAGAAGAATATTTATTTTCCTTTCACAAATTGAAATAATCATAATCACTACATAATAGTACATTGTGTACCAAGGGCGGTATAGAAGACATTACGTCAAACGAGGCCGAGTGCTTTTAGTAGTCCGAGTTTGTAAGTTATGTCTTATACCGGCCGTGATACACACAATGTTTTTCATCTCACTGAGTAAATAGTAGAGTAAAAAAAACTGTTTTTCACATTATATTGGTTAAAATTGTATAGTATGAATATAGGTTACCTTGAAAATTAATATTTATGCGTCGTCAAGCTGGCTGATTATATTACCTAAATCTGCATTATTGACCATCTATTAATTTATCATACTGAATGTATTCCATGCAAATTAATGAAGTTTACGATTACTTATCAATATTTTGCCTAAAAATAAATAGCGGCAAACTAGAAACAGCAGAAAATGTATCCTAGGATTCCACAGATAATGAAAATGTTTTATCCAAAAGGTGGAAGTCAAAGATCGATGAATACAAACAGCCAGTCACCACGGCCATTAACAATTCCAAATTTGAATGGAGGACAAAAATCTCGCAGTATATTAAATTATTTTTATCGGGTTCCCTAGCAATTCCAAATTTGAATATACGGCTTGAAAACTTTTTGGATGTAGAAGATTTGACACATGTGCATGGTATAGTGCCCTATTAGTATTAAAAAAAAACTTAAGCGCTCTCGGGCTTTGTGGAATTTGTATGAAGTATTAAAGCCCGGGGTCGTAATAGCAACCATCCAGCCCTTTTTGCTTGCATTTAATGACACTGTTTAAGGGAAGGTGAGATGAAAAACAATATTTTAATGAAATACGCAATTCAAATGAATATAAACGCATTCGTATCCAAATGTGATCAAACTGATTTGATTCATAATAACTAGGTTATTCATTTAAAAGCCAGTCTAAATTTAAATTCTGTGCTGAACTCAATTTGCATATCGTTGTAGTTTCGTTGAAAATTGCATTCCTGTTAATAATTGCTTAGTTGACCAAAATGGTTTATCAATAAATGACACAGAAATATTACATTATATTAATTCTTTATCTTTATACATGTTAAAGACCATATTTTATTAACTTAAGTACAAATACTTAAATTAAGATTATCTTACATTACATCACTTGCACATTTATGAACAGTGATCGCAAAAAAAGAGTAATATTTCCATTGGCTGACTTGAAATGGTTTTTCTTATTACCCTAAGTTACTTAAATGCCGTTTACATTACAAAAAATAAATTTTTTAACGAACTTCATAAAATACAACCTGTGCATAGCAGTCATCACCATCATTATATTCAGGTCTTTTTTATAAAATTTAGCCTACAATTTTCCAGGTCTACACTTTCTTTTTTTTTCTTGACGTACTGGCAATGGATATAGTAATGTTATTTAGATAGTTCTCTCCATTCCGTTCTGTCGTTAACCGTTTCCTTTATCATCCTTGTCGAGCTTTACTCTTTTTACATAGACCACCTATCCCCCCTGAGGGTTTTTTGAAATGCTTGCCTTAAGATGGCAGCAATAAGGCGTCGACCTCGATAAGCCGCTGTGATTGGATAATATTTAACAAGCAACAAATATTTAAACTGTGGTCCAATCATAGCTTACGGACCCGACACGCTTCAATGCTACCGCCACTTATTTCAGACCACCATTATGTTGTTGACTCTTCGAAGCTAGTCTGTCTGCCGTCGACGGAATCGGGCGTCAGGAATCATGTCAATAGGCTATACGGGTAGCAACCCATCACTATTTTGATTCCGTTCTCATCTACAAGCCCACCAACATGCTACACGTGGCCCTTAGGTTTTACAGACCTGGGCTCTGTCTACCCTGCAAAGAGAAAAGACGTGATAGTATGTATGTATTATGTTGTACTCATGCCGGTTGTACTTTATTTTGAGTTGTAATTCATGTGCAAAGATTAATGTCGCTAACGCCGCCTTTAGAAATACCCGGATCAAAATTCCATTAGTCTAGCAATGTTGATACGTTATTAAATTCGCCGAATATGAAAATCTGATAATATCGATTAAGCAATGGAGGCGTATGAACGATAGGCATAAATCTCCCATACAATGGAGTCTTATAATAGAATTATATACCGCCATAGAAAAGATAATGAGAAATTTTGGTATTATTCGAGCTTTACAATACACACAATACGACCTAAATGCAAAGAAGGCATTTTAAAAAGACAGTTTCTTCTTAAAATGCCTTCTTTGCATTTTAAGAAGAAACTGATTATATATACCTAGGCATTATTATGTATTTCCCAGAAATAAAGATTATTTATTAATTTAAATAGACATTAAATCAAATTTTAGTCTCGTATAAATTATGGGTTAAATTATTCCCGCTACACAACTGATCTCTCTAAATTTAGTTTTGAGATTTTCGCTACCTATCCAAATGTATAAACAGGAAACGTTCCCATTCAATATGATCAGTGCTGTAGTGTAGGGTTCTTGGAACAGTAAAACAAGACCAACCTTTAAGTCTTCCCGTGGATGTCGTAGAAGGCGACTGAGACAGAAGCTATATAAATAAAGCTTATAAACATTGATGAGGAGTTTTTAGGTCCTCTGACTGCTCTAGCTAATTTATGCCTTTGATAGTACAGAGAGGGTCATGTGATCCAGCAGTGGAGACTAAAAAAGACCTTATGATGATTATCAGTTTCTCGAGCTCTCTGAGAACAATTCAACTATGGAAATAAAATGTTGTTGAGGTAAACGTGTGTAAAAATTTCACGGCATAAGTAAAGACTAGCTCATGTTTTATACATCCCCGTGGCCCTAACCCTGGGTCATTAGTCCGATGCTAATCTAACGGGTGTTGAGTAGGGTCCAGACGTTTGGGCCAAACGTATCAAATATATGTTCAGTGTAATGAAATTCGAATTTTCCCGGTCTGATCTACCAAACGGATCCACTGTTAATTATAATTATTATCCACTACCAAATTGTATTTTTTTGGTCTAATTTCTACCTTTTCTACGAGTAAGTATAATCAAGAGAAAAAAAAGTTGTTAATTAAAAAATATTCGGCTTTTCAGCAGTAACTTTATAAACATTTCGTTACTTACTGTAACAATAATATGGTTGGGAATGCGATCGGAATAAAATATTCAAACATAATGTCGCATACTCGGCACGGAGGATTACACCGAAATAACTCTGAAATTCTAGGGAGCTTACCGTATATGTAGCGGCTAGGTGTGCCTTTTTATAGTGCTTATTGATTTGATGAAAAGATTCCACGAAAGCAGGATTCGAACCACTGTTCTTTGTGAGACAAATATCAGTGGTTCGAATGTTTGTTCTTTGTGAGACAAATACTTTACCAGTTAACCTATCGTGCTTCAATCCTTTATGTATTTCTTCACCATATTCCATTTCTTTTAAACGCATCATAATTTCATTTTTGTCGTATCGCTGCCTTCTTTGGTGGATGTTAAAATGACGATTGTACTTGTGCTATGATGTAATTACCTTTATACTCACGATATATTTATTGAAAAATCTATACAAGACGAAACATATTTCTTCCAAAAAAAAGGTGAATAAAATATGGATAAATACTAACGTGAGATGTTAACATTATTAATATGTAAAATACGGGTCACTCACGTATGAAGTCAGCTACAGGCCGACATGTTTCAACCTCATACGAGTGCGGACTGGGACGACTTCGTGCGCGCGTCTCGGTTCACATTCGCCCTGAGGAAGACCTCCGGATGAGGTTGAAACATGTCGGCCTGTAGCTGACTTCATACGTGAGTGACCCGTATTTTACATATTAATAATGATAAATACTAAGTTTTTGATCAAATATAATTCTTACTTGAAAGTCGAAAGAAGTTAAATACTGCTTATAAAAAGTGATGACATTGAATTAAAAGTAAACAAAAGCAAGCCTACTCGTGATCTCGTTACAAATACACAATTGCAAAGAAAATTGGATTTTTAATCTAACTTTTACGAGTTGAAGTTGACTTTTGTTTAAAATCTGATTATGTTTATAAAACGTGGTCTGCAAAAGAAATTAATTTTGTTTTGTTCTTTCGTTTGTGTTAATGGCCAACACTGATGTCAAGTTTTTCAAGCTGCCCAAAGGCATCTGATACAGCTGAACGACTGCCATCAATGACGACAGCCGAGACCAAGGGCTTAAAGTGCCTTCCGAATTACGGAGGAGCTCAAGATATTTTTATGCCACTTGCATCCATCTAAGTGGGGACTGCACCAGAGGTTACTTAACATGCAGATAATATACACACTCACAAGCCATTGAAATATAACCCATAATACATAGTAGGTACTTCTCCAACCCGTCTGGCCAGCTTGGAGAGTGTAGGCCAAATCCTCTGACTGCTCTGGCTAATATATTGCTCTAGTAGTACAGAGAGGGTCGTGCTCCTGCAGTGGAGACTAATAATGATGATGATGATGATGATGACATAGTAGGTACCTTTCGGGAGCTTTCGCGGGAATGATTTATTTGTGGATCAATATGGATTATACCTTAGAGTATAAATAGTTATATTGATACTCTAAGGATTATACAGATACAACAATAATTTATTATCATACTGGGAAATATAAATCGCTTTTGAATTATAAACCTGTTACGAGTGTTTGTTGAGTTTCCATCTTCTTCAATTTGTCATAGACTTCAAAAAAAGGAGAAGGTTTTTAATTCAATTGAAAGTTTTTGCCTCATAACTCCATTATTTAAAAATGACTTTATTTTCATTTTGAAAATTACTTTTATAACTCGAATATTTTTTGATTGATTTCATTTAAATTTAACATGAATTATTCCAGAAGTTTGTTTGAAGTCGTTTTTTTCTAAATAATCAGTTATTAATAATAACATTAGAATACATACAAAACAGCATATAATAGAAAAACTAATTATTATGAAGGACGTGTACTCAGTCAAGATATAATAGAGTTTTTATTTTTATACTAAGAGTTTAGGATGTAATGAGTTATAATTTTTAGATGACAATCTTTGTTTTTAATGTATGACTAAGTGAATATGATGTGATCAGAACGGCTAATTATACAACTTGCACATAAAAAAATGATTTCATTACAGATTTGACCAGCTCCGTGGCTCAGCGGTCAACACGCTACCGGCCTGTGACACGGGTGATCTCGGGTTCGACCAGTGACGGTCAGGTCACTATGGAACATGATCTTTTTTCAGATTGACCTGGGCCTTAGATGTTTATCTATTTTAGTATCTATCATAAAATATAGTATCGTTTAGTTAGTATCCCTTAATACAAGTCTCGAGCTTACTTTGGGGTTTAAGGCTAGCTCAATCTGAGTGATTTTTCCGTGAATAGGTATTTATTTTTATTTAGAAAAAATGCACACATATAACAGATACAACTTGTTAAATACTTTAAGAAACAATAACTGATATTAAAAATTTTATGTAGAGATCTTACTTGAGAGTTTGCATACTCGAAAATGGATAAAATGCTACTTCACACAAAAAGATATAACAAAATTACCACTCAATGGCACTGACAGTAGAAACGTAAACTTTCAAGTAATTGGGAAAAATAATTTCGGGGAATCCGGCTCTACAATATTATTCTACTTTACACTACTTACGAGAAGAAACGTACTCTGTACATAATATAACTAAAAACCAACTTCTTTCTTCATATTCAAAATGTAAACATAGCAAGTTGAATTGACCCTCATTTCAAGCAACGCAAGCAGCGCGTGTAATATTAAAATACCCCGGATTATATTGTTGAACAACTTTCCGTCCGTGCACCTAACAAATTCTTAGGTTTTAATTAAACCTCTTTGTAAGACCCTCCGTAAAGATGCGGGTAGACTTTGGGAATAATTAGGGAACTTGTGACCTTCACGTTTTAACATAAAGTTAGCTTTTGGCTTTTTATGCTTCTTCAATCATCGATGAGGGTTTTTGAAACGCTCCATGACCAGTGGTATTCCACGGTGAAAAGTCCAGCTGCTTTTTTCCCACGAAGATAATTATTGATCAAAGGTATGAGCAAGTCTCGGAGATTATAATTAATGAAAATCTAGCTACTATCACTATTTTGTATGTTCGTCATATAAAAGCTAGTCTCAGCCGTTGGCATTAGCTATCATATTTGCCCAAGCTAAAACGGAGACGCTTCGCACTGACTTGGTAAATAATTTTAGTATAATAATTTAAATACAATACTATGAATGCAAACTTTTATTTGTTTTCTACATAAACGATCGCCATAAACTTTTATATGCATGTTATTAAGGAGACGTACACACGGACACAAAAACTTTAAAACGTGTGTATGTTTTCTTGAACGGCAGGCAATGCTCTTGTCACATCCCTCGTATCAGTTGTCCATAGGCAGCGATGATCACTTATCAAGATTGCTTGTTTACGATCCTATATTATGAAAAAATATTTCGCCAAGAATCTGGTCGATTTACATTAGCGAAGCTACTTGTGAAAGCTCGTATGTAAAATATTTAAAAGCTATTGCTATTTTCAACCATAAAAATCTTTATTACTTAAACAAACGAAATAACACTAAAATTGGCTTGTTATTGAAGTGAATGTTTGGAATAACAAAACGAGAAGCACTAACGAGAATAACTAGAATTCTAAATTACGTTTGTCAGAGAGAAACATTTGTTGTTTTGCTGTATTAGTCTGGAATTCAAATTATTTTATGCACTCGCAGACAAATAAAACTGAAACGTACGTACAAACGAATAAACTTCGTCTGTGTTTTAGAGCTACGTGACACTGAGGTCATGCACTTTATGCTTTACCATTTTAATATTTTTATTTTTATATTATTATAAAAGACAGAGCTTCATAGTACTTCAGCTTATAATGCAACCGAAAACCAACCTGAATAAACAATAGAGAGACATGGTTAAATCTATACCATCCATACTAATATTATTAATGCAAAAGTAACTCTATCTGCGGACAGGCTTTTACGCCAAAATTACTGAACCTATTTGAATGAAATTTGGTAAACAGATGGTCTCAAGTTCAGACTCTAGGCTGAAGACATAGGCTACTTTTTAATTCGGAAAAAGACTGTGTGATAAAACCGAACCCCACGCAGATAAAGTCGCGGAAAAAGTCTAGTCCCAATCCCAACTATAATATTATAAATGCGAAAGTGAGTTTGCTTGTTCGTTTATTTGTTTGTTACGCTTTCACGCCCTATATATTGAACCGATCATCATGAAATTTTGCATACATGTTGTTTATAGTACAGAGAAGGATATAGGCTACCTCATCCCGGATAAAAGTCGACACCAACGCGAGCGGAGCCGCGGGCTAACGCTAGAATTGTGTATATTTAAGTTCATTAGCATAAAATGGAACCACCATAACGAATTGAACTAATAAAAATGTAAAGAAATAGAAAATTCCTCATTAATTCTAAGTAGTTTCCAATACAAAGGATTTATTCATGATATTACTAGTGATGCTACACCCACGATAAAAGAACTCAATATGGAACCTATTTATAAACATGGAGTCGCGTAATAACGCTAAAAATAGTTAAGGCAATAGCTAGTTATGAAACGCTACCCTTGAGTTGTTATTACTTTTCAAGTTGCTGTGTATACTATATCCTCATGTGCATATAAGTTATATAATGCACGGTGACATATGAATGATGGATACATAAGAGAGTGGGTATGGATTGCGTGTGTTCTATATACTTATGCATATAAGTATATAGCTAAATTACCTTCGTATTGAGGTAGGAGGATAAAGGAATAATTTAGCACGTTTAGGCCTAAATTTATCAGACGGAAGCACAGTGTCAACGGAGTCATGGAGAGCAGACCACGACATGACACATCTCCTCTAGTGCCCTTTATGTCTCTGCAGCTATACAAACACCGACCTTTGTAAGTTGTCGGAGTGAGGTCTCAAAGTGGTGGCCTACTGGAAAGACACAATATAGTTTCAGCCAATCGACACCAATCGAATAATATAGCTGTCAATCCATTCAAAAAATTTTGTCAGCCTCGTGAATCTTTCGAATGTTCCCCTAAATAAGAATCCTGCTCATTTGAGTAGGGGAGTCAGTGAGATGAATCATACTTTGAACTTCCTTAGAAGAACAAGTAGGATCCGTTGAGAAATTCCACCTGCACATTAGCTCAACACATCTTCTTTGTGAGTTTCAACACCTTTTTAATGCGTTCCACGATTCATTTGCCGTGTAGTTCCCGGCAGAATAGAAAAAGACCACTGTAACTCTTCTCTTAGGAAACACAAGCTAAACAAAGCTTATAAACATCAAAGAGACCCCTTCAAATCATCTGTCGAGCGTGGAGAGTGTAGACCTCTGAGTGCCCTGGCTAATATATGGCTCTCATAGTATAGAGAGAGTCATGCTCCTGCAATGAAGACTAAAAAAGACTTGATGATGATACTGATTATCTGATTCCAGTACTTAGTCTGGATTGAGTCTCTTTCGGTGTATTCTTCTCACCAGTGGTCGTTCCGAAACGCTAGTGGTTTTTGATTTTCCATATAAATAAAAAAAAGGAAAAATATGAAGTTCAAAAAAGAGTTACATGTCCTTTGAATAAAAATCTTTGATTGTTTCTTTTTCTTATATTAAGCCTTCATATTAATTATTACAATATCAAATCACAATCATACTTCTAAAACTAATATTATACATTCTTTATTATTATACTTTAAAATATATTTCAGGAAAATCAATTAATTATAATACCTGAAACCACATCTTAAAGATGTACACAAAACAATTTTGGTGCAGGATTTTGGGCTTTTTACGAGGAATATTGAGATCCGTCACATGCAAGTTTGGTCGGATACATGGTATTTGCTAACCACGTCGGAGTTGCACAGACCACTTTGCCGACGGAATGTAGTCGTCTTTCAAGACATATTTTTTCTATATTCAAATTTCGTTAAAACAGCTACCTCGTTAGCAGTTATTCTTTGCATAAGAAACGGATCATTTCGCTGAAAAAACGCCAGCGATCATTCGATGTGACGTAACAGGATTATTCGATCAAGTGTAACTTAAATTCCCTATGATTGATCGACGCGCGCTCCGCGTTGATTCGATTTTGAATACAGGGGTGCAGCCTGAAATAGCATTTTTCGATAGACGTCTCGTATAGATACCAATTTAGATTATTAAATTTTCCGCATCTTCGTATTTATATGGTAACCAAGTTGTGTAAATTGTTTGAAATGTATATCTACACTAATTATATTATAAAGAAGATTTATTTGTTTGTTCGTTTACATTGAATAGGTTTGGAACTACTAGACTGATTTTCAAAATTATTGCACTTATAAAAAGTTAATTTATCTATAAAGTAGCTGTAAGATTGCTAGTTTTTAATTTTACACAGACAAGCGCTTCAAGAGAATCTTATTTAATGAGTGTCACTGAAATTTATTTCCTTTATAGAATCAATAATATGACAGTTGGAATGTTGGCGGGTAAAAAAGCAGCAGTCAGAGAGGGTGCATGTAGCCGAAATGAGGATGCTTAGGTGGGCATCAACCAAATGCCTACTAGGCATTTGGTATGCCTACATTTGGAGAAGTTTTAAGGTCACACCCATTCCTGAAATGATCAAGGAAATGCGACACAGGTGGTACGGTCATGTCATGAGAAAGCCAGAAGGCCAAATGACAAAAAAGTACTGCACCTCGACTCGGGGTCTAGAAGCCGTGGAAGACCCCTTACGACATGGATGTCCGTAGTAAAGCAGGATCTTGCCAGAGACGCATTAGATCCGATGACGACCCAGACAAGAAGTACCTGGCGAAGGGCGATTAGGAGAGCCCAAATAGACATGGGAAAAGGCTTGAAAAAGAATTAATAATATGGCAGTGATACCTTCCTTAAATATCTAAAAAGAAAATACCATAGCGTATGGATATATTTTTTAAAAACATACAGTTCAGCAAAACTCGTTCTTTATACTTAAATGTCATGATTGTTAATTTAGTGAAAGGTAAGTTGTAAGTTATTAAAGTGTGTGGCCTATTTTTTCAATAAAAGTTTTTTTTTATTTTTTAACCGACTTCAAAAAAGTAGGAGGTTCTCAATTCGTCAGTTTGTTACGCGATTACTCAGTCGGTTATGGATCGATTTTAATGATGTGGTCCCATAAAATTTTTGTCGCAACGTATCAAGGACTTTTCGAAAAAAAAAAACAAAAACCTGAAAAAAAATATCGAAGAATGCCGTTTGGTTTAAACTTATTTTATTCTTAAGCGAATCATGACAAATTGATGAGAACGATACTTCCTTGTTTTGATTTAACTTCAAAGGTGGTCCTATATTTTTTTTATCGAAATGTAATCAATGCCTTTAGAGAAATCAACAAAAATCAAAATAATTGCACAAGTATGCCGTTTGGTTTAATTTTAATTCTGTTTAATTCTTCCACAAATCAAGACAAATTGATGAAACGATGTTCCTCTATTTTGATTGAACTACCAAACCCCCTATTTTTTATTCCAGTTTGTACATTTACGTACAGAGATGAAGTCGGTTTTACTTTTTGTTGAAAATAATTATTATTTCTAGAATACGGTACAATAAATATCGTTTTGCTTTCCTTAGTTGCCTACTAATTAGCCTAGAAATCTACTGTTAATTCTTTCCAAGTTCTACCGCGTATTCCATCAAAATTTAAATGAAACTCAATGGATTGCGATCCAATTTTGTTTATCTCTAAGATAACTTCGGAAAAAGAAATAAAAGACTTCATCTTTGTATATTCAAACGCCTACTTATTCTTTGGAAATTGTCTGAAAGAAAACAGCTTTAGTTGTTATGATTAAGTAAAAAGATATTGGTCTTTATTCACAAAAGGTAAAGAAAAATTGGGTTGGTATTTTGTCTCATATAACAGATGATGAAATTGCCATAATGCTCGTAACATATAATTTTCATTTAATTTAATAACATTGACATACATAATTATATTTCACCTAATATTTCAGAACATATCACCATAATTACTTCCAAAAAAATGTTGTATACCCTAATGATGATTTCATATAATTATCACGACCTATTTTTTTTTTATATGAAAAGAATTCACGACAACCTTTGCTCGCTCCTGTTTTAGTCACATAGAAACCTAACACATCTAATCTAAGTCAGGCTGTCAGGGCGTTGCACCGATCATTTAACATAGAAACAGGCTATTATATATGTTTTAAACCATCAAACCACTCATCAAAATGAACAACTTTTCCTTTGGGACCAATGCAAAATTTCCGGATTGGCCAAACACTTTTGTATGAAAATGACGATTTCTTCTTGAGTTCTTAGCATTGGTGCAAGAGGAATAGTTGTTTATTTTGAGAGGCTGATTTGATGACTTAAGTGAAAACGGTGTTTACTAAACTATCTTGTTTCTCTGTGTGTTCTTACTCTGAGTTGGAATTCAACAGTAAACACAAAATTCAATATAAAATGAACAAACAATATCATAAATACCATTTCTCGTAGACAATTCTACCCATCTATCTTGTAATGGAGTCTGGTAAACAAAATCATCACTTATACCTTGACAGGATCGGTGGAGATCCGTCAACTAAGGACCTTATGAAAATATTATTTGGGTAAACACATAGATGAAAATACAAAAGTAGATGCGACCTTCACATTTAATTATTTATTTTTTTCATTTCACACACAGTGCTTTTTTTCGAGAATAAACAATGTTACATTTAGATATACTCGTAGAAACCCTACTTCCAATTTTTATCATAAATGCGAATATCTTTGCACAAGTAACAGAAAAATGCACTTTACGCAATAATTTCATTAATTTGGGCGGCTTAAAAACTGATAGCAGTGAAGGATATTTATAAAAAAAATTGCAAAGTCGTTTATTTATCCAATTACAGCTTAATAAATTATATTCTGTAAGTAAAAAAGAAAAACATGCATAATTCATTTTTTTCATTGTTGTCATTGTTATGTCATTGTCATTGTTAATTTTTCGCCCTACAGTTACGAAATTACCTATCCTACTTTTTATTTCAATCTATGTAAACGCACGGCACTGAATTTTTCCTTAGACCGAAGGTTTGTGGAAAAACCAGATCTAACAAGTCGTGACGAAGATTAATCGTACAAACTACGCGAGTTTTTGTCGCAACTTGTTTAAATTTCACTTTTGTTGATTCTCGACATTGATAAACGAAATTTGTGTTTATGAAGTAATTGAATAAGTTAGTATTGTTGACGATGAAACGAGGCAGCTTGTGAGTAACTTTTGTTAATTAAACAATGACGACAAATGATATTTTTGTTCAATTAATTGTCCTTAAAGAATATGATATGATTTTTTACCATGTTTTTGATGATCAAATCGATTTCTTTATGAGTACAGTAGCTACGTCAGAAAATGTTGTTATCATTATATATTGGAATTTTGTTTTTAATTATAAAAATCAGAATTATCTTTGGCTGCACCCGGGCATATTTTATACCTATAAACCTTCCTTATGAATCACTTTATCTATTGGTGAAAACCAGATACAAATTCATGCAGTCGTTTTAAGTTAATCGCAAACAGATAGACAGACGCGGAGGATTTTGTTTTATAATATGTAGTGTATATGGTAGTGATAGTGAAGTCAAACAAAGTAATTCAAAAAGGCTAGTAAACAAGTAAAAGGTGTCCCAAAAGTAGGTAAAGGGAGATTTTTTTCAAACGCAAACGGATTGAATTTTTTTCGTAGTTTTATTTTATTTAAATAAGAGACTAGTACCTACAATTTTATCTGAATAAAATATCTGCCAAATGGCCTACCCAAGCATTCTCATAAATGCCGATTCGTTTAACGAAATTTTTGAAGAAGCAATTAGTATAAAAAAATCACAAGCAGATAAATAACCAGACCATTTACTCATTCGCATTAGCTGAAAAAAATTATATCTATTCAAAATACATGAAAAAATTATATCTATTCAAAATACATTTTTATGTACAGCAAAAATATAATCCCGGCTGTCGTTCAATCGCGCAAAACAATATTATGGCCCAGACAGAAAATCCGTCTTCTTTGCAGAAAAATCGCGGCATTCAGCGACGGGATCCAAAGATAGAGCAATGGCAATTGGAAAGGCAATCTATTTCACAATATCGGACTGGAAGCCGTCATTGCTGAGATTGTTCTATTGATTGTGATTTTTATCAATTATTTCAGCAACATTTTTAATTTATTCCAATTTCTATTACGTGTTGCTAATATCAATCCCAACTATCCCAGCTAATATAATAAATGCGAAAGTGACTAACTATATTTGTTTGCTTGTTACCTCTTCACGCTTTATCTACTGAACCAATTTTCTTGAAATTTGGCATACACGTTAATAATGCTACGGAAAACAACATAGGCTACATAACACGCGGGCGAAGCAGCGGGCAACAGCTATTAATTTATATTTTATTCGGTTAAGTTTTACAGAGGTAAAAATTTCCACATCTTTTCTTCCTACTGATTAATATATATGTAGAAATTATTACTTTCAAAATGAAATCTAACCACATAATTTTTTTTTATCATAACATATATAGCTCATATCTAACTCATTTAAATTATATATTTTTTTATTTACCACTAAATTTTAATCTCGGCAGTCATTAAATCAAACCGAACATCTTGAAAGAAAAATAGCGGGATTCAGCGTCGACATCCAGCCATAGAGCAAAGGCAATCTATTTCAGCAGATCGGATTGGAAGCCTCTTTGGGAGCGGCATTGCCGATAGTTAAGTTAATTGTGATTTTTATCATCTCTTCAGCTTGAGTATTACTAAATGTACTCGATTTTTTATTACGGTTTCCAAATTTATATTTCGTATGGTTAGGTTTCATTACAGAAGTAATACACAGAGGTATTATTGTCTACATATTTTCATCATACTGGTTCAGATATGTAGAAATTATTCATGTTTTCTAATGTTTTCGCGATTGTAACCGGTTGGACACCCACCGACCAGGTGGTCGGACGACCTAATAAAACGATGCAGGCCGCTTCCAACCGGTCATATTGGAAATCCTTGGGGGAGGCCTATGTCCAGCAGTGGACTTCTTGCGGCTGAAATGATGATGATGATGAATACTCAGGTTTATTTTCTCCAAAAAAGTACATTGATAACCTTCTCCTTTTCGAAGTCGGTTAAAAAATCACATCTTACGAATTAGAAAAAGTTTTCATGCTGAACTTGAAACTCTTTGCTCGGATTCTATGAAAATGTTTAAATTCTGCATCAATGGCATTGGGCTATCGAGCGGTTGTGATTGGTGTAAAGTAAAAAGCACAAGTGCCGTAAAATACATCATTACGATAAAGATTTTGATGTCATAAGACCCGTATTATTAGCAAATGTATTGAAAATAAATTTTACGTATTCATGCACTGTGGCTTTCACTACCAGAAAATCTTGCCTCTTTCTCATGCTGACCGACTTTGAATTTTTGTTAAAGGAGATTTTTATGCAGACTGATTTCAAACCTATAACTTATATTAAAATCTCGGAATCAGAATCCCTAATGGAATTCAGAATCGGAAGAAAATAAGTTAAAAATCGAAAAATAAAATCTGTCTTCCAATAGAAATTCGCCCAGCTGATCAGCCACTTTGTATGGGAGGTCTAAAATTTTTTACGTTTTATCCCTTATTTTCTGTATTCTATTAAGGATTCTTATCCCGAGATTACAATAAAGTTCATAGGTTCAAAATCAGCCTTTATATTGCAATATTTCTATACAAATATTAGGTTTACGAATATTATTTTGGATTTTGGATGTCACATCTGTTAACTTGTAAGATGTAATGAATAAATAAATTATGAAACTGCGATTGCCGCTGAATTGCTCTAGAAGGAAAATCCGTCATCTTGGAAAAGACATTGCGGGCTTCGACAGCTACAGTGATAAAGCAATGGCAATTGGAAAAGCAATCTATTTCAAAAGATCGGATTAGCCGCTTCCTCAGTAAAATTGGGTAGAATACGGAATTAAAAATTATTTTCAAAACTTAGGTTGAAAGCGTAAAATGTCTTGGTATGAAAGCGAAAGCGAAAATTTTACGACTCTGTACTCAAAAAACTCAATTAGAAAACGGTAATGGCGTCTACTAAAACTGAATAGAGTAAAGCCATATTAAATCATTCACTCTTGTATTACGTACACAACTGAATAGAAGCTTTAAATTACTCACTAGCGCTTCATGCGAAATACTAAGTATTTCGTTATAAGCGTCCAATCCGATATGCTGGATATCGATTGCCTTTCCAATTGCCATTGCTCTACCACAGGATTTCAGCGTTGAATACCGCTATTATTTTGCCAAGATGACAGATTTCTGTCTGGAGTATAATATTGTTTGGCGCGATTGAGTGACAGTCACAATTTTCTGATATAGGTAATGCCTATTTCAAAAATTTATTGTGTTATTTTTTTTTTATTTATTTAGTAACACACAAAACAGATAACAATTGATACAAAAATAAAATACATTTTTTTTTTGTTTGTAGTTAAGCTAGTTGCCATCCAATACATGTGTGAAGAAAAAAAAATAGAGGAGAAGATATGGACGATGTAGTTACAAAGTAATAATAATGATTAAAATAAAAATAAAAAAAAAACCAAGAAATCTTAGAGTCTAAATATTGAACATTTCATAGCATTATTTAAAAGGATGTGGCTTCGTTACTAACTAGCCAAAGCTTATTTTAATATGTATAGATACAGAAAAGAACTGAAAAGTACTGGGGAAATTCCACATTACTTTTTAAACAACTTACAGATTAAGACTAAAACGGAAAATACCCCAGACGTCTCAAACAGTAAAATTAACATAACAGCAGCTATTCCTATGCTGAAATCGCAAATACTTTTTATGGGGGCCATGAATTCACGCTGCGTTTCCCCGTAGCCCGATTTAGATGACAACGAATGAAGTCGGCGTTTGAATGAATAAAACCCTTGAGACTACATTCAATTTCATTCAAATTTTATTAAGTCCCATTAGGTCGATTCGTCGATGAATAACATTACTGGCGCATTTGCAATAATGCGTTTTAGTCGATCGATATTAAAATAAAATGTTTCTTCGTATCATAATCGTCTCAGCCGCAAGAAGTCTACTGCTGCGAATTTCCAATATGACCGGTTGGAGGCGGCCTGCATCCAGCACCTACCTGCAACCTTTGTCAGGTCGTCCGACCACCTGGTTGGAGGGTGTCCATGTCCAACGCTGCGCTTGCCGGTACGTGGTCGCCATTCAAGAACCTTTCTGCCCCTATCGGCCGTCTGTTCTTCGCGATATGTATCTATCCTCATTTTAGTGTTTTTACCGATTGTATCGTCAGCTGTAATGATACGTTGGAGCCCAAGGATCCGCTATTGTGACAGCAGTTATGCTATTGTCATCATCATCAGGTCTTTCTTAATCTCCATTGTAAGCAATGAGCCTCTGTGTACTATAAGAGACATATATTAGCCAAAGCAATTTTCGATTTAGCCTACACTCTCCACACTGACGAGACGGGTTGGCGAGGTTTCTTTGATGTTTATAAATTTGTATAGCTTGCGTTCCCTACTTTTCGTTCTAAGATATCAACGTGAAGACTTGGAGTGGTCCTATTCTATGCTGCCGGGAACCACACGGCATGCTGTTGTATGATTTTTGGAAGGCTCTAGAACAGCAAAGCCCTGTGAAAATGAAGTATAAATGCCCGAACCGGGAATTGAATTTAATATGGAACACGTTACAGATAAGCGTGTGAACCATTGCGCCACGAAGGCCGACATATTATTTATTGCACCAAATAATAGACAAAATTATTTCTTACCAAAAAAATACAAAGGTTGGTACATAGAGGGTTATATCGCTCAAGCGATCTCTTCCGTTTAACCTATTAGGTTAGATTATTCAATCTCTTTGTACTCTAATCACCTGCTAAAAGATCCCTAGCATTCGTAGCAAAATCCATGTAAATAATAATACACAAAGCATCACATAAGCATCCTCACGTCTAACACGCTTATTTATAGAACCAATATGGAAGAACGCAAGCTTCGTATAAAATGTACTGAAATAGATATCGCAATATCACCTTCGTCTTTATGGATCAACGACAACGCAGCCCTTTAGGTACAGGTTTTATATAAGCAACTTTGTATTTTATTTATTCTTATGTACAGTCCGTATAAAACCTACATCTATACCTACTCAGTCTTCTTTCATCCCTTAAAACATTTCTGTGTGATATTGGGAAAGTTTCGTTAAGTTCAGCTGTTGTATTAAATTACAGTAACTTGGAAATATTTTAACTGTCAAATTAGCTACCTTTTAACGCTTACTAATATGCAAAACATGGCCTTTGGATTTTATGACTACGAGCTCTGTCTACCCCGCAAGGGATAAAGATGTGATAATATGTATTGTCAAACGAGCAAGTCTTGTATAATTGAGGATCTCGCAAAAGCGTGTGTCATTCAATTTATATATCTAGAATTATGCGACACTAACATAGATTTAAAAAAAAATTTTTTTCGTCTCTCTGGATACTAAGGTAACAACTTTTTGATCTCAGGCAAAGATTACAATATAATACTGACGTATAGAGACTGCCAACCCCACACTGATCACAATCCGGCCTGTTACAAAGTAGGCCGCATAGTAAGACGATGGCACTGTAGAGTTGTTTTCCACTCTTCACTAGATGGCGTTAATCTGCGTTATCCTAAACTAGCCAAAAGTGATGTATATAAAATATTGTTTTAATTTTGAAATAAGACGTATTTTTCTTTAAATTTTTTTTTTAAATATGGTAGATATAAAGTTGTGACGCTACTAGTGGTGTCATCTATGTGCAACTGCCAGAAATAATCGTACGAATAAGAGATTGGGACCACATGACTCAGGCAAAATATCCTTTACGGATTTTTCCGTATCAGACGGTAACACTTTAATAAAGAGTAACTCATGAAGTGAAAGTAATAATTCACAACTAAAGTCAAGCGACCTTCCGTTTAACCCTTCGTAAAAACTTTTTCCATTTCTTCCTCCCAAGATCAGATATAAACGAACTTTAGTGTCCGCAATTAAAAGACAAAATCAGGTCAAGTTTCAAAAACTTTTTTCATATTACTAACTTGAAACATTTTCTAGAATCTACTTTGTCAGAACTTTTAGAACTCTGATATTAATTTGTTTCCAGATAAATTGATATTCAGTTAAAGTTTGTGAAAAGTATTTATTTGTTGCAAATTTAAACACACACAATTTTTGGCAACTCAGATATATTTCCCATATATCTAAACTGCCAAAAATTAAGTGGTGTGTATTTCTAAATAGCACATAATTAATAACAAAAATCAATTTTTGTTATTCATGCCAAATGAAATGAGAATACTGTGCAGAGAAAGTAAATAAAATATGTACATACAAACATAAAATTCAATTCTGCCATACTCGCCACGCTCGACACAGATGGGTTGGTAAGCGCAGTTTCTCGCTGCTGCCCATCAACACCGTTTTATATGCGAGGGAAGAGTAGGACTTTGTTGGACTAGGGAAACGGAATAAAGGTATTTGGAATGCTATTTCTAGGATTGATAGGGAATGAGAAAGTGGCTCGGGAGGCCGGGTGCGTGTACCCGATATCATAACTGCAACCACTGAACAGGCAGTTAATCAAGACATCCCTGACCTTTTATAACATAACTGGTTATCATAAAACCAGAACTATAATCATTAGAAGTTGGTTAAAGTTCCAAATATTTCAGGATTCACACGTGTCACGTGCGATGTCACACATCGTGAAACAAATCTACGTTCATACGTGAGCCCGTTTATCATTAAAATAGAACTGTTATTATTAGAAGTTGGTTAAAGTACCAAATATTACAGAATTCACACGTTACGTGTACGTTCATACGTGTGACTGTTTATCATAAACACAAAACTCTCATTATTAGATCTTCCATGCTGGTTTGATAGAAAAGAAAAACGTGGAATTTACAGGCTGCTTCTCTTCTCGCGCAGATCTTAAAAGCCAATCAAGGGAATAGGCGTGAGGAATCATGGTAATAGGTGATGTGGCTAGCAACCCATCACTATTTCGATTCCGTTCTTCACCTACAAGCCCACCAACATGCAAAACGTGGCCTGGCTATATAAAGCTGGACTCGGTCTACCCCGCATCAGCATCATCTGAAGAATATGTGACCAGGAACACTAGAAAATCCTCAGAAATTTCGGGAGCATAGTGAAACACGTCAGTTAGCTAGTACCTTTAATTCGAAGACAAGAATATCTAACGAATATAAATAAATGTTCTTGGATGTATAAGTACCCATATATTGGATATATCACAATATCTATGTATGTATCATTATTAAAAGTTGGTCAGAGTACTAAACCTTTCAGGATTCCCACGTGTCACGTGCGGCGTCACAGATTGTGACACAAATGTACGTTCATACGTGTGCCCGTTTATCGTTTCAGAGGCTGGCGCGTGCTGTGCATAATTATCACTAGGGTTGGCAATGACCCTTATTGTTTTACGAAAACGGAGTTTACAGTAAATCAAATCATTGAACTAAAAATAATCTTTTTAAAATAATCAGTCGGTCTATTTGATTTTATTCAAACAAAAGATCATAAAAGTGCGGAAGCGCGGGCTCTTGACACTACAGGTCAGTAAAAAGTGTATCGGTCAGTGACGTCACACGGAACTTGAACGGGCTATATATTTATCAACTCAAGTGTGTTTGAAAAAAAAAAGTTTCTTTAATATGTTTATATAATCTACTAGAGGGACTAATTACTTTAAAAGAATTTATTTAGGAAACAAGCCTTTCCACACGTGTCACGCGCGGCGTCACAGATTGTGACACAAATGTACGTTCATACGTGTGCTCATTTATCGTTTCAGAGGCTGGCGCGTGCTGTGCATAATTATCACTAGGGTTGGCAATGTCCTGTATTGTTTTATGTAAACAGAGATTATTATACTTTGGTTATTTTCTGTTTATTACATTTCCTGGAACTATCTTAAGAGATATTTTATACGAAAAGAAAGAAAACAAATCTGTTAATGTATTTTCAGGCGTTTCGGTGTTCCATAGAAAAACTAAAACAACAGAACTTATACTTAAGGGTTCTTCAACAACATGTAAAAGTTCAGACTAAAAACTTTATATACAAAGCACATAAACATCATGTTTAACTTCATTTCCCAAGTTACGTCTAAACTTTACTTTATAATCTTAAATACATTAATTTCGAAAACGGAGTCTAGTGCTGCCCATTTGAAATATATCATTTAAGAAAAGGGAGATAACACTTAAAAATTTGTTCTGCGAGGCTCTAGATAACCCTCAAATCTAGAAAGTAAAAGTAAAAAAAGTAAAAATCATTTATTTCTTCATCATTAAATCTATTTTATGAACTACTATTTACACGTTCAACGTGAAGCTTTAGTTAGAGTTTTCACCAAAAGTGGCCGTTTTTACACAAACGCTGAGAAAAGCTACACGTTTTCACTTTAAATTATAAAATGTAGTTTAAAAATAGTTTGAAGCGATATCTAAGCCTGGAGCAGCACTGGATTTCTAGAAATTAATGCTGACGTATGAAACAAACGAGTACAACAACCATTTACTGCAATCTCATAAATAATTACGTAGGTACGCGTTACCAATTACGTAATTTGGTAACGCATAGATCGTACAGAGATCTAAGACGCAGACGCAAGTTCGGGTCCTGCCCGCGTGGAATTTTTTCGCCATTTCTTATTTTCTTTATTTAATAATCTTTTTATGTCATAAAGTAATGAACTTCAAAAACTTTTTTACTGGAAAGTATTAATATGACCTTCTTACCCATAGATATCAGAATATTTAGTAAACTATATATTTTCAACTCTATGCTGAACAGAACGGGATGCATCAATTAATAAAACTCATTATTGAGCTCTTTGCCCAAACCGGATTTATGCGGTCTGCGGGTAACAGTGTTAGCTTGTGGCTCAGGAATACACCAAATGTATTTGAAATAATTTGTTATGATTTGAAATTTTGTTACCTACCCTTTTTTATTGTTTTCTAGTTAAATTTGTTAATTTAAACTCGGAATCGATATCACTTATAGAGAAAAAATATCTTCAAAAGAGAAACAAAAAGAATAGATCTGCAAAAGAAATTCGGCCATCTCATGAGTTAAGGTAGGTCCAAAAATAATAAAAAAAAAATATATGGCAAAACACACAAATTGAGCTAACCCCAAAGTTAGTTCGAGACTTGTAATATGGGATACTAACTCAACGATACTATATTTTAGTACAAATATAGATAAACACTATACAGACACAGGTCAATCTGAAAAAGATCATTTTCCATCTTGACCGGGAATCGAACCCGGGACCATCCGTGTCGCAGGCTGGTTTGTTGACCGTTGCGCTACGGAGCTCGTCTGAAATCCCAGGATATAATTTTTTTTTATGTTTTTGGTATCCATAACGACTATACAAAATGACGAAGAAAAAAAGACACCACTTTTTAATTGATTCAACTAAACTGACCTACAATAATTTGTGAACATGTTTCGTATGATATTTGCAGACGACTAGTAGCAGTAGTAAAAAATTTAAATCATTACTTAAATGAAATATAATGAACCTTGTTGACGGCTATAGCTTTAACCAATTGACAATGTGAAAATGGCTGCTATAAGACGGGCATTTTGCCTAGTAGAAGCCATCCATCCATCAGGTCTTTTTTAGTCTCCACTGCAGGAGCACGACCCTCTCTAGACTACCACAGCAATATATTAGCCATAGTAGTCAGAGGATTTGGCCTACACTCCATAAATACATACGTAAATCATATTGTATTAAATTTACGGATAAATAAATAATATTCGAATTATTTGAAAATAAAATGCTGAAAAGATCGTTGTCCATGACCTGGCAGGGGATTACATCTGAGACCACTAGTTTCGCAGACTGGCGTGATAACTATCTACACTACACTATGGAGGTCGTCATTCTATGGAGTCTATGAGGCAATTACAGAAAACAAAATCAGAACTTAATCTCACTTAAATTCATAACGAAAGACAGAGTTCTCAAATGAAAGAATAATATTGTTACTAGAAGGACAAAAAATGTACTCGTCAGTTGTGAAATTCGTTAGCAATGAAAAGTAAATACTCGTAAGTCAGTATGATTAATCGTGGGTACAATAAAACTTTTAGCTCGTTTTGCAACGGAAACTTAAATTTGTTTGCTATTTAATTTCTTTTAGCTAGTTTTAGTTATGGTGTTGGCGTAGAAAGGAAAGAATTAGCAGGGTAGAAAGAGTTACTAATGAAATATGAGGCTCTTAAAAGGGTAGGAGAAAAAAGGCACATTTTAAACATTATTGACAATAGAAGAGGAAATATGGTGGGAGTGGGACACCTGCTACGACACAACGACTTGGCCAAAAACATAATAGAAGGAAAAATAGAAGGAAAAAGGGGACCAGGAAGCCCGAGACATACTTTCATGAACCAAATAAAAGAAAAAAATAACCTTGATACTTACAGAGAAGTGAAAAAACTGGCAGAAGAGAGAGAGAAATTGAAAAAGCTCCACCGACAAAAGCCCAGCACTTTAATTTGATGATGATTTAGTTTCTACTGACAGAAAATGCCAAGACATTCCTTATAAAAAACTTTTGTAGTTATTAATTTTCTTATACTAATACTAGCTGCTACCCGCGTCTTCCCCCGCGTAATATATAGCCTTCTCGGTACCCTAACCTATGTGTATGCAAAATTTCATGATGATAGGTTCAGTAGATATGGCGTGAAAGTGTAACAAACAAACAAACAAACTCGCTTTCGCATTTATAATATTAGTTGGGATTGGGATTACGAGTAGTTGGGATTGGTATAAACAGAAAAGATTTGTTGTTTGCATTAAATAGGCTCCGAAACTTCCACCTTTAGAAATCTAATTTATCTGCGGGTGACCATAGGCTATAATTTATGCGGACGAAGTCGCGGGAAAATAACTACTTATTATATATCCGCCGTGTGGTGGTGGCAGAGTAGAATAGGACCACTCCAAGTCATTCCGTGGATGTCGTAAAAGGCGACTGAGGAAACACAAGCTAAACAAAGCTTATTAACATCAAAGAGACCTCTCCAACCCGTCTGGCCAGCGTGGAGAGTGTAGGCCAAATCATCTGACTACTCAAGCTAGTATATGGCTCTGGTAGTACAAAAAAGGTTCGTGCTCCTGCAGTGGAGACTAGAAAGACCTGATGATGATGATGATATATCCTGAAAGAACTAAAACTATATACTTAACAAAAAAAACATTTAATACATTTTAACGCGTTTTTAGTTTGTCATCCCCATTTCGTTTCAACATCATATAAATATTTTTACGGTAGTTGCCTAATGTTAAAATTATATAAAATTGGTTTCCAATGATACTAATTTCTATCTAAAAACACAATCAAGAACACTTTTAATTTGATATCTGTTCGTTAAGTGATCTTAAAGCTTCTTTAAAGTTGGGTGGGATAGGACCATTTTTAAAATTATGAAAATCTTTAATTACAATTATACTGTATTGTAGTCTGCTAAATTTATAGTAGGTCACTTTTATTTTGAAACCATTACCACAAACGAAATATTTCGTATAGCTACCAAATACAGTTCTCACGCAACCCATACAAAATACAAAGTTGAGAAAAAAAATATTTAAAATCAGCACTAGTACCTATTTCAATTTCCTAAGAGCTCAAATAATGTTTATTACTTATTAGATTTATCTGATAGTAGGTAATTTATCCCCCCACATGATCAAAGCCCACACACGTACGGTCGATTTAGGGTGTCTGCGAACATCAGAATGGTCGCAGTTTTCCTGTCCCATAAAATAAATCTCTGTCGGTAGCCCATTTTTTGGGCCACCAGTTACATGTCGCTTTTCCGGCATTTATCCCACACTGAGTAAATGTACAGACCACATATGGAAATAGACTACGCATGTTCCTTTGTCTACTCATAATTTGCCCATAGTTTTATCTTTATTAAGCATGTAATTTTGTATTGATGTCATCAAAGAGGCACTAATTTGTTTTAGAGGTCAAAATGACTTCAAAAGTTTTAGTGTTATTTTAACATTGACCGAAAAAGAATCGCTGATATAACTGGCGAGGCTTCTGCGACACGAGAGATCCCGGGTTTGACCGGCCAGGACATAATGTAAAACGATATTTTTCAGATTGACCTGGGCTTTGGATGTTTATCTATAAAAGTATCTTTAGTAAAATAAAGTATCTTAGAGGTAGTATTATCACAACTTACTGAAGGGCTAGTACAATTTGTGTGATATGTAAAAGAAATGTGGCATACGAGCAGAGCTAACTAAATAGCTATCTTATCTTATCATCATTGGGGCCGATTATAAATCGGAAGCACGTCTAACCTTTGGGTTATTTTGTACTTCAAAACTAAATAGCTAACTAATAGAAGTGTCATACGAGCAGAGCTAAATAAAAAGGAAGCTGCCTTGAGAGTTTACTCACAAATTTTTTGGTTCTGCAATACGCAGACTACATACGCACAAAGGAGGGCTTTTCTCTGAGTACACATATCGTTTATTTAGTTTTATCCATTTTTTTCAATATCTGTGGTAGATTCAGTAAGTATGGCAATCTGCTAAGGGGCAGCATTAACGTTTTTGTTACGGAAGCGAGACAGAAACATTTTATTTATTGCAAATGCTTAGTTTTAGTTACTAATACCAAAGACAATATAATACTAACTAATACAAAACTAGAATACATAACGGAAATTTGAATCAAAAATTTTGCACATGACAAGATGAATTATAGGATTTTTGGTAAAGTTCAAGATTAACCGAAAAACCGTTCAAAATTAACAAATTGGCGAAAAAAGGTCATCCTTTAAAAATAAAAAAAACTTAAATCTTCTGGTGTTGATTTAGCTATATGACCGTTCTTACCTGTGTCTTTGATTAGAATCTTGTTATTATCCTTTAAATAATATTTTCGAGCCTTTTTCATTGCTTCTTACCTGAAAAGAAAAACGTTAATTATTATTAATTATATTAATTTCGTACACACATCGTATATCTTAAAAAAAAGCGCAACCTCTCAATTTTAATGATCATGAAACAAAAACAATATCAGATACATTTCAACAAAACATACTGAATCAGCAGCTACGAGAACCGACAGAATTTAATCCGACGTTGATAATGGGATCTCTTCTCTCTCTTTCTTTTATTTTAACGAGTGAAAAAGACGAATGATGATTCCAGCAAGTGAGTCAGCTTATTTCGCCAGCGTTTTCCACTTCAATTTATCTCCATCGTTTTTATGTGATGGAATTTAGAGTAATGCGCCTTGATGGCTTTGTTTCTGTTATGATGTTAATTAAATGTTTAAAGTAATAAATATTCCATCGATATCTGAAGTTCAATTCTCGTCTATCGCCATTGATAAGTTGGAACTGTTGGAAGTGACATAAATATTCTTAAAAAATTTGAACACCTAGGTATTAAACAATATAAAACATTGTTTAACTCGTATAGTATAACAATATAATACATTTGTCGGTTGCCCGTGCATCTTTTATGTATACTTTAAATATTCGTATATCTATTGAAATTGCCAGACAAAATTGAGTTTTATTACTATTTATAGAATTTTAAGAAAAAATATATAAAAATCTATATTGAAATAAAACTATTCTTTGGTTTCCTCAATTAAAAGTTTGCAGCCATCCAGCATTACCGTGTGGTTCCCGGCAAAGTAGAAAAGGACCACTCCAAGTACTTCTTTCGATGTCGTAAAAAACGACTTAGGAAACACAAGCTAAACAAAGCTTTTAAACATCAAAGAGACCTCTCCAACTCCTCTGGCCAGCGTGGAGAGTGTAGGCCAGATCCATTTGACTGCTCTGGCTAATATATGGTTATGGTAGTACTGAGAAAGATGTGCCCTACAGTCTACTAAGACTGCAGTGCAGACTAACAAATACCTGATGATTTTCCAACATTGCAGCTAGGCATATAACACAATGCTTGCATACCCATTTTTACAAGATATTAATCCCATCGCATCCCAATTTAATATTATAAATGCGAAAGTGAGTGTTTGTTTATTTGTTTGTTTGTCACGCTTTCACGCCGTATCTACTGAACCAATCATCATGAAATTTTGCATACACATAGGTTAGGGTACCGAAAAGGACATAGGCTATAAATAACGCGGGCGAAGCCGCGGGTAACCTTATAAAGATTGAACAAAATGCGGTTCTAATGACTAAAAAAGGTCAAACATTTAGATACTTAAACGTGATTTATTTCTTTAAAGCTTTTAAGATCGAGATTGAACCAATTAAGTAACGAATGCGAATTCTCCCTCAAAATAACTGAACGGTTGAATTCTTAATGCATTTCGTCTTGTAAATGAAATCCCTACATTCGAAGCGATCCTTTAATTGCTTTCATGACTTCAGTTTGCTCCAAGTATGAGGTTATTGGTTGGAACGGCTATCTGTGTGGATAGATGTATGTTTAGCAACAATTTTACAAACACTAGATGCATTTCATCTGGTAAATGAAATAAATACATTTGAAACAATTCTCTATTCCTTTCATGATTTGTATTTGCTCCAAGTGTGAGAGTATTGGCTGGAATGGCTATAATTACTGAGCAAAGATGTATCTTAGCCACAATTTGACAAATACTAGATTTATTTCAGCTTGTTAATGAAATCCTTACATAGGAAACAACCCTTTACTAGCCGTCGCTATTTGCTCCAAGTGTAATGTTATTGGCTAGAACGGCTACAATCACTGTGGATATATGTTTCTTAGCAAGGAACGTGTTCTGTCGTTGACAATTTGACAACTACTAGTTTCATTTCATCTTGACTGAAATCCTTACATATAAAACAATCCTTTAATTGCTTTCATGATTTGGATTTCCTCCAAGTATGAGGTTTCTAGCTAGAACGGCTATAATTACTGTGGATATATGTATATTTGTAAGGATCTTGTTGTAGTTGACTATTTGACAAATACTACAACGTATCTGGCATCCTGATATAACAGCCGTTAAAGTAAATGCATCAAGACAACTTGAAAAATCTGAGAGCGTTGGCTACATACTACAACGTTAATTAAAACTAATTCAATTTTAATATACCTAAATAATTAAATCTTTAATGCATTTCGTCTTATAAATGAAATCCTTATGTTGGAAACGATCCGGACGTGATCCTTTAATTGCGTTCTTGGTTTGGATTTGCTCCGAGTTTGTGGTTATTGGCTGGAACGGCTTTAATTACCAAGATCAATGGAACTAAACAATCTACACTGACAAGGAACATATCCTGTAATACTATTAGTCCTGTGCAATTAAATTTAAATTACTTTGTGACAATTTCCGTGACGTGGTTTTGTTTGCCATGGTTTTCTACCAAACCGAGTACAAACGGATATTTTGTTTTACAATAAGGTATTATCAAACAAACTATAGATTGTATGTTTTTTTGAATCCTTGGTAGTGTACGTAGTTTTCTCTTTATATTAAATAGGTTCAATCTTGACTTGACTATCATCTAGCCTAGAGGCAAAATCATAGCCTAAGATGGGGCACGTCCACCAAGAAAATTCACTCTATTTTGAAAAAGATTTAGGTTATATGCGTTCGAAAAACAGATGCAGGCAATACGTTCCAATTCCTAGATGGGCGCCTAATAAGAGATGAGGAGTAGCGCTTGATACGAATACTTGGAATTTCAACTGGTTAAGGATGGTCCTGATCCTGCTGTGGAGACTAAGAAAGACCTGTTGATGAAAATGATGATGAAGGATGGTATCAAACGGTGCACCTTAACGTCCGATAAAGTAAATGAGTAGGCGGTATGAGCCTGGGCAGCTCTTGAGCACACTCTCCGAAGAACATCCTATAGAAGACCACAGTAGAACGCTAAGACTGACATAACTCCATAAAGCTGTGTGTACATTTTATAATATTTTTTTTATGTCTGTTCTACTGTTCACCGACTAGCTTTGTTTGTGGCGAGTGTGATTGGAGGTGGTAACTTTGCCATAAATAATGCCTTTTTTGCAAAAAACTAGTACAAAATAGCTGTATAGTTCTTTATTCATCAATACCTTGCAGTAGCGATCACATACCCGCTCACGCAGCTCTGTATTTCAGTTGAGAGAGAGCGCTCTTCTCCTGAAATTCATTAGGAAAAAAGCATTTTTCTCGTAAACTATAATGAATTTTAATCTGAAAAAAATTATATGTTTCTTTTGATAATGTTATCTGAGGTAATAATTAACCTATTTGATTTGCAAAATCAAATACATTACTTTATTTTCGACGAAAATGCATTTTCCAAGTATTATACATATCTTATATCAAACGCTCGTAATTGAATGAGCTAAGGCTGTCAGTCGGTCATCCAAAGTGTATTTATTTATTAAAATAAATTGTTTTATTATTGATAGTTACAGGCATAAATCAAAATCCTGTTTTAAATCTGAAAGCCTTGATTAGACGTTGGAATGATTTTCCTTCGGATTACAGATTTTAGAAAGATTTTGTTTCCCGCACATTGAAATACGAAAATTTATAGCACACTGCCTGTACTTGTTCATCTATCCATCACAAACATCAAACAAATTTTATGAAATTGTAGAAAGGGAAATTTACTTAAAAGAACCCTACACTAAGCGTAGATGTTTGTTCCCTTGACATAGAACAACACAGCTTCTGATTTTTTTTTCTCATACAAATCACTCGAACGACTGGACACTTCTGTTCTACAGTTAACATCTTTCGAGTTCCCAGCATTGGAAAAGTCACAAAAAAATGTTCATATTGACAGTCCCAGTGCCAAGAAGACTGAAGGATAGAGAACTACAGTTTCTTCTATAATATGGTACCACAAGTGTCCATCATCCATCATCCCACACACACAACTTGTAAATTGTGTGGTGGGCTAGCTCAATCACTGAGACTGTGATTTATATATATGGTACATGTATTTTTGTGTGTTTACTATCAAAAATAAATTCCATAACTTTGACGTAGGTAAGTCAAGCCAAATGAGACCTTATTTCTCTTTCACCCTTACCTCAGAAACGCGCGTAGGTTTGTTTATTGGGAACGGATCATTGTGTTCCTTATACCCAATTTTTTTTTTTTTATTATACGGACAAATCACACAGATTGAGCTAGCCCCAAAGTAAGTTCTAATGAAAGACTTGTGTTATGGGATACTAACTCAACGATACTATATTTTATAACAAATACATATATAGATAAACATCCAAGACCCAGGTCAATCTGAAAAAGATCGTTTTCCATCTTGACCTGACCGGGGATCGAACCCGGGACCATCCGTGTCGCAGGCAGGCGTGATGACCGCTGCTTCACGGAGCTCGTTAGTCGTTTATTATGTATCGACAGTTGATGGTTCCCTCTTGTATCACTTAGGAGTTGCTATTTTGGGAACTGCTACCCGTACCTGTTACTATACTGATTTGATTTTATTTATCGAAGTGTATCTGTAATCATCGTGATATAATTATATATATAGATATCTTTCAAAAATAAGTAATTTGAGTTTAGTTGCAGAAATTTATTTAAGTACTATCTAGTTAAGCAGTAATTTTTATTAACTGCTTAACTAGAAAATCATCACAATACTCTAACTAAGAAATATTCATGTTGTGTTATTTCTCCTAATGAGTATTAGACTACTAAGTACGTCATTATACGGAAACAAACATTTCATGATCAAAACCTATAATGATATAAACCTTTTTTTGTACCGCCTTCCCTGTTAAGTGTTCTGTGATGTGGCACATTGTTATGTGCCACATCACAGAACACTTCACTGATCAACAGATCAACAGGCCTATTTGCTAACTTTTGACAGCTACAGTAACTTCAATATTCATTACGGCTTCGGTATGAATGACTATTTTTATTTAAGATATGAAAACCGCAATGGATGGTAAAGTGACAATCAAATCGTTGTACACCGAGTTAGTAAATGCTTGCAGAATTGGGTTCATCATGTTGGCGCTCCATCCATCGGCGTCATGGTGCAGCTCCCAGGATTGTATGAACGATAATAATCTCATTCTGTCCCTTCACCCTCAAAACATGTGATATAATTTCAATTCAGTACATATCTAGGAGGAAACTAGCATAGTAAAAATGAAATCGGAAAAGGAATTTTATTTTTGCCAATACGTTAATTTAATTTAAAGAACCATGCACATATCATGTAGTACAAAATGTCTAGTAAGAAAATATATTTTTGGGTGCCCATATCCGGTCGCAGTAGTGTGAAAGAATTATGGGGGTCGAAATTGAGTCGACGGATGCGTAAAAAATAGCACCAAAGGGTAAAATAAATTTGTTGTCCTCTTCCCAAGTAAATAAACTTTGTTGCAGAAACTAATCCAATTTGTATTTTGAAGATGTACCTACCTATGTTGCACGTTCTAAAAGTATGAGAGGTAACATATTTTGCATGAGGTTTCATTCTCGCTTCCGTAGTTCATTCTACTTACAATTCTTACATACAATTCTTTATTTCTGATCATTGGGGAACAATTCTGTGTTTCCAAATAAAATGTACCTATACATTTTTATCTGGGGCGCAAAGAAAGTCTTATTTCCGCCCCAGAAAACGTCTATGCAATATATCATGATGAATAGGTCAAAGGTAAATAAACAAACTTACTTTCTCACATATTATATTACTTAAAGTTAGGAGAGGATAGTACTTTGTCAAAATAATAGTATGGTCGTTTACAAAGGTATGACATCCTAATCATGCATATCTACAATGTAATCGACAAATATTACTTTTTTCGATACCAGATGAAACAAAGTACCAAAAATTTATTTTAAAACTATAAGGTATAGTTGTCTTGAATCTATGAAATAAATTAATATACTAGCAAACTTTCAAACAACTTCGTACACCTTAATTATAGCCTATGTCACTCCCACAAAAATGTGCTTTCTTAAGGTGAAAGAATATTCACAATCGGTCCAGTAGTTTTAGCGCCTATTCCAATGTAAACAAACAAACATTTAAATTATTTCTAGATTAAATAGAAATTATAGAAAGTAAAGTTAAACAGTATCTAGCATTTATGAGGAAGAAAAAAATAATGATTTAATTCATAATCTGGCCATAATATAAATGAAACTCCTTACTTCGTCTATATTGTTACGTCCTTAAAAAGTTACTCAAGCGAAAAGCTCAGTATTTGTAGGGGTTTCATTCAATTCTTACGTGAGAGGAAATTAAATGCGAGATAGCCACAAACTTGGTCGGACATGGAGGTGACAGAATAAGGGTAAATAAGTGTGACAAGTATGGCATTTCGGGGTGTCCTCGGAGATTTCAAGTAACTGAGCCGTTTTATAACAAGTTTCTGAACCGGATATAACGTACAACGTGCGAATTTTTTTTGGGTTTTATAACAGCGTTTTCATATTTTATGGGAATGGGATTACATAGAAATACGAATCAAATTGTTTAGTGTAAAAAAAAAGATTTTTTTAAATTGGTGTATAACGCATATATGTATGAGTCGTTGGCAAACTACCGGTCTAGATAGGAATGTCTGGAAACGAAAAAGGAAAGCCTTTGCCCAGCAGTGGGACACTCAAATAGGCTAATAAAAAAAGCTAAGTTACTTTTTAGGCACAAGTTAACGCTGTAATTAATAAAGCTTTTATTCAGTAGGTAGATATTTTTTATTTGATACCTTTATTTATTAAATAAAGAAAATAAGAAATGGAGAAAAAATTCCACGCGGGCAGGACTTGAACCTGCGTCTAGTAGTCTAGTACTGAGATCTAGACGCAGGTTCAAGTCCTGCCCGCGTGGAAATTTTTTATCCATTTCTTATTTTCTTTATTTAATAAATAAGGTAAAATAGCATTGTCAGTGCAAAATAAAATCCCATATAAAGTATGATACCTTTATCTTTTAGTGAAAGATTAAAGATATAGAAATGTTTTGACCTGTCAAGCAATATTAAATAATTTTCAACTAATAGGGCAATCATAAGTATTATTCAGAGCAATCCTTTACGCTCACTATGACTCTAAATGTGGCCGGGTCTTAGGACCTTCGGCTTTGTTTACCTACTAGGGATAAAGACGTGATAATATGTATGTATGTATGTACCAATGCTGGAAACGCTTTTTTTTACTTTCTCATACTAATTGCCCGAGAGGCACGCAGGAACACTTTTGTAAAAAATTGCCTTTTTTTGAGTTCTCAGTGTTGATTCCATATGAAAAGTTATATATACTGACGGTCTGAGTTTTAACAATTCCTTAAAGGGGTGCCTTTAAGAAATTTAAGCATTTAATCAATTAATCTCATTATAATCTACGTACGTTCTTATACAGCTTGGTTGAAATACCAATGGTTTGAGAATTACAAGCCTTTTTAAATTTGTATGGAAATCTTAAGAGGCGTATAATTCTCAAACTATCAGTAATTTAACCAAACTGTATAGGAATGTACGTAGATTATAATGGGATTAATTGATTGGATGCTTAATTTTACTCCAAAATTATCAAATATTGCCACAATTCCCTTTTTCCGTTTGTATGGAGACATGCGCGTCCAGGCGAACCTTAAGGAATTGTTGAGAGTAAAATTACACGCTGTATATATTTATTTATTTACTAAGAAAGCACCATCCATTCTATTTTTTTCATTGTTTATTCATCAATGTAGGTCGGTGGAGCTTATAAACGCTCCTTTTACTTTATTTTTCTTCTTCGAGTAGTTTTGACCCTTGGGTATCGATTCTACGAAAACTCGAACAAACCCCAAAGAATACGAGCTCGGGAATGTTTCATCAACGGCTCCTTTTTATTTTGTTAGGCTTATTTTAAATAGGTAAACTGTCGAACTTTCCCTCGTCGGGTTTGATTACTTCAATGTGTGAGGCAATTATTGTAAAGTTTTGCTTAAATGTGTGAGGTAATTTTCTTTTAATCCAGATTAATCAACTAAAACTAAAATGGCAACGAATCGAGCCATCAATCCAGGTATTTTTTCATGTCTGCCGACGATTCGTATCATTGTTTACAACAAGCAAATAAATTTGTTATTAGCTCATCAATAACATTTTTATACCAATTTTACTTATAATTAATTAAAAAATAATAATTATTTTAATAAGAACAACAAAGTAATTAAAACTTTGTAACGTGATCAGAAATGTTTGTGTAGCCGATAAAATAGTTCGTTCCCGATATTCGATCCCGAGTTTTGCGTCCGGGTCAATTTATTTACTACGCCTTAAATATCCCCAAATAACCCTTCGTTGCTTGCAAACTTTTTCAATTAGAAACGATAGGGCAAAAGATTAAATGCCCGCGATTTTGTGTGTACTGAAATCTTTCACTTTCGATCGAAATATTATTTATGCTTATGCAGTTTGGAAGAAAAGTTATTTATTTTGTTTTAATTAACTTTAAATTCGTTAATTAATCGTGCGGAAAGCTGTGTCCGCCTCTACCACCGACGTGGACGCCTCAATGTGACCACGACCGCTCTGTCAAGAGCGAAACGACAAAAAAGAAAGAGAACTTTAAGTTATGATTTTTGACGAAAATTACGAAAATTGATTCTACAAGATAAAGTACTGTATCTGTCTAGAATGAGATAGTACATTCATTCATAAATAATTTCACGAGTTTTAAGTGAAAACAGTGGCTGAAAATTGGACCTCTCCACTATGGAAGTGCCTAGTGAGAAGAGCAATTTAATTAATTATATATTTCAATTAATTTTATATATTTTCATTCTCTTACTATTTCTTTCTTTTATTATTAATGTGATCAAAATGTATGGATTTAAATTATCTTAAATAAAAATGATTTTATTTTATTTTTATTATTTATTAAGAGCTTATGTATTTTTTTTTTACTTCCTTTCCTTGTCCCACTGCTGGGCAAAAGCCTCCCCTCTTTCCTTCCATTCTTCTCGGTTCCCTGTGGTAACCTTCCAGTTGTTATCAAATGTCCTATACTATGTGAGATTTTTTATTCCTAACCATATCTTCTAAATAGATCGTCGGATTTAGATTTATTATTGTTAGAATCTTTATACCTTCTTGAGTGGCATAGGCTGAACATTTTTGGCAGAGTATTCGTGCTTTTATTTTTCTTTTAAAAAACTTGTAGCTATCTTATTGTTACCAATCGGTAAGGCGAGTTATAACTACGTTGAATAGACTTTTTCTTTGTTGTTTGTGTAAGTCACTAACACTGGCAGGAGGCCAAAATCCAAAGTGCGAGTTAGATTCTCACATGAAAGGTTCCGTACCCGTAAAATATTAAACAATAAACATGCCAAAGCAACACGTTTCTTGTGTGGCTCTCTTTTATTTTATTTCTATTTCAAGTCTACCTATTACATAAAGGTCAAAAGATGTCAGAAATGCGATGAGGTTCGAAAGAAATCCTGTGTCTGAGGGACTTATGTACGAACAGCAGAGGCTTAGTAATAGGGTTCTGTTGCCTCCTTTTGGGTACAGTACCATTAAAATGCGTTCATATAGTACAGTAATAGTAGTAGAATCTGTCATGAATTAATTATTTCATCAGCAATAATGAATAGCTAAGTAAACAAAAGAGAATATTAAGTGTCATTAAAATATCATCCATTTTCAGGACAGACTTTCATACGTAATACCTCATACATTATTCATTAATATTCAAAAATCCTGACTGTAGAACCTTCCCAGAGCACACTAACAAAACTGCGGCTTAAAAGAGGTAAACTTAACGACTGGAACTCTCTTCATTTTCTATTCTGTGTGATATAAAGTACTTATAATAATGTGAGTAAAAAGTGGAGTTTATCTGACTCTTTTCTTAAAGGGGTGGCTCAGTCTGTTAAAAGAATATCTTTTCTTATTGGATCAATGCCGGGCACTTAAAAAATTTCAACATTTTCTTACTAAAGTGTTCAGCCGCCCGGTTTAGTCTTAAGACTATCACTTATAGGCCTTAATTTATACTTCAGATAAGATGAAATGACCGCAAGATAGTGAACGCATATATTAGCAGTTACCCTCTCCCGTTTAGCTTTTGTAAAAGTAAATTTTAAAGCCACCAGGACAAAGAACTTATTCAAGTCACAAACAATCGCGTTAAACAAAAAGCGTGCATTTCGCATACTACAACGAACAATAAATAGGAACCGTCTGATGCAGCCATGCCATTTCCCAACTGTCGATCGCATGAAAATGTACGACATTTTTTACTACGAGTATATTCCTAAACATATTTTAGTCAAGGAAAGGTATTTTTTCAAGAACTTAAAGATACTTTATATGGGATTTTATTTTGCATTCACAATGCTATTTTACCTTATTTATTAAATAAAGAAAAAAAGAAATGGTGAAAAAATTCCACGCGGGCAGGACTTGAACCTGTGTCTAGATCTCAGAGCTACTGATCTAGATCGTACTGAGATCTAGACGCAGGTTCAAGTCCTGCCCGCGTGGAATGTTTTCACCATTTCTTATTTTCTTTATTTAATAAATAACTTAAAGATATTTATATTGACATGTCCAGAACCGCGGACAATACATGCAGAAATGAATTTCAAGTTTAAGAACGCACCGGGAATTGAACCTGGCACCTCTCAAGTCTCAGAAGGACATTTAGTTTTCTACAGACAAATATGGTATCGAAAAGGAAGAAACTAATTTCCCGTGGCAAAAGTAAGCTCGTAATAACGTTGCCATACGAGATTTACATGTGGAAATTGCATCCCTGTAATTGACGGCACCCGAGTACGGTGTATCCTTTAATTTATTTATTTATATAGCACACCAAACAGATTACAAGCAAAAACAAGAACAAAACGTATACATAGATTGAGTCGATCTAGTTTATAATCCTTAAACAGACGTGCCTAAACGCTTGAGCAATTAAAATTTAAATAAATCGCTAAGGCGCACAGTAATTGGACTTAATAAAATAAAACATTAAACACAAATAAACATAAAAAGTGGTCAAGTTATTATGTATTTAGATGAATCAATATTTGCCGTCTAAACTTATAAAGTGACAAATGATAGACATCTCTGTTAGAGACTAGGACTTCATTGTATTGGTGACACATTCTGACCACTGGATTATAATAAGATGTATTGTTAGAGTAAACCTGTAGGGTAAATGAAAAATTACGAGTCCGAAAGCGCGTGTTAAAATTTATTAGACCAAGAAGGATAAAATAATCAAGTAGACCATGTATGATTTTATATAACAGCACCAAATTAATGTTATCACGACGTACACTAAGTGAGGTCACATGGAAAAACGCTAAGCGCTGCTTGTAGGAAGCAAAGCGTACGGCCCATACCACGCTTAAGTATATTACTAATCTACTAATCGAACACCATTTAAGTTTAAACCCCTTGTCTAAAAGTAAAATGGCATTTGACGCTGGAAGTTTCGTAACTGTACCTAAAACCTATATAGACAGTATTGTCTTTACTTTACCTCAGGAAATCATCCTCATAACCAGATTTCTAGATTCTTCAGGACGCGGAGAAGGATGGCCATAGTTATTGGGTGTTTGGGGTTTGACATATATAGGTTCCGACGCTGCTTCCCATCATTCTAAGCTATATATATAGGATAGGAGTTTATTGGACTGGATGACTGGTATAAAGGTATTTGGGATGGTACTTGCTTGGATGATTTAGGGATGAGAAAGAAATTGCAAGCGAGGCGGGGAATAGTGTGATTTAAATTACCAATTGAACAATTTTAAAATTATTGATATAATACACATACGCACCCTCGAAAAACATGACCTTCCCTAGGGTGGGACTGTTAAATAAAAAAGTGTTTTTGTGAATATGAAAAAAGTCAATAAAAATCAATTAGCAGTAAAATGGACAGAAAATTAAATTTTTCTCAAATTACGAATTTTTAAAGGACGACCATTATCAGAGGGTCGAAATTCTAATTCTTTTTGATAGCCCTTTTAATAGCAGTTGTAAAAACAAATGACTATTTCGGGGTACGGTTTCTGTTGTAATTTATTTAAATTATGGCTAAAAAAATAAGTAGAGACGCCTCTTGTTTTCTTGTTTCTATATAGACATTTGTATATTTTGACATTACTCAAAGCGTTGTTTATTTTATAATTGTCAAAAAAGGAGTGTATTTTTTGGTTATGGGCAGAATTATTGCCGATATGCTGTGTGGTTCCCGGCAAAGTAGAACTCCACCACTCCACTCCAAGCTAAAAAAACTCCGACCCGTCTGGCCGGCGTGGAGAGTGTAAGCCAAATCCTTTGACTGCTTTGCCTAATATATAGCTCTGGTAGTACAGAGAGGGTCGTGCTACAGTGGAGACTTAAAAAGACCTGATGATGATGATGACGATGATATTGCCAATAGTAGTGTGTGTTTGAAACGTGCCATTTTAGAATGAGTAAAGTGTGCTAATTGAACTCTATTACTAAGCTTTCGCTCTCCACCGATCTAAAAGGGGGATGTTCTGAACTAATAATAGGTAGGCAAACAAAATTCAAATGACATAGTACGCAACAAGCCCGATTGCGAACACGGCTTAATTACGCGGCACTACGCCCCAAAACAGCACGGAATTAAACGTAAATATCTAATTACGCGCGCAACTGTCGGTCGTAATTTGTGTTGATCACTTTTGTGTATTTTTTAAACATTTTATTTTACATTTTTAAGTAATATAGGCTACAAATGGTTGAGAAACTTACAATATGTTACTCAACCAACATTTGAAGTATGTTTTACATTGTACATGTAGTTTTTCGATTCGTACCAAAGGATAGATACCTCACTTAGAATAAAATGTCAAAAGACAAAAAGACACATGATTTATAAAAATAATCAATGATCAAACTCAACCGAACACAATTAGCTTAATAATAATTATGCGACAACTTTCAGTTGTAATTCGTATCGATAGCTTACATAATAATTATATAACGTAAATTTCCATTTTAAGTCGTTTGGTGATTCGAACTTTTGCTTGATTACTTTGTATCAGAAAACCATTGTTTACAAAATCAGCTTACAAATTGTAAGCCCATCGTATAAAACGTCAAAGACTAAACGAGTTGTCGATATGTAAACAAAACACAATCATTTACCTGAGTCGAATACAATAAGCTTGGTAACAAAGCTTAATTACGCGTATACGCCCCAAAACAGCACGGAATTAAACGTAAATATCTAATTACGCGCGCAACTGTCGGTCGTGTATTTGTGTTGATTGCTTTGGTGTAATGATTTTTTTAATTTTCTTTTACAATATGTAACTAAACCATTTGTAGTCTTGTTCACTTGTAAGGAAGAAGAAGATGTGATAAACATTCTTATTCGTTAGACAATTCTAATGGTTGCTAAAACGTTAGTGCGAATTAGTGAAAGTATCTTTTTGATTTAGGAGAGATAGCCTGTAGTATGAAACGTTAAATACCAAAAGAAAGACGATTTGAAAACACCTAAAAAACAACTATATAATTAAATGAACATATGACCCAAAACAACATAAAATTAAGATCTAACTGACAACTTTCAGTTTTAAATTCGTGTCAATAGCTTTTTCATACTGTTTATTAAACGTACGCATCTACTTTAAGCGTTTGGTCATTAGAATTTTTGCTTAATCAAGTTGAATTGGGAAAACATTGATTGCAAAATCAGCTTACAAAAAGAAAGCCCGTAGTATTAAACTACAAAAGACCAAATAAGATGACAATATGTAAACAAAACACAATCATCTAACTGAATCAAACACAATAAGCTTGGTAACAAAGTTTAATTAGGCGTATTCGCCCCAAAACAGCACAAAATTAAACTGGTATCTAATTACGTGCGCAATCCTCGGTAGTAAATTTGTGTTGATCGCTTTTGAGTAATAGCTTTTGCAAACTTTTTCATGTAAAAAAGAAGATGTAATGCACATTTTTATTCTTTACACATAATATCACTTCTTTTTCCCTTGCCGTATACAGACCCCAGGTCTATAAAACCTAAAGACCACGTTTAGCATATTGGTAGGATTGTAAGCGGAAAATGGAATCATATAAAACGTCAAAAGACCAAACAAATTGACGATATGTAATCAAAACACAATCATCTAATATGCTTGTTGAGTTGAATCTGAACAGTAATTGTGTACAAAATCAGCTAACAAATTGAAGCCCAACGTCAAAATACTTAACAAATTGTCGATATGTAAACAAAACATAAGTATAGAACGTAGCTTAATTACGCTTATACGCCCCAAAACAGCACGAAATTGAACGTAAATATCTAATTACGTACGCAATTCTTGAATGTAAATTCGTGTTGATCGCTTATGTGCAATGTTTTTACTAAATCAATTGTAGCCTTTTTTACGTGTAAAGGAGAAGATGTGATGCACATATCGTTTTGCATATTGGTAGGCTTGCAGGTAGGAAATGGACACATAATATTGTTTAAAATGTAAAAAAACCAAACAAGTTGACGATATGTAAACAAAACACAATCATGTAACTGGATCGAATACAATAAGCTTTGTAACAAAGCTTAACTAGGCGTATACGCCCCAAAACAGCACGAAGTTTAACGTAAATATCTAATTACGCAATTCCCGGCTGCGAATTCGACCGATCGCTTTTGTGTTTTGTTAATAGCTTTTGACTTCGGCTCTCCTTTAGTAAATGTTTTCTCAAAAGGCCGACAACGCTCTCACGCCCCTAGTGTTGCAGTTGTTGGTGTTCTTACTCAGATGACCCCCTTGCGTGATTACCGTCTTATATTTAGTAATAAAAAAATGTAGGTCCGTCAAGAACAGTAATTGATTCCTGGATGAAAAGTATAATGTGCAATGCTCTTGTCACACCCACCAGGGCGGTGACAGTGGTGTGTGGGTTGCAGTTGTCCATGGGTAGCGCAGATCAGATCACTTACTCAGGTGACCCGCTTGCTCGTTTGCCGTCCGTCGTGTAATAAAAAATATACGTCCGTCGATAACAGTACTTGATTACGGGATGAAAGGTATTTTTCCACTTCTCAGATATCTCTCTCTCAATTTCATTAAGGCGTGAAACCGTTACAAATTAACAAATACACTATCATATTTATAATATTAGGTGGGAAGAAAGTCTTTTCGTATTTTGTATAAAGTTTTTATCCGCCCATACAAAAGAGCTGTTACTTTGATATCAAAATTTTCAGACTTTACTTTCGGCCTAATTTGCATTCTTTCCTTTTTTTAAAATAAGCTTTTATAAAAGTAAAATTTTCGGCGGGAAAAAATATAATGTTAATTATTTTCTCAAAACTGAACCTTTCTTATGGTATTAAATCCATCCAGGTAAATATAACAACCAAAAAATGTATTACAACTTTACACATACATAATACGAAATTACATTAGCCCCGACCTAATGTATAGGAGTTTGTTGAACCTTAGGACGAATCGGTGTATTGAAAAAGATTGTTTTTCCATTCGTATAAGCTGTGCCAATAAGGAAACAAATCGAAAATGGCACCCGTATTTATGTTTATAAGACGGACAGTCAGCAAAACAAGATTGCCAAGATTTATTTATAATTAATTTGTTTTTTCCATTGTTGTGACTTTTTTGAGAGTTCATTTTATTCCGATTTTGGTTACGCTTTATATCAGTCTATGTGAGTATATTTTCGTGATTATACTCACATAGACTGATATTCCTACACTAAGTAAACAATACTTGAAAAATGAAAGCTACAGACTTATTTTTTTAGTACTCGGTGAGAAAAGACGGGTGTAATGAGCGAGTGAGAGGAAATAATTTGCGTCGCCATTTTAGATTCGTTTCTTTGCTTCCATGCTGGTCTAGGAGACAAGAAAAAACGTAGAATGCACCAGATGCTTCTCTCCTCGTGCTGATTGTAAAAGCTGATCTAAGGAATTGGCGTCAGGAATCATGTCAATAGACGATGCGGCTAGCAACCCATCACTATTTTGATTCCGTTCTCACCAACATGCTAAACGTGGCTCTGTCTACTCCGTAAGGGAGGAAGACATGATAGTATGTTTTTTGAATGATACTAACTACCTATACTGAGGAACGGTTAGTCCGTGAGCTGTAACGACAAAAGACTCCACAGAGAAAGTAATTTCGTATTTTGTATGAAGATTTTATCCGTCCATACAAAAGAGGTGTAACTTTGACATCAAAATCCTTAGACAAAAAACGCTTAAACCAACTTTGTGATATTCTTACTGGGACAGCGGTATGTTCATAAATACCAAAATTCACTTTCCGCGTATTTTGCATAATTTCTTTATTAACTTTTTAAAATGTTAATTTTTTTTCGTCTATCTGATATCCAAAGACACATTTTGATAAACAAAGAAACGGTTAAAAAATTAAGTGAATATATTTTGTACATTTCTATATAATTCTTGAAAATTGTACCTCTCAGATGGTATCTAATTTAGCCAGATACATACAACATTACCAAAGATATTTGATTACAACTTTATACATAAAAATACGAAATTACTTTTTCCCCGACCTATTATATTAGTAAAAAGAATGGATCTAAGCATAATTAGGGCTGGCCCATAAGACACAAATGTTTTATTTTAATATTTACTATTTATTTATTTATTTAACAGTTTATGCACACGAAGAAAAAATTACAGAAAAAAACTTAAAACAAGAGATTTCACGTACAAAGGTACTGCTTATTTCATTTGAAATCTCTTCCAGCAGACCCGTGAGAGGAGAGTATAATATTAGAAGCGACAGGCGTGTTCATATTATAAACATAGAATTATATAAAAAATAGAATAATAATGAAGCTGACGGCTAAAATATACTACATATACAATACTTACATAAATACACATATACATACATATCAACTATATATAAGAAGAGAAAAAAAATAACATTTATGACATTTATGAGGACAATGATAAAAAGTGATCTTTAACTTTTTTCTTAAATACTAATATGGATTGAGAGTCTCGAATGTCTGAAGGCAGTGCATTCCACAATCTGACAGCTTGAACAGACAAAGAGTTGGAAAAGGCGGCAGTACCATGGACAGGTGTTTTCAAAAGAGTTTTAAGGTGGGGTCTACAGGGAATATCAGGGGAACGGAGAAAAGAGAAACGGTCACGCAAATATGAGAGATAAGTGGGATTAAACAATATGTTAAAAAGAAGGCAAAGAATATGCAAGTGTCTGCGCTGTCTTATTGGGAGCCATCTGAGCTGTCTGCGGTATTCTGATACATGATCGTATTTTCTAAGGCCAAATATGAAGCGGATACAGATATTTTGTAACCTTTCAAGTTTATTCAAGATCTCTTCAGTGGCATCCAGATAGCAGACATCGGCATAATCTAAAATAGGGAGAATAAGTGCCTGAGAGAGGGAGATCTTAGTTTTCAAAGGCAAGAAATACTGAAGGCGCTTAAGAGAATGCAAAGAGTAGTGAATTTTGCGGCTAACTTCGTTCACATGTGCAGTCCAGTCAAGGTTGGAATTAATAGTCACACCTAAGTCTTTAGCCGTACAGTATCTGTAAATGAAATAGGAGAACCATCATAATAGACTGGGGGTAAAGAAGAAAAATCAATCAACTTGTGTCTATACCTATTACCAATTATCATGGCCTGTGACTTCAGTGGATTTACTGATAGCCCATAACGTTTCGCCCAGTCACATATTTTAGAGAGATCGTCGTTCATTGCATTAATAGCAGCCTCAATATCATTAACTGCAAAATGACTGTACAGCTGTAAATCGTCTGCGTAAAGATGATAATTGCAGGAAAGAATTTGAGTGACAGAGTTAATAAAAATAGAGAAAAGTAAAGGAGAAAGAACTCCACCCTGAGGCACACCGGCTGTAAGGTCACACCAATCAGAAGAAGATTCATCAAGACAAACACGCTGCGAGCGTCCCTGAAGATAGGAACTGAACCAGACAAGACTAGCAGGAGGAGAAATATTATAGAAGCTTTATATTATACTAAAAATTGTTTCAATAAAACCTTTATTGATGTTAGCAATGGAACGACAAAACTATAAAACATTTTAGAGTTTCCATCATTTTATTCTTAAATCGATTTCAATTTACTTTACCTTGTAATAAATACGAGTCAACTAAATCCGATCTAAATCGGGGCAGATCTAACTTTCAGATATAAATTTTCGTCAAGACGTCTAGGGTTAGCCGATAAATTGTCTACCCGGATTGCTGAACTAAATCTAGACACTAATCTAGGTAAACTGATGTCTGGAATTACTCAGGCAGGACTGAGCAACGGTTGTCTGATTGGGAGAGCTGTCGGTTCAGCATTGGTTCTTTTTAATTACTTTAATGATGAATTAGAAATTCGACAAAAGTTCCTGGCTTTAGAGTTCGAAAAGAAAAATCTATCTTCTAATTATTTCTTCTCGATTCTTCGAAAAAAAAAAAATATTTGAGCAGAAAAATATATTTTATCAAATTAAAGATATGAAACGTAACATAAAAAAAACATATATACTTGTGAATAAATAGGTATTCCAAATGTGCCTTTGTGCATTTTAAATATTGTAATATGTACAAAAATCATGTTAATGTACTTATTCAAAATGTGCAGTATTTCCCTTCCTACCCATCACCCAGTTAGTTGACTGGCAGATAAAACCATAGGCTTTAATTCCGACACGTATAAAACTAAATAAATAAAAAAAGTAACAATAAATTATGAAAAGGACAAACAAATATTTTTTTAAATTCCTTAACTTTTAAATACACTCGAAGTACTTCCAAACGTTTCAAATAATATATGGCTATGAATTTAAAAAAAAAATTACATTTTAAATTACTAAAATAAGTTTTTTTTTACTTAAAACAAATACCAACAATATACACTTTGAATCTTTTCAACAATATTAATAAATATTGTCATATAAATCAGTCCAGTAAATCAATAAAAAAATTACCTGATATTCTAACTATTTCCACCAACGTCCAACGACACTGAAACTCACACACCGAACATCAAATATTCACACAGGGAGATTCTCAAACAAATTCTAAATTCAAAATCCACTCTCAAATTCGTATTCCATTTCACACTTCGAATTTTAAATCCGCCAATGTGTTCGGAATTCGAAATTCTCGCGGGATGCGAGTGCGGTATATCCGCGCCGCGGTCGCCGTGCGACTAACGTTGTCATCGCTCTGCCGTATCACAATGGAAGCCAAATGCCTAGTAACGCTGCACACATCAAGGTAAGTGAGCAGTGGAACTAGGTTAGTGATTATTCAGGAAGATGGAGAGCCTACTGAATCTTGTCAGAGGACCAAATGGGAATGGACGTTGAAGTGCTATAGATAATAATAGGTACTCAGGTTCGGACGGTGATAAGGGCACTGCAGAAATAATGTTCGAATTGATAGTACTTCAATCTTCTTTGTCATATTATTATATTATATTTTACATATTCTTACAAAAATATTTGAAATTATTGATCATTTTAAAACTTTACCTTCTTTTTCAAAAAGTATCGTAAATTTAGACTCTACTAATATACATCTCCAACCCGTCTGGCCAGCGTGGAGAGTGTAGGCCAAATCCTCTGACTACTCAGGCTAGTATATGGCACTGGTAGAACAGAGAGGGTCGTGCTCCTGTAGTGGGGACTAAAAAGACCTGATGATGATGAATACACATAATAAGGAATAAATGATTTCAATGTATTTTTTGTAACAAGTAAAAACAAAAACACTTAAACGATTTAAAAAATTCTTTGGTTAATACTACATTATTAATGAGTAACATATACAAAATTTTTATTTTCGAAACACATTGGGATCCGCATGAAAATTGCAACAAAGTGTCCTCAGATAGGTTTCAAATTTTTGCCTTTAAATGTTATTATTGGGCAGGCGCTGCCAAAACTATAATATTTAATATATTTAATCCTTCTGTCATCTGAGCATGTTTTCAATTGGATCCTTACCTGATATGATTTGGGATTGAGGGTTCGGGGGGATCCGGATAGATGGCCATATCAAAACCAAAACACATTAGAAGAAGTCGTAGGAAATAGCTAGTATTAATTAAAATCTGTACATAAGTATAAAAAGTATAAACTAGTCAGTAACGGTTGCTTTTTATATATTTGTACAGAATTTAATTAATACTGGACTCTAATATACTAGATAAATACGACTGATCTATCAATACACAGCTCAAACCACTTATTTAACGTATTGCGCTGCAAGTAAATAGTAAGTTTTTCATAGGAAAGAAAGTTTTTTTTTTTTTTAATTGGCCCCTAAATGGTCTAACGGGGGCCCTAAGTTTTTATTTTACGCGAGCAAAATCGCGAGCAAAAGCTAGTTGATATATTTTGGAAACATTACAATTAAGACTATAGAATGAAATTATGAAAAAGAATTTTCGACTTGTAAAATACAACCTAATCAAAATATGAAGGATGTGAAATTGGAACAAAAAATAACATCAAAGAAGCAAGAACCGGGACTTTTAATTAAAAACTGGATTTGAAACTTCGTGGTTCTAATGATTTCAAAGATTAAAGTCTCAAACTTGGGGTCGAGAAAAATAAAAATGTTTAATTTGAGTGTTTGAGATGCTAATTGGTTGAACATTTTTAATATAATATGATAGTAGTTGTACCTTGGGACCCGAACGATGTAGAGGTATGTTTTTCAGTATGATTAACTTTATATGTGTATTAAAATGTAGTATGGTCTAGAATATTCAAAATTTATGTTGGTGTTATTGATTGCCTTACTGCCTTTCTTGTTTGCGCGAATATAATTATCATTTAAAAATCAACCAGTTTTGATTTCGTTACTTGATAATGACAGCACTTTATAAAAATTTACCGGTATTTTTTTAAAATTTGTTTCGTAATTTCTTTTACCACTTTATCACTTATAATAATAATAAAAAACACAGTATCCCATCTTACTTAAACGCCCGGTATCGTATTTGAAACGGCTTGTGACACATGAGTAATTCTAATGGATTTTCTCTACAGATCAACGTTTCGCAAAAAGTATTTTAGTACTCATTTACTAAGAATTTTACCATCCCCTTGGCAAAAGAGTACCTATGTCAATACCGCAAGATATTATCAAAAAATATTCGCAACACCTGTATTTTCTCATCAGACTTTCGCTATCTTTCCGAATTTCAAAGAAAATGGAATTTCCGTGCAATATTTCAATCTAAATTACTTATTGAAATTGATTCTATACAATGCCGCTGTTGCTGTAGATTTATGGGCATCTCAAGACAATGGCCCCGTGGCGACGAAGTGATCAGAGAACAAAAGCTTGCAATTTCAGAATAGCCCTCTTTCTATGATGGCGTAATACCATTGTAGATTTTTGTAATGAGCGCCATACTCGTAGCAGTTTATGGTCATAGCTATAATCTTAGCCGTGTGGTTCCCGGCATAGTAAAATAGGACCACTCTAATTCTTTCCGTGGATGTCGTAGGACGCGTCTTAGGAAACACAAGCTAAACGAAGCTTATATGAACTTCACAGAGACCTCTCCAACCCGGTCTGGTCAGTGTGAAGAGTGTAGCTGACTGCTCTGGCTAAACAGAGAGGGTCGTGCTCCTGCAGTGGAGACTATAGAAGCCCTGACGGTGACTCATAGCAGCTTGTCCAAGGAAAACTTCATTAAAATTGGGTTGAAGGATGGGAAGATTTATGCCATGCGTATGTTAGACAAACTTTTTATCATGGATAGCATCATTTCTTATGGTGTGTGTTAATGACTTAACAGACTGCATGCACTGTGGTGTCTAATATTCTAACCAAAAAGTCAACTTGTGGGCTGGTTTCTTTCATTGGTTACAAGGTGAGGGGGAGGAGATCAGAGGAGACAATGAAAAACATTTTTGGTCTGACTCTCGTTGGCTGATACGGACATACGGACCTCTTCGGATGGGCCTTTCTTGAGCTAGAAGTCTACAAGCACTTCACAACTTACAGTTGATATAATGCAGCTCTTACAGGCCTTTTGTAGAAATCACTGGGTGGGTGAATAAGAAACTAAATAACCCAAAGGTTAGACGTGCTTCCTACTTTTATCTGCTCTAGTGAGACAAGATAAAGCGTTGTTTTGAACAAAAAAACAGCTCTGAATCAAAAATTGCACCAAGTGAGGTTTGAACATGCATCTTGCAGATGTCCCGCATTGAAAACCCTGGTTAAGGTTTGATTAAATTTTGTGTTTCATAGTTAGTTGTTTTCCTTTATTTCATCCAAATATGTTCTTCGGGGTCTTCCTTTCCCTCTCTTTGTTGTAGGCAGGAGTTGTGTCGTATAAGGAGATCAAGAGAATGGCTGAGAACCGAGAGACATGGAGAGTACTCCACCGACAAGAACACAGTTCTTAAGTTATAGATAGATAGATAGATAGTTAGTTATTTTAGCATCAAAAAACTTACAAACATTCTGTGACACCTCTATTAGTACAATCATTTAACTTCTTCATATTTTAACTTTATTTGTGTTTTTTAATGAACATTATTAATTCTTTTTTGTTGAAATGAGGCTTTTTTTTACTTTGGTTTTATTTTATGTTTGATACGGCCAAATAGGTACTGCAAGACCAGGCCACGTTAAAGCATTCGCAACGATGGCGATGAACTCATCGCCATAATAGCTGGATTTTGGATCTCCCAACTTTGCGTATCTATTTGTGCACTGTGAAGTGCTTTGAGAGTCGTCTATATGCAACAGTGCTGCGGTATATAGTGCATACAAAATGTATACAAGCGAATCGAGGTTTAGCAATGCAATGCGTTCTATCTACGTCACATCGTGGATGAGATGGCTGCTTGGTAAATATGTTAGTTTTACTGTTTTATGATGAGGAGCTCGATGGCCCAGTGGGTGAGTATTAGGGCGAAGTATTAGCTCTTGTGCATGTTAAGCAACCCGGGCGCGCTCCCCATTGGAAAAGGTAACCGCATTGGCATATTTGGCATTGGCCATAATCGTTTCGAGCTCCGTGCTTCGAAAGGCACGACGTCAATACGTTGGTCGTCATTATTGATGGCAGTCGTTAAGCCATGTCAGTTATCTTAAAGTACGCCAGCCCAGCTAAGCCCTATTTAATCTCCAAATTGGCATAAATAGAAAGATATAGAGAATCTTATATACGCACTAGCTGTTACCCGCGGCTCCGCCCGCGTGATTTATAGCCTATGTCCTTCTCGGTACCCTAACCTATGTGTATGCAAAATTTCATGATGATCGGTTCAGTAGATACGGCGTAAAAGCTAACAAACAAACAAATAAACAAACAAACTCACTTTCGCATTTATAATATTAGTTAGGATTAGGATGAGGGAAGGGTGAAGGCACGGCCAAGATGAGAAAATGACTCCATTTGTCCCTGAATAGTTTATTTGATTCTTTGGACTTTGCTGCATCCATGCTTGTTTGGGAGAAAAGGAAAAACATAGTATATACCAGCTACTTTTCTTCCCACGCAGACCGTAAAAACCGGTCCCCTGAACTTTTTTTGACAAAAATCTAAAGAATCACGTTATAGGCGATGCGGCTAGCAATTCATCACTCCTTAACACCCACAGGAGATCCGACGACGAACGAAAGTTCATGACGTGATCTCGAGGGTTGCGAATCTAAAATGGAATTGGGCAGGGCACCTGGCTAGAAGGAACGATGGTAGGTGGAGTAAGGCTGTCACTAAGTGGTATCCCAGAAATGGCAAACGAAGTGTGGGACATCCGGTGGCTAGGTGGGTCGACGACATTAAGACCATTACTGGAAAGAACTGGCTCGCGATAGCAAGGGACAGAACGGAATGGCGCAGACAAAGGGAGGCTTATGTCCAGCAGTGGACCGCAAAAAGCTGACGATGATGATGATGATGATGATAACACCCACACATTCTAAACATGGCCTTTGAGCTTTATGACATTGGGCTCTGTCTATCCCGCAAGGGTAAAGACATGATAATATGTATGTATGTTTGAAGTTTGCATGCATCCAATTATATAGTGCGTAGTTCGCTGCACTACGAGCTGTCTGTCTGCAACGGTGCAGCAGTGCATGGTGCATACAAAATGTATGAAAGCGAATCGAGTTTTATTATTTACGTTAGAGGTTGCATCTACGCCGTACCTGGAATGACTGTTTCGCAAACATGTTAACGTTTTCAGCTAGCACAAGTTGTTTGTAGTGAACTAGAACGTCGTGAATGTTTATTTTATTGTATAACTAGTTGTTACCTGACTTTTAAGTACCCTAACCTATGTCAATGCAAAATTTCATCATGATCGGCTAGGTTGGGCGTTAAAGCGTAACAAACAAACAAACTCACTTTCGCATTTATAATATTAGTTATGATTAACGAGCATGCTGATTCTGATGCCCAATGAACTTTAATTTAATGTTACCGTCAAACATACCCTTCAGGACCAGCCACGATCTAAATTTTATCTTAATTGGGCAATGGTTCGAGTTTTATCGCGGAACAAGTAAATAGGTACCTAATATACTGATGTTCACATATTTATGTAAATATTTTCTTACAAAAAAATATTTTTTGCAAACAAGTTTTGCTTTTAGTACTTATAATCTGTAAAAAAATGTGTATTAAGAGCGGGATTAAATATAAATTCGAAAGGACTACTACCAAGTCAATGATATTTATATAATGAGATAATAAGTCAAGAAAAGCTTGAATATATTAAGGAACAAAATAATCTCATTCTTCATAGATTCTCATTCAAGTTTTTCACAAAAAGTCTTACGAACCGTCAAAACATTCTGTTTAATTTCGCATTTGTGAGAACGAAAAGTCAGAAAACGAATACATGAATAAAGAATTAGTTTTTCACATTCTTTTGTTTTATTCAGAGCAGGTGAAATGTTTCAAACAATGTTTTTAAATTGTCTGAAATAATCTTCCGTTTATTTTGTGAACATCTTTTTGGTTTTGTTTTACTTTGGAAATGTGTGGTGTAAAATTCTGTACTTATTGTTGCTGAGATAAGGTTGTTAAAAATGTTAGATCGATCCAATAAGAAAATAGTGAGAAGAACTCTTGGATAGGCATGTAACATCCTCGTCTTCATCGTCACTTACCATCAGGTGAGATGGGAGACAAATGCCTAATTCTATAATTAATTAAAAAAAAAGAAAAAAAAAGCTTATAATAATTCGCACTGAGCTGAAAATTTGCCATGAATCCCAGCACTGTTTTAAGTTAGGCAGGTACATCCCATTTGTGTAAAGTATTATCAATTTTATTGATTTGCCTACTCACTATTGGCTCTGTAAGCTGTAGACATTGCAAGGCCACGAGTGGTTCTAATAATATGGTTTTAAGCGCCATAGACTTAATGCCAATTACCGCCATTGAAAAACAAATAGGTACTAATCAACTTTGTTATTATATTTGTTATTATATTACATATTAATAATGTTAACATCTCACGTTAGTTTTAATCAAAAAATTTGTTATTATACTTAGAAACTGCTAACAACATTTTACGAGAATAAGTTTATTAGAGGAGAACCATTAAAAAAAATCACACACGGACATAAAGAAATACATACAAAAGTCAGGTCTAATCATGAGTTAACAATAGCTTCCCTCATACAACATATTTTAAACTATATAACGATCCCACAATAATGCTTCCTCGCAATAAATACAATTCCGACCGACAACAGATGAAAACACTTCAATTTCGTCACAAAAAATAAGAAAAATACTTAAATAAACCGCACAATAAATTGGACTATAACCTTTAGTGGCTATTACGTCACACGTTATAACAGAATACCATTTTGGGAATTACATTTCGCCGCTGGGTTCCGCCTAGAGAAATATGGATTTCTGAATCAGTTTTCCTTAGTCCGCCTCTTTCTTTCACGTAGAAATGAAAAGAGATGGAAATAGTGTGGGGAAATTAGCAATGATTAAATACGTGATTATTTGTTGGATTAATGGGCACCAGATGTTGCGTGTTATTGATATGTTATTAGTTGCAGGTGTTAATAAGTTTCATTATACCTATATTTGTGCAATTTGTTTCGAGGCTGCCCTGGCCAGCGGAGAGCGATGGGTTTCCCCGCGTTGCCAGGACGCCCCGACGCCTCGTTAGCCGACTATACTAGTCCTTGTGAAAATAAAGTAATATAAGCGTACCCTGCAATTAAATTTCGCTATTAAAATACTCTTACTTACTTACTTACTTCCTACGGCACTGCAACCCTTTATGGGTCTTGGCCTCTTCCACAAGTTTCTTCCACCTGTCACGCTCCTTTGCCTCTTTCTTCCAGTTTCTATATTTTCCCATCTTCTTAAGGTCTTCTTCAACGCAATCCATCCATCTCTTCCTTGGTCTGCCTCTAGGTCGTTTCTGCTCAGTGGTTTCCAATTTAGAACAATACTACTCCGTCCCTCCTTTGTACAAAACAACTAAAGGAAAGAAGCTCCAATTTGGCAGCAGGCAGCCGTTCGAAATTGGCAAATCATTTACTGATGAGTCTTAAGAGTCGCCTGGAAGCGCATGTCTCCATACAAACGGAAAAAGGGAATTGTGGCAATATTTGATAATTTTAGGGCAAAATTAAGCATCCAATCAATTAATCTCATTATAATCTACGTACATTCCTATATAGTTTGGTTAAATTATCAAATGTTTGAGAATTTTACGCCTCTCAAGATTTCAATACAAATTTGAAATTATCATACCATTGGTATTTTAACCAAGCTGTATAGGAACGTACGTAGATTATATTAAGACTAATTGATTAAATGATTAATTTTACTCCAAAATTATCAAATAGTCACAATTCCCTTTTTCCGTTTGTATGGAGAAATGCGCTTCCAGGCGACTCTTAAGTTTTCATTCAGTCATTGTTAAGGATGCAAACGAAGACTTAGACGAAAGAGATATTTTATAATCGAAGACTTGTACCATGTACGGTCATCTCAAATAGTTTTTGGCAAAAAAGGTGAGTTTACTGATCTGCCAATTATTGGGCGTTCTATTCGTAAGTATATCGAGAGAAGATTAAGCATGTTCTCTACTCTGAGGAATAAGAAGAGCAAGTAGAAAGAAAACCTTTTTAAATTAGTTTTATTAATTTTACACTATTTAATTACTCTATCGTACAAAATCTAATTTCCATAATATTATTCTAATTACTCTATTTGCGTAATATCCAATGAAGTTTTAGCAGTAATTACTTAACATTGCATAATATTCCGTCAGTAATACCACTGTGCGCTCACTGAAATTGGTTTCACTCATTAATTTACAGTTTCCAAGGCGACAATTACTTGCTCCCATTTATAGAACGGATTTGATTCGATAATTTTGTAGGTAAACGTGTTTATTATATCATAGCTCTGGTCCGCGACACCGTTAGCATTATTGTTGATCCCTCGGGAACAGTACTTTTCTCCGGAAAAAAGGTAAAATATTATGTACTTTTCCGTACACCAGACAAAATGTACGCAAAATTTCATGGTAATTGGTTCAGTAGTTAGGGCGTGAAAGCGTAACAAACAAAAAACAAAAACAAACTCACTTTTGTATTTATAATATTAGTTGGGATAAGTTGGGATTTAATAAAACAAACTCACTTTTGTATTTATAATATTAGTTGGGATTTAATTAATTAGAATTAATTAATTAAGTAGAATAAATGGGTATCTCTTGGATAGGCATGTAACATCCTCGTCTTCATCGTCACTTACCATCAGGTGAGATGGGAGACAAATGCCTAATTCTATAGTAAATAAAAAAAAAAAAAAAAAAACAAATTGTGGTTCCCGAACGCCTTCCAGCGTTTTTTAAACTTATCCTAGGATTATTTCTGGCCTATTATTTGGGTTGCGGAGGTCACATGGTAATCTCCTGTGTAAAAACCAGTACTCTCGTCAAATCACCTAGGAAAAGTAGCGGATCCGGAGCACCGAGACGTTACTGCTGAAGATGCAATGCGGAACACGTTTGGATGATGATTTAGTTTTAATACTAGATTTATTTTGTTTCGTGACACACCCCGAAAGGGGTGATTCAGCCCTTTTAAAAACTTTTTTTTTGGGCCAAATCCAACAAATTAAAAAAATTACGCCATTCACATGAAATTTTTAGCCACACATGATTGCATGTGTGGCTAACAATTATTTCAACAATATCAGGGCATTTCAAAAATAACATGAAATTTAAAAATATCAGGGCTATATATTCGTACATACTGTGTATGCAGTTAAATGATCTGTCAACGGTTTTGCGCCTTATAAATGTAGGGTTGATGAGGAAGTGATTATGAGGAAGAGGTTATTAGCAATAGCCCGTTTTGACGGAAACCTTTTTTTACGTACGTTAAAGTTATGGTATGAACCCTGCCATGGTTTTCATGGAATAGGGCGTGAAAAGATTCCTTCAGAGTAGGCAACGCGCCAATTGCACACCTGTTGTCGACCATAGGCTAAGTAACCGCTTTCCATTAGGTGGGCCGTAAGTCTGCTTGCCCACTTTTTTTATTAGCTTTTTATATCCCATCATCATCATCATCATCAACTTTCCATAACCCACTGCTGGGCAAATGCCTCCCCTTTATTTCTCCTAGTGTCTCTGTCCCTAGCCTTCTCCTTCCAATCACTCTCATAGTGGTATAATTCATCCGACCATCTTGTTCTGGGTCTTCCTTTCTTTTTTTTTCTTGGCCACTTAGTTGTATAAAAGAGGACGTGAACGCGGAAGTGGTAATACAATATTCACGTAACGTAGTTTGATTGATCGTTTGAGAAATGCTGTAGTTAGGGAACGGTGTGGTGTGAAAGACGATATAGTGACTAAATTGAGAAAGATATGTTGAGATGGTTTGGACATATTGAGAGGAGGGATGAAAGGAGACTAACGAAAGGTATATATTAAGCAGATGTAGTTGGGACAGTCGGGCAGGGCCGGCCTCGTCGAACTTATCGCGACCAAATTGCGAACATTCTCGCAAAAGGAGATGTAAGGAGTACCCGAAACCGGCGGATAGATATAGAAAAGAGTAATGAATGTGGATGAAGCGAAAGAGGTCTCAAAGGATCGTAGCAAGTGGAAATCCATAGTCTCTGCCTACCCCTATGGGAAAGAGGTGTGATAATATGTATGTATGTACGTAACTTTCACCACAATGCAGTTTAATAATTCAATCAGTAACATGACTAACCACTTACTGGAATTGGTTTCACTCATTAATTCACAGTTGCCAAGGCGACGGCTTGTTCTGAATTATTGCGCAGATTCGCAGCTATTTTGATTGAGAATAGGGGTGGCAACGCAAAGCTAAATGTAGATGTCGCTGCATTGATCTTTCCTAACTAAAACCTAAAATTAGTGCATAAAAATAGCGATATATCAGTAGCCCTTTCGGGTAAATGTATAAAAGTCATATTTGTTCTGTTATGTAATATATACATTTTTTTTAAGCATTTTGTAATCATAACCTGTAAATAAAAACGCTTTTTATTTTAGTGTTTATACAATAAATATGGCAACGTAAAGCTCTTTTTTTGGCCTCTATATAAAATCAAATCGTTTATTCAGAAAACAGACCTTTGCAGGCATCTTTTTAAATGTTTGTTTTTGTTTTTCGTATCGGTAAGTGGCCAACACTGGTGTCAGATTTTTTAAGCTGCCTTAAGGCATCTGACATAGCTTAACGACTGCCATCAACGATGACAGCCGGGACCAACGGCTTAACGTGCCTTCCGAAGCACGGAGGAGCTCGAGATATTTTTATGCCACTTGCGGTCACCCATCCAAGTAGTGACTGCACCAGGGGTTGCTTAACATACGTAAGCACTCACAGAGCTCACACCCACTGGACCACCGGGCTCCTCATCTTTTTAAATAATATATATATATTTAATTAATTGTTGTTCAATTGCTAGAAACTACTAGCGTTTCAGAATTGACCACTGCATAGAAGAAACGCCAAAAGAAATCTTTTCAACAGTTATGGTCACTCACCTGAAAGGCTTATGATTCTTCCTTCCCTTTTCTTAAAACTTTTAAAATTATTTTAATACGGTTTTTATCGCGAAAACATAAGAAAACATTAAAACTTTTAACCTATCGGTCGATCTATGGTAAAACGGATTTCCTCAGTACACGAACGCAATTAACATTTTCATTAAGTTTATGATTTTTCTTGCACATTAAGAGGGTATACTAGTAGTGCGTTTTCCATACAAATGTATTTCTCTATTTTCTCGCTGAAAACTGCTTCTAGACGCAGAATTCTTTTTACATACAATCTATTACTAAAATAGGTATGTCCCTATGTTTTATTTTTTTTCTAAAAAGCTGTTTAAAAGAAAAAAAAATTGTACAAAAACAGATTCTTCTGAAAAAATAAAAAATAGGGGCATTCCTATTTTAGCACTAGATTTTATGAAAAAAGAATTCTGCGTCTAGAAGCAGTTTTCAGCGAGAAAATAGAGAAATACATTTGTATGGAAACCATATTGAAAAAACACTGCTAGTATACGCTCTTAAGTAGGTACATGATTTTTCGTAGCGAACGACATAAATATTAAATTATTCAATACAATATGTCGATGTTTTTGCTACTTGTTGATGGTGTGTCACTTTGTCTGTTGGTTTTAAGCATCCATTTTTGCAGGCTTTTGTAAAGCATTTTGGGGTTTTAAAACGATTTATCTAACTAAAATGTAGACATGTGTGATGATTGACAGCTGCATCGACAAAAAGAAGTGAAAAGAGAATCGAATTCATGAGTTAGATACAATTTTCCTCTACGCTTTTGGGCTTATAGAGTACTAGCTGTTACCCGTGGCTTCGCCCGCGTTTTTTAAAGCCTATGTCCTTCTCGGTATCCTAACCTATGTGTATGCAAAATTTCATGATGATCGGTTCATTAGATACGGCGTGAAAGCGTAACAAACAAACAAACTCACTTTCGCATTTATAATATTAGTTGGGATTGGGATTGGGATTGGGATATCTGGACGTTACAAAATCTGAATCCTTAACCCGCTTACATGCTACAAAATTAAATTTTCTACCCACATAAACGTGGTAAATTAAACAAACATCATAAATATTAATAAAACAAAATTGCTTCCCACAATACACAGTTTATTTAAGGTTTGGGTTCAAATATTTAAATGAGTGGGTTAACCACAGATTCCTGTTTTGTTGGGATAGATAATAGAGCCCTTTATCTAGCCGCTAGATGAGTTCTGCTGACATAAAATCACAATTGAACAATTCGAATTTCATTTTTTTTTTATTTATATCAATGGTATGTTTGTATGGTTTTATTTTAGGGGATAAACTCAAAATTTATTAAAACAGAAAAAAATTGCTATCGAAATAGAGACGGGTTCCTAGGCGCATATTTTTGCCTTTTCCAGCTTTTACGATCTGCGCGGTTGAAGAATCGACTAATACATTAGAATGAAAAAACATACGTGTTTTTGGTTTCCGTAGAAATTTTACCATTATAGATAAGTCATGATGGCCGTCTGTCTCTCTGTCTGTATGTCACAGAGATTTTATTCCAAAACTATTAAGATTACACAGTTAAAACTTGGTAGGTAGATAGGTAGGTGTATTATTTAACCTGCTTAAAAAAATATATAAGATTAAGGGAAATATAAACACAATTTACATGAAAATGAAACTAATTTGTTTTTTCATCAAACTTAACGAGCTATCTGTCTATAGATAGGTGTTTAAAATGACATTTATGTAATTTTTTCTAGAAGTCAATCGTTTGAAACATAGACACTTCCGGAGTGGTAAAATGTCTAACCGGTCAGCATGTTGTTCAATTTAAATGTTGTGTAGTCTATTTCAATAGTTATCTATGGTGAAATCATAATATCTTGTATTAAATAATAGGGTGTCGTTATCCGCAGGCCCTAATAGGTCGGTGGCTTAGTTCAAACTTTGTGAAATAATTGACACTGCTATCGTTAATTTGGTACAACAATGGTTACAATTAATGGTACTTCTCAATGGTACAACTGGCACAATCATACCAGACGGTTAAATATTAGTTGCGTATAGTGTATCCCTTTGTAGATGGTATTACAAACAAGTTATTTTAAGTTTAGTAATTGTTGAGAAGACACAAAACTGCATGTAACAGAGATGCGAATGTTGAAATTGATGTGTGGAGTGACACGAATGGATTAATTATGAAAGAAAAAAATTATTATGAAAGTCGCGCCAGTAATAGAAAGTCGATAAGAATCATGAATCATGTGATAAGGAGAGAAGAAAGTCATATTACAAGAAAGGCATTAGATTTGAAAGTAGATGGAACGCGGAACAGAGGAAGACCTAAGAAACGATGAATCGATAGTATCAAGGATAGTATGAACAAGAAGGGAATGACAAAGGCTATGGTGGATGATAGATCAAGGTGGAGAGAACTGATATACTGTGCTGATCTCACATAAAAAAGTGGTATAAAGTTAAGGAAGAAGTTAAATGATTTTTTCTTAAACTAATGTACAAAGAAAGTCGCTTCGATGCATTTATCAATTGGTAAGTACACCCATTTTGTCCAACCATGTGGTCTCAACGCCTTAATCGTACAATTTGTTCTCAGAGACTCGCATAGATGCCGCCACTCGAAACTACACAATATTGTATCTACCGTATTATGCGAATATAAAAACATGATTCACAAAATATATCTTATTAAAAATCAAAACAATATTTTAGGCATAATATTTTAAAATGACACCGTATACTAATTAAGTTAAAGGCTAACGCAGATTACCGCCATCTAGTATCGAGTAACAAGCAACTCTCCTGCGCCATACATTCGCCTGCTTTTCGCAACCTTAATGTGGTCCAATATTTTTGTTTGAGGTGGGCAGTCTATTACGTTAGTTGGTCCAACAAATGCTCATTTCTGTGATGCACATAGTTTGTCAGAGCCCGTATTCATACTACACGAACTTTGCAAATAGCTCGAGCTTGTTGGAGCTAACAAGCTGCAACTCGCTGCAAACAAGCTGTGTGTATCAGAGAGTCCTAACTGCTCTATTTCTAGGAATACGGGACTCAGTTTTTTGGACACCGTTGTCGGTCAAAGTGATAACCATATATTAAACCCTAACGTCAAAGTTCTTCCTACTAATTAATTATTCTGTAACGTAAACGATCTCAAGTTAAAACTTTCATATAACCATTTTAGATGTAACGTGAAAATAATGAAGCATTGACGTAACTTGCACTACAATACAGCTCAATAATTCCATCGCCACTAATACCGCTGAGCGCTCACTGAAATTGGTTTCACTCATTAATTCAGAGTCACCAAGGCGACAACGGCTTGTTCCGAGTTAATGAACAGATTTGCAAAACTTTTCGTTGGATTTTTCGATACGTTATTTATAGTTTTCTTTTTCAAAGTCTTAGCATTTTATTTATTGCCTTTAAATAATTATGTCTATCGATAAAATGAAACACAATAATTTGCAAAGATTAATGATGGAGGGTTTTTCAACGTGTCAGCCTTAATTAATTGCCATAGCTTGCCGGTTAAAATGCGAAGAAATGATAAAGCTGATGCAAAGTCTCATGCATATTTTTTGGAATCGTAAGTGAAGATATTTTCGTAGATATTTCATAGTCTTACGCACTAAATCTAAATAATAATGAAACCGGTAAATTAATCAGTTGGGCAAGCTATAATAAAATATCATTAACTGAATGTAAACTACCCTTTACTGCTCCAACCCAAAACAATTTAGGAACTGCTGTTCCTGAATAATTTTGGGCAAAACTGCAGCATTTTATTTATTTATTTTTAATAATTGACACTTATAGCGATAAAATAAAACACAATAATTTGCAAAGATTAATGATAGAGAGGTTTTGAATGTGTCAGCCTTTATTGATTGCCATAGCTTGCCGTCTAAAATGAATATATGATAAAGCAGATGCAAGTTTTCGTGCATATTTTTTAAGAATTGTAACTGAAGATGTAGTTATAGTCTTACGCACCATATCCAGGAATGTAACTGGAAGGGTCAGTCAGATGATGTAGCTCTGTAATGAGCAAGTAATTTTCATTTCAATCATTGCCGCTTGCAAACTACCCATCACTGTTCCAACACAAAACAATTCAGAAACGCATCAAAATTCAGCGTTTTATTGCGTTTTAATAATTGACACGTAAAGTGATAAAATCAAACACAATAATTGGCGAAGATTAATGCTGGAAGATTTTTCAACGTGTCAGCTTTTATTGATTGCCATAGCCTACCAGCTCAAATGAAAATAGATGATAAAGCCGTTGCAAATTTACGTGCAATGTTTTTGGAATAGTAATTGAAGATGTATTAAAATAGTCTTACACACCACATCTAGGGATGCAACTAGGAAAATTACTCAGATTAGGTAGCTAGTCCTTCTACGTCATCAGCAAATTTTTTCTTTTCTACTATTTACTGCACGCAAACGAAGGTTCAACACAAAACAATTCAGACAGAGCACTTTATTTATTTATGGCTCTTAATTAACTGACAAGTGTAACGATAAAATAAAACAAAATAATTTGTAAAGAATAATGATGGAGGGTTTTGAACGTGTCAGCTTTTATTAATTGCCATAGCTTCAATGAAGATGGATAAAAAAGCGGTTACAAGTATACATACTTTTTTTGAATTGCAAGTGAAGATGTAATTCATAGTCTTACGCACCACATCCAGTCAGATGAGGTCGCTTCTTCTGCGTTATCAGCGAGTATTTTTCTTTTAAATCATTTACGCACGCAAACAAAACATCACAGTTCCAACACAAAACAATTGAGAGACAGCACCAAAATTCAGCGTTTTATTTACGGCTTAGTTAATTTACACGTGTAGCGATAAAATGAAACACAATAATTTGCAAAGATTAATGATGGAGGGTTTTTGAACCTGTCAGCCTTTATTAATTGCCATATTTCCCGATGGCCTAGTGGGCGTCAGCATTATAAGCGCTTCCGCATTTTAAGCAACCCCGGGTGCAGTTCCCACTTGGATGGCTGAACGCAAGTGCTTCGAAAGTCACGTTAAGCTATTGGTTCCAGTTGTCATCGTTGATGGTAGTCGTTAAGCCATTTCAGATGCCTTTAGATGCCATGCAGCTTGAAAAATCTAACATCAGTGTTGACCACTTACACACATGAAAAACAAACAAATGAATTGCCGTAGCTTTCCGGTCAAAATGAAATTGGATGACAAAGCCTTTGCAAGTTAACGTGCATATTTTTAGGAGTTGTAATTAATGAGAGTTAATAGTCTTATGCGCCACATATAGAGATGTAACCAGGAAACTCACTGGGGTGAGGTAGCTCTTTCTACGTAATCAGCAAGTATTTTTCTTTTAAATCACTGCTGTATGCAAACTACCCATCACTGTTCTTGTACAAAATAATACAGAAACAGCACCAATAGCCAGATTTTTATTGTTTTTCAATAATTGACACGGGTAGCGATAAAATAAAACACAATAATTTACGAAGATTAATGATGGAGGGTTTTTGAACGTGTCAGCCTTAATTAATTGCCATAGCCTGCCGGTTCAAATGAAAATGGGTGATAAAGCCGTTGCAAGTTTACGTTCATATTTTGGAAATGAAAGTGAAGAAGTGAAGTCTTTGTTTCAAATGTTCATGACATTTGAATAAACAGATATTTCCATAAGCGAGAGGAATGGGTTTCTAAAGCAAGCCAAATCATATCACGGCGACAAATAAAAGCCAACTATTGAGTAAAAATATGTAAAAAAAAAATTATGTGAATGAATGTAGGTATAAATTACTTTTATGAAATTTCTTTTAAAAATGTTCCTTTAAATTTAAATAATTCCAAAGCAGATGGATTTGCAGAGTTGAAGGCAAAATCGTCTCAATATAAACCTCAACATTTCAGAACTAGAAAGTTAAATGAATTGGAACAACTGTATACGACTTTCCACTCTAATTTCTACCTGACAACCGTTAGACTGTTTGACGAACCAACGCAAAATGATAATTCAATACAGCTGCCCGCCGTTACTGTCACAACTTTTAATGATGAGGGTCACAGTCAGAATAATTTCGCGATATCCTCCCAAGTTGAGTGAGGTTATGGAGAGGAATAAGTTATAGGAGATCACAGCTATAAATACACTCGTAAATCTTTAGGAGTTTTGGGAACTAGTTAGGAAGATGAACAAAATCATGGCTTCAGTAATTTTCCGTAAAGAGTCCCACGTAAAGCCGAAATCCCATACAATAGTAGTTTGGTTTTAGTTTTACAACAGTTAAGTCAATCTCAACCAAATTTCGTACATACGACCGGATATTGATGTTTATAATCAGATTTCAATTTTAAAAACAATACCTATACAAAATTACAGCGAGTAGAAGTTTTGTGTCGAAAACTTCTACTCGCTATTAAAAACCAAACTACGTTTGTATGGGATTTCGGCTTTACGTGGGACTCTTAAAGTGTTGAGGAGACAAAACTAGAAAGTTTAATGAATTGGAAAAACTATATACGACTTTCCACTGCAATTTCTACCTGACAACCACTACACTGATTGACAAACGGACGGAAAAATTATAATTCAATACAGCTGCTCGCCGTTACTGTCACAACTTTTAATGATGAGGGTCACAACCAGATTAATTCCGCGATATCCTCCCAAGTTGAGTGAGGTTATGGAGAGGAATAAATTATAGGAGATCATAGTTATAAATACGTTCGTGAATCTCTAGTTTTGGAAACTAGTTAGGAAAATTAACAAAATGATGGCCCAAATTTTTTCTCGCGAATAAAAGCTTTGAAGAGTATCATTAGAAGAATTTGATTTCAATTTGTTGTTAAAAATGTTATTATTTACCTTTTCAACTACTAATTCATTTAAAGCAATTAACCATTAAAAAAACTATTGAGTCTCTTCTAAAAATATACAAAGGGACTACTTAAGTCTGGCCAAGTATAGTAAATTTCTAGACTATCACGTAACAGTCCTACCTAGTCAACCGTGGGGTTCCCGGCAGAGTAGAATAGGACCACTCCAAGTCTTCCCGTCGATATTGTAGACGGCGACTTAGAAAACACAAGCTAGACAAAGCTTATAAACATCACAGAGACCTCTCCAACTCATCTGGCTAGCGTGGAGAGTGTAGGCCAAACCTTTTAACTGCTCTGACTAATATATGGCTCTGCTAGGAGTACACAGGGGTTCTGTAGTGGAGACTGAAAAGACCTTATGGTGAAACGTCCTATCGTACAAAACGCCATCTGGCACATACATCACATCGCCCATAAAATGTAAAAATTAAGAGAATTTGAAGTTAGAAAACGCTTTTTCTTTTAACTTTAGACCCAGAGAAGCCCAACATAAACCTGACGGATATCCTCAACATTTGTTGGGGCACGAATTTGAGTACATTCTAGTTTCTGTCACATATTCTGGAAATGTTAACTCCCAACTATGCATGCAAACGTTCAGATTAACTTGTCGTGCTTAGTAGCTTGGGATGTAGTTTAATTTTATGAAATAACAATTTTTAGTTACATTAGTTTAAAAGATCTTATTTTCCAAAATACAAAGATGTTTTGGTAAAATAATAATTTTAAGACTGAATTTTCTTAAGAAAATGGGACTTTAAAGATTGAAGATGTTAATAAGATTGTGCGTGTAACTGACCTAATTACTTCTTCATAACACTGAATTGCATATATGGCAAATACTGTTGTCAGATTTTTAAAGCTTCATTTCACATTTCATTGAAATATTTATCATCTAAAGAGTGTCATCTACATTATAATGCCGTCAGCCAGGAGCCACAGCCTGCAGTACCTTTTAATACACAAAAGGGCTCGAAATATCTTAGGCCCAAACCCAGCCCCCGTAGCATGGCTTGCGCGACAACGTTTATCGAATATCGCCATCTCAGTTTCCGTAATATTAAAAAGCGAGATGTGGATAGTTTATCGCGCGATATAAACGGCGTCGCGGGCGCCATGCTCCGGGGTGCAGGGTTGAATACTTGTTCGTAGAGTTTTAATGTAAGACTCCTCCTCTTTAATTTATTTTCACTAGCTGTTACCCGCGGCTTTGCCCGCGTGATATATAGCCTATATCCTTCTCAGTACCCTGACCTCTTTGTATGCAAATTTCATGATGATCGGTTTGGTAGACACGGCGTGAAAGCGTAACAAACAAATAAACATTCATAACACTGGTTGATATAGTTGGGATTTTTCTAAGAACTAAATATACACCCTTATTTATATCCTTGTAACTTCCAAACATAGCCTCAAAATGTATCTGCAACTTGTATTTCCGAAACATTGTTAAAGTTTACGGAAGTGAGCCGGGTCGGACTGAGGATGACGTATGAATTTTATATAAGGATTTTTATGGAGGAAACGTTACATGAATTTGATATAAATTTTCATGATGTGGACATGGCAAGGCTCTTTTACTTGACTACCCAAAAAATGACTATAATGCTTACATGGTTCTAATACCTGAAAATATTTGGATATACATGTGTGGTAGAGTAATAATCTTTATATCATAACTAGTGACACTGGCGATATATTTTTTTAAAATTCCAAAAATACTTCAGGTTATTTACTAAGGCTTATATTGTTTATATTCTTGAATTTCTTTCTATTTGTAAAGTATTTGGAATAAAATGATTGGCGTCGCTACTGTGCCTAGTGTGCCCTTAAGTAAAGTGAAACTTTAAATTACCTATAAGAAATAGTATAAAAATTACCTATAGTATAATGTGTATTGTTTTAATAATTGTAAATTCATATTTCAGTTTCCACGTTCCAGTATCCAGTCAATAAATTAAAAAATGAACAACACTCCACGCCAGCAGCCAGTGACCGCCAAGTGGACATTTTTACACGCAACCCACAAGCGAGGTCGGACTGCACATTATTTGTCACCCACTCTAGTTTTTCTCAGAAAATAACTTTGTTTGAAATTGCTTTGGTCCAATAAAACTTCATATATAAAGACTACAATAAAAATAGTTCTTCGGTTGACATTTTATATTTTGACGATCTTTTGGCTCAATGTTACCATAAGTGTATTTGAATCACAGGGTCACGGATCCGAACCCCAAACAGTTCATAATGGATAATGTCCTTTTTCAGAGCAACCTGGGTCTTGGCTTGAGTTTTTAATCTATATAAGTACCACATAATTCCAAAACTTACAATGGGGCTAGCTCAAACTGTGTAATTTTTCCCTTCATATTTATTCTCCTAAGAAGAGGTCTTTGGACGATACTTTATAAGAATTTATATTTAACTCTAATTTTTTTTTTATGAAATCACCATAATAAATTGTTTTTCTCAAACATGCTCGGAAATGTAGGCATTACTGTAGTAAAAAGAAGACCGGAAGTTTGTAATTCTTGGCTCATTCATCGCATTGCCGGCCTAGGCCAGGAAATAAGTATGAAAATTACTTCCCGGCCGCTGCTCAAAACTTTTTAATTAATCTATGTAACGTAAATTATGTCACTTGTCATACAGCCAGTTTACTACCACTGCATTTTTAAAAAATGCATATAATACGTGAATATAACTACAATTTCATTAAAATATCGATATGTGATCATACGAAAATATGCTTTTCTCAAACATGCTCGGAAATGTAGGCATTACTGTAGTAAAAAGAAGACCGGAAGTTTGTAATTCTTGGCTCATTCATCGCATTGCCGGCCTAGGCCAGGAAATAAGTATGAAAATTACTTCCCGGCCGCTGCTCAAAACTTTTTAATTAATCTATGTAACGTAAATTATGTCACTTGTCATACAGCCAGTTTACTACCACTGCATTTTTAAAAAATGCATATAATACGTGAATATAACTACAATTTCATTAAAATATCGATATGTGATCATACGAAAATATGCTTAATTTTCGTTGCGAGAGAAGAAAACAATAATCTATGATCTATTAAATTTTTTGTGAAAAATATGACTGGGCTCTATGGGCATTGTTTCCTTTGCTGGAATTGACAACTGAAAATAAAAAAATTAAAAACTCGGGAGATCTGTTATTTTCACTAGACCCGTAGTGATTAACGCCACTGCCGAAAAACTGCCTTTACGGATTTTAGGGCATAGAACACACGTCAATTGACTTTGAATTTATGGCCCCCCATAGAAACTCAAAAGGAATTGTATGGCATTTTTTTCATTTTCACCCTCACTCCATTATTTGTCTATGATCCTTATTGCCTAGAGAAAACATATGGCAGTCGGTCGTCTGATACTAGTAATAGTATCTTCTTCGTAGTTTGTGATTAACGCTTTGCAGTAATTGATTGACATTGATTGTTTTCGGTAAATATGTGCAAAGTTGGTTATTTATTCGAAATGAAACGGTTCAAAATGAGTTTTAGTGATGAAAGCAACACTGCAATGGATTTTAAGTACCTACTTCGCCTAATTTGAAACTTGAAAGTGGAAAAATTACTACCGGCAAATACCTAGTAAGGGGAAATATTTAAGGCATGTAAGTTTATGTGTAACTTTAAGTTAAATTTCCTCACATATATTGAGAAAATCTCTATACTTTCCTTGGCGGGAAAGGGATTGCCGGACTCGTAACTATTGTCAAGGCCTCGCTGACGCTCGGCCTTGAAAACTATACTCGTCCGGCAATCCCTTACTTCCCGGCCTCTGCAGTAATGTACTATTGTTTTGGAACTTTAATAGCAGAAGATATTTTACACCACAACAATTAAAGTGAAGTAAACGACCCCTGGCTCTGTAGCATTATAGCAATTCAATTGGAAAACTCAGATGAGAGAGGGCAGTAAAATGAAATGGTTGATTCGTCGTCTGCACTAGTATTGCCCAGAAAATCACACTTTACGGTGTTGCTTTTTTAGCCTTCAAAGTGAACAGAAAAAAAACTGTCTCAGCCAATGGCCACCCAATAGACATTTCACGCCAGAACTGTAACAGGCAGTGCATAACAGCCATCGTGTGGACACTTTTGTATCTGACTGCACCTTGTTTGCACAGTTAGTTTTTATCCTTGCACTGGCTTTCCTTTGAAATAATTTTAAACTCCAACATTGCCTACGCATGTATGAACAGAAGAGAGATAAGAATTTATCATGGTTGCAATAATGGTTATGGTATGTACATTTCACAATAATGCGTATGCGCTTTGGAATGCGAAACTAGCGTTACCCAGCAACTAATTCTGTCCGATTCCTTCGTAACTTGTATTGACCAGTGCAAATAAAAATTAGTACAGTGAAGACGTGCATCTTATTTATTTAAAATTCACCACACCGTTCCAATCGATATTGAACCTAAAGTCAAAACATTATGGTACATCAAGAGCCGGATTGTATTGAAGCGTCTACCTGTGCCCGACCGGCCGAGAACAATAGGCGACCCTAGTTCTCGGAATTCAATAGACTTGTTTACGCCGATCGATGTGCAGTTTTATGATAAGTTAACTTATTACGTACCTAAATATCATAAGTGGCTTGCTGTTCGTGATTTATAATTACATACTTTCGTATTGAATTTTGAAGCAAAAAATGCCTGTGACAAGTGCGGCACAAACTGAACTTTTAACAACTTTGGAAGATGTAGCTAACATGATACAAAAGGCTCAAACAAATATTAAGAAGTGTCCAAAACAGCGGTTAACAGAAGGTTATGTAAAGGCGAGAATAAAAACCCTTGAAGACTATTGGGATACGTTTAAGGTGGCACATAATAACCTCACGAAGTGCACATCACGTGAACAGCGTGGAGAACTCCAGTACTTTCTCAATGAAGACTTTTACAAGGTAGAAGATATATACATATATTTACATGCCGATTTAACCGACTTACTAACGAAGTTGGAATCACAACGGAAGACGGAGCAAACCATGGATGCATCAATTACGTCACAGGACGCGCAGCTATCGTTTACAAAGCTTCCTCGTATAGAATTAAAAACATTTTCTGGAAGATATGAAGACTGGCCAGCATTCCAAGATTTATTTATAGCACTAGTACACAATACAAAGTTAAGTAACGTGCAAAAATTACATTATTTAAAAACTAGTGTTTCTGGTGAGGCAGAGTCTTTATTGCGGCACATACAGATAACCGATAGCAATTATGTGCAAGCATGGGAGCTACTTAAAGGGCGGTTCGGTAACAAAAAAATGATTGTAACTTCGCTTTTAAAGAGACTTTTTGGACAAAAAAAGGTAAACAACCAGTCAGCCAATCAAATTAAAGCTTTACTCGACACAACTACCGAATGTATAAACAGCTTGAATAATTTGACAATAAATACCGATTCTTGGGATCCAATAATTGTATTTCTGGTGACACAGAAGTTGGATACAGAGTCACTGAAAGACTGGGAAGAGCAAGGTTATAAAGAAGGAACCGATGAGTTACCCAAATGGAACGAGTTAGTTAAATTCCTCGAATCGAAGTTTCGTACGCTCGAGTTAATTGCCCCAGCTTCAACAGATTCCAGAAATAAGCCACCGACGTGCAAAACTTTTCATGTTGCTGACCAACAAGTAGAAGAAGATATGTTTCAATCAACGCACGCAAACTTCAGTTCAGAAAGCAGACAAATTACATGTGTGTATTGCAAGGGCAGTCATTACATATTCAACTGTAAGGATTTCGGCAAGCAGACTGTAGAACAACGGCAAGATTTTGTGAAACGAAACAATTTATGTTACAATTGCCTAAAGCCAAATCACAGCGTATACAGATGTAAACAGAGAACAACATGCCGCATATGCAGGAGGAGACACCATTCACTGTTACACCAAGTCACTAACCAGGAGATTGCACGCGCACCACTTGCACCTACACAACAGACAGCACAACCAGAACAGCCACAAACAGCACAATCACCAACAGAACAAACAATCACAGCCGCACATTTCTCCAATGAGCAACCTACTATCAATAGTCATAGTCACGAAGTCCTGCTCGCTACAGCTCAAGTAGAAGTAACAGCGAGCAACGGTGTTACATATACACTTCGTGCGTTGATTGACCAGGGATCGGAAGCATCATTCGTGTCTGCCACATTAGTTGATTTATTGGGTTTGACAAGAACAAATATCAACGGTATGGTCTCTGGAGTGGGAGAAGGAATGAAGATACCAATAAGACATTTAGTTGACCTGTCAGTTAAATCGCGATTTTCCAATAAGAGCATAACAGTGAGGGCATACGTTCTAAAAACTATTTCAAATAGACTGCCTTCAAAACAAGTCACGATACACCTTGTCACAGCTCAAAACATTACAATTGGCTGACCCTACCTTTAACACACCGGGAAGAATAGATTTGTTACTCGGAGCTGAAGTTTTTTGTAAAATTATAGAAGACGGATTACTTAAAATTCCAAATGGGGTAGTGGCACAGAAGACAACTTTGGGCTGGATTCTCTCAGGTCAAAAGAAATACGATGGGATTGGTGAACAACATAATATAAAAACACTACATATAACTAGAATGGTTGATGAGGATAATGATTTATTACGGAAGTTCTGGGAGATAGAGACAGATTTGTATAGAAAAAGAAAATTACTAACCAAAGAAGAAGAAAAATGTGAAGAAATTTATAAAACAACAACCAAGCGAGAAGAAACTGGAAGATATATTGTACATTTACCATTGAAACAAAATATAGGAGAGACAATAAGATTGTGTGGAGAAACAAAACAACAAGCAATAGCCAGATTTAAGTCTTTAGAGAAGAGATTTACAAAATGTGGGGATTTAAAGAAGGAATACACAAAAGTGATTCAAGAATACAAGGAAATGGGTCACATGAAAAGGTCGAAGGATTCTGATGATGATAATTCAATTTATTTACCCCATCACGCCGTAATTCGCGAAGATAAGGACACAACTAAGGTTCGAGTAGTCTTCGACGCCTCTGCTAAGGGTTCGAATGGTCTGTCGCTCAATGAGACAATGATGATTGGTCCAGTTATACAGCCCGATCTGCGAAGTCTGATTATAATTTGGCGTACGCATAGAATATGCGTCGTCGGAGACATCGTCAAAATGTATCGAATGATAAAAATGACTGAGGACCATACCAACCTGCAGCGTATTCTGTGGCGGGACAACCCTAATGAAGAATTCGAGAGTTACAATTTAACCACTGTCACCTTCGGTACAGCTGCAGCCCCGTTTCTAGCAGTACGAACGTTAAGTCAATTAGCCGATGATGAATCACATGAATATCCACACACTGCACAGATAATAAAAAACTCTTATTATATGGATGACTTAATGTTTGGAAGAAATAATGAAGAAGAAGTAAAGAGAATATGTCAAGAAATCAAAGAAATACTAAGAAGAGGCGGTTTTGAAATGCAAAAATGGTCAAGCAACTCTGATGAAGTTTTGAAATCTTTAAGAGAAGAAAGTATGACAAAGGACACAGTAAAAATAAAAATTGATCAGATTATAAGAATTCTCGGCATGACATGGAATAGAAAGGAAGATACTTTCGAAGTAACAGTAAATTTACCGGAGCTGAGACATCCGATTACAAAGAGATCAATTCTATCAGATGTCGCCCGTCTTTTCGATCCGTTTGGATGGCTATCGCCGGTAGTAATTGTAGCAAAAGTTTTGATTCAAAAACTTTGGATACGTAACTTGCAATGGGATGAGCAGCTACCGGATGATTTGAGCAATGAGTGGAAAAGATACAGAGAAGAACTCATACATCTGCAAAATCTGAAAATACCACGATGGTTGAAAACTACACCTGATAATTGCAAAGAGACAGAACTGCATGGCTTCGCAGATGCATCCACTCAAGCCTATGCAGCCGTAACTTACCTTAGAGTTGTTGAGGGTGATACAGTACACATAACAATGATAGCATCCCGTACTAAGGTTGCACCCGTGAAGCAAATATCAGTCCCTAAATTAGAACTTTCAGCAGCAGCACTGCTAGCTGAATTGATAAATGATCTCGTAGAACTGCTACACATTCCAAGCGATAAAATTTTTGCTTGGTGCGATTCGACAATTGTATTGTCTTGGCTACAGTCGCATTCCAGCCGTTGGCGAACATTTGTTGCAAACCGAGTAGCTGACATCACAAGAGTTATAGACAGCAAACATTGGAGACACGTTCAGTCTACTGAAAACCCTGCTGACATCGCAACAAGAGGCATTCTAGCAAGCGATATAGCTAACCATGATATTTGGTGGACTGGACCGGAGTGGTTACGGGAGAAGGAGTTACCTATAAAGGAATACGAAGTTCCTGAAACTGATTTGGAACTGAGGGTCACCCATGTGGTTACTGAAGAACAACCAATTTGGGAAAGGTTTTCGTCAATCTCTAGAATGAAAAGAGTATTAGCGTATTGTAAAAGATTCAAACGGAAGGATTCAGAGAGTAAATATTTGACGGTAATGGAAATGGAAGAGATTTTGGAAAAATGCATTAGATATTATCAAAATTTAGTATACGGAAAGGAAATTGAAGATTTAAAGAAAAACAAATATATCAGTAAGAAAAGTAGCCTGATAACACTTTCACCATTCTTAGATGAGAACGGGTTGATAAGAGTTGGAGGACGATTGCAACATGCATCACTACCTAGCTCTACAAAAAATCCTATCATTATACCAAATAGCCAGCACATTACAAAATTAATAGTTAATGAAGCTCATATGAGAACCCTTCACGGTGGCATTCAGCTAATGATGGCCTACATAAGAAGCAAATATTGGGTGATTGGCCTAAAATCAGCGGTAAGAAAATGTATTCACCACTGTAAGGTATGTATAGTGGACAAGGCAAAGGTTCGTCACCAGTTTATGGGCCAGCTTCCAGCGCCTCGCGTAAATCCCCACCGTGCATTTATCAATAGCGGCGTTGACTATGCCGGACCAATTTGGATCAGGACGTCTAAGGGTCGAGGACATCACGCGTATAAAGGGTACGTGTGTTTGTTTGTCTGTATGTCAACCCGTGCCATACACCTAGAAGCAGTCACAGATCTCACTTCAAAGGCCTTTATGGCAGCATTCAGGAGATTTATAGCGCGCAGGGGCCATTGTCAGAACTTATGGAGTGATAATGGCACGAATTTTATAGGCGCAGCAAAGGAGTTGAAGGAATTATTTCAATCTGGTAAGGACAACATGGCCAAAGAGATTGCAGAACTTCTGGCTAATGATGGCACAACATGGCATTTCATACCACCGAGAATGCCAACTTGTGGGGGCCTATGGGAAGCGGGAGTTCAATCAGCCAAGAGACACTTAACCAGAATTAATAAAGACACGAAGTTGACCTACGAAGAAATGGCTACTCTACTGGCTCAGATCGAGGCATGTCTCAATTCGCGGCCTCTGTGCCAAATAGATAACACCTCTGATACACCACTGACGCCAGGTCACTTTTTGGTCGGTGAGCCCCTAATTAGTGTTCCCGATCAAAACTATGTAGATACGCGAGTTAGCTTATTAGATAGATGGCAACTTATACAAAAAATGACGCAAAATTTTTGGTATCGATGGCGAACAGAATATCTTCATACACTGCAACAGAGATACAAATGGCAAACCGCAGTACCGTCACCTGCTATTGGAGATATCGTGATCATAAAGGATGAAGATACGCCTCCTACTAAATGGCTGCTAGGAAGAGTCAAACATATCCATCCTGGAGCAGATAAGTTGGTTCGAGTTGTAACAGTGCAATGTAAAGGGAACCACGAGTTAAAGAGACCTTTATCCAAGTTGATATTGCTCCCTAAAGAACCAGAGGATAGTATTTCTTATTCTAGCCCAGCACTTTCAAGTTGAATTTGAGAATTGATATTTTCTTTTTAAAGATTCGGTGTATACATATTGTTAATTTTGCATGCTTGAAACATTTAAGAGTTAAAGTTAATATTTGAATATTAGAATTACAGTCCACTGATGAAATTTGTTAACTGATTGTTATTGAAGTTCTAGATTATTTTGTTTTGAGGAATCGGTTATGTGTTTTAATTACTTCAATTTTAAAACTATGTTTTGGTGGGCGGTATGTCCGATTCCTTCGTAACTTGTATTGACCAGTGCAAATAAAAATTAGTACAGTGAAGACGTGCATCTTATTTATTTAAAATTCACCACACCGTTCCAATCGATATTGAACCTAAAGTCAAAACAAATTCTTTTAATCCTAAATCATATCTTATTTATAAAATCAAATAGTTTTATGCACTAGTGAATTACTTGCAGTATTTGGTATTACGTTTCATTAATATTCGTTTGATAAATTAAGAGAAAAACTGGCTTACGCCAAAAGATAGAGTAAGGCTTAAGTGACTTGTCAATATAAACTGTGTATTGTTTTAATGTACCCTCAGATTTTAACCCTGTTTTCAAAGAGAACAAAAAAGCAAGCTCAAATAACTGTTGCCCAATAGACATTTTATACCAGATCGCACGAAAGGCAGTGCGCGCCGTGTGGACACTTTTACACTCGATTGGGCAAGTTGCCGCTCGCTCAAAAAGCCATTTCAATTCCACAGAAAGGTCAAACTGCATTTGATTTTTCGGTCGCTCCACGTTTTTTAGGTGTAATATGTTGACGCTTACACAGAGCTTTCTTTCAACCTTCTACGTAGAGGTTTAAGAATATCTTAACGTTACAATTATAAAGCATAAAAAACATATAAACTCAAACTGTGCATTATTTAGAAGTACAGTCAGGTTTTGTCCCTGTTGCTTTCAAAGACCTATAAGAGCACAGAAAAAAGCAAGTTCAAATAACCGTGTTCGCCCAATAGACATTTAATACCAGATCACACGAAAGGCAGTGCGCGCCGTGTGGACACTTTTACACTTGATTGGGCAAGTTGCCGCTCGCTCAAAAAGCCATTTCAATTCCACAGAAAGGTCAAACTGCATTTGATTTTTCGGTCGCGTTTTTCACGTGTGAAACGGTGCCGCTTGCACAGAGCTTTCATTGACAAGGTATTTCAAAGTGGACTTTTGGGTTTAAGGATATCTTAACGTTACAGATTAATGATATTTTATAACCGATAGTAACATATAAATTCGTACTGTATATTATTTGTTGCCGCTCTAAGTTGGTCCAAAGTGTGCTGTTCGAGCTTACAAAAAGCACGTACAAGCAAGCACCAATAGCCGGCAGAAAGGTTCTGGAATGGCAATCACGCACTCACACACGCAATCACACACGCAGCGTTGGATACCCACCGACCATGTGGTCGGATGATCTGACCTGACCTGTGACAGAGGAACACTGGATGCAAGCCGCTTCCAACCGGTTATTTTGGAAATCATTGGGTAATCCAGCAGGGGACCTCTTGCGGCTGGAATGAAGATGATGAATTAAGAAAAGCCAGTAGACGCTAAACATACATTCCATACCAGATTTCTTGCAATGGTGCTGTGTAACTTTTACACTTAAACTGATTGGGCGAGCTGCTGGACACGCAAAAAGCTATATCAAGTCCAATGAGCATGCAAAGGTCAAACTGTACGAGTACCTATTTGATTTATCGCTTGCTCTACAAGAACCAAAAAATCGATAATTAATTGTAAACAATTAGAATTAATACGTACATATCTCACAGATTGAGCTAGCCCCGCAGTAAGTTGTGAACTTGTGTCGTAGGATGCTAACACAACGATGCTTAATTTTGTAATCTGAGTAGATACATATATAAATAAACATTCAACACACAGACCAATCTAAAAAATGTCGGTCACTACTATGACCTGGCCGGGTATCGGGCTTGGATCGATCTTGGGCGATCCAAGGGCACTTGCGGTACTACTGAACCATAGAGGTTGAACTATCGTTAATATCAATAGTATTAGCAATATTAAAATAAATATATTTTTAAATTAATCAAAACCATCAAAAGTAATAAACATTTTGTAATGTCTATATTTTTGATGGTTTTGATTTCCACAGATACCTATCAATAGAATATCGAAAGCAGTCCGACCACCGATAGTCTGTCAAGCAGGCAGCGGCACTACACTCTACCCTACTTGTTCAGTGTGACACGTTGACGCTTGCATAGACCCTTTTATGACGCGACGGCGAGTATACAGAAATATTCAGAACAAACTCGCTATGACCAATGTTAGAAGAGTTGCCTTTTGAGATTGTTTTTTCTTTTTTTGACACCACAGTAAAATTAACTGTGGTGACAGCTACACCAACCCTGTAAAGGTAAAAACAAAGCTTTCACATCGATGTACTGTTTGTTCATTCACTTCATAATATGATGCATTATAACTTCCAGATCGACTCAATGATATTATCAGACAGAGGAGTTGGCAACGCAAAGCTAATTGTATATGTCGCTGCTTACGATTTTTCCTGATAAGAATATGAGTATCTTCATTTTTCGCCTTTTATCGAAGTAATTAGTGCACAAGAATAAGATTTTAAGTATTTTGCAAACATAACCTATGAAAATACTATTTGTTTTAGTTTTTACACAATAATATGTAAATTTAAAGAGCTATTTCATAGTAATATAAAATTTTTGAAATTTTCATATTTTTGAAACGGACTTTTCTAACCAATCTTTACCAAAGTTAATGTATCGATATCGGACTGAAAGTGTACTTAACAGATTTTTCCAGCTAGACGCTAATATAATCAGAAATGGTTTTCAAAATGTACTCTTCATGCAAGTTCCCCATTCCTTGTTTTTCTAAAACTCTGAAACGACAATGGCACCCAATGCAGTTCGAAATTTGACAACACCCTAGCCTTCAAACTGTATAGGCAAATTATCTGCATGGCTGTTATTAACGAACATTGGTATCTAGCATTATTTTTAACATTACGCGTTTTAACATAACTATAAATATTAACAAAACTCAGCACGAACCTTTTTTTATTTTTTTCCGCTTACGTTTCTACTTGACGTTTCAGTCTCGCTGCGACCACGGTGGATGTAACTCCATATCTCAGCTCCATATAAACATAAATAAATAAATAAAAGGCTCGTGCTAAGTCCTTTGAATATTAATAACTGGTCTCTACTGATGAAAGTTTTTATAATTCACAGAAACAGACGGAGAGACTAATTAGTGTGAAATTTATATGTAAAACCGAGGAAATAAAATTCAAACCTTAACCACTCCTAAACTTGACTCCACTCTTCATCATCCAAAGTTATTCTCTACCAAATGACTTTATTTAACTTTTCCGCTTAACGTGACCAAAACTCATATAACTTTTTTACTTTTCTTTGTTTTATTAAATTTTTCATTGATATTAATTATTTCTTGGGCTTTCCATCCTACTTAAACCGAACTGAAGTCTTGAGACTTGGATTAGTTTTCTTTCAAAGTTGACTTTTGTAATTAAAAGATTTGCGAACAACTTAAGCAAAGCTAGTTTAATTTCTATTTTACCGTTAGCTTTTTATTTTAATTAAGTATACTTTTTTATAAATTAGGACTTTAATTTATAATTTTTTTTCGTAATTTATAAAAAACTCAGCTGTCAGACAAACGTAATTTAAATAGACAAAACGTTTGCAATGTAAATAATAATATGATTATTACAAATATTTTAAATATTAACTTCTATTTTAATATATGAGTTATGTGAAAGAGGTTGTAGAAATAATGTAATGATTTTGTGTCATAACAAGCAATAGTAGCGAAATAATAATGATTAATTTTGTATAAGAAAGGCTAAGGAATACCTTAGCCTTTCTTATACAAAGTTAATCAACAAGGAGATTTTGTCCCAAAAAAAACGTTATAATCCTCACTAATAATACGGTTGTATTCATCATCATCATCATTTCGTGTAGGTGACACGGTCAGTCGACCATGTCATAGTTATATTAGTCATAGTAAAATTCCGTAAGAGTAAATAAAGTAAAATTAAAATTTATATCGTGATGGGATATTCTCAGTTTGTATTTCCTTTCCTCAGATCTCATCTTTTCTCAGAAGGGTGTCATCCTCAACTGCCTGTCCGGTACTTGCATTCGACATCGGGTACGCGCGCCTGGCATCGAAAAGAAAGTAGTAATTCGAGCTACTACTTTCTCAGCCCCAATTCATCCAAACATGTAGCATCTCAAACACCTTGTCCTGTTCCTCTAGTCCAACAAGTCCTACTTATTTCTTGCTCAATAAAATGCTATGACAAATATCTTCTAAACATCTGAATGATGACAAAAATTCAAGATTTGAATTCCCAGCCAATTTTATATTTTGCAGTCAATAAATCTCTAGGATCATCAAGATAATCTACATTCTCGAAACGGGATGCCATTGAACTTAGTTGAATTAAAAAAAATACTTCAACTTTAAAATTTTCTGGCATCTGGAATTCTATATTAAAAAAAAAACCCTTCCTATTAATTAAAATTTATCTAATGCGTAGTATAGCATACTTAGTCACACTAGTAAAATCTCCAATTAAAAGAGGCTTTACTTGCCACGGCTTTGTAACAGGTTACACATACAATTTTCAGTGACTATTCGGAAACTGGGACTTTTTCATTATCAATCGAATTTATACCATTCGTCATTCAAAATACAGTTCAATATTCAACGGTCCATTTTCATCGTCATATGTATTTGGTCAGTGTGTCCAAAATAAAGCTTTCTGTGTAGGTGTTAAAGTGCAAATTTGCTTTAAACCTCATATTCGACTGCATGAATAGGCGATTCATTATTTCGAGAATGGCTCTTTATTTTCGGTAACCTCGCTTGTCGAATTCTATGTTTTAGTTTAATCGGCTCGAGTATGTCTTTTTGGGTTACGTCGGTAATTCTGTTTCGTTTTAATGCAAAATGTAAGAAATTTAAAACTGCCAAAAAGCATTTACTGTACACTTGCGACTACCAGTAATGATTGTCAGTATCACTTGCGTTTCCATCCATTGAAGATGAGCGGTGTGAGGATGCCAAAATGTATGCCAAAGCTGTGCTAGTCTATCAGTACTCAAATGCAGCTTCGTCATACATTTTCACATAACTCAGATCTGTCAACACACTTTCATATGTTCAAAGCCATGCAACACACTTAACGCCAAACACTAAATAGCGCTGTATCTTTCATACTTCTAATTCAGAAGGCATGTTCTTTAAAGCTTCGTGCTCGTTCATGCCTCTTGTTGTTGTCATTTATGCCAATCAAACTTGAAACAATTTGGGTAATATGTCCCTATTTATTTATTTATTAACCACAGTCGCTCTTCAATACGTTGAATATTTGTTGCCATGCCATATAGTTGAATGTTAAACGAATTTATTGCTTTTAACATCTTCCAATCTGTTTAATCAGTTGTAAAAGTTTGAAGTTCAAAAATCATTCTGTGAATAAATAAATATCTATATATTGAGCTAGTCTTCTTTCAGTTAGTTGTGGAATTGCGTCATATGATACTAATATACCGATATTAAAGGTAAAACATACTTAGATACTTAGATACTATGTATGTAACATAGATAAACATCCAAGACCCAAACCAATCTGAAAAAGGTCGTTTTCAGAAATGATCTGACCGAGGTCTGCTTTGGCTTTATCATGTTTAAAAAGTTGAATAATATATTTAAAAATGAATAAACATTTTTATAGTAAAGATAAATACTACTGGCAGCTCTATAATATATATATCCTATATATATATATATATATATCCTATGTCTCTGTAATAGCCTTAGCGTATGATTAAAGCTTAATGCTAAGCAGTCTAATGGATCTTGATAATCGTCTCAAGCTATCTGAGAGAGCAGAGATAAGAAACCAGTCAAGCGCGAACTGTAACACTATTCAAGAGCAGTACGTAATTTAGAGCACATTAAGTGCAGTGTAGTATAAAGCGACACGCTTTAAGCATCTTACCGAACAAAATATTTACATGTGTTTCAACTTATCTATCTATCAGCCAGGGACATCCATTGATGGACGTAGGCCTCCCCCAAAGATCGCCACAAATTGCGGTCTTGTGTATGCTGAGTCGGCCGCCGACCCTGATTAGGTTGTCGGTCAACCTGTTCGGAGATAGACCCACGCTGCGCTACCCTGTTCTTGGCTGCAAATCCAGGACTTTGTGTTAATACTTTAATTTTTAGGGTTCCGTACAAAAGTTGAAAAACGGAACCCTTATAGGATCACTCGAGCGTCTGTCTGTCCGTCCGTCCGTCTGTCACAGCCGCTTTTCTCCGAATCTACTGAACCAAATTAGATGAAATTTGGTAAGATAGTGTAATCCTATGACCCAAACACGAATGTGCAAAGTAAATAAAGATTTTTTTTGAAATAAGGGTCATTATGAGGGGCCCAATTACAAAATTTTAAAAGAAAGTTTTTCAAACCTTACTGTGTCATATATCAAATGAAAGGGCTCATTATGAGGATCTCAAAAATATTTTCTTTTGTTCGGGTAAAATCAATACTTTTGATTTTATTCACGAAAGAAGGCAAAAATTTACCATTCCCCCCCCCCCCCCCCCCCCCTGATCTACGAAACTACTGGGCCGAAAATTTTGAAAAAATTACAAAATATAGTCCATTTCTTGAAGATTACAGGAAAAATAATAAGAATTCTATCACTTGAAAATTAAGTGGTAAACTCACAATAATAAGTTCATCTAAGGAAATAGTTCACTAAAACACCACTAGATGGCGCTGGTCATTTGAATAAAACATTTTTTGCACATTGTGTGTGTGTTCACGAAGCATATTGTACGGAACCCTCATTGCGCGAGTTTGACTCACACTTGGCCGGTTTTTTTTTTAATACTCCAACGGCCATCCGTCGTCCGGCCCATTGCCAAACTATGTCACACTAAATCACTCTCAAGATATTTTCGATTTACTCCGTCGCCGATAAGGGACATTCAGAACCCGAAGAGATTACATTTCTGTTCAATAGAACCCTAAATCTGGAGAATGTAGGTCGTCATCCAGCAAATAGCGCCTGGGTCGATAGGCGTGGCTAGACGATCGATGTTCTGGGAGAAAAGGTTTTTGATTAATACTCCTTTTGTAGATTGGTATATTACATAAATGCTGGTTTTAAGTCCGCAGATAATAAATTTGGGAATAGGGATTAATAACGGATTACGAAGTCACGCAAAGAAATAAAATTGAAACGAAAACAATTCCGGTTATTGGTGAATGAGCTTTCGTTTTTCACATTTTTTGCGATTTTGTATGCAATAAATAATTCTGATATTTCCGAATTTTGCGTTTTTCAATGTTGCCGGTGGGTTAACAGTATGTACTTATTTATACTAATCATGACTTTATCCTTAACAGTATACAACTGGAGTAAAAGCCCCAAAGGGGACATTTAGTGTCATGGTGGAAAGTAATACCAAAACCAACCCACTCGAAACAACTACCTTGGCAAAAAATATAAAGTCCTTTTCTTACTCTGTACGTTCAAATTCGTTGAGGCATTTGGAATTAAATTGAAAGAAAGATACATACATGCTTCAGTAACCTTAATAAACAATACACTCGTATTATGGTAGTATTATTTTTTATAAGGCACACACATACATGAGTGAACTTTAAAAACAATACACACATTTTAAGGCATAATATATAATATTTTGTAAGGCTTATACATACGTAAGTAAACTTTATAAACCATGAACTCGTTCATTTTTAAAGGCACACACCTACATAAGTGAACTTTATAAACATTACACTCGTTTCATGGTAGCATTTATTTTTTTATAGCCAGCTGCCAACCCTCATTGGGTAGCTTACGTCTCCATCCGCATGCACCAGTCAACCTGTCAAGCGATTTATTTACCATAAATGGTTTTTATACAGGGTCAACTCTCAGCCGCAAGAAGTCCCTCCATAGGCCTCCCAAAGATTTCCAATACGACTAGTTGGAAGCGACCTGCATCTAGCATATTCCTGACACCTTTGTTACGTCATGCGATCACCTGGTCGGTGGGCGTCTGACCTTGCGCTTGCCAGTACGTGGTTGCCATTTTAATAATAAATAAATATTTACGGATAAATCACACAGATTGAGATAGCCCCAAAGTAAGTTCGAGACTTGTGTTATGGGATACTAACTCAACGACACTATATTTTATAATAGATACTTATATAGATAAACATCCAAGACCCAGGTCAATCTGAAAAAGATCATTTTCCATCTTGACCTGACCCGGGATCGAACCCGGGACCATCCGTGTCGCAGTCAGGTGTGCGACCGCTGCGCCACGGAGCTCGTCTATTCATCGTTCATCATTCGTCATTCGTCATTCAAGAACCTTTCTGCTTTTTATATAGGGTATAAATGTATTGAGTAAAAACTGACCTCACAAGGGTTCTACTTAATTGCCAAGTTTCATCTTATTATCAAAACTTTTGTTAAGCAGTTGCTTTTTCATCACCTCCTTCATATATTATACCCGTCTGTCAATAAAAACACATAAAATTGTAACCCAAACTCAATAAATACTTATAGTAGTAGTTTCACCGCCTCGCTGTTAGACCCAAACAATGTTAAAGTAACAGAAATAAAGAAAATAGGAGTCGAAATCGTTCAATCGTCGAAGTGCTAAAACTTGTTTCGCAACAAGAACAATAAAATCCAATAATTGAAACAATCGGGCTTGTAATAAGAAATCTTAGTTAGGTCCCAGCTGGTTCATGTTACAAGCCACAGACGACACGGCTCTTAAATTAAAATAGAGATGGCAACATTTTCAAAAATCTTTTACTTTGACTTCTTGGTCTGAACTAGTATTCATAAAAGTTTTAAGATCTAATGATTTATTATATTTAAAAACGGGTCACTCACGTGCTACTTTGTCGGGATTGCCGACTATAGTTTTGGACTCATCAGGAGTCCATTTTCAAGGCGAGTTCCCGTTTTTAAATATAATGTATTTATCTCACGTTAGTTTCAATGATCTAATGATTTAGTTTATTTATGTACATTTGATTACGTAGGTCTAAAAAGCTGAGCTTACCTTTTAACTATTCTATCTATACAATCCTCTGACTGCTCTGGCAGTACAGAGAGGATCGTGCTCCTGCAGTGGAGACTAATAAAAACCTGATGATGATGATGATGATGATCTATATATCAACAAAATTATGTTTCTATCTCAACGGGAAAAACCCTGAAAGCTTGAATTCTCGTGCTAGTGTGAATTTATTTGCAAAATATGCTACATAACTAGCCAGCCATTGGTTGCAATCACTTAGATGTTTTACAGACGTTTTTGGATTTTTATCTGATACCTTAAACTGAGATAGTAGGTTTAGTTGAATAGACGAACAAACGGATAACTATTACTTAATTCATTACTTTAATTAATTTGAAGTCAATTTTATTACTTTTTAATTTTAGTTAGTTTTAGTTTAAGTAGGTTGTAATTTAATATTAGCATCTTATTTATCAAGAACTGTTCAACGGATAACCGAGTAATCCTATTAGGGTTCATTTTTACCTTCAAGGTATAAAATCCTTAAATTAATCAAAGTTATTATTAATTTATTAGTATTAATTTTAAGTGGGATTAAGTTAAAAATCAATTCCACTTAAAATTAACACAATAACATACAATAAACCTCTAGCTAAAACCCAAATTTCTAGACCACACCCTAGCAAGTACCACAAATGTCCAACAACTGGAGCTAGAAAAAGGAAAGCTACAATCTTTTTTTACCTTTTGACCGTCACGATTTCCTGCAGACGTGCTCGTGGACCGCACGTACGGACGAACAAAGGTATTAGATGTAGATACTGGTGCTATAGAGGTAACAATGGCTTTTACGACAAAGGATTGGAAGGAAAATATTTCTTATTGATTGTTGAATATTCCTCCCTCATATTTTAGAGCTAAGCTTGTAGGTATAAGGTACGCGAAGAAACCCATTGCTTAGTACCAGAATTTTGGATTTTTCGGAAGGACTATTTTTGAAAACCGTGACTAAACGTAATTACATTGACCATTGTTTTAATAAATCCGCAGTACCAAGTATCAAATTCACTTCAGTAAAATTTGACCGCGTTAAAACAATGATGTAACTCTATCGACCCATATATAATAAGAACTTGCTCGCATCGATTACTTGTTTAATAATTTAAAGCTGATATTCCTTTAAAGGAAATGTATCTAAAATTATTTTGTTCTCGTAAAAGGGAATAACAATAATAAATAAAAGAAAACAATTGGCAATAAAGTAATAATTATTTCATTCCGATTCAATTCAGATTGCAAACAGTTATCCTCTGTAATTACAGACAACGATAGTAAATACCAATTTAACTGCTTTGTATATCCATAAGGACCAAGACAGACAATATTTGTAAGTATTTCCAATTATTTTCTATCAGATATAATTTTCCGTGTTCCATGTAAACAATTTTGATATTGAGGGATTTTCTCTAGAACAACAGAGCAAGACAACGACAGTGAAGCCAGTTTATCGGAGTCCTGAGACCTGCAGTTATGAAACGATCTTCTTGAAGTACTAATTAAAATGAACGTGCGTGCGCATATCATCATCATCATCAGGTCTTTTTAGTCTACACTGCATGAGCATGACCCTCTCTGTACTAACAGACCATGTATTAGCCGGAACAGTCAGAGGACCTATGCGTGAGCATATAAAATATGTTAATAATAATAACTCTGTCCAATCCTAAAGACAACAATTATTAATAATTTCGAATTGCAAACAGTAAGCCCCTCAAATTACAAACAACGACAGTAAATACCAATTAACCTCTTCGTGTCTATCCGTAAAGACAAAGACAGACAATATTTGAAGTAATCTATATCTGTATATACAAATAATAAAACAGTAAAAATATTTTGTCTGTTCATTTAGTATTTTTGAAATAGAAAGCAATAAATTTTGTTTTGGAATTTCTTGTCTGTCTGCCTGTCTGTCGGTCTGTCTGTTTGTATGTATGATCATGTTTATCTCCGGAAATATTCGACGGATTCGAATGAAACTTTTTTTACTATATAGCTATTAAACCGGGGCAACATTAAAGGTAAAAATGATTTTGAAAAATGGAACATCTGATGCAGCATCATAATGGTCCAGCTGAACTATAAGAAATATAAAAGTGGAGCCATAGCAAAAGTTGTTAAGCCTGATGAGCATTTTTTTTTATTATTTAATATCTGAGACTTGGAACACCTCATGCAGAACCATAATGGTCCAGGTAAACTATAGGAAATATATAAATTACGCCGTAGCAAAAGTTATTCAACCTGATGAGCATTTTTTGTTGAAGTATTTAATATCTGAGATTTGGAACTCCTCATGCAGAACCAGAATGGTCCTGGTAAACTATAGGAAATATAAAAATGACGCTGTAGCAAAAGTTGTTCAACCTGATAAGTATTTTTTGTTGAGGTAAAAAATCGAAGATTTAGAACATCTGATACATTACCATCTCAAATACTATATCAAAAATTTTACAGACTCACACTCTCCACTGGGATAGAGTGCGTAGAGTACGATTAGCTCGTATTACTGGTAACCGCCCAGCGGTCCCCCTTTTGGCAACGTAGTTTTCAGCCCATACGGCAATACATGAGAGTTTGCTGTCTCTCCAAGCCTTGAACACACAGGCAACACCTAAAGCCGAGGTCTGTCCCTCGCGAAGACCCTTTGGAGATGTGCGATAGGTTGAGGGCACTCTGCTCATATCTCAAATTTTGGTGAAGTAGCGCAAGCTCACTTGGAGCTAGCTATGAAGTCTTCTTCTTATCGTGTCGGTGGCTCAAAAAGTCTAAAAGAATCCTATATTTTATCCCTCCAGTATTTAGCAACAGCCAATGGCATACAATTTTATAACACTGTATTTTCGTAGGTATGTTTAGTTCGTATTAAGGTATTTTAATATGCCGTAGTCATAAAGTTGAACGAACTCGCGGGCATCAGCTAGTCCTAACTAATATTATAAATGTGAAAGTGAGTTTGTTTGTTTGTTACGCTTTCACGCCGAATCTACTGAACCGATCATCATGAAATTTTGCATAGACATAGGTTAGGGTACTGAGAAGAACAAAAGCTATATACCACGCGGGCGAAGCCGTGGGTAACAGCTAGTAGTTATTAAAATCCTGCCCAATTGATCCTTAAAAGGGCGACGATTCAGCCCTTCAAAACGACTGGGACTAACACGGGAATGGCGAAAAAACTGTTGACATTCCCATACAAAAGTGTTCAGCTGGTCGGGCAATTTTTTATGAAACTGTTGAATTTTTGTTTTAGGATTTCCAGCGTAGTCCCATGGGAAAATCGTTCATATGGATTGACTGAGTTGTCCCTTTTTAAGATCGGATAGGGTTTTATTAAAATATTGTATGTATAATTATGTAAACTAGTTGTTATCCGCGGCTTCGCCCGCGTGATATATAGCGTATGTCCTTTTCAGTACTCTAACCTATGTGTATGCAAAATTTCATGATGATCGGTTCAGTAGATAGGGCGTGAAAGCGTAACAAACAAATAAACAAACAAACTCACTTTCGCATTTATAATATTAGTTAGGATGTCCTTTTAAGTACTCTAACCTATTTGTATGCAAAATTTCATGATGGTCGGAACAAATAAACAAACAAACTCACTTTCGCATTTATAATATTAAGTTAGGATTAGGATAGATAGCACCAAAGCCAATAATTTTTAAATGGGATACTAAAACGATGATTATTGCATTTTAAAAAACCGATATCGACAAAACCGTAATAAAAGTAATATTATTTAAATCCACATGTTATTATGCCACTATGGTCATCATTCCGTTGACCTTTGTAGCAAGGATACACCTGATGTATGTTCTTTCTACGGAGTAGGTAATCTATTCTAAAAATAAAAGAGAAATAAAAGAGGAAATAATAGTTCGTTTGAATTGAATAGGCTCCAAGCTACTAGACCAATTTTTAAAATTCTTTCACCTGTATCTTACTTGTAATCTGCAAGTGGCATAGGCTATAATTTAAGCGGAAGAAGTTACGGAAAGCTGTAAGTGTTCATATATTTTTCTACGACTCCATCCAGATATATCTCTCGAAACGCTGCTATTGAACAATTAGCGTTTTAATATAGGAATATTTTATTAGCCCCTCTTCCATTACAAAACTGGAAATTACAAAGAAATCCAAAGTCACAAAGAACAAAATCACAAAGAGGAGGAAGGGCTTTGTTATGATTTTTAGAATGTTACCTCATTTCTCTTGTACTTAATTGGCATTTCTTCGGCACCGTATTGAAGATATTGCTTACCTGAAAAAAAAATCATGATGTTATTTTTGATAGTACAAGAAACATACCCTACTTGAAGTGTGTGGGTTCTAATTATGTGTGTCTATTTTGTGGCTTATTTTTTTTTCAAATGAGCAATCGGGTGACTTCTAAAGGAAGTCGTAAAAGTAGGTACATTATTACTTTATTTTATTTTATTATATTCAGTTGACAAACAGCGCCGCCCACGCATCCGATCGCTAACATCAGTGCGGATTGGGACGACACCGTGCGCGCGTCTCAATTCACATTCGCCCTGAGGAAGACCTCCGGATGAGGTTGAAACATGTCGGCCAGTAGCTGACTATTTACGTGAGTAACCCGTTGTTACGTATTTTAATAATATTAACACGGTTTACATAGTAGCAAACAATAAAGCCAATAACACCAGTAACAGGTTTTCACGCAGTAGCCACAAAATGCGATATAAAATATCGTAACGTCTTTTTCCCTTGCGGGGTAGCGAAAGTCGAAGATCTATAAGACCTGAGAGGCCTGTATCCTGCAGTGCATTTCGTACGTCTGAGATATTGAAGATAATTAAATCCCAATCCCAACTAATATTATAAATGCGAAAGTGAGTTTGTTTGTTTGTTTGTTTGTTACGCTTTCACGTGGTATGTACTGAACCGATCATCATGAAATTTTGCATATACATAGGTTAGGGTACTGACAAGGACATAGGCCATATACCACGCGGGCGAAGCCGCGGGTAACAGCTAGTGTAATTATAATTTAAAGCTTAATTACATAAATAATTTAAAATATTTTAACGAAAACCGACTTCAACCAATCAATTAGTTTTAATAAGCATAAGAATAAAATAAATGGAATTAAGTGTAATCCGAACGGCATTCGTATATATTTATTTAGTGTTTATATATTTTTTCAAAAAGCGCTCGACATTTATAAAAATTAATAGGACCATCTGTACGTACAGTATTACCTATCGAACAAAAAAAATAATTTCTTAAATCGGTCCAGGTGTCTTCGAGAAATCGGAGAACATACATAAAAAAACCGGCCAAGTGTGAGTCAAACTCGCGCAATGAGGGTTCCGTACAAATATGCTTCGTGAACACACACACAATGTGCAAAAAATGTTTTATTCAATTGACTAGCGCCATCTAGTGGTGTTTTAGTGAACTATTTCCCTAGATGAACTTATTATTGTGAGTTTACCACTTTATTTTCTAGTGATAGAATTCTTATTATTTTTCCTGTAATCTTCAAGGAATGAACTATATTTTGTAATTTTTTCAAAATTTTCGGCCCAGTAATTTCGGAGATCAGGGGGGGAGGAATGGTCAATTTTTGCCTTCTTTCGTGAATAAAATCAAAAGTATTGATTTTACCCGAACAAAAAAAAATATTTTTGAGATCCTCATAATGAGCCCTTTCATTTGATATATGACAGAGTAAGGTTTGCAAAACTTTCTTTTAAAATTTTGTAATTGGGCCCCTCAAAATGACCCTTATTTCAAAAAAATCTTTATTTACTTTGCACATCCGTGTTTGGGTCATAGGATTACACTATCTTACCAAATTTCATCTAATTTGGTTCAGTAGATTCGGAGAAAATCGGCTGTGACAGACGGACGGACGGACAGACAGACGCTCGAGTGATCCTATAAGGGTTCCGTTTTTCAACTTTTGTACGGAACCCTAAAAAGATTCCGAAGAATTGAGAACATCCTTTCTTTTCTTTCTTCTTTTAAATTATGGCTTCCACCGAGATTTCAGTGATTCTGCCAATGTCTAGTATAATGAGATACTAAGTATCGGTGTTGTACGGTATGTGGCATCAAAGATGGCGTGTGTTCTTTGGCAGCCTCGTGGGAGATTTTGGCGACAAATCTATACGAGTCCATTTAACAGTCTACTTTAACTATTTCACAAATTGTTCTCGAGCACGAGCATTTATTACACCAAACTACACCAATTTCATATTATAAAGTCCACTTAAATCAATTTGCAAAATTGTATAAGGCAAACGACAACTGAACCCCTTGACTTCCCACCAAAAACCAGAGATCATCCTTCTTTTTTGAAGTTGGTTAATTAAGTAACTGTGGGTACTATTTACACTCGGATTGATGACATTACAGTTCAAAATGACAAACAAAAGTAAGTCAATCAGTCAAATCCAATGATTTTATATTCGAATACTCATCAATAAGGCTTAATGGTGCATTGATAATCAATCGTTGGAAATATCGTTATAAATGGTAACATGAAGCGTCGTTTCGCGCTTGACCCACTTTAACAGATATTTTTCAAACGCGATCTATTTGCGCGGAATAACTTACTGCAGACAAATGGCGCTCAAGTTTTCACATCTTTCATATCTAAGCCAATTATAGGTTTTTATAAAAATAAATACAGTTATAAGAATTTGATTAAAACTAACGCGAAATGAAACAAGTATTAAAATATGAGAAAAGGATGGATGAATCCGAGTTACACCAAAGCACTACACAACTTAACCTAGGACTACTCCTAGGTTAAGTTGTGTAGTGCTTTGGTGTAACTGTAATGCTGTACAATTTTGTTAATAAATAAATAAATGTATCAATGAGTTACTCGCGTTAAGGATAATATAATAATAACTATAGAATGCCAACCTCTTATAAACATTTTCAAAAAATTAAGGCCTGCTACAAGATAGTTGCTATTTAGTTGTTTTCAAAGTCTAGTTCTAAAGTCAATTTTAAGTGTTGCAAACTCAAAAACCATTTAGATTATGATCTACTTATTATTCTACACAATATTATTCCATATTTCTATAAGTAAATAATGTATGTTTTTCTTTAAGAATATACAGTAAACACGTTTAGAACGTATTGATCTGTTTACCTATCCTATACCATATCAATCAATCAATGTCTCTTAGCGTTTAGTTGTGCGTGATGTATAGCAGAATTATCAAACAAATTATTTAGAAAGTTATTTGCTAGAAAACATTCTTACTTCTAATTAGAGCCACTAAAATAATTTTGTCCTATTTATTTATTAAATAAAGAAAAAATTCCACTCGAGCAGGACTTGAATCCGCGTCTAGATCTCAGTACGATCTATGCGTTATTACTGAGATCTAGACGCAGGTTCAAGTCCTGCCCGCGTGGAATTTTTTCACCATTTCTTATTTTCTTTATTTAATGAATAAGTTAAAATAGCATTTTTACTGCAAAATAAATCCCATATAAACTATTTGTCTTGTTTGTTTGTTTTTATAAAGCTTATTAGTAGCGATTTGTGGTCCTCTGCCAGAAAAACTTCCATTGATCTTTATCTTAATTTAATTCTCTTTCGAAAAAATTGGTTTTTACTTAAAGTAAGTAATTAGGAATAAGCGTTAACTTTAGACTTGTACCACTTTTTAGATTTATTTTTTAACTACGTAAATTCTACCTAACCCTTTTAAATATCGCCTCCCACTCCGTATTTTTTTTGGTTTCATACTCAGCTATGAAGGGATAGACAACAAAAGCATGCAAAACTGTGGCTCTAAAGCTATAAAGTATAACAACATTGAGAAAGATACTATCAAAATTATCATCATAAAGTAGTCATTTCAAACTCCTAACAACTGTAATAAAACTATCATAAATTAACATTTTGTTGACCTGCGGTTAGTCTGCACTAAGTCTACAGTCTGCCAGTATAACTTTATAAGTCTAGCTTGCAAGTATAAATTGAAATAAGAGGCATATCTATAGTTTAAAATTGAATTATGTTCGGAGTATTCAAAAACATTCTGAAATTATCAGGAAAGTTAAAATTCACTTGGACTTCAACTGAAAATTTTTGCCAGTCGACCTCTGAATCCATGTCCTTTTCATCAAGATTGTTTAATTAGGACCATTTAAAGTATCATCATAAAATATACATTTAAAAATTTAGGGAAACATAGGCAAATACGCAATCGTAGGTAAACAATTAATATATGAGAGACTGTGTTGATCTTAGGTTAGTCTGCTGTTAATCTACATTCAACGAGCATAACTGCTTCTGTCTAGCTTTGAAGTATAATTTGAAACTCGAGGTTAGTTCGTAGTTGTCAACTGTTTCGAATTATCGAATAAGGTAGAGAGTAACTTACTACCTCTAAATTCCCTTAAGTTATTACATGACTATTATATTGTTTTTTGTGTGCCGGTCACGACTCTTGCTTGAATTAACAAAAACAAACATGATTATGGGAACTGAGCATGATAAGAGTTTGTGAGACGTTCCAACTGGTCGTATTGGAAATCCTTGGGGGAGGCCTATGTCCAGCAGTGGACTTCCTGTGGCTGAGATGATGACGAGGATGTGCAATTGCAGACAAAATATGATTTGTACATACCATGTTGTGTATATACCGTACCTGGGCAAATATGTTTGTTTGTTTTTCGTTTTTCGTGTGTGTAAGTGGCCAACAATGGTGTCAGATTGTTCTAGCTGCCTAAAGACAAATTAAAGTTACAAGCTATAGTCAAATATTGTATTCATCATAAGATATTTCAATATCATTTGGTGAACGTTAACTTTATTTCATCGATTGTTATTTCCATTTTCTTTCATTATTTCATTACATTTTATATGCATAACATTGTTTCTTCAACAAATTAATGTTGTTACACATTGCTTATACACTCTTTTAGTCTTCTTTGTTCACCCAGGAGATATCACCTAGGTGATCAAAGTGGAGTAAACCGTTGCTAGTACAAGAGAGTTCACGTAAATACGAAATAAACTGAAAATATTACACTATAAGGCAGAAATGATTTAAATGAAGCTGTTAAGTGGCATCTGTAGTTTTCAAAACCAAATTCGTTATCACCATGAAGAAAGAGTCTGAAGCCATAAGACCTTAAAGACACGTGTAGCGAGTTGGTGGGCGTCCAGATAGAAAATGCAATCTAAATAACGATTGGTAGCTAACCGCACCGCCTATTAACAAGATTGTCAGATTTTCAGCTGCAGTAGCAGCTGTTTCAGAGACATTGTTGATTCTAGCTAAATATTTAATCTACATCAAACATAATAACATTAATCTAGCTTGCGAGTGTAATTTGAAACACGGGGCAACTCTAGTTTCAAACTGTTTCAAATTATCTAGGTACTAAGTACTCGAAAACGGTCTGAAACAATGGAACACAACGAGTACTCTAAGTTTTTTAGGGTATCGTAACACATAATGTAAAAAACACCGTTATGACAGCCTCTGTGGCCTAGTAGTCATCATGTCAGGCTGACATATTGGTCAAGGTAACAGATCCCGGTCAGATAAAGATGAAAAATGTAATTTTTAGGGTTCCGTACAAAAGTTGAAAAACGGAACCCTTATAGGATCACTCGAGCGTCTGTCTGTCCGTCCGTCCGTCTGTCACAGCCGATTTTCTCCGAATCTACTGAACCAAATTAGATGAAATTTGGTAAGATAGTGTAATCCTATAACCCAAACACGGATGTGCAAAGTAAATACAGATTTTTTTGAAATAAGGGTCATTTTGAGGGGCATAATTACAAAATTAAAAAAAAAAGTTTTGCAAACCTTACTGTGTCATATATCAAATGAAAGGGCTCATTATGAGGATCTCAAAAATATTTTTTTTTTGTTCGGGTAAAATCAATACTTTTGATTTTATTCACGAAAGAAGGCAAAAATTGACCATTCCCCCCCCCCCTGATCTCCGAAACTACTGAGCCGAAAATTTTGAAAAAATTACAAAATATAGTTCATTCCTTGAAGATTACAGGAAAAATAATCAGAATTCTATCACTTGAAAATTAAGTGGTAAACTCACAATAATAAGTTCATCTAGGGAAATAGTTCACTAAAACACCACTAGATGGCGCTAGTCAATTGAATAAAACATTTTTTGCACATTGTGTGTGTGTTCACGAAGCATATTGTACGGAACCCTCATTGCGCGAGTTTGACTCACACTTGGCCGGTTTTTCTTATTTTAGATTAAACTATGTGTTGGATATTAATCTATATGTATTTTTTTCTTCAGTATATATAAAAGGCAGCTATTATTGACTGATCTATCAAAACACAGCTCAAACAACTAAAGGGTGGCGCTGAAATTTGGCACGCAGTTAATAATAATTAGGAAATTCATTCAAAAAATTCACCTGCTAAGGGATGGAAACCGGGATCCAAAAGTTTAAATTTAACACAAGTTATGCCGTAGACAGAAGCTAATATAATAAAGTATCCCACAACACTAGTCTCTACTTTGGGGCTAGCTCAATCTATGTAATTTATATACAGCGTGTAATTTGACCCTCGCCATTCCTCCACATGAACAACTTTTCTTATAGGACCAATGCTGGAAAATCGAACTTGTTTTAGAGAACTTACGCATAAAAATTTCGGTGAAAATCTGATTTTGAAATTGGTTCTATTGATGGGCTGACTCACTCCGTTCTCTCTCTCTCTCATCTGAGCGTTGTCCCAGTTGCATCCTCAGCTGGGGTGCTTCGGAGCCCGGGGTCCGCTTTCCGGCTTTTGCTTCTCCACTTTGCACGGTCTTTAGCATCCTTGCTTGTGAGACCATTGGCACGCATATCATCCGTAACGACATCAAGCCAACATTTCTTGAGTTTCCCCCTTCTGCCAGGGCCCGGGGGAGGTGGCATGGCCAGACATATGTTCCCTACGTAATTTGCCAGTTTTCGCAAAACGTGAACGTACCAGCGTAGGCAGCTCTCTTGTAACTTGTCTGCTATGTCACGGACATGAAGGCTGCCGCGGATGCGGGAGTTTCTCACTCGATCTCTTCGACAGACTCCGCACATCCAGCGCAACATATTCATCTCCGTGACACGCAGCGCGCTCTTGTGCCGCTCGAGCACCGGCCACGCTTCACTCCCATATAGAAGGACAGGTCTAATGATGGATTTATAGACCTGTCTTTTTAGTTTAACCGGCATTTCCGGGTCACATATGACACCAGTCACCTCGCGCCACTTTGCCCACGCAGCCGTCGAGCTGTGATGTCGCTGTCGATGTCCCCGGATGCGTGTAGTACAGATCCCAGGTTTTTCACCTGTTCTGTACGCTCAACAACATTTCCGCCTATGCGTACTGTTTAAGGATCTGTAACGTTGCATGCCATGTACTCTGTCTTACCACTGTTCTCAAGCGACTCCTTCCACATATTCGCACGTCGCACCAGTTTTCCCCTGTCAGCATCTGCCAGTGCGATATCGTCAGCATACATGAGCAGCCACGGGGGTTGCTCATATGCATTTCTGATGCTGTTTGACACTTTGTCTAATATCTGACTCACTCCTTTATGGGAATATAATTCGGCACATTCGCAACATCTACAGAACTTTTCCCTTGTCTATAATTCACTTATATTGGCAGGGACTATCGTATGATCATTTCATGGATAAAGATAAAAATGTAACTAACTAAATACATCATAATAGAAATCTATTTGTACAGAACCCTTGATGCTTGAGTTTTACCTGCTCTTGGTTGGCTATTGCGTGTTATTTTGTGGAAGTCAAAGTTGCATGCTCTTTGAAGCAAATTACTTTGCAAACTGCTCGGCTAGTTTAGCTGCCAGTTTAAACATACTGTGGCCGGTAGACTCACCCACTAGTTAGTCCACGAACGAGTATGTTACAAGCTTTTTTTAGTTTTATCTGTACTGATGTCTATCTGTTACCTTTGTTATTCCTTTAAGGGTCCGTCAATATGAACAGCTTTTTTTTAAGGACAGACGCTAGAAACTCAAAAAAAAACGTAATTTTCATACAAATGGCTTGACCAGCTGACACTTTTGTATGGGAAAGTCAAAAACTAATTCGGAATTTGAGTACTGGTCCATAGGATCGTAGATGTCTGCCATTGCTTAAGCATTGTTTAATAAGTATGACATTTGTTCTATATTTTTGAATCGTTCTTGAATTTGTATCAACATACATACATACATACTATCACGTCTTCTTCCCTGGCGGGGTAGACAGAGCCCAGGTCTGTAAAACCTTGAGGCCACGTTTAGCATGTTGGTGGGCTTGTAGGTGAGAACGGAATCAAAATAGTGATGGGTTGCTAGCCCATCGCCTATCGCCATCGACATGATTCCTGATGCCCATTCCCTCGATCGGCTTTTACAATCTGCGCGGGAAGAGAAGCAGCTGGTACATTCTACGTTTTTTCTTTTTTCCCAGACCAGCATGGATGATTTGTATCAAATAAAGGAATAAATCATACAGATTGAGCTAGCCCTACAGTAAGTTATCTTTATGACTATGAATTATGAGCAATGTCGTAAGATACTAACTTAACGGTAATATATTTAATATTAGATACGTTTGCCTTATAAGTAAACAATCAAGACCCAGGTCAATATAAAAAAGATTGTTTTCCATATTGACCTAGCAGGGGTAGATCTCTAATCACTGCTTCAAGGAGGTTTTCAATAACTACCTATATCAAAAACTAAGAATGGTTTGACTTAGCTGTCCAGTGTCCGCTATGCCTTAAACGAAGCAAATTGCGTAAATCCTTTCACGGGGACCACGGGATCACGTGGCATCCCACGCCGCGCACCCTTTCTGTACTTCTTGGAAAAAGTGCTGAAATATAGAAAACCCTTATTCATTTTCGAGAGCAATTAAAACTTTTAAGGCTGAATTATTGGTGGCAAGTGCACACCTGAAATAAGTTATTTAAAGAAAACGGACATGTAAATTGTCCTGTGAAAACCTAAATAAATAATTATTTAAAAAATAAAATAAATATTACTGTTTTAGATTTACCGTGCGTTTTCTCTAAAAGTGGTACTTTTTGACAAAAATACAAATTAAAACTTCACGTTCTCACTTTTAACTTTAGACAGTACCAAAACTGAGATATTTATGTTTTAATATAATATATATATATATATGTTTGTTGATTTATATATTCATACCAACTTTAACCACACTACTCGTACTAAACCGTTTTGATGAAATTTATATGGAACTAATTCGAGAGTGTATCCTTAAAAATAAATCACTACATATGATAAAACAAAGTCCTCCGCCGCGTCTGTCTGTCTGTTCGCGATAAACTCAAAAACTACTCCACGGATTTTCATACGGTTTTCACCAATAGATAGAGTGATTCACGAGGAAGGTTTTAAGGTATAATACATGCCCGGGCGCAGCCGGGTAGGGCTGCTAGTAACATATATAGTTTGCAAGAAAAAAGGTTTGTTTCCAGGTGGTGAAGAGGTCCCCTACGGATTAGTATTACATAGTGCCTTAAGCTTTCGTTTCATTAATTAAATCATTATTCAATTATACAAATTTCACGTATCACTAATAAATAAAATACCTCATGGAAAGCGATTACGGGCTGAATACTATTGAACTATTATTGAATTGATTTACATAATTAATAGACAAGGTACTGGAGCTTATCTAGGGAAATAACTTCTTCTATCGAGTTATAAATGCCAAATTTTATACACGGTGATTATTTATCATTTTGAACCCTTCAACGGGGCTTGTCAGGTAGAGTTTGCCTTTAAGGGGTGATTAAACCCGTCGATTTGAACAACTTTTCCTCCCAGAGGAAAAGTTGTTGTTCAGTAATAGTGTTATATATTTTTTATTATACGGTATATATGTCTAGCTTTTAAATATAAGAGCAGTGCACGCTCCCCAGTAATGGGTCGTTTAAGCCATAATAATATAACCACCATCTGATATCGAAATGTATAGTAGCAATAAAGTGTCAATTGGTTTCTAATGTTTCACAACAAGGACTGAGGGGAATGGCCGCAAAATATCCATGGGCATTTCAAAACAAAAGGTACAGGAGGCGATGCATCATACCCAAAATTGTTTTCGCGTCTCGTTCTGTCAATGTCTAGATAGCCTTGCAAGACAAAGACAGTCTGAGATTTAAGTGTATCATTAGTTTAGATAATTTTGAATGATCGAGGGTCTGAAACAAAACCAGCTGATGGGATTTTCCAGACCATGTAAAGAAAATACACAAATAATAATGAAAAAACACTCGTCATTGATAGTATTTTCATTTGGCCCGATATATGAAACTAGCACTTAAATATAAGAGGTACCGTGCACGTTCTGTAATGGGTCGTTTGAGCCATAATAATATAAACGGCATCTCATATCGAAAGGTATAGGTAGCAATGAAGGGTTAATTGGTTTCTAATGTTTCACAACAAGGACCCATTTGAAGGGCCCGATAACGACGATCAATGTAACATGACGTCACCACAGCCGGGTTAAATAAAGGGAAGCTTTTTGTGGCACGTTATTTATTACTTATAACATTTTCATTAGACAGCTAGCTAACAGACTAGCATTTTCTCGCGTATTTTTCTGCTTTGGATAATATTTTTTAATTTCTGACTTGAGTTTTTTTTTATTTTCTATATAAATTTCCTAATCCGTTTTTAGACCCTAAACGGATGATTTCCAGAATAAAACTATCGCTTATTCTTTGCTAAGTCTCAAACTAACACAGTATCAAATTTTATCAAAATCTGATGAGCAGTTTGCTTTAAAAGGTACGTATATCCTTATCCTAACTAATATTATAAATGCGAAAGTGAGTTTGTTTGTTTGTTTATTTGTTTGTTTGTTTGTTACGCTTTCACGCTCTATCTACTGAACCGATCATCATGAAATTTTGCATACACATTAAAGGTTCTGAGAAGGACATAGGCTATATATATCACGCGAGAGAAGCCTCGGGTAACAGCTAGTTACTATATAAAATAAACATACATACCTAGTAACTTTCGCACATTTGTTTTACTGATATAATAAAAAGAAAATATTTATTTGATTGGATGTTTGCATTGGATAGGCTCTACGTAAATACCATCAGCAGATGATGAAAATACCCTTGGTTGAAAAAGACTGGGCTATGTGCCTCTTTTTTTAGCGTTCCATCCCTTAAGAGGGCCCTTCCCCGATCGACTATCGTCAACGCGAGCATAGTCGAAAAGCTTGTTCCGTCCAGCGCAATGTCAGATAAAGAGGCAAAGCGAAAAGAGCCCCTTGCCCTCGTCTTCCGCACACCTCTTTCTGCCACATGGTAATAAGCTAGTGAGTACGCGAAGACATTAAACAAAAAATAGTGTGCGGAAATTTCATTAAACTTGTTTCAAGAAATACGTGTTTATTAGTAAGCCTTACAAGTGTATGAAAAAAACATTGTACATCTAGAATCTCTATTACATTTGCAAGGTTTCTAAAGAAATATTTTCTTTACTGTTACAATTAATGAGTACATTATAAACGCCCAATGTTCACATAAAATTTGTGCAAAAAATAGGATTTTTGGAGGCCAATACTGAAGTTGTTTCTCCAAATTTAGATTTCTCGTTTTGATAGAAACCTAGATATAGTGCACAATATACCTATTAGTTGAAAAGCTGCAAAGAAAGATTTGTTACACCGCCATAATCACGCACGAGCGTTTGTATGAAAAGATAGACGGGTTGGCCGCCCTTAAAAGGCAAAAAGGAATCTATATGATCAGACGGTTATCTGGTTATCAGTCTGTCCGTTTGACTCAGCCTATATGCTCTAAATCTACTAGACCGATCAAGTTGTCATTTAGTACACTTATTGGTATAAGTGACGCAAACTGGGATACTTTGTATAAAATAATAAATTCTGAGTTTGGGCACAATTTTGAGGGTCTAAAATCAGAAAATTAAAATAAAGATTAACAAACTCTAACATATCAAATGTAAGAGCTTATTATATAATCTTGTGTATGTTTTTTCAACATCTATATATATAAAACAAAGTCGGGTTTGTTACAACACTTATAACTCGAGATCTGCTGAACCAATTTTCATGGTTATTGATTCGTTGGATTTGTCTCCGCCCCGAATAGCAGAATACATCTTAAAAACAATGAAAACTCGATATGTGTAATGAATACTTAATCATTGACTGTTAGGTGGTACGAAATTCGCCGGGTCAGCTAGTTTTATAATAAATTGTTTTAAGTATAATCGACATAATAGACGAAAATTTACCATCCCCCTACCGTATATCCGAAACTAATGATTTAGTTCTTTTTTTAAAATTCGTTACTGAAAAGTCGTTTTGGGTCACGATTAGTGAAGGAAAGGGAATTAATGAATAGAAATCTCTATTCCTACTAACTCTTGCATATGCCAGTATAAACTCCAATGTTCCATCTTTGAAACACTTTCAAATTATGATCCCGTTACACGTGGTAAAGAAGGCACGTTCGTGCACTTTAACTTGGTCAATATATGCATTTCAAGATAGTAAAGAGTAATGGCACACTGCAATTTTATGATGTATAATAATTTTACTCAAAATGAAAGGGTTTGGAGGAACTTAGAACTTTACAAGAGAAACCTTTTAGCAAATGAGCTAAAACTACATATTTTGTAAAAACATTTTGAGTATAGTCTTATAATACACAGGTGTTGAATTATTACGCACGTTTCATGTGAGCGGATAGATAAGCCAACAATGAATTCAACCCTATCAGGGTTATCGACAAGCATTCGGCCGGCTAAATGAGTTTGAACTAGGCCTAGACTCAAGCTAAACTAAACTCAACTAAAGCAACACAGCTGAACATACAAACAGAATACTCTCGAATGATGAGTAGATAATCAAACAATGCAAAGGCAATGAACAAAGCTCTCGTAGTAAGAATAGGAAACCCCTATTCCAAATCGAATACCATTTAATCGATGATTAAATGATCAACAAATATCGAAGAGTCAATAAGCGATATAACTTTCAAGTAATCGAACGCTTTATTCACTATTCCATTCAGTAGATTTGGTGAAGAATGATAGACCTGATTGTACATAAACCTAAACATAGCTATTAAGCAGTAAAATTTGAGAGAAGATAGCGCTACCCGTGATATATTAAAAAGTAATTACATCCCATCAATCAACTTTTACGGAATAGTATGCGGCCAAAAACTGTGGAAACCCAAGGTTTTTAAAAATCCTGTACCACAACAATTAACCCTTTCACCGCCAGGCTTTATATCTGTTGTCGTGTCACCATCACCAGCCCCAGGCATAATTAATCTTAATTTAATTAGGTATAAATACGTATGTATATGACGCTGGCGCAATGGACACGCACGACAAAGTTTGTCGGATATTCTATTGTCGTCGGTAGTAGTAAGTATGACTTGATAAATCTGACACTAATGGCCAAATGCAAAGACGGTATAAAGTATAAAAAACACATTAAGAAGTAAAACATTTTAATAAATCCCACCTATAAACCAAAAATAATGATATCTGGCCAATGACTGGTATACCGAGGATTCTAAGAATCCGATACAGTGATCTTATTTCACACTTTTACTCTTCTTCTTCTTCTGTTTTATATTATGGCTTCCACCGAAATTTCAGTGATTCTGTCCATGTCCAGTATAATGAGATACTAAGTATCTGTGTTGTAACGGTAAAGTTTTTCCAAGTAGCATCAAAGATGGCGTATGTTCGTTGATGCCTCGTGGGAGCTTCTGGCGGCAAATCTATACGAGTCCATTTATCAGTCCACTTCAACTATTTCACAAATTGTTCATGAGCACGAGCATTTATAACACCAAACTTTACCAATTTCATGTTATAAAGTCCACTAAAATCAATTTGCAAAAATGTCTGCAATTTGTAAAGGCAAATTTCAACTGTACCCCTTGACTTCCCACCAAAAATCCCTATCACACTTTTACTCACTTGTGGGGTTCAACTCACCGTGTCTTTATGACTTTTCACAGCCTTTAACTATGGACGTCTTATATTTATAACACTACCGTGGACATGTAGTCTGTCAGACTCCGATATAAGAATGCGATTTTTTTTACCATAATTATTCCAAATTGCTTGAACAATATAACTAGATGAAATTGAAGGAAACTAAAAATAAAATGACGTTAGTGCATAATCAACTTCTTTATTTAAAATCTTTAAAAATATTAAAAATAAGAGCATAGTCACCATTTTTGGTAATTTTGACTATAGGTTAGTTTTTAAACATAAAACATTACTTTACTAAAATATTTGGTAATAATCAAATCTTTTTCTTATAATCTACTGTATGAAGAATTAAAAAAAATTAAATGAACTTCTGATAGAGAAAAACAAAAAAAACCACAACCATCTTTGTAAGACTAATGATTGACAGTCATTACATAGAGAACGGGAACAAAAGATGGATTACTAACTCGTAATATTTTGTTTGCCGGCCTATGAAGTGAACTTTGTCGCTTGCCCTCTGAACGAGAACAACCAGCTTCACATTTTCTGCCATTTTTTACACATAAAACTAAAACAAACAAAAAATTTTTGTAAATATTTTTATACCGCAACTATGGACATGTAGTCTCACAGGCTCCAGCCAATTTTTCAAAAGGTAATACTCACGTCCTATGCACCGGGCGACGCTACCTCCTTCTTCTCTAGTCGTTTTTGCAATAAAACTGAAGCTACTGGGCGGCTCAGTCACGGGGAGTGGGGGGAAGTGAATGAAACAAAGAAACCAATATTGTCGCGGAGCCTGTGAGACTACATGTCCATACTTAAAGGTTAAAAAAAACTTTGCTAAATCATATTACAGCTTCAATGCTGTAAAAGTACAAACAAGTATGATGTATACAACAAACGTCCTTTTCCGCTCTTTTACATAATACATTTAGAGAGTTCACAGGGGTGCACCCCTTTCACCTGGACGTGTATTTGACCTGATTTATTTGCTGCTCAAGTGGCGATTTACATGCTCAATTTACTGCTGGTATATTTCGTTGCGATTCTTGTATTCATAATGTTATTTAAAATAATAAGTTTGGCCTTGTTTCTTTTATTACATTATATTCTATATGGATGTAAATAGTTTGACACTGGTTTGCTTTTGTTCATACGAGGCCGTTGAATTTATGTATTATTTGAGATCTAAATTTATCAAATGTTCATTTGAATTTAACGAGGTGGACATATTTTTAGGGTTCCATACAAAAAATGAAAAACGGAACCCTTATAGGATCACTCGAGCGTCTGTCTGTCCGTCCGTCCGTCTGTCACAGTCGATTTTCTCCGAATCTACTGAACCAAATTAAATGAAATTTGGTAAGATGGTGTAAACCTATGACCCAAACACGGATGTGCAAAGTAAATATATATTTTTTTAAATAAGGGTCAGTTTAGGGGGTCCAAATAGAAAATGTTAAAAAAAAGTTTTGCAAACCTTACCGTGTTATATATCAAATGAAAGGGTTTGTTATGAGGATCTCAAAAATATATTTTTTTGTTCGGGGAAAATCAATACTTTTGATTTTATTCACGAAAGAAGGCAAAATTTGACCATTCCCCCCCCCCCCCCCCTGATCTCCGAAACTACTGGGCCTAAAATTTCGAAAAAATTACAATATATAGTTTATTGCTTGAAGATTACAGGAAAAATAATAAGAATTCTATCAGTTGAAAATAAGGTGGTAAACTCACTATAATAAGTTCACCTAGGGAAATAGTTCACTAAAACACCACTAGATAGCGCTAGTCAAATGAATAAAACATTTTTGCACATTGTGTGTGTGTTCACGAAGCATATTGTACGGAACCCTCATTGCGTGAGTTAGACTCACACTTGGCCGGTTTTTTTTAATTTGACAGTGTATTACTGTCTAATAAGTAAATTAAGCCAAGTACATTAGATTTCTTCTCGTTGATGTTCCTAGGTGCCTGGATAGAGACGGTCATTTCACCCACTATGTTGATTTGACCTGCGCTAACGCCCATAGCCGTGTACTGTGTCCATCTACCCTAAGGTTGATTGGAAAAGATCGCTGAACTGATAAGTCTGCCTACTAACTTTGTCTGCCATCTTATGATTTGTTTTTCTTAATTGGTCCACTGAAGTATATTCTATTCCAACACTACGACCCAAACACTTCCTAAAATTTTTGCAGTACAGAAAATATAACACTTATGATAATAAGTACAATTCAAGTTCTTTTATTAATTTTGCTGACATAAGTTTGCCAAAATGGATAAAAGCCATGGTATCATTACAGCTACAGCATCGACAAATCATCAAGTAAAACTTAAGAATAATCGTTAAAAGTCCCACATACCCCACAGTGTCAATAAAATTGCTATCTGGTCGGATTTCCTAAGTTCAATGTAGTCTACAATGCTGACACATGGCACTAACGCCAGTTTAACCGAGTTACCCCAAATTTAGCTGCAATTCGGGGCAGGAGGCTGCGGCTGGCTTGTTACGTACTGAAGTAAAGTTGCGCTTTATTCAGGCTTCTTTTTCTACCTTTTGTTGACAAATAACGAATTATTTTAAGTTCAACTCAAATACTAATAATAACAGCTTTCTAGTATGTTTGCCCGTATTCAATGTTGTCAACAATGACATGGTCTAACGCCAGTTTAACTGAATTACCCCAAATTTTGGTGCAATTTGGGGACAGGAGGCTGTGGCTGGCTTGTTACGTACTGAAGCAAATTTGCATTTTATTCAAACTTCTGTTTCTACCTTTAGTGGACAAATAACGAATTATTTTAAGTTCAACTTTAAACTATTAATAATCGGTTTCTAGAAAGTTTGCCCGTGTTCAATGTTGTCCACAATGACAAGGCTCTAACGCCAGAATAACCGAGTTACCCTAAATTCAGCTACAATTTAGGACAGGAGGCTGCGGCTGGCTTGTTACGTACTGGAGCAAAGTTGCGCTTTATTCAGGATTCTGTTTCTACCTTTACACAATGCACAAACAAAGAATTATTTTGTGTTCAACATTGATTCTTCTACGCTATTGTAGGATCAAATTGGTTATTAATTATTATTTAACCTTAAATTAGAAGAACTGAGAAATAGCTAACCAGTCACTATATCTAATTTCCATTACCCGGCATTTAACAAAATCTTGATTTTGTGACCTTTTGACCTTTACGTTCCTAATAAGGAATAAAGAACTGATTTGATGTAAAAATACGGGAACGTATTTCTCAAACTATAACTCTTTCCTCCTTAGAAGGCATATTTGTTCAGAGGTAGATCAGCGACTACCCGAGTGCTAGTTTCGCTGATCAAAGCCTCTTAAGAATCTTAATTCACTTGCAGCGGATGTTTCAAAAATCGTTTTGTTACGTCAATACCTCGGCTTTTACAAAAACCGTAACTGCCGATGAAAATTAATACTTGTGTCGTCCGCGTCACGTAACGCCATAAAGATACGGCCGGCCGTAAAACACAAGTGTAACGAAAACAACGGGAGTAAAAGTGTGAAATGAGATGTTTTTACTGCCAATCTTCGCGGTATAGGATTTTTAGAATCCTCGGTGTTCTACAGTTATAGGCTGGATATCATTTTGTACACTTTACTAGATTGGTGGGATGTTCCTGGATATTCATTGTTGCGGTCGTATTTTCTGTTTCATAATGTGATTGTCTGTTTTTTACAGATGCTAGTTGGAATGTTTTGTAAGTTGGTTGGATGGTGGACTAAATGTCCACTGTATCTACACCTGGTTAATCGATCGAGTAAGATTGACTAACCTACAAGCCAGTAGGTATTTCAGAGGTTTACAGATTTATAGGTAATGACCCTTCATTACCTATAAATCTGTAAACCTGTTGTTACTGTTGTTACTTATAACTGTTTTGTAGTGTATTTACAATTGAAAATATTCCGTTAATAATGTAAATTTGGTTTCATTTCTACTCAGAACTAGTACCCAGTAGTCCCAATCCCAATCCCAACTAATATTATAAATGCGAAAGTGAGTTTGTTTGTTACGCTTTCACGCCGTTATATATAAAACTGGACTTTTTTAAATGAAGTTTTAAGTTTTAAACCGCATTTGTATTCAAGATTTAAAATCTACCACTGAGTAATAAAAAACATAAAAAGACCAAAAGATTTCTTAAAATAAACGAACTAAGTAGAAGAAGATTTATTACAAAGTACAGACATAATAAAACTCCTCCAATCCTCTCAAATAAGCTTAATGTCATCTCTGAAATATTTCGACGGTAAGGGTTATTAAAAGATCGCTGACCTGTAGTGTAAATGTCTCCGAAGGGTTATCTTAAAGTGCTAAATCATTATGGACCCTGTTAACAGAAATTTAGAGACTAATTTGCAATTCGCTTTGGCAGAGAGGGTCAAATGGTTTTAATATCTCGTGACTTGTGAATTCACCTTGAGTATGCGGTATGCCAATATGAAGAGAAATTAATCTTGAGCCGTCATATAACCTGCTATAAAAATAAATTAGAACATAAGTTATACCAAGTGGAACGACATTGATGGGCAACGAGGTTCTCTAGATAGGGATTGATGGAAGAAGGAAGGTGAAGCTATTATTCAGCTTGAATGAATAAGTGTGTCACCACTTCAAAACAAAAAAAAAATACTTTATTAGAAAATCAGCCTATTCATCGTGAGCTATTTATTAAATTGACATCGATAAAAGGTAATGTATCGTATCGACAACCTAATCGTAATAAAATTGTAATTCTGTGAGCTATGGACTTCGCTTATGACAGGTGGGTAGGCCATTGCGATTAATAACTAAGGATACTCAAAATAGAATATTTGTTTTCTTGTAAGATGTCCGTAAATCTCTAGCCATAAGTTGTTACGGTAAAAATCCTAACAAGCTTTTTATCTAAATTATTATTATTCAACTGCTTATATTGTTCATTCAAATGCGCACTAATTGAATTAAAAAATTATGAATATTATGTAGGTTTCCCATAAGCGATTTTGCCAAGCTCAGTAGGTTATGCCTAATACGAGTTTTCTTTTTATGAAATTCCCATCTTCACCCAACTCTATTTTTAAATCGTCTTTCAATATTCTATCTATGATTATCGAAATAATTTTAATTATTCATATATTTGTCTAATTTAAGGATAATGATACGCAAATATCTGTAGGCAATCTCTTATAATGAAATTAACACAATACTCCAATCACGAAGATACTATTTGGTAATTTGAATTTCAAATCAGACTGAAAGCACATTTTCTTGTAATTTCATAAATATGTATTTGAGAAGCTACGTTTTCATGCAAAAAATATTCAAAACAATATATATTACAGTTTTGAATTTTTAAATGAAATGTTTTTAGATTGAGATTTTCTGATTCGTGACCGCTCTAAAAATTCTAAAATTTGTACTAAAAGCAAGCTTGTAAATAATAATTTCAATTAATAAATATAATCTTAAATAAAAAATGTATTTATTGATACAGATAAAACGAATAATTAAAAGTCACGGAGTTCATGCAACATTCGAAAAAGTACATTGCGGTGCAGAGCATTTCACTAGCTGTAATTATTTTTATACGCGCTCGTAGTGTTCCTTACCGTTATCTATATAAAATTAGACTCTTTGACTATATCTACTAAGATTATAGTATCGAGCAAAAATGGCAAAAAAAACCTTGTTTTTTGTATGGTATGTATATTTGCTTCAGTATTAAGTTTATTTTAATTTATTTTTAATGTTAAATATATCACTATATAGTCTGTTAATATTACAAGCGTGACAGATGCCGTTTTTAATACCCAGCGAAAAATGGAAAAAATATCACGTTTTATGCGTGGCTCCCATAAATATTTATTTATTCTGTATTAAGTATTTGTTGTTATAGCGACAACTGAAATACCTCATCTGTGAAAATGTCTACTGCCTAGCTATAACGATTTATGAAATACAACCTAGTGACAGACGGACAATGAAGTCTCAGTAATAGGGTCCCGTTATTACCCTTTGGATACGACACCCTAAAAACGATTATGTCCCAGTATAGTACTGTCAGATTTACTAGTTTTTTAGCTAAAACATAAAACAAAACAGAACTTAATATTTTTTATTATTTTATTGCAATAATAGCTTTAATTGATAATTCAAAATGTGAAAGTTAGTAGACGAGAAGACGTTTGTTGCCACTTTGCCCTAAATCTATCAGATAGATTTTGAGTCTTTACAATATCATAGAGCCGACTTATCAAAATACATGGGTATTTTTACGAGTATAAAATCATCCATATAGCGAAGCCATCTTTAACGTCAATCAAAGCAAAACCATTTGCTAGACTGAAGTTACTGATAGCCGTTTTCCGAAGCTACGTTTATTGCTATGTCAGAAGCAGAAATTTATTATTTAGCTGTGAATTCGATGTAGGTCGCCAGTGGCAGCGACATTGATGAAACGCTTGAGCTAAATCTATAGAATAAAAAACATACAGAGGTGAAACTCTTTTTCACTACTACACCAATTATAGGCGTGTTTAAAGTTTTTACACTATCTCACGAATTTTTCAGTCGTCGAGATGTAGTCTACTATTAGCGCTTGCCTTTTGCCTTCTAATTTCATCTGAATTAGCTTTTTCGTATTATGCTGTGAAGAAACGGATCGGTGCAAGTATACGTAATAAGGGTTATAAGGTGTATTTTTATTGGTATACAAATGTTTAAGGCATCTTTGAAACGGTTCAAGGATATGTTTGGGGCTCTTTGCAGTGTGACAGAGACTTTCCAAAGAATAGCCAAAAAGATAGCAGGACAGATAGCAGAACATACCAACGCATTTCTACCTCAAGCTGAAACAGAGACGCCTCGCCTGGGCTACAACATAGATGGTGGTGTTCAAAAACATAAATGAAAGCATCTAAAATATCTTTGATATGCAGAATAGAATATTCAATGCAGCTTAACTTCTATCACTGTCTCTATTTTATGCTGGATCGATTTGTTGCTATTTGGATAGTTCCGTCTAATAATATGTCTTGCTGAATTGCTTGGAATCGAAACAGATTAGAATCTGTTGGAGTAAACAAAACAATCAGTTTACTCAGTTTAACAAATCGATTAAAGTTACGCAATGTACTCGTTTGTACAATTTACCTTATACCCTGGTATATGATAAACTTATTAGTTAATTTTAATTAATCTGTAACTAAAATGAGTAAAAGTTTTGTACAAAACACCTTAACCATGAGATTATTTTCATAAAAATAGTACAATAAATTTCTAATGTTATGCATGACAGGTATCAGGATGCCATAAATTTACACCCTGCAGAACACTAAAATTAAATTCGTCAATTTTTGTCAACGTGTTATTAGTTACTAAAAAATGTCAGTTCTTTGTTTTTGCCTAAGTGACCAACACTTTTGTAAAAATTTTCAAACTACCTTAAGGCATTTGACGTAGCTTGATGACTGCCATCAATGAATATAACCGGCACCTACTAGTTAACGTGCCTTCCGAAGCACGAAAGTTATGTTATAATTAGATTATTAATTAAATTATACTAACATAACTATGAGTTAATTTAACTCTTATTAAATTACAATATAAGATGTGGGAAAAAATCCACGTGGGCACGTCTTAGTATGACTAAAATAAATTAAAAGGTGGTTTAAACGTATACGTCTGCTACACTATAAAACAAGGTCTTCATTCTGATAGCAGATAGATTTTTTTGTAACCGATAAAAAAAAGGATCGTGCTAAGTCTCCTAAATTCTAATAATCTTGTTTAAAGCGAGAAATTTTAAGGAAGAATACTGAAAAAAGTGTATTGTTTATACCTTTCCTCCCCCCGTATCATCATAAATACTGAGTAATAAACACAACACAGCTTCTCAAAGTCGGTGAAATATGCATGCGCGTAATTTTGCCATCACGTACGCGCGCCTTAAGAGCGCTATTAAGGCCATTCCACTAATGCGTCACACTCACATTATCTCAACTTAATGCATCTTAGAATATTTTTATAGAGTTCTCTGTCAAAATTTGAAAAGCTTCTTACGTTTGGTTCATCCATGTATTGGCCTCTGCAAGGCATTCTAAATTTTTGGTTAGACAATAATATTAGGTACTAATGTTCCGATACTTTATGAAACAATATCAGAACTTCTTTGTTTTTTTACAAAAAGTTAACGGTGAATAATGGTTTTAGTCTTCGAGCAACACGCCTTCCTGGTACAGAAGCCGTGTTGCTCGAAGGTTTTAGTATACTCTTTGTTTTTACTGTCTGAATATATTTTTATAAGACAGACTTGTTCAGTGAAGAGTAAACTTAATTTAAGATAAGAAACTGCCTACCAATTTAAGAATGGTAGAACACAATATTTTACTTAGTTGCATTTGATAATATCTGCAACGCGGGAGGTTTTAAATATACATTATTATAAGCCCGAGTTTGCCAACTAAATTTATGTACTGAGATTTGGGTGTTAGCCAAAATTTCAAAAATTACATTCCTAACCTACAACTGAGCTTTTAGACAGTATTATGTATTTCGAATCTGCAGCATAACGAGTTATAATGAAGGTGTATTTCATGAGTACTGTTTTTATTTATTCATAATATGGTGGATGTATAATTGTGATTATGAATAAACCTATGGGGCCATCTATGAAATTTATGATACAAATACAAAACAAAGTTTGGACCGCACGATCCAAAATATGCAAAATTAAACATGAATCACTTGTTTTAACTTTTGAATATATTTACTACATATAAAGAGTTCGAATAAAACAACCGTGACAGGGCAAGAAACTTTACTAGAAGGCACAAATAAACACCAGCCCAAGTTTATCTTAGAGCCGGCAAGAATCCTATTCTTGGGTACAAATAATTATAAACTTGCTAAAGCCCCCAACCTTATCTTGTTTGATTTAATGTTAAAGCCAGAAATAATTCCTTCAAAGTAGTAATTCTAATCATCATCATCATCATTTCGTGTATCCGCTCTCTTCTGCACTCCGCTTTGGAAGCGGCCTAAACTTAGCCATAAGTAATTATTGACGTCAACAAAAATTTTTTGTTGTAAAAATTGTAAACACAAATATGACAATTAATAAGTGTTCAAAGAAACCTATATTAAATAAACGATTGAATCTTGTAGGTGACACAGTCAGTCGACCATGCACACCCTGGTGTCAGAGTTCTCCGGAACCGCCTCTCGACCTCTGACGTGGTTCCTTTAACGACTACCAGATGGCAGCCGGGCACGAAATCATCTTTCTTATCAGACAATCAAGTGATTTATGCCTGCAAAGTCCTAACCAAACTGGAAAAAACTTAACAAAGTATGCTTCCCGTGGCAATCGAACCCACGACGCTCGGGTCAACAAGGCAAACGCCTTAACCACTGGACCACGGAGGCAAATTCTAATAAAAAATGTCAATAATAAAAAACCGAAAAAACTACATTTTCATATTTATATATTTTTTACAGATATTTTTATAAAAAAATATTGCCTGTTTATATTCTAAAATTTATAAAAATATAGCTCGTTAAAATTCCGTTTGACGTCAGAGTTTCGTACACTTTACAAAACGAGCCACGAGACTCGTGAGCTTTGATGCGCCTTATCTTTATCATTTATTGTTAATAATACATATTGTTGAAATTAAAGTCACATCTAGTTAGCGGGATAAAAATCTCAGAAGTGAATGATGACAGCTCATCATAGACAATAAAAAAATATAAAAACTGTTGCCAGCAGAAGTGCAATTTATTGTTTATTATTGTCTACTATTTAATATTATTAAACACCTATAACAAGTTTAAGGTCAAAGCGTACTTAATTTTCAGGCTTTTTACTTAAACCTATATTAGCTCTTTTCGCATCAAGGTAATTTAATACCCCGTTATAAAAATATTCTGCTCCTTTTAGGAAAAATGTCTGCTTCATTAAAAATGTATCCTAAAACAAAAAGTAAAATATCATCCATCTCAAACACCCCTCATCCTACAATATTAACTATGTCTCTGCATTCATTTACCAGTTTTTTTGGCCACAAGATTTACACAAGTCTGAAAATGAAATCCTTCAAGTATGTATGTTCACTTGAAAATGAGCACTTTTGTCTTGAACTCGGGCCATTAAACGAGCTTAAGAAGATCTCGACTCCCGACGATCTTAAGTATTTTCGAGCCATTCATTGGGGGATTTCGGTTTATCCTTACAAATGAATATTGCTAATGTTTTACGAGGTGAACGCTTTATATGCGTGTATTTGGTACGTTTATAGAGCTATTTAAGTGTAATTTATTTGTCTCTACTATTATTATAAAATTTTATTAGTTATTTGTTTGTTTGTAACTAAAACTTGAAAATTATTTCACCTGCAGATAGGTATATTATTTGCGGGTGACGTATCCCAACCATCTGGCCAGCGTGGAGAGTGTAGGCGAAGTCCTCTGACCCAGCTCTGGTACTACAGAGTGGGTCATGCTCCTGCAGTGGAGACTAAAAAAAACTGATAATGATGATGATGACATAGGCCGTTATTTACGCGGATGAGGTTGCGGGAAAATCGTTATTATAAAATACTTTAAACGAATATAAATATATACGGACAAATCACACATATTGAGTTAGCCCCAAAATAAGTTCGAGACTTGTGTGTGATGAGTAACAAAAATAGAGAAATTTGTTAGCTTCATCGCCTATTGTTGCCTTTGTTACTTTTTGTGTATCAGTTTGTATGCCAATGAATTACCTTCATTTCGACGTGAAAGAATGAACAAATAAATACTAAAAATACCAAGATCTATACATAAAATAGACGACGAGAGTTCAATGTCTTCCATACGTTAGCTAATAAAACATTCATCTCTCCATAGTGCAAAGATCTAAAGATTTAAAAAAGAAATGCGAGAAAAGCTACTCAAAACATCGAAGACAAATTCAATTCTGCAGATATCTCTGATAGTAAATAGTTGAGAGGATCTAGTTGTCGCCCGCGGCGACTTTGTACGATGCAGCCACTGCTGTTTGTTTTCTTTAGAAATGTAAAAGAAAATAGTGGCTTATTTTTAAGACTTTTAATGCTTTAGCGGTGGAAAAATACTATTGTACGAGTCGAACTGTAAATAAAAATATTAGTTTTTAATTTAACAAATGCCGTGTGGTTCCCGGCAGAGAAGAATAGGACCACTCCAAATCTTCCCGTGGATGTCGTAAAAGGCGACTTAGGAAACTAAAGCTAAACAAAGCTTATAAACATCAAAGAGACCTCTCCAACCCGTCTGGCCAGCGTGGAGAGTGTAGGCCAAATCCTCTTACTACTCTGGCAGTACAGAGAGAGTCGTGCTCCTGCAGTGGAGACTAATAAAGACCTGATGATGATGATGATGAATTTAACAAAAAAGCGGATAGGAAATATTGAAAGATAAAATTTTATCCAATATTTAGTAAGGCTTTTAAGATACACTAAAGCAATTGAAATTATGAATAATAAAACAATGGAGTATTGTGATTTCCAGCATTTCGTGCATTTTGGCGACTCGGACCCATAAGTTTAGTAAGTATACATAACCTCTGATTGTCTCCTTTCAGATACTTGGCTGACTGGAAAAAATGTGCATATTTTTTGTTTATCTTTTAAGTTTAGTTCCATTAATGGTATGTTGTTTTATGTAGAATAAAAGTTTTCTTTCTTAGCAAAAATCGCGCAACGCTGCTGAAGATTTCACGTCGAAAATATGAAAGGCATTTAGAACTCGTTTTGTTCAAAGGAGTGTGGATATTCGAATATTGTTTTCGTAGCTTTTAAGCTCCTAGAACCAAAAGGCTAATTGACAAGTGTAGCGAGAATAGTGACAGGGACAGAACAGACCCAATTTGCTGCATTTTCCTGTATCGGCTTAGCTACTTTTGGGAGGAAAAACATCAACTCACATTCCCTCAAACGTTTGTATCCGCAAAACTGAATTACGAAATACTCCTTCTAAAACCAAGTAATTTAGCTTATACACAAATTGAAGTAAATTGCTTACCTTTATAATTCAATTAAGTAATTACGTACACACCTACCAGTGGTATTATTTTATTTATCCTTCTATTCGGCTTTAATTTTCTTCGAATCGCTAAAGCCGGATATAAAAAGGAATAAGAATAAATTGGCTCCGCTGTTATATCAGGCATCAGCACGATTTTATTTTATTCCCGGCTTCTATAAAGGAAATTGACAATTAGAAAATGAAATTTATGTATAATAAATTTTGTTGTTAGCTGTTTAAAGGACACGAAAATAGAATATTTCTTGGAGTGAGGGTTTATACAACGTGTTTTGTATTAAATTGGGGAAACATACGAAACTAGGTCATTGTAGTTTAGATAGGCAAATCGCATTAAGAAATAGGTCACCACGATTCTGGAATTAGTCGAATTAATAAACGTTACCAATACATTATCAATGTGATGTGGTCGGTGGTTTTAGAACAATATCTATCTATTACCTATTACTAACCCTAGATTAAGCCGATGTAACAAAGGCATGGGTGTCTCAATTAGCGATTTATAGAAATTTCTTCATCAGGTCTTTCTTGGTCTCCATTGCAGGAACGCCACCCTCTTTTTACTACCAAAGCTATATATTAGCCAGAGCAGTCAGAAGATTTGGCCTACAATCTCCACACTAGCCAGATGGGTTGGTGAGGTCTCTTCGATGTTTATAAGCTTTATTTAGCTTGCGTTTCATAAGTCGCCTTTTCCGACATCCACGGGAAGACCTGGCGAGGTCCTATTCTGCTCTGCCGGGAACCACACGGCTGACGTGATTAGGTCATTTACAAATAAGGTCATCGCGATTCTGAAATTGCTCAAATTAATAAACGTTACCAATAAATTATCAATGTGACCCACATGTGGTCGGCGGATTCAGAACAATATCTATCTATTACTAAACCTAGATTAAGCCGATGTAACAAAGGTGTTGGTGTCACAGTTAGCGATTCAGAGAAACATATATAAGCATGTTTTTTTTAAGATATCAAAGGAAATAAGCATTTACTTGCCGGACGTCTTATAAAAGATTGACATAGACATAACTCTGCTTGTCAAAGTTTGGGGGAGTCCACATTCGCACAACTCATCAAAGTTGTTAGTAAACCCCCATCTAGACTGGTTTTCCTTACACCGGCTGACCTGAGTCCGAAGTCTGTTTAAGGACTTCCAGGTCTGCCATGGCAATTCATGTCCAGGTGGGGGCTTTTCAACAAGTGGTACAAATGGGGAAGGTACATTCCACTTGCTGCGCCAAAGAGTGCACCTCTCCTGTTGGACATTGGACGACATTGGTTCAACACACTTTTTAAAACTTCTTCGACTCCTAAGTCTCCTTGGAGCATCAGAGTAGTTGTGCAAGAGATGGCGAGCGTCCATTACTCATCATTAATATGAAAAATATTTCTATAATTCTTTAAGTTTTTTACTTACTAACTTTTGTAATGGGGCCAGTCCAATATAGCTCCTTAATTATTAAATTAGCAAGAGTGCTAATGAGCCATCTCCACGAACGAGAGAATCGCAGTGATTTTATCGCCGTGTCACATATTTCAATATGTACAGGTACACACTCTTAAATCGTTATCTACACACGGCGATGCGCGAGCGAATGTCAATCGTATCGCCTATAGAAAAATTATAGTAATATATAGAAGCACGGTCACTCTTAATTCTTTCTCCCCCTTTGAAGAAGTTGAAGATGGCCCCTAACTCAATAGTACTCGGATCAAACTTGAAGTATAAGTAGACTATACGCTGATTTACCATATTATTATTTCGGAATATTTAGTATCTTATTAAGATACAAAATATTCCGAAATAAAGTGTTATAAATCGCTTATTGCTTGTCACTTACTACCGGCCTCTTGGACAGGCTCCAAAGGGTTTGTAGGTAATGCCATAAAGCTCACTAATTACCGCTTTGGCAAGATAACATTAACGTTTATTACGGAAAGCTATTTTGGGAATTGGTAAATAAATCCAGAATTATTTGTGGTATTGTGTGATTATCGGCATGCGTGGGCCTGTTTCATATTAATTCGTTTCCATTCTGGTAATTCCTTCCAATATAGTACACTCATCTAGCCTATAGTGTCCCAATGCTGGGCAAAGGCCTACCCTCTTGCTTAAAAAAAGTATGCTTTCATCCTAAACGCTATTTTCAGATAGCTGATTTTAATCACAATTTAACAGTTCAACAGCCTTGACGAGCTCAATTCGATAGTTCACTTTGCGCCTCGAATGCAGTCAATCGTCATAGATTTTGCAATCTAACACACACATAGCTTATGACACTCTGAAGCAAAATACAAATCTAATGACACTTTAAGCTTCGAAATCATTCAAGCCATTTAGGCTATAGGAGGTAACAATGGAACATACACATATATACATACATACGCGTGAAAAACAGTACCCTTCTTCTGGGTAGGTTACTCGGGTAAAAAAAATAACACATGAAATATGCAAAAATAAAAAATAATATGACATTGAACCGGACAAAAGCCGGAAGCAACGCTTCGCAACTACGCACAGTTGCAGGTGACAGGTAATCTTGTTAAAGCTGCATGACAGCGTGAAACTCTCGGTACATTTATATCGGCACATAACGCGTAGAACCAACAGCTGTGATGGGTTAGAAATTTTCAACAGCCGTAGCATGTCGCCCGCGACGCCGTTTATATAGCGTGATTAGCTATCCCCATCTTGCTCTATAAGATTACGGAAAACAAAATAGTGATAGTCGATAAACATTGCCGCGCGTGCCATGCTACGGGCGCTAGAATGGAGACCTGTACCTGAAAGGACAGGGTCGGACACCCACCGACCAGGTGGTCGGATAACCTAACCAAGGTATTGGAAATACTTGAGAGCCTTTGTACAGCAATTAATTTCTTGGTGGCTGGGATGATGATACTCATGTCATTCTAAATTAGCACATGATTTAAATAAAATTATTTTAATACGGTTTTTATCGCGTTTATTACATTATTTATACACCTAACGTTTCGAGCACTTTACAGTGTTCGTGGTCGCAGGAAGACTAAGTCTACATCCGGAACGTTATCAATAAATATTTTAGGCGGTAGATTTTGCAGTTCTTATAAAATACTAGACAAATGTCAACTTAGTCTACCTGCGACCACGAACACTGTAAAGTGCTCGAAACGTTAGGTGTATAAATAATGTAATAAACGCGATAAAAACCGTATTAAAATAATTTTATTTAAATGTGTAACAATCGCGAAAACATAAGAAAACATTAGCACATGATGCTCGTTAAGACTTCTTTGTTGGCCGAAATATCATCTTAGCCCAAATTTGCTTTTTGTGTTGACAAAATTCCTACTACAAGGTGTAAAGGTAAACAATGGCTGATTTGATGGTTGGAGGAACATCGGTGCTACCCGAACACCTAGTATAGAAAACTTCTGCTCGGGCTTGCCCTGCTGCTTGAAGTACTTGTACTTCCTGACCCCATGATTGAAATTGGTCTAAACTACTTAGTAGTCAATACTGGCAGTATTGACTACTCAGAAGTTTAGACCAAAACCACACTTATATAGAATTTTGACAATATTAAGTTTATAATATTATGTACAATTTTGCACTTTCCACACTACCGTAGCTCCTAAACACTTCCAAGCCGGGTGTAAAAAATGGTTATTTATGTTCACTAATTAAGTGTGCATACGTGTATATACTTAGTCTCCAAAATCTTATACATCTGAAAATTGCGTTGAAACGACGGTCTTATTGTATACAGCTCAATCTCCATTATCTTAAAGTCACACACTCACTCAGTCAATACGAACAACTTTTCCTATGAGACCAATGCAGGGAACTCAAAAAAGATCGGCATTCCCATACAAATTGGCGACTAATTACTTTTGTAAGAAATTATCACAAAGAGTTTAGGCCTTAACCTCTGTCGATTCCTTTAAGGCGAGGTGAGTTCACACACTAGCGCCACCAAGCAATTAATTCTATAAGTCCTAAATCATATCATATTTAAAAAATCTAATAGCTGGATGCCCTAGTAAATTACTTGTAGTATTATTGGTACAAGTTTTCACTATTTTTAACTTGATGAATTAAGAGAACGAATTATATTTACCGCCAAAAGTGAACACTTTTGGCGGTAAAACTTCGATCTCTTAAACGTAGATTGTAATACCTATCTATGAAAAGTATATACAAAAAGAATACTAAAAGTAATTTACTAGGGCAATCAGCTATTAGATTTTCAGGGTTCCGTAGTAAACTAGGAACCCTTTCGCCCTGTCTGTCTGTCTGTCTGTCCGTCCGCGGTTTTACTAAGAGACTTTAAGTACAAGAAAGCTGTAATTTGGAATGGGTAATATTAATCATGGCAAAAAAGTGGTAAAAAAAAAATAATGGAAAAAAAATTTTTTTAGGGTAGCTCTCATACAAGTAATGTTAGGGAGTATTTTTTTTTTTCTCTTTTTACCCTTCGTGTGGTGTATATCGTTAAAAAGGTCTTTAAAAAATATTGTGAGGTTGAGAACACCATTTTTCGATTTAGGGATCCTTTTCCGAAATATTTGGTTTTAAAGTGAAAATTTTTGTTAGAGGTAAGTGTCCCCCCCTCTATCTGCTAAACGGTTAAATACGGATACGTGAAAAAAATTACAGCAGTAGTACCTATATATACTGAAGTTGAAAGGAAAACTATCAGAGCTGAGAACTTAGTGCAAACTAAAAAGTTATAGGCAACCAACTTATAAAATGTACCGGAAAATGTAAAATTTCATACAATTTTCATTGGTAGATGTTTTTGGTCGTTAAACTGTGAGGTGCGAGTGTAAACAGTGTGAATTCAAAGTTGTCATTCGCAACTACGGAACTCTACACTGCGCGTGGCCCGACACGCACTTGGCCGGTTTTTTTTAAATTTGATTTGATTTAGGAGTAAATGGATTAATTGCTGGGTGGCGCTAGTGTGTGAACTCACTTCGAGTTACAGAGATAAAACCATGATAAAGTGTATGTAATATATTCAAATGAGACATGTTAGAATGTATTAAATCAAAGTTCAATTTAACTATCTGCGTGTGTATACTCAGAAGTAAGCAATCCCATTTTGGGTGGATGGGCTTTGTGGAATCAATACGGCTTTCAGTTTTAAGCCCAGGGCTTAGTCTAGGCTTTTAGAGTTATTGGACATTGGGCCAACGGGTGGACGCATTCTTGTGGTCGAGGTGACCTACATTCGATAACATTTACATAGCATCCCAAAGTATGTGTTAGCTCGTTGATCAGTAATCATCCCATATGTATGTACGTATGCAATATATTATATTTATGTATATACTAGCTGTTACCCGCGGCTTCGCCCGCGTGATTAGCCTATGTACTTCTAGTACCCTAACCTATTGGTGTTTCGTAGATATGGCGTGAAATCGTTACTAACAAATAAACTCACTTTCGCATTTATAATATTAGTTATTTTATATTATTCGTAGTTACATATATTCTTATTGACGCGCTACCCATTGTAATTCTCTACGTTTTTGGAAAGGTTTGGTTGGTGAAGATTGCCACATGGCATGAAGTCTACCTTTTGTACGTGTAATAAATTTTAAATCAATAAATGTGTGCTTTTACTTAATCTTTCCTTCTACTTTAGGTATATGTCAGTGGCCAACACTTGTCAGATTTCTTTGGCTGCCTCGTCCTTACATATAAGTTGACGTATCCTACTTGGTATTAACATGGTGATATATATCTTTAAAGTTTCCACGATGTTTTGAAATACTAGAGTTGCCCTGCAATTATACACAGAGGACGCTACGTGCAACATTTCTTATTTCAACTAGCAATAAAAAGTAATTTTTGGTTACTATTGCTTAAGGGGGCACACTAGGGTCACTAGGCACAGTAGCGACGCCATTCATTTTATTCCGTATACTTTAAAAATAGAAAGAAATTCAAGAATGTAAATCATATAATCCTAAGTAAATAAACTGAAGTATTTTTGGAATCATGTTTTAATATTATGAGAATCTGTCATTAAGAGAAAAGTGATTACCGCCAAAAACGGCCGTTTTTGGCGGTAATCTGATTCTCATAATTCTCACTGATTCTGATAATATTAAACATACTACAAAAATACTTCAGGTTTTTTTACTAGTGCTTATATGATTTACATTCTTGAATTTCTTTCTATTTGTAAAGTGTTAGGAATAAAATGATTGGCGTCGCTACTGTGCCTAGTGTGCGGCCTTAATTACATACATATCACGTCTTTTTCCCTTGCAGGGAAGACAGAGCCCAGATCTGTAAAACTTTAAGGCCACGTTTAGCATGTTAGTGGGCTTGTAGGTAAGAACGGAATCAAAATAGTGATGGTTGCTAGCCGCATCGCCTATAGACAGGATTCCTGACGCCCATTCCCTCGATCGGCTTTTACGATGTGCGCGGTAAGAGAAGTAACTGGTACATTCTACGATTTTTCTTTTCTCCCAGACCAGCGTGGAAGCTTAATTCATCTTCTGAAATACTCAAATACCTTTTGTCTGTATAAATATAAATATATATATATATACGGACAAATCACACAGATTGAGCTAGCCCCAAAGTAAGTTCGAGACTTTTGTTATGGGATACTAACTCAACGATACTATATTTATAATAGATACTTATATAGATAAACATCCAAGACCCAGGTCAATCTGAAAAAGATCATTTTCCATCTTAACCTGACCGGGGATCGAACCCGAGACCATCCGTGTCGCAGGCAGGCGTGTTGACCGCTGCGCCACGGAGCTAAAACTGAAAGGATCACAAAAAGTACTCGCTAAAAATCTGCCTTAAAATTCTCAGGTGCTAAAATGAAGAACTGTTACCATTTGAGACAGGTAAAATCAATAGCACTCAGAATTTCGCGACCCTTTCTAAATCTTCAAGGAACTTTCAAAGACAAACGAAGTCGAGGATGACTCTGTTATTTTTTAGTAAAATTTCGGTGAAAAAGTTGAAGAAGGCCTTGATTTTGTTTTCTTTGTTCAAAATTTAAGTACCAAGAATAATTTATGCCATAATAGCAATTGGATTACTCAATGGTAATATGCATAAAACTATTTATGCGTAGATTTTTTTCGACCTACATATCAGTTTGACGAGCTCCGTTGCGCAGTGGCTAACACATCGGCCTGCAACACCAGGTGCCCTGGGTTCTAACTCCACTCAAGTCATGATGGAAAATTATATTTTTCAGATTGAACTAAGTCTTGGAGGTTTAACTAAATGTATACGTATCTATTATAAAATGTGGTGTCGTTGAGTTATATCCTACTAAGACACAAGTTCATAATTTTCTGTGGGGCTAGCTCTTTTTTTTTAATATTGTTTTACGGCCCTGGATACAAGTCCTTTAGAGCCTTTCTTCATTTATTTTTATATTTTATAAGTTATTCTTGTTTGTCGTCAACGAAATGATGGTGTAATTCATTTCGTTGTTTTCACGGAGCCCCTGGCGACAACTCTTCGCGAATCCACTGGTTTCATCATTGACGACGCAGCAAAGCGGACAACCGACATGCCCGCTATGTTAATCTCACTACAGCCGCACAATGACAGTCTACTTTAGTTATTCTACACATTGTTCTTAAACATGGGCATTTATAACATACGTATATGATATACGTATAACGGAACGCGCCCGGGTGACATGTCAAAATCATCTGTTCCGTAATTTAAATAATTTTAATCGTGTTTTGTGCATATTTTCATGTAAATATTGTTTTAAATAACCAAATTAAGTAACAAGTTATTAGTATCAACGTATTTATTGTGGAGTTATAGCGTATTTGACGCTAAAAACCTGACTAGCAGCGACGGCGGTTGGACCGAGTAGCTGTCAAACTAAAAACAAAGGAATTGCAAAACGGGATCACGAAAACCTGGGGAGTATACTGTTTTATTCTTTCATAATAGGCAATGCATCCTTAAACACATAAATAACATCGATTTAAATCACACTTTAATCATAAGATTCGTATATTTTGCCCACCAAGCTCAGTTTGATTCTCGCTCCGTTTACCTTGTGAAATCGGAGTTGATGACCTAAAACCAGAGCGAAAGGCATAATTATTTAAAATACATCTAATCCAGTTCAATTCCACATAAAATCTGATGTTTTTTTTTTCATGTTTTTTGTCTCTTTGTAAGAGGAAATCAACTACCTACATTACTGAAATAATAAGCAAATTAACAAAATCAACTGTAATTGTCATAAATTTAATCCTTAAATTATTAATAAGTATATAGTAAAGACACATAAATAAAGTTTATTTGGTTATTTAATGTATTAAATAGTTATCTGGCTTTGTTTTTGCGATCTCACTACGCTTGACTTGTGAAAAGCTTAGTTGATGGTTATAAAAACAAAAACCCCAGACAAAACATTGTATTGTATAGTTTATTGATTTAATTAACCGTACCTGTTATATGAACAAGGTTTATTTTTGTCGCTTAACAATTTAAATTGTAAAATTATTCTTGCCAACTTACACAGTCATTATATTATATCAATACTAAAATAATAAAAAAATTTTCAGTTTCAACTACCTCCCCAATCACGATGATGACTCGGAAGGCCACAATTAAAGACCTGACCATGAAGCTGAGGCTCGCATTAAACCAGCTGAAAGAGTGCCAAGAGGAAAACTCACATCTGTTACGTGATAGGGAGGAAACTGAAGAAGAATTTCACAAAATTATTGAAAAAAATACACTGATAAAAAATGAATGCACTAGCCTTCACATGCAAAATACTGACTTATTAGATGAAAATATTAAATTAAAAGAATGTCTAGCACGAACCACAGAATGCAGTATGGTACATGAACGGGCCCTTAGTCGCATTTCAGAGTTAGAGTATAGCTTGTATGAGGCACAAAAATCTGCCCTAGAAATAGAGAAACAGAAAGAAGAAAAATTATGCAATGACACCCTGCATCTTTACAGTGAACTCATGGAATGTGGCCCGGGTCCGGTCGTGGAAATACCTGCAACTACTCCACAGTCACAATATTTTATATTAACCTCTCATAATAAAATAAAAAAGTATGTGAAAATTAACAAAATGATAAAGCGTACCAAAAAGGTTATTTCTAAACAAAAATCATTAAAATCTTTGACTCAGTTACGTAAGGAAAAATTATGTCTATATAATCAATTTAAATCATGTGAAGATGATCTTTACATGGCTAGCCGCATTTATGATACTGAGATACATGAACTACAGTCACAAATAGCTGAATTACATCAGTCTTTAAAAACTTTGTCTAAAAATTATAAAATATCTCAGAAACAACTCAATGAACATATTTCGGCAATTAAAAAACCAGTTGAGTTAGTCCACCATATTATTGAGCAGCATGTCCCTCTCGCTGTGTCCCCGGAGGTTATCACCAAGCAACCTGAAATATCTCAGGAGCTTCTCATAAAAGAGTGTGATACAAGTATGCTCTCGAGAATAGGTACTATTAATAGTAGTGTGAATAAAAAAATATGTTGTGATAAACTGTTAGTTTATTCCGATGAGTTAGGTCAGGGCTTTAGTAGCATAATTTGTAACCATATTCACAACAACTGTACAGTTTTAAATACATGTACACCCGGGGCCTCTTATTCATATTTAATAAACAGTATAAATACTGATAACATAAATGAAGACACAGCAGTACTAATTTTGTGTGGTGACAGTTCTTGTGTTACAAAGAGGAACTTAAAGCAAAATGTAGACAAATTGATTAGTTTAAATTTAAAAACTAACTGCAAATTTATGATAAGTGCCTTTCCGTATTCGGAATCTTTTGACAATGTTAGAAATAGACATATACATGAATTGAATGTACAATTGTACAATATGACTTGTCGTCATAGCGATTTTATTTTTTATTTAGATATTAATAAATTTATATATAGATTTAAGATGACACAAGATACTATGTATCTTCCATTTAGTTGTAAGCGACAAATTGCTACAGTCGTAGCTTATAATATACTAAATTGTGTTGTAAATTATACAACTGAAATATCTGAACATGACATGAAAAATAATCCTAAAAATATAATTGGACCTAGAATAAGTAATACTAAGTGTAATTTAAACTAAAAAACAAGACAATAGTCAAGACCAAAGAATTAAATATTATTCATCAGAATATCCAAGGCCTGACTAGCAAACTTTTAGAGTTAGAATTATTTATAAACAGTAAAAATTTACATGTAGTTTGCCTGACCGAACATTTTATGCAGTCGCATCAACTACAATTTAATATTCAAAACTACTCTACGGCTAGCTCATACACCAGAAAGACAAAAGAGAAAGGAGGCAGTTTAATCCTAACGCAAAATGATGTGAAATATAAAGAACGTAAAGATATTGTAAGTCTTTCAATTGAGTGTAGTGTTGAATTAGCATGTATTGAGCTAGAGAATTGTGTTATAGTATGTGTATACAGCCCTCCTAATTCAGATTATAATACATTAGAACTAGTGATTGAAGACGTTTTAAGGAAATTGTGTTGTAGTCGCAAAAACATCATAATATGTGGCGACTTTAATGTAGACTTATTAGTTACAACTACTGAAAGTGTAAGATTTTTAAATTTATTTAAATCGTTCGATTTAATTAATCTATTTCTGGAGCCAACGAGAGTTGAAGGTGACTCTGCAACGTGCATAGATAATGTTTTCTGTAACTGCATTGCTGTTGACAAAGCCATCATAAAAAATCTTACTTCTGATCACTTTGGTCAGTTAGTAAAATTCACAAACCACGTCGAAGTAGATTCATCACAAATTACCTATAGATCGATTACAAAAGACAAAATCAAAGTATTTAAAGATAAAGTAACACAAAAAATTCCTCTTATGGAGGAAACTAGAGATGATCCGGATATACTGTATAAAAAAATGTTTGACGTTATTGAATCAGAATTTAACAATGCGTTCAAAATAAAAACTAGCACTAAACGTAATCGTAAAAAATTTAGTGAATGGGCTACTCCAGGCATTTACATCAGTAGGAATAGGTTATATGAATTACTTGCTATGAAAGCTCACAATCAGAATCCCGATTTTGTTAAATTTGTAAGAACTTATTCAAAGGTTTTTAAAAGGGTATGTGCATGCGCAAAGTCAATATTTACTAGACAAACTATTATTAATTCTAATAATAAAGTGAAAACAACATGGAAAATTATTAACACAGAAACAGGAAAAACGAAAAAACGTGATATTCCAATTGAATTAAAAATTAATAATAAGGTCCTCAGTACTAGCGAAGACATTACTCAATATTTTGAAGACTTCTTTACAAAAATTCCTGTAAATACCACTGCCTCCCTACATTCATCATCTGAGGAATCTAAAAAGTTATTAAGTAGTTGTATACCAGAATGTAACAGTCATTTAATATTTGAACACGTAACATCACAAAAAATCATTGATACTTTTAGGAGTTTAAATAATAAGAAAACTGGGGATATATGGGATATCTCAGTATCGGTTATTAGTAATATTATAGATATAATAGCTCCTTATTTAGCGTCTATTTTTAATAAATGTGTCGATACGGGGACTTTTCCTGATTTAATGAAATTGAGTAAAGTTATACCATTGTACAAATCGGGTGATAAAACTGATCCAACAAATTACCGTCCTATTTCTATTCTGCCAGCTTTGAGTAAAATATTTGAAAAGTTAATTTTTAATCAGTTATTATCTTTTTTCAATAGAAACGGACTCTTTCATGGTGAACAGTATGGATTTACAAAGGGTCGATCAACTACAGACGCGGGGGTTGCGCTTTTAAAACATATATATGATGCTTGGGAGAATAAACAGAATGCCATTGGTGTTTTTTGTGATCTTACCAAAGCATTTGATTGTGTCGACCACAATACCCTTATATTCAAACTAGAACACTATGGGATTAAAGGTAAAGCTCTTTATTTAATCAAATCTTATTTGAGTAGCCGTATTCAAAAAGTTAGTGTAGATAGGGTTATGTCTGTCGGATCATCTGTTAAGATGGGTGTACCCCAGGGCTCTATACTAGGGCCTTTGTTGTTTCTAATATATATTAATGATCTGCCATATTATGTTAACACGTGTAAGGCTGTACTATTTGCCGATGATACATCTCTTGTTTTCCCTATCGATAGGACAACGGACAATTTTGACGTGGTCAATAGTACATTAGCCCAAGTGTTAGAGTGGTTTACCGCAAATAACTTGTTGCTGAACGCTAAAAAGACGAAATGTATTAAATTTTGCTTACCGAATGTTACAAAAGTACCAACACGCATAATGATCGATAACGAAACGATAGATTTGGTTGACAAAACAACATTTCTTGGGATGACAGTTGACTCCGGGCTTCAATGGGGTGCCCATATCACAACCTTATCGGGTAAACTTAGCTCTGCGGCTTATGCAGTTAGAAGAATAAGACAGCTGACTGACGTTGATACTGCGCGCTTAGTGTACTTCAGTTACTTCCATAGTGTCATGTCATATGGGATATTACTGTGGGGTAACTCAGCTGAAGTTAATACCATTTTCGTCCTTCAAAAACGCGCTATCAGGTCTATATATAAATTAGGTGCTAGAGAATCACTTAGAGAATTGTTTAAAGAGATAAATATATTGACATTCCCCTCGCAATACATATTTGCAAATATTATGTTTGTTCGTCACAATCTTCATTTATATAAGAAAAATAGTGATAACCACAGCAGGAATATGAGAAATAAAAATAAATTAGCTACGCCAGCTTTGCGATTACAGAAAACAATGAATTCTTTTTTGGGCCTCGGTATACGCTTCTATAATAAAATTCCTACAGAAATATTAGCTCTGCCATTAGTTAAGTTTAAAACTGCTATTAAAAATCAATTACTTAAAAAGGCATACTATTGTATTAACGACTACCTTAAAGATAAATCTACATGGGAGTAATAATATTATTTTTAATGAATAAATGTACATAATTAATTAATATAATTTTATAAATTGTTACAAATACTTGTGTATAAGCATAGCCCTTCAGGCATGTAGGGACCAAAACTGGACTGAGTTTCTTTCGGCGTATTCTTCTCAGCAGTGGTCTTTCCGAAACGCTAGTAGTTTTTTCGATCTTGCAAATTAAAAAAAAAAATATGACGTTCAAAAAGCGATACATGATATCCAAATTTGAATAAAATTTCATTTCATTTCATTTCATTTCATTTCATTTCATTTCATTTCATTTCATTTCATTTCATTTCATTTCATTTCATTTCATTTCATTTCATTTCATTTCATTTCATTTCATTTCATTTCATTTCATTTCATTTCATTTCATTTCATTTCATTTCATTTCATTTCATTTCATTTCATTTCATTTCATTTCATTTCATTAACACCAATTTCACATCATAAAGTCCACTAGATTCAATTTGCGAAACAATCCAAAACAGACACCGTGTAGTCCGCTAAAATTCCCGCCAAGAACTCCTGGGGCTAGCTCAAGTTGTGTGATATGTCACTATTTTTTTATTTCTTCTTCTTCTGTTTTATAAAATGGCTTCCACCGAGATTTCAGTGATTCAATGTGCCAATGTCCAGTAAATTGAGATACTAAGTATCGGTGTTGTACGGTAAAGTTGTAACAAGTAGCATCAAAGATGGCGTAAGTTCTTTGATGCCTCGTGGTCGGGAGGTTATGGTGACAAGTCTATACGAGTCCATATAACAGTCCACTTTAACTATTTCACAAATTGTTCCATGAGCACGAGCATTTATAACACCGAACTACACCAATTTCATATTATAAAGTCCACCAAAATCAATTTGTAAAATCGTCCAAGGTAGACCCCAACTGGCACCTGACTTCCCACCACAAACTCCCCCACTATTTTTTTATTTATATTTATTTATCAGTATAAGTACTACCAGAATCAGAAAGAAGGTAATGTTTTTGCATATATATGTTTGCATGTAATATGTCTGTTCCTTTGTTATTACCTCCTGTGTACAAACGGCTTGATCTACTATGGAGTTTAAGGTGTCATTGAATTCTTATTGGTCAAAGTTTAATTTCGTTTTTCGTGTGTGTAAGTGGCTAACACTGGTGTCAGTTTTTGTAAGCTGACAGCCGGGACCAACTGCTTAAAACGTGCCTTACCGGAGGATCTCGTGATATTTTATGCCACTTGCGGTCACCCATTCAAGTGGGGACTGCACCCAGGGTTGCTTTACAAGCAAAAGCGCTAATAATTGTGCATTATTAGCCCACCCACTGGGCCATGGGGCTCTTCAACTAAAAGTAGTTCTTATGCTTACCTTGTGAATGCCTTTAAAATTCCAAACACTATTTTTTGGATTTGTCACTAGAGACGCTGCTTGTATTTATATAGCTTTAAAGACGACGCCGTGTGGTTCCCGGCAGAGTAGAATTCGTACAAGGTGACTTAGGAAACACAAGCTAAACATAGCTTATTAACATCAAAATGACCTCTCCAACTCGTCTGGCCAGCATGAAGAGTGTAGGCCTCTGACTGCTCTAATAGTATTGATAGGGTCGTGCTCCTGCAGTGGAGACTAGAAGAGACCTGATATGATAATGATGGTGAAAGACGATGCTTAGTGAATGAAATATATATTTTCCTTTTTATATTTATTCAAAAAATTAACTAACAGACTTATAAAACCTATTTTAGTATAAATATGCTTTGCCTCGTTCTTTCAATGCAAATCTTTGGTAAGAGGGATAAGGATAAAACATATTTGAACAAAATAGGTTTAATATAAGCTTTTTAAAATTTTTATGAATGAGGGATATGTTGTATTGAAGCAATTCATTTAGGGCTTGAATATTTATTTTCTTTTTCATTCCAAGCACAACGTGAAGCTAAAACGTCCACTAGTCGTTAGTATCCATTATCTTGTTAGTGAGCAACTGCCCTTAGGCAGCTTGAAATATCTGACACCAGTGTTGGCCACTTGTACACACGAAAAACCTACAAACTAGTAACTAGTAAGTCCATTCGGAAAAGGCAATAAAAACTTAAGCAAACTAAATAAAGAATACTTTTTAAATACACAAAATCATCTTGGAAGGCAATATGTCGTCCAATACAGACAACGTTTAAATAAAGATAATAACAAAAATATTTGGCCATAAACTGAGCGCCAGCAAAGCCATAAAATACGAGCATCGGGAGACCTTCGGAACTAGTCCTCCGGCAAATGGAAAACGCCTATTTTATTACTCCTATATCCTTATTCGGCCCTGTGCTGTAATCTATTCTGTCCCTACTAACTCACAGTGGACGCTGTTATGACTATGCCCTTTATTCTTGAGGAGCTGCAGCTTTATTTGATTTTTGATATTTTTTAAGAATGGAAAAACCTCGCTTATTTTTTACAGAATGTGAGTAACTTAGATTATATAAAGCATAGATAGACTCTATTAGCCTAAAAACGAAGAAAAAAATTCTGTCCAACTCCGTCAAAATGGTAGCTATGTGTATATGGTACAAACACATAGCTACCAATTTGATATTATTTTAATTATTGACAGGACGCGTGTGCCAACACAAAGCTGACACGCACACAGGCATTGAAAAATTGAAATAAAGGCATAACGGTCTAGAAAGTATACATATAGTCAAGGGTGAGTAACTACTTCGTTTCGCCTCGTGCTTATTAGTAGTCACTCGTTTCTTAATATCTTCTATACCGCCCTTCCTACACAATGTTATATTATGTAACGATGTTACAATTTGTTTCAATAAAATACCTAATCATAAAACTACAAGGATGTTTCAAAAAAGTAAAAGATCTTAAAGAAAGCCAGTCACTGTTGGGTAAGGCTTAGCATTGATTTTCATATGAAATAATTTAAAAGATGAAAATCTGAAGGGTCTAAATATATGAAGAGTGATATCGAGATACTAAGCATAATAGCTTAGGGTATTATAATAATAATATCAATATCACCCGCTGAACTACAGAGTCATCAATCTCCTTTTCATTTCTATGAAATACATAAGGGTTTAAAGCATTCACGACGAAAAGGCTCTTGAGATATGGAAAAAAATTCCTCGCGAACAGGACTTTAACCTACTACTTGGTCTATTCACTTGAATTCCTCACAACTTTTTTATATTTTTTGTTTTTATCGGGGTTAGTTTTGACGGAATGAAAAATAGGAACAGCCGATTAAAAACTGGTTTCGTAAGGCACAAAACCAAGTGCGTATAGTTAGCATACATTGAAAACCGCTGGGGCTCAATGGTAATGCAAGTGCCTTTGAAACGCAGGGTCCCGGATTTGATCCCCAACCAAGTCATGATGAAAAACGACCTTTTACGATTCGCCTAGGTTCTGGATGTTTATCGAACTATACCTTAGAGCATTAGGATGGTTTAATGCTCAAAGACCTATATAATTATCTGTTATAAAGTATCATCGAGTCACTATCCTAAGACACAAGTTCGCAAACTACTGTAGGACTGACTCAATCAGTGTGATTTTCCCTGTATATTTATTTCTTCTTGGAGCACGACCCTCTCTGTACTACTAGAGACATATTTTAACCAAAGCAGTCAGAGGATTATTATTATTTATTGAGCTTAAATCTAGCAGTAGGTTATAGTAGACTGTTGATGATCATGTTTTTTACAATCGAAGTATGTATTGATCAAGCAGCTAAAGTACGCGATAAAGGTAACTAGTTGAAATCACGTGAAGCCCAAAACAGAGGTCATTTTTATAAACCATATCTTTATTTTGGTGAATAGTTCTCGAATGCGTGAATTAGAGAAAAAATATAATTTTGTGCGATAACTTTCACATCTTATGCTACGTAAAATAACGTAAACAATATCATATTGTAATCAAGTGGGTGAACTATCTGAAAACCGCTGATTGAAGGTTAAACTGTGGATTCTGGCCATTGGGCTGGAATGGAAACAATTTAATTGGTCCAGTGACAGTAGGCGTGGAATTCCTATGAAATTGGTATCGGACAATATTGATACTAAGCCGCCAAAGTTGTATTGTTCATCTTAGAACTACGTGTAATTCTTGATTTCAGTTTCATATTTTAATGAAAATAGTTTTTATAATGTTTTCTTATGTTTTCGCAATTGTTACACATTTAAATTAAATTATTTTAATACGGTTTTTATCGCGTTTATTACATTTTTTATACACCTAACGTTTCGAGCACTTTACAGTGTTCGTGGTCGCAGGTAGACTAAGTTGACATTTGTCTAGTATTTTATAAGAACTGCAAAATCTACCGCCTAAAATATTTATTGATAACGTTCCGGATGTACGCAGTATTGGCTCACAGTGTCTGAAGGTCTTGCAGTCTTCTGCTTAGCTTGAGATTTGATTAAATTGATGACTGGATCCCAAGCTTCTCAAGCCGCACAAGAAAATAAACCAACTTTTAAGACCTGTCAAATCTAATATCCCGTTACAAGATGCTGGAGTTTATAAAATTGACTGTGAGTGTGGTTTATCATACATTGGGCAAACAAAGAGAAGCATCGGTACCCGTATAAAAGAACATATTGCTGACATGAAGCATAGGCGCTCAACGAAGTCTGCAGTCTGTGAACATGCCCTAGACAAACCCAACCACTATATGCGTTTTGATAATCCTCAAGTCCTTGCAAAAGAAAACAGATAGGTACATTCCAAGAATGCTTCGTGAGGCTATTGAAATTAAAAAACATCCTAATTTCAATAGAGAGGATGGTTGGCAGTTACCACCAGCTTGGGATCCAGTCATCAATTTAATCAAATCTCAAGCTAAGCAGAAGACTGCAAGACCTTCAGACACCGTGAGCCAATACTGCGTACATCCGGAACGTTATCAATAAATATTTTAGGCGGTAGATTTTGCAGTTCTTATAAAATACTAGACAAATGTCAACTTAGTCTACCTGCGACCACGAACACTGTAAAGTGCTCGAAACGTTAGGTGTATAAATAATGTAATAAACGCGATAAAAACCGTATTAAAATAATTTTATTTTAATAGTTTTTATGTTAATTATCTTTTCCATTGGCACGGAAAACAGCGGATTTGTATGAATAATTTAATATTATGTTTACTACATACTCGTAGTATAAACATAGTTGTTTTTTTAATGTCTCTCTATTTGTGTTGTCTGTGGTCTATCTCAAAAATATGATCTTTAAAATTACACAACGGATTTTGAAGTTTTTTTGAAGTGAAAACTTTTTGTGATGGGGTAAAAAATGTTAAACTCGAAACAGGTCACGTGACCGATTCAACAGTCAGATTGAAAATTCTTAAGACGGGCACGTGACCTGATCGAACAACTACGTTAAGTTTTCACTTCTGCCGGCACTCCTAAAGTGCAACCCATTGTTCTTTTTTTTAATAAATAGAGTGGTGATGCGGGAAGACGAATTTTGAACAAAATGTTAGCGAATCCAAAATGGCTGGAGGTAGACATGTGACGCGGCGCCTTCGCTACACTGAACGATAAAAAATAGCACTGACCTTTATTGTTATCCTTGAAGAATTCCAATAGATGCGAGCGAAGACAGGAACGCCGTATATGATGCGGGCCAATTGTAATTCGTAGTAATCACGTACACTCAGTTATTTTAGCGAGTAAGATAGCATGTGCGCGCGTGAGTGAGACCCAGTGAATTTTGGGCGTGTGAATTTTCTCGAGCGAGCAGCGTGCACGCTCGAGCAAGCGGAAAGCCAGACTGAAGCGCGCGCTCGTTGTCGCGAAGAGGTTGGTACTATCAAATACCGACAACACAAACAAAGGCGCACGTCCATAGAGTAATACAAGATTAAGGTATACATAAATAATACATGCCCTGGCGCAGCCGGGGAGGGTTTCTAAAATGCTGTTAAAAGGAAAGATGTTTGTTTGCATTGAATAGATTAAAAATCTACTGAACCGTTTTTCAAATTATCTCACCTACAGAAAGCTAATTTATCTGCGGGTGGCATAGGCTGTAATTTACGCGATAAGTTAATTAAGATTTGTTATTATGATCTAAAGGCCTGAAATGTTTTCACGTATCCATAAACAACCATTTAGCTTGCAGGAGAACACACACTTGACTTCAACAAAAATTTTCACTTTGAGGCTGACTATATCACAAACCGATACCTGACCCGAAAAAATATACTTAGCCACTAGCAATATATAAAAGATCTAAAATATATATGTAGTTGTTACTTTAAATTTATGGGGTGGTTTTTTTTTACATTGCTTTGTCGGTATGATTCATACATATGATATCAAATTACTGATTTCTAGTGCTATCTGATGCTTTCCAAAAAAAAGACTATCCATTTCGAAAAAAAGAAAAAAAATTTTTGGTTATAAACGCTAGAAAGTTTTTTCAGTCGGCTACACGTTGGCTATAAAAAATATTCTTTCCTAGTTTAAAACGGCCATATAACTTCAACAATAAAATTGTTAGCTCTGGAAAGTTAGAATTGCATTGCAATATACTTAATCCCTATATCGAGGTTGCCAGCTGAAATCTGGGGCTAGATAATTTTAGGTCAAAATAATCCACGCAGTGCAGTTTTGGAAGAGCCATTTTATACTTGTATTTAGGTTACAGAGGAAGTATTAGACTACTGTTTTTATTATTCAAAATGCTTTTAAAATGAAATACAGTGTAAATTTAAATTCCAACGTAAGTCTGAATTTATACCATGTATTGTGATTTTATCCAACGAATAAGCAACAATAGACGGACGATCTCACCAGGGTGGCCGGGAGTCAGTGGACTCAGCATGCATTAGACCGCAATTCATGGCGATCTAATGGGCAAGCCTATGTCCAGCAGTGGACGTCCCCGGCTGATCGATAGATAGAGGCAACAATTTACAGGGATTGATTAATTCTTCACTCGTTTTTATAAGGCAATACAAGACAGAATCGCTAATATCTAGAGCTTTATAATTTAATGCTCAAATGAATCCTGCGATGAGGGTTTCTGAAATACTCACCACCAAATGGCAGCATTGAGGCGTTGAGTTCGATAAGACCCTGTCATTGGATAACATTTGACAAGTTCTCTTTGACGCCATGCCTATTTTATCTTTCTGCACCGAACCCATTACTCTGAGACTGTGACCAATTCTTGGCACGTCAAAATGACTTATGTTGTTTCGTTTATATTAAGGGGACACACTAGGCACAGTAGCGACGCCAATCATTTTATTATGCCAAGTATTTTTGGACTCATGTTTTAATATTATGAGAATCAGTGATTAAGATAAATAGTGAGAATTCAGATAACCGTCAAAAACGGCCGTTTTTGGCGGTAATCTGATTCTCATAATTCTCCCTGATTCTGATAATATTAAACATGATTCCAAAAATACTTCAGGTTATTTACTAAGGTTTATATGATTTACATTCTTGAATTTCTTTCTATTTGTAACGTATTAGGAATAAAATGATTGGCGTCGCTACTGTGCCTAGTGTGCGGCCTTAATATAACGTCATTATTATAGAACTAAATGCTGTTCTTCAGTTCAGTAGTATTTTTAATTTAATTCACAAAAAGTCCTATTTCATTCAGCCTACTAAAATTACTGGTAAACTACTAAAAAATATCAAGCACGTAAAATTTGTTCCAAAATATTGCAAATGTTTATCACTACATCAAAGTCCTCCGCCGCGTCTGTCTGTCTTTTCGCGATAAACTCAAAAACTACTCCACGGATTTTTATACGGTTTTCACCAATAGATAGAGTGATTCACGAGGAAGGTTTTAAGGTATAATACATGCCCGGGCACAGCCGGGTAGAGCTAGTATGAAATATATTTCATAATTCATTTATAAAACGAAGCGGCAGCAAAGAGCAATTGAATCAAAGCAATGACCACTCATAAGTGCTCGGAATATAAAAGTGTTGAAGGCCTTTCAAAGCTTTCATTTCACCCGGTTACAGCTTTAATTAAGCTATGAAGTTTTGTCTACAGATGGAAAAATATTCATTTCAGTTAATTAAAAATGTTGAGATGGGTAATTTCTGACGTAGGCATGTGCCTATTTCAAATAAAGGGGAAATTTAATAAAATAAATATTCAACTTGACTGCTCTAAAGGAATGTGAAGTTTTCAGGGCCTTACACGCCATGCCTTCTTAATGGTGAATTAAATTTCAACGAAATAAGCGAATAAACGAATATTACGAAAATAAATTGGTAGATTATTTTACCACGACATTCTGTAGTCATCTGAAGTTACCTGAAAGAAAAGAAAATAAATTCATTAGGTACAACATCAGTAAATATATCATTTACATATATGATATTCTTAGATTAAATAGTCTAGATAGATTCATTTGGCCTACAAGAATAGGAAAAAACGCATTAAAAAAGCAAGCATTGAAAAATTAGCCAGTTTTTAATCATTGAAATAAAGTCATGACGGAGTCTAGAGAGTAAGTATATAGTCAAAGATAATATTATAGAAAAATAAACAAAACACAATTACATTCTCATTACAATCATAAGGTGGTAATAAGTGTGTATGTATTTTGATCGTTTAAAAGAGTCGTCTGGACGCGCATGTCTCCATACAAACGGAAAAAGGTAATTGTGGCAATATTTGATAATTTTGGAGTAAAATTAAGCATCCAATCATAATCTTCTTATAATCTACGCACGTTCCTATACAGTTTTGTTAAATTATCAATAGTTTGAGAATTATACGCCTCTCAAGATTTCCATACAAATTTGAAAAGGCTTGTAATTCTCAAACCATTGGTATTTTAACCAAATTGTATAGGAACGTACGTAATTTATAATGAGATTAATTAATTAAATGCTTAATTTTACTCCAAAATTATCAAATATTGCCACAATTCCCTTTTTCAGTTTGTATGGAGACATGCGCGTCCAGGCGACTCTTAAGCTGCCGAAAGGCATTTCACGTTGCTAGCATACCCCCGAATTTTCAAAATAATTTTAACTAACGACAATCTTTAATCTCAAACTACCTCTGTCTTGTGTAAGCCGACCATTATTTTTATGAATTATTATATATATATTGTCAAAATTTGAAGGAAACATTTTAATATTTTCTTTAAATTACGTTTAATATCTGGCAACACCATCGATGGTGTAGGGAAGGGAGCGGTCGACGGGTTGATTCATTCAGTGTTGTAAAGTCGAAAAGGACGTTTTGTGACGAACATTATTATAAAGCTAGGAAAAGGAATAAAGTGATTGGAGCTAATAGGCAGTTTTATTGTGCATATTTAGCAATTTTACACTTGCTAGATAATATAGACAGTGACAGAACGAAACTTTAGAACGCACTAGTATATCGGCAGGCCGGGCGCGCGTACCCGATGCCATACTACAACCACCGGACATGCAATTTAGGAAGACACTCCTGTCCATACATACATACATAATATCACGTCTTTTTCCCTTGCGAGGTAGACAGAGCCTAGGTCTATAAAACCTAAAGGCCACGTTTAGCATAGGTGGAGAACGGAATCAAAATAGTGATGGGTTGCTAGCACCTCCTATTGACATGATTTCTCACGCCCATTCCCTCGATCGGCTTTTACGATCTGCGTGGGAAGAGAAGCAGCTGGCACATTCTACGTTTTTTCTTTTCTCCCCGACCAGCGTGGAAGGGTCCATCTAGTAGGTTTTAGGTACTATTCGTCATATTTCGCCACAATGTATTTGATTTTGTGTTTCAAACCCATTTCTAGTCGATATTCGTATTGAACTAATGACTAAATAGATTCGGTTGTAGTGCAGATTGGCCTCTAATTGCCGAATAGCTCATTTGCCGCCTTTGTCCTCACGGCCTCAAATTGACCGAGGGATTTAATTTCAATGTAGGATTCATTTTAACGATTTTGTAGCTCATTGATATCGCTTTTGCCTGAAACAAAACCTAACAGTACTAACTACCATCTGATTCTTTGAATTCAAATAAATCTTTAATCCTTGTTACTTACATCATTGAAGTGAAAATAAAATAGGTAGGAAAAAGTAAATTAAAAAGGAAGTCAAGGGAGAACCAAATTCGTAGGTACATTTTTTTTCAACTCCGATTATGATTTAAAAAAATATATATTTTATTTAAGTCATCAATATAAAAAAATCCCAACAGACGAAAAAGCAGTTTAAGTTAAAGAAGGCCAAAAAAACAACGGATTTGGAAGCACAGGTCAAACCAACTGAGTTTTTCAAATGTTGACAGCGCTAATGAAATTATTCTATACGCTGCGTAATCAATTACCATTTGTGATGCCTTGTGCGTTGTCACATGGAAACACAGTAAAGAAATTCCTGTTACAGGACGGCTTTCAGCAACTCACTCTTTATCCGAACTTGCCATAAGTATCTTATTAATCATCATGGAATTTTGCATAAATTAAAGGAAAAATCGTGCTCGTAACTAAAGCTGTAAATCAAACAATTCATGCGTTTGAATTGTCACTAGTTTCTTTCTGCAAGTAATGAGATCAAAATCAATCGATCAAGTTTTATTTTTTAAACAGTATTATCGGCATAATCATAGAGGTTTTTAGTTTTTTAAGGTAGTACTTAGAAATTCACTCATCTCCATGTGCGGATAAAATAAAATTATGCTAATTTGCACATGAGGGCGATGTCTGAACTTTAACTCCCCATAACATGGTTTTTGGTCTTCTCAACTGAATGAAATTATGCGATTTCGTAACAGAGATTACGTCGCCATTTCCCTTACATCTTCCGAGAAATTACTCGCTTCAAATGCTAATATTTGCTGAAAAGTCAATGGGTGCCATCCGGATTTTCGTATAATTTGTTTAGGGGAGTCCAAATAGAATCCTATACATTTTTCATCATGTTATTTTATAAATCGTAGCCATTAGATGTTGGCGTATTATGAAATACCCATTTTATTTTATTTTTACTTCCCTGTATCCTGTATAATGAATCAGCTGCTTTTTTTCGTGCATACCGTTAAAGCAGCCGATGGAATTGTAAATGTAACGAATTAATTGCGAGACTTGTTTTATGACAAGATTTGTTTTTGACGCATATATCCTTCCAAAAAACATATCAATCCGTGACTTATTTCTTTTGTTATGTAAGATATCTGTCTGTGAATAGCTCACCCACATACAGACAAATCACGCTCATGGTGTGATACCCAATTAAGCTAATCACTTAATTGATTCGATACGGACTCTCCCGACTATTCAATTTGGCAGTCAGCGTTGCATAGAGCATGACCATGAGCAAATTATTCCATTAGCTCATTAGCTGTCTTTATCCGCTCTGCAGCTTAATCGTAAGGTTCCTACCGTGACACGTAGCATTCAATGATTTATTCGTGTAAAATCTGAAGCAAACTCGGAATATCGCGCGAGTCGATGCGCAGTAAATATAAGGTTCAGCGGGGCGCGCGCGGGGAGGCGTGAAGCGTACTGCGCAGCTTGCAGCTAATATCAGAGTTCGATTCAGACTGTACTATCTTTCTGCCAAGGACGTCCACAGCTGGACAAAGCCTCTCTTATAGATAAAATAAAATAAATAAATAAATATATACGGACAAATCACACAGATTAAGCTAGCCCCAAAGTAAGTTCGAGACTTGTGTTATGGGATACTAACTCAAGGATAGAATATTTTTATAACAAATACACATATAGGTAAACATCCAAGACCCAGGTCAATCTGAAAAAGATCGTTTTTCATTTTGACCTGACCGGGGATCGAACCCGGGACCATCCGTGTCGCAGCCTGGCGTGTTGACCGCTGTGCCACGGAGCTCTTTTTTTTTTTTTTTTTTTTTTTTTTTTTTTTTATGTCATAGGACGGCAAACGAGCAAGTGGGTCACCTGATGGGAAGTGATCACCGCTGCCCATGGACAACTGCAACACCAGAGGTGTCACAGGAGCGTTGCCGGCCTTTCATTTTTCTCTCCCCAGAGGGGAGAGGGAGATGGGCCTCCGGCTCTCTCACTCACCGAACGAAGCATAGTAGCGGTAAAGCTACTACTCAAACGTCGATTTTCTGTGAGAGTGTGGTACTTCCCCGGACGAGCCGGCCCATTCATGCTACTAGCAAAATGATTTTCGCCGGTAGCGAGGCTCTACCACAACTAAACACAACAAATTGCTCGCAACAAATTGCAGTCTTGTGCATGCTGTACATAACGAACGCATTAACGGATTTTATGTTTAGATGTGTTACATTAAACTCACTTAAAAATATAACTTTCACTGAAATAAAACAATTAATTTTTTTTTAAGTTCCCGACACTAAATTTCATTGAAGTAACACAGTACCAAATTTCGAATCGATCGGACATAAGGAAGTTAGTCAGATCCCTCATCAACTAGAAAAGAGCTGAGGATCTTCAAACGGCTGAACTGATTTTTATGAAACATGGCTAAGAACACTCGGGATAAAATCTTATCCTAATTCTAATCCTAACTATCCTAATCCTAACTAATATTATAAATGTGAAAGTGAGTTTGTTTATTTGTTACGCTTTCACGCCGCATCTACTGAACCGATCATCATGAAATTTTGCAAACATATAGGTTTGGGTACTGAAAAGGACAAAGGCGGGCGGAGCCGCGGGTAACAGCTAGTTATCGATGACATAAAAAAACTAAAAGAAAATGGGTTCATCCGTTTGGGAGCTACGATACCACAGACTGATACATCAAGCTCTAAACCTAGTAAACCTCTTTTTTCTTCGAGATTTTTAAACCGATCAAACTGAAAAAAATCTTATTCTGTGCTTCAGTAGTAATCAATTGAAATATTTTTATTATTTGTCTTTCATCAATATCATCAATTCAAATAGTCAACTACTATTAGTAGTAGTTTTCCTAATTTACCTAAAGCAAAATAATGAAAAGTAAAACCACATATACTTTAACTAACTTACTACCTCATGCTTTTTACTATTTGACCAACAACTAAAAATTTGCGCTTCGACTAATAGCAACTAGCGATTAATGTAAATAAAAAAATAATCAACAAACTAATTTCACCATTCAAATATCTGGCTTTAAGTTACGTAATGTTGAAACTAATTCCAACTTGGAGCTAAGCTTTGTTCAAAGCCCATCTGAACTAAACCCACATTCGACTCAATTCACAAATACTAGTAGAAATAAATGTCTAATTCTGAGAGCAATATATGTGAAAATATGCTTTTGTTCAGACTTATCGCAACAACTATAAAGCTAATTTTGAAAATATGCTCTGTGACTATTACTTTTACGTACGTTAAACTCCTATCACCAATACGATACACACCATATGAAACAAAACACTGAAATGCATCATATATGAAACAGCAAGCAAAGCAAACAATTTATCTAAATTTTCTAAGGAATATTACAGACTTGCGATGCAGTAGACGTGTATAGGCTAATGAATGCCTTCTATTTTGGTTTCAAAGATTGGTGACTGCTAGTAGCTAGCTTTAGTATATTTAACTACCATTCTACGACCATGAAAAGTAGGTACCTAAGTTACACATTGTAAACTAAGACTGAAAGCAAGTTTCGAGTTTCTTAAATCCTAACATACTTTGACAATAGATAATTTAATAAACTTTTCGTACCTAAAATTACTATCACAAATATGTATCATACACACCATACGAAACATAACATTAAAATCCATCCATCCATCCAACAGGTCTTTTTTAGTCTCCACTGCAGGAGCACGACCCTCTCTGTACAGCAATATATTAGCCAGAGTAGTCAGAGGATTTGACCTACACTCTCCACGCTGGCCAGACGGGTTGGAGAGGTCTTTTTGATGTTTGTAAGCTTTATTTAGCTTGTGTTTCCTAAGTCGCCTTTTACGACATCCACGGGAAGACTTGGAGTGGTCATAATTTACTCTGCCGGGAACCACACGGCAAATGCAACATATGAAATAGGAAGTTCAGCTTAAAAATATACTTCAAAAAAATTCAAGTCAGACTTGTAATGCCTTTTATGCTTCGAGCAACACGGCCTCCGTACCGGACGGAGGGAGTGGGCAAAGCGACAATTTACTATTACTATTTTTCTGGCGCTTTTAGCGGGGGGAAATGTGCACACAAGTATTTAGTTCCGCACACCTACATACAAAACTTAAACTGTCACTTGATTGTAATTATGCCATTGTCACAAAAATGACATAAAAAAGAAACAATAATTTGTGTACAGATGAGTCACGCACAACTAACACATAGACATGCATATGCCTAATTTGGCTTGTACCATGACAGAGGGGAACGCAGCGTATGGCTACTCCCTTCCATGTTGCTCGAAGTTTTTATGGTTTCAAAGTAAATTTTTGTCCATGTTTTCAGAAGTTTAGTAAAGAACATCTTTGTCCACCGATTCACACTAATAACTGCCAAGTTGCGGGTGACAGCTAGTAGCTAGCTTTAGTATATATTACTAGCAAACCACGACTTGCTCCGTGTAATCTCAGCCGTTACTCCGCCGCGTCACGGGGAGTTCCAAGCGGCTTACATCCTAACTTATTGTCGCAGTTCAAACTCCAAGAGATAGCGGATTTGGACATTTTATTCCAAATTTTATAATTGCTAGAGACTACAGTATTCTCGTGCTTGATCATCATCATTTCGTGTAGGTGACACGGTCAGTCGACCATGCACACCCTGGTGTCAGAGTTCTTTGAAACCGTCTCTCGGCCTCTGACGTGGTTCCTTTAACGACTACCAGTTGGCAGCCGGGACCAACGGCTTAACGTGCCTTCCGAAGCACGGAATCATCTTTCTTATCAGACAATCAGGTGATTCATGCCTGCAATGTTTTAACCAAACTGGAAACAACTTAATTAAGTATGAAAGGAATCGAACCCACGACCCCCGGGTCTACAAGGCAACCGCCTTAACCACTCGTGCTTGATGAAAAATCGTAAGTAAAACAGACAACTTATGTTTCATATTTTAAACTAAGAATGAAAGCATGCTTTACATTCTAAGTGGTTACTAAAATTTAAATTATAAGTGATAGGGGAAGGGGAAGTTTGAAACCGTTGATTATAAACTCTCCAAACACCGTCATGCCTTTAATTCAACGATTACTACTTTTTAATGGTAGTGTAGGTAAGGTACAGGCTTGTTAGCACATGCCTCTTGTGGACTTACTCATATGTCATCAAATGTTTGCATTACAGTCTTTGAGTAGACACATTTTTTTATGCTTTTAGGCTAAAAGAGTCTATCTTGATTTCTAATCTAAGTCTGAAACAATTCATAGTTGCTACCCTTTAACGGGTGATTCACGGCTCGTAAATTTGAACAACTTTTAGAACTTTTTGAGACTATTGCAATGCTGGGAACTGAAAACATTAAGAGTCGCCTGGACGCGCATGTCTCCATACGTAAATAAGGAATTGTGGCAATATTTGATAATTTTGGTGTAAAATTAAGCATTCAATCAATTAATCTTATTATAATCTAACTACATTCCTATACAGCTTGGTTAAAATACCAATGGTTTGAGAATGTTGAGCCTTTTCAAATTTGTATGGAAATCTTTAGAGGCTTATGATTGCTTTATTTTACTCCAAAATTATCAAATATTGCCACAATTCCTTATTTCCGTTTGTATGGAGTCATGCACGTCCAGGCGACTCTTAAGGTGCCTTTAAATTTTAGTATGGAAATTAAAAAAAAATGAGTTCTTAGCATTGGTTAGCACCTTTGACTCTTTGAGGAGTGAGTCAGCTCATCGATTTGAATAACTTTTCTATGGTAAAAGTTATTCAAATCGATGAACTGACTCACTCCTCAAAGAGTCAAAGGTCTTCAACGTATTACGTTGACTATTTCACCGGGTATACATAACAGAAAAACTAAACGTATTCATATTCCGCTCTTCATGCTTAGCTTGTACCAAATTAAAAGTAAAGAGTCAAGTCAAAGTCCTAATCTCTTTTAATTTGTTAACACGACAAAATTGTTTCGTTTCGTTTTGTTTTTGTCACCCTTTTCGTGGCTGGCATCAACATGAGTTATATGATAAAAAGTATTTAAACTTATATAACTTGCCGTGTGGTTCCCGGCAGAGTAGAATAGGACCACTCTAAGTCTTCCCGTGGATATCGTAAAAGGTGACTTAGGAAACACAAGCTAAACAAAGATTACAAACATTAAAGACTCCAACCCGTCTGGCCAGCGTGGAGAGTGTAGGCCAAATCTTCTGACTACTCTGCTAATATAGGGCTCTGGTAGTACAGAGAGGGTCGTGCTCCAACAGTTGAGACTAACAAAGACCTGATGAGAAACTTATAAAATGTTTAAAAGTGCCCACCTATAATTTAAATAATGTGTTCTTTTGCATAGTCTTATATTTGGTTTTCGACTTCGCCGCACAAAACATTTTGTACTATTATTTATTTTATAAGTTAAAAATAACACTGTTAAGTCTTACTAAATTCTTAAAGATTTATCATAAAGTAAACAAGCTTAATCATAATCATAAAACATTTATTTGCTCAAATACAGTCCATTTCAGTTGTTAACTATATAATTGTATCTTGTATTTCACCTAAGCTAAGGCATGCAAATATTAATCATTAAACAAATACATATGAGAACTTCCCTTACATACACTCTAAATATATTATTTTATATAGAAATAAGAGGAGTATACTGTATTTTTCATTTATTTGAATAGAATCTTGCAAATAATAAAATAGGTGGGATAACAATTTAGTACATGGGTGAGTTCGTAAATTTTAGTATTAGCATAAAACGGGTCGTGCGTAATTCCTAGGTCTACCCGAATCTGTCTAGGTCACATGAAATCTAGAACATTTGAAATGCGTGTTGAACAAAATTTATTTCGTGTCTCGAATTTTAACGAATATAAAATTACACAATAAATAACGAAAAAAATATCTGCCTTATTTTTTTTTCAAAGTACATCGTGTAAATTGATTTTCGACATACCGTTGAAGGGGTGACTCAGCCCGTCAATACAAACAACTTTTCCAAAAAAATCTATGATGGGAAATAAAAAAAATCAACATTTTCATACAAAAGAGTCCAGCCGCTCGAGCAATATATAAAACTATGGCAAAGAAAAAAAAAATCGAGTTCAAGTTTAGACAATCCGGTTTTAGTCAAATCCCATCCCAACTTCCCAACTAATATTATAAATGTGAAAGTGAATTTGTTTGTTTGTTTGTTTATTTGTACACTTTCACGCCGTATCTATTGAACCTTTTACTGAAATTTTGCATACACATAGGTTAGGGTACCGAGAAGGACATAGGCTATAAATTACGCGGGTAACAGCTAGTAAAAAATAAAATGAAAAATCTACTAATAAGATGCCTTCTTAGGATTATAGGACTAGGTATACGGGATAGGACTAAAACCTTACCAAGATTTAGTCATTGAATAGGTAATCCATCCATCCATCCATCAGGTCTTTTTTAGTCTCCACTGCAGGAGCACGACCCTCTCTGTACTACCACAGCAATATATTAGCCAGAGTAGTCAGAGGATTTGGCCTACACTCTCCACGCTGGCCAGACGGGTTGGAGAGGTCTTTTGATGTTTGTAAGCTTTGTTAAGCTTGTGTTTCCTAAGTCGCCTTTTACGACATCCACGGGAAGACTTGGAGTGGTCCTATTCTACTCTGCCGGGAACCACACGGCAAATACATGAATAGGTAATGTTGTTTGCTATTTACGATGCCATTATTGCATGAAAATATAAAAGAAGAATAAGAAGACAAAATAATAGCGGCATTTAAGAGAAATAAGCACAAAGAGAGACACAGGCAATAATTCTCCGGATTTTATTGCTACGTGCGGCCGCAGCCTATACGCAAGAGTTGTTTCAATGAAATTTTTAGTCTTTTTTGCCAGAAAAAAATAGAAAAACAACCGGTTTCTGTATGGTCTGTTTCATATTTTAATTTCTTATGAAGTTGACAGAGCCAAAATTTTCGAGACCAAAGCCAATATAAATATATAAATTGTGATTTGTATCCCACAAATTGAACACCCCCACAGTAGCTAAGTATTGAACTTCTGTCGTAGGATCAGAATCAACAATACAATTTTTTTATAATAGATACTTTTATAGATAAATATCCAAGACCCAGGCTAATCTGAAATTGATCGTTTTCTATCATGACCTGACCGGGCATCGAACCGAAGATTACTCGTGCCGCAGCCTGGCGTATTAACCACTGCGCCACGAAAATAATCAAAATAGTGGGCTTGAAAATGGGAAACAATCGTGACTTCAGTGGCATGTTAATTAGATGTCACTCATTTTCTTAAACCGACTTTAACAAATAAAGCCGAGGAACACATAAGTAAATCCATCAATGCCTGATTGCAGCCAAGACGTGTATAGCGCTTTCCATAAATAATGCACGGAAATTAAGATTGAGTAAACTTTACCTTGTTTATAGTTATTTATTTTAAAACACGATCTATATGGATGTTCATACATACCTGCATTTTGCTAGCCTGTATTTGGCTGGCCAAATTGTTTATTATTTGTACCAGTATTAATTAAGTATGCGTCACGTTAGAATGCTGAATCTCTAAAGTCGTCCGAGTGAAATTTGGCAAATGAAACTATACTTCCAGCAAAGCAGTTTTTATTCTCAACTGATTGATCTTAATCACAAGTCAGATGACAAGACATTATTATTTGGTGTAATGATGCAGAAGACTGAAGTTATTTATAAAGTATTTCAGCCGAATTTCAGTAACAAATAGAACGGGTTAAATGGAGATTTTACTTCATTCGAATAAATCGGATAACACGAAATAAGGTGAAACTCCGAAACAATTCTGGTTTAGCACCACTGCTGCGATGCGCCAAATAAAAAGTTAAGGTGTTTTTGAGAAATATTACACAAAGTTAAAATTGCGGTATAGCTGTTTTTCATATTTTCTTATAAAGTAACAGAAGACGCTTAAACACAAGATTTGATGTTATTTAAACATTTTTATTTTCGTTACAATTTTGTTTTTAGTTTCTAATTAAAATAATGGTAAAATTATCCTATTATAGTAAAACATAGACAATTATTTTTAAGACAAATAGAATACAAAAACTCGTGTATTCTATTGAATACTATTTGTTTTATTAAGAGAATGCAATATGATTTGTTCTGTTACATATGTCTATGTAAGAAGGCGCGTAATGCGAAATTAAGAAAGAAAAGGCCATGCATGAGGTTTCCTTATCAATACATGATTTTTGGGATTCAGTGTTATTTCCATTTTAAATAAATCATTGGTAAGAAATCGGACACATTATTTAAAATTTTGTTGTACTAGGTCCAGGTCTGTTTACAGTTTAAAGTGTGAACATGATGCTTTACTTGGCGTTTTCGAAAAAAGTGGCCTTTTTGATAAAAACGGTGAGGATAGCTTCACTTTTTCACTTTAAATTGTATGCAGATGTTCATACATTAGTTTCAAGGGCATTTTTTTTTTGTTTTTTTTTTTCAAATGATGTATTAGTTTTTGGAGTTCCAATGCTAACCCCATTGGCAGAATTGGAAGCCCAAAAATTTGTGCTTGCTAAGAATGAATATCATACATCATCAAGTGTAAATGTGATTGTGAGACACAGGCCTCAGAAGCCACGAAGTATAAGAGTGTTACACCTTCTGAGCTTTTATAAGATAGTAGTTTTGTTCTCTTGACAAATAATATATATACATAAACAAATCACTGAACATTTCAACAATTAAACTGACCATCATTATTCTTTAAGGGTTGTGTTTGATTATATCATTAAAACTAACGTGAGATAAAGACATTATATATTATCAACGGGTCACTCACGTGCTATTTGTCGGGATTGCCGACGTCCCGCACTCGCCTTGAAAATGGGCTCCTGACGAGTCCGAAACTATAGTCGGCAATCCCGACAAATAGCACGTGAGTGACCCGTTGATACATATATAATGTTGTGTTTGATAATAATATGTGGCGACATTTTGATCATTTTGGACCGTTGGGGTCATTCAATTCGTCAAAATAACGTTTCATATGGGATAAATGCTGGAAACTAAAAAAATGACATTGCCACACAAAAATATTCAGTCAAGTCAATTTAAAAAAAAAATTCCATGTATAAGATACTTCAACAAATGAATATGTATTATACAACTACTAAGCAAGGTATGGTTAAACAACTACGAAATGTATTTTAATTTTCTTTTTCTAGCGATTAGCTCCATGATATTCTTTAAAGTTATTTCATGTAAACATTATTATCGATCCACATTTAGTCCGACCTTACCCCGCTTTCAACACCCACACAATCTAGAAAGAAAATATCCTATCACAAAATACTGACAGTTCTCAAGGGGAGAGCGATAAAATATTTCTCCAATAATTTCAATTCTTTGCTCGAAAGGAGATGAACGACTTTGTATATGTATTCCGGCTGATGAATTCGTGAATTGGCAGTTTCACAGACTAATCCATCTGAGGCGAATGGATTGAAGGCTCTTAACCTAAGCTTTTGTTTATTTAGGACTATTTCAGGCTTTATTCTTGATTGTTTAAAGTAGGATTTCAATAAATCTTTGTTAATTTTGTTTGGAGTTAAGGTTCAATTTAATTACTACCAGCGTGATATTGCCTTTATATATTTATTCAGTTAATTAACGATTATAGCTCTATCTTATCTATTGGTGAAATTGATACTAAGTAATATAATAACTGCAAAAGCAACTTATGTTTGTCTATTTCTCTTTATGCTTTAACCACTTAACTTATTTTGAAGACATTTAAATATTTGTTTTTTTTAAATATATACGGACAAATCACACAGGTGATGTGAAGACAAATTCAACAAATCAAAAATCATAAATATCAGTTCTTCCTTACATAGCCACAGAATGAATAAAATTTATAGTATAAAACGAAGTCACTTCCACTGTCTGTTAGATCTTTTAAACTACTCAATGGATTTTAATGCAGTTTTCAGCAAAAGATAGAATGAGGGAGGTTTTTATGTAAGTTTTTACATAAAAACCTCCCTCATTCTATCTTTTTTATTATTCACGGGCGTGGCTGGAGCGCTACTTGGGGATGCTAGTGACTTATAAACTGTGTAACCTTTCGACTCAAGACTTTGTTTTTATACATATGGAAATTGGGGATAATTCAATCATAAGTTCACCTTTTCAATACAAAATATTTAATTAAAGAAGCTTTTTAAATTTATGATATAATCCGTTGTTAAATTCTCAGGTACAAACGGAAACTATTTCTTTGGTTTAATTATATATTCTGAGCGCGCGTATCTCATTTATTATGTAAACGGGGACGTATCGTTCACTGATGAATTGTTTGCAAGTTTGTACACGGGTATCGACTCGATGAATGGGTTATGGCTTTGGGTCGGTTGATGAAATATTAAAACAATGTAAAGGTGCAGAAAACTACACTAATTATAATGTTCTACTTAAAGACAAATCAGTCATTAAGAGAACTACTGAATTCCGCCTAAAACGACCTAGTGCGGGCCCTAGAATCAGGCTCATTGACTATAGATACTTACTGTTTAAATCCCAAGTAATGTATAATGCGAAAATGAGTTTGTTTGCTTGTTACGCTTTCACGTCGTATCTACTGAACCGATCATCATGAAATTTGCATACACGATATCTGAAGTACGGAAAAGGAACGTTTCACCCCGGAGTAAAGTACTGTTCTCGAGTGATCGATCGACTTACGCGAGCGGAGCCACGGGCGGAAGCTAGTATCATTATATAGACAGTAGTTTATTTTTGGCACAAAGAAACAAAAACAAAATACGCAATTCAAAGAAAAATATGAAAAAGGTGTTCCGGCTTACAAATACACGAGGAAAACAAAGGAATCTTCCAAAGAGCTACAATATCAGCCACTTATACGTGGAAAGCGACGCAATTCCAGAATTATCTTGAGTTCCGTCGTTGGCAAACGTAATTATTTACTGGAATCCGAACGAACGAGACCCATTTGTAATGCGGAAACAGGAGTTATGACTTACGATTGCAGTTAAAAGGAGTCGTGAAATATTTTCGACTAGCAAACGTATCCGCGTAAATTATAGCCTGTGTCACTCGTGGTTAAACTAGCTTTCTATAGATATAACAATTTCGAAAATCGTCCCAGTAGTTTCCTCGTCTACCTATTCAATGCAAACAAAGAAATAATAAAATCTTTTTTTTAATAATATTAGTATAGTTAAGTACAGATATGGATGGGGAATGGAGCAAGGAATTTTTTTTTTATTAACCTATAATGTCCCACTGCTGGGCAAAGGTCTCTCCCATTTCCTTCCACTTGTCCCTATCCCTGGCAGTCTCTGACCAGTTAATTAATAGCAAGGAATAAAAATATTAAATTTTTCTATGGGTCGACTTAAGAATGAAAGTGGGATGAGTCAAGAAAAAAATATTAATTATTTTATTGATTAAAATACGTGGATTGAGTTAAGAACGGAAATAGGATGAGTCAAGAAAAAAATAATCATTAAAATTCATGGGATTAAAATTTGTGGGATGAGTACGAAATAACCCGATTATGGCATTATAAAAAAGTTGCTTTTAAAAGTTATAGATATATATTGTATGTTAGAATATAAGCATAACAATAAAGCCTTCAATATGTATTTAACCTTTATTACCTAAATAAAGCAGGAGATATCTTATTTCAAATATCTTATTTCTTGATTTAATAAGTACCTACTGCTAGCAACCAAATCAAAAATGTCAAATTATTAACATGAACTAAATAAAAACAGTGAAATAAAGAAATTCAGATATATACAAACTTAAATGCATAAATATTTACACTTACTTATATGAACTTAAAAAGAGAACAATACACTCCTTTATATCTCTATATAAAATATTTAAATATTTCCGTATTTCAAGATCACAGTTCACAAATACCCTGTTTTTTGACAATTTAATCCCATGTACTGAAAACTCTCGATGAAATTCCGAGTGTTCCATAAATTTTGCCATCGTTATTCAAAAAATATTTTGACGGGCTTTGCCACTCACAAACAAGTACAGTTCACGGCGTGGAGATAAGCCTACACTTTGTACGTGTTGGGATGGGTTTAGTTAGATGACGTTTGATGTACAGTCAGCTTAGTTTTAATTCATACAAGTTAAGCAGAGGATTTGCTTGTAAATGTTTTTGAGGCTTTCCTTAATCACGTTTACTATAAGGTTAAAATCAAGAATTAGATCAGTAAACTTATCACGATGCTACATTTTGTAATTTTTTTAGTCCGATTAGTATGTGACGTTTAATAAATAGTTAGTAATTATTAGTTCATCTTAAAATGGCAATACAAGATGGATATCATTTAACTGAAAGATAAGACAAGCGTATCACTGTATGTTAAAGTTCAACATTAACGGGTGTACGCAATTTTTTTTAGGGATTATAAAATATGTGAATTATAAGTGCCTAACTTGTAATAGAAGATTACGAAGATGCATCTCTCCAAAACCTTCCCAAACGGAAGACTACTTACTAATACGATTTTAATGTTAACGACTGTACGTAATAAATGATGGCGGGTGAGGACGTAGTTAAGGGTGCGCTAGTCAGGTGTTTCGCCATACAAATTCTGTAGGGTGATGACTCCGTTGTTCGGTATCGTCTGTTTAAAGTTTTTAATTCTATCGATTTGTTTTGTCGTTGTCTATGCTTGTATGGAATCATAATTGTAAAATTATAAGTACTTTAAAAGTTATGAGTCTCAAAACATTTCGTTTTAATACGTAATTTTAACGCAACTTTGGGCACAATTAAATACCGGAAGGAGTATAAAATCTCTAAAACAAAATTCATACAAGCATAGTTTGGTTATTAAAAAATATCAATTATTTTACTTTTAATAAAAACATTTAGCTGTTTTATCACAAGAACACTTCTCCCAAACGCATACTCGCGAATTTTTAGACGACGAAGATTTAGATTTTCAACAATATTTGTGTTTGCACACACTAGACTGTTGTTCCAATGTGCTTATACATCAGTGTAAATAGTTCTGCACTGTTCAAAACCGAGTCTATCCCTTTCTCAGCGAAATAGCACGCATTTTAGCCACGTGCGCTGATGAGTTCGAGTTCCCGACTAGCGCATCCTTAAAGGTGCCCCAGTTAGCGGAGTGGGATTTAGACACATTTAGGAAATATTAGCACTATGAATGTCATCTTGATTAACGGTAACGCCTCAGCTAACGAACTAATCAGCTTGAATTTTGCATACACGTTGTCAGAGGTACTGAAATTTTTACTTAGTTAAAATTTATTCTATTTGTGGCAAATTATGGTCTTAAAAAACTTTGAAACGTAGAAATAAACTGTAGAAAAGCAAAAATCAATCCCCTGTTTTTCTAGTCTCAGGGTTAGAATTTTATTTTATAACTTATATGGATCCTACTTCGTGCTATACCCATTCTAACTAAAAAAAGAACTATCAAAATCAGACTACTCTGATTAAAGTCAAGTGTGGTAAGTAATTAAAAAAAAATGTTTTTTCGTCGGTTGAAAAAGAACCTGCTGTTCCTGATTGTTTTTCGAGAGATCGATGATACGATTAAGTATCTTATGCTCTTGTGGCTAAGTGAGGAATGATAAACAATTAGCAAAACTGGTGCGAGTTTGATCATCATCAGGTCTTTTTTAGTCTCCCATTGCAGGAGCACGACCCTCTCTGTACCACTAGAGCCACTTATAAGCCAGAGCAGTCAGAGGATGTCTTGCGAGTTTGGTCACTCGCCCCAAACTATGGTGCACCTCCTCTCATGTCCCAGTTGCCCGAACACCTGCACCGCATTGAAATGGCCCATTATTGGCCTGAAAAAATATAGCAAATCTGTACCATCGACACGAAAAGTAGAAAATGCAAACCGCAAATGTATGAGTAACATTGTATGATGATCATTCTCAGTAAGCTGGCTATTTTAGTCTTTGGTTTATTATAAGCACTCGATTTCCTGGTTTATAATATCCAATTTTCCGTTGTAGCATAATAATATAGGTACATACTAACAAAAACCACAAAATATGAGATGAAAAAATAAAAAAGCCGAACATTCTTATGCTAGGTATATGAAGTAATTAACCTTCAAATAAATCTCCGAATAATCTTGATCAATAGTAACTTTTTCGACTAATTACCAAAAAGCATCAGATAAACATCAGAAAAAGAAAATAATTACAAGAAGACGAAAAGGTCCAATGAGGGCGGGACAAAAAGGTGCTACAGACATCTATCATCAAGATCGATAGGTAATTAGTACACGTAGCTTGGGAGAGATTTCTAGACAACTTGTCAGTTTTTTTCTTGACTGCTACTGACGTAGATTGAACCTACCCAAAAATAAGTCGTTAAATTGTGTAACGAGATAATTACGCAATCCGTCTAGTATTATAAACGTGAAAGTTTAAATGTTAGTAGGATTTGACGTCTGTTCTTTTAAATAAATCATTTGAAAGAAAACGAAAATATCAATTTAAATTTTGTTCCGCAAAGCCCATCAAACTATTATTTAAACTACTGTGAACAATTGAAATAAAAGCGCGAAGCTTTTCTTAGCGCTTTTGTCAAAAACGGCCGCTTTTATAGAAAACGCTAAGTAAAGTTTCGCGTTTACATTGTAAACTGTAAACAGTAGTACATAAAATAGTTTGAAGAGTTATTTAGGGCCACTCTGAAACAAAATTTTAAGTGATATCTCCGTTCTATTTTAAAATTATTTGTTTAAAATGAAGACAACTCTGGATCTCTTAAAATTAATTAAACCTTTAAATACTATTCACAGAAAATTATTTTCCATTCTGATACTGCTATCTAAGCAAAAACAGTTGGTCACGGGACACCGGCTGGTGTGAAATATCAAAGTTATGGTATGATGGTAGGGTAAAACACGGATAGTTGCCTCACTTTTCAAAAAGTTTAAATTATTAAAAAATGGGTCGTTATTAATATAATGTATACGAAAACATAGGTTCTTCGTCTTTTATAGAAAACCAATTCCGTTAGCATAATTGATACTGGTTTTGAGTATATTAGGTTTTATTTGACCTCCTAAAAAAGGGATAGTCGCCTACTGCAGCGGATAGTTGCCAAATGTTAAAAAGAGTTAGGAGGATACTTGCCGCATAGTCATACATATAACACTTGGTTTCCGCTTCTACTTGCGAGGCATTATGTTTACCTAGAATGGGCACGTGAAAGCGGTTAATATTGTTTTATATTTAAAACAAGTAAGTATAGCATAATTTTTACTTGAAAAAAAAAATTGAAATTATGTGATAAAAAAAATTCGCCACAGGTAGGTTTCGAATACATTCATCACATATTTTCAATTTTTATAATATACCGAGCATTGTAATGCTATTTAAAAACCATTTAAGTGAAAAAAAAAATCTTTGATTAAGGAATAAATGGTTATGGATAATTGCATTTAGAGCAACTATCCGCCACAACAAATAAGGAAACTATCCTTTTTGATACGGATAGTTGCCTTTTCGATTTAAGAAATAAATAAAATCTTTTCAACAATAAAACGCAATTAATAGGGCAATTAAAGGTCTACTGTAAGCAAAGAAACAAAATGTAGTCTGAAACCACCATCAATTATAAAGATATCCAACAAAAACTACGTACCAATATAATTTCGACGTCCGTTAATGTTTCGCAGCGGAAGATTTTTGCTCACACGGACGAAACGCGTGCACCCACTCCAACGGTTTACGTGGCAGTGAGGCCTGCGGGGGGAGCGCTTCTAACTATAATCAAGCAGTAATGCCACAAATGTACCTAACATAGAGAATTCGAAACCGACGCAAGTATCCCCCCGACGCAACTATCCGGGTTTTACCCTATAATATAATAATACCATGGATACATTCAACTGACTGATCTATTGTCGCCACGGTGACTAGTATTACCAAGGAGCCGTAATAGCTGACATCTGAAACATAAAAACAATCCATGAAAACGGAATAAAAGCTTTGAAAATCTATTCACACGGCTACTATTTCAAATGCTTGCAGAATTGCGAGTAATGGATATTTTCTATGCGCATAACTTTCACTCAAAATCCGTTTGAACTGCTGCAGGCTCAACTATATTGTGCTTTTAGTATTTGTACCATAAAAAGGATGTAATCTAGTGACCAATTGATCTGTCTCAATCAGCATTTTTTAAACTACGTCATCATCATCATTTTGTGTAGGTAACACGGTCAGTCGACCATTCACTCCACGTAAACCCAGCTGACTTGTTTAATGACTGCTATTTAATGATGACAGAACTAAAGGCCGAAGATGTTTTTCAAAACAGAAAAGACACTTTAAAGTTGTTCTTATCTTATCTTATTTTCAATTGGGGCCGATATTAAATCAGAAGCACGTCTAACCTTTGGGTTATTTTGTACTTACCCCATGCCTTACTCACTCACACGGTGATTCCCGAAGGACTGCATGAGCTTCAGGATATCACCTGGTGCGTAGTGCCTGTAGTTCTCTAGATCAGGATACGCCGATCCTAAAAGGTCAAAACATTTACCAGCCAAAGAGTCACAGTAGCACAAGATGTATCTCATTGTAATCAATGTCAAATGTTCCTCCGATTCGGAAAGTTCGTACTATCCTTACTAATATTTTACCTAAATGCAAAAGTGGGATTTTTACTGCTTTATTTGTTACTCTTTCACGCTTAAACTAGTTTTCCTTATTTTAAAAAATATTGCATACGCGTTATCTGAAATACGGCGAAAATACCAGAAAAACTACTGATGGCTAGAAAGCGATCCTAATACGAGCGCAGCCGCAGGCAAAATCACATGATTCATTTATTATCACTAAGCTAAAACTGAATTTGAACTTGTTTAAAATATGGAAATGCCATCTTAATCAGCCTTCGCATAACTTTATTTGATGACCTTACAAACGCACAGAATTTTCGTTTAGTTTTCGTCAAAATACAATTTGCATTACAATTACAATTTTGAATGAAAATAAATGGTACATTTGTAGTGTTATTTGCAAAACGTGTATTCGCAACTTATTACTACCCTAGAAGCCTAGAAGTTCGTCACCTTATCCCTCTTCCCGTAACTGTCAAAGGGATTAAGGCCCTGCTTAAAATTCACTTTCACAGCAAACTATTAGGCCATCTAAACGGTGTTGAAGCGGTCTTTCGGTAAGATAATTTACTACCTTGAAACAACATCTAACGTTAGCTTGGAAGAGTTAATTTTGTTTTACCTAACAACTAAGAACCTACGTCCACAACCCGCTTTGTTAAATTTTCTTTTCTGACTGAATCTAAAACGATTTCGAGATAAACCCGCATATAGCAATATTTTCGATGTCACTGATTTTAAAAACAAAGGATTACTGAGATTTTCAATAATCATTCAATATAATTTCGCATTTTGTGACGTCATTCGCGGACGCAATTTTTCTAACCCCGCTTTAACCCTGTTTATATAGATTGTTTGTACAAAAAAATCATAATAATAAACATCGTACATGACATTGTTACTAATATTGATTTTCTCCCTTATTTCGAAAAAATAAAAAGCGGCAATCAAAATTACATCACTTGAAAAGAATTTAAAATTCAAGATTATAAATGCTTAACTTTATTTTATCGCTGAAATACCGAAATTTGTTTTTTAGAATAATGTTTTCTTTCACATAGAAGATAAAATCATGACATTTAGAAAAATTAGCATGCCTCATTAAGGCATCGTAAGTTTTGTCTCAAAAACCCGAGTGTTCATACAGAGGACTTTCACAAAATGGAACAACAGTTAAGTGCTTTTAATTTTTGATTTTTTTTTTTTCTCTTTTTCACATGTTTTAGAGATAAGATTTATTTTGAATAATAAAGAACACCGATACATTTGCACAATTAATTACTTATTTTGAGCTGTAAGTAATAGTAAAACAAACATCCTGCCTTAAACTACATATTTTTATCTAAGATACTAGTACTACATGGACAGTCACTACCATTAATTAGTATTTCATTGTATTCCATTTTAGACCTTATCACATTGACTTAAGAATCAATGTGTTTAGATAGGTATACTCGTGACTGTACTAATTACCTATCGATCTTGATGATAGATGTCTGTAGCACCTATTTGTCTCGTCTGCCTTCGAACTTTTTCTAGTAATTATTTTTTTTTTGCTGATGTTTATCTGATGCTTTTTATTTGTTGTGAAATTACTTGAAAAGTCTTTTTGGTGTTTCATACGGAGATAGGTATTTTTGTTAGTGGAGGAGTGAGAAAAAAAGTCATGAACATTAATTTAAGTTGGTCTTGCTTCTCTTTATCTTCATAGGATAGACAGAGTAGGCCGAAACTAGAAGTTACGTTAAGTTAAGTTAAGTCACAACCGATATCTGTAACAAATATTTTGATAGAAAAACCGACTACAAACATTTAAACTAAGGCGACCTCCGAATAATATGTAACCGGGTAACAACTTAAACTATCGAACTTGCGGCCGTTCTGGGATTCGCCTGTTACAATTTTTTATTTTACTTTTTCATTGGACTTAGGAACCCCTATCCAAGCCCTATCCCTAGTCTCAATTTTTACTCGCGGCGTAAACATCCGTTAAAAGAACAACTGTTGACGTCACACGCTCAGTATTTTGTACGTGAATACTTTATTCTGCACTTATGTTAATCAATTTCAACCAATCTTATTGTATGGATTTTAAAATTAAAACTGACCTTTACAGTTTTTTTCAAATAGATGCTTAAACAATCAGCTGGTTTTCCATAATCTAATCTTTTTGCTTGTTTCCCTTGTGGTAGAGGAAAAACTGACTTATAATAATCTCAATCTAAACCTACTTATAATAATTTTCAAGTTTTGGTCTCCTATTTCATCTCATATTTATAAGAGCCAAGCTATTTTGTGCAGTGATTTCCAAACTGCTCTATCTTCTATTGTTTGCTAAACAGATTTGGATTTAACTAACGTTGATTTTTCCTTTAATACATAAAATTCGTAAATATCGTTTTTTTTCTGAATGGTCTTGCCTTTGTTCACTGTGGAAATCTTCTTCAATTTTCCAGAAATGTCAACTAAAAAATTTGATAAAATTTTCTTTCAGACACTTTAAGCAATAAAGCCAGAAGGTTGAAACGTCAAACTATCTAATTGTCATTCCCCTGGCCTCTGTTTTCACTCCATAATGCCATTAAGGCAATCGAGGACAATGCGTCAAAGTTTTTAAAAAGGCTCGAGTAATGGCCTGCTGATCATTCACGCTCGCCAGCGGGGTGTCCGACGACCCGGAAATTATGACGTCATTAATTTCACAGTCCCCTGGACGTAATGCTGTGGATTTTTCAGAAAAACAACGCTGACGTGTACACGGCATTACTTTGATGTTATTGGCCAGTTTGATGCGGCTTTAAAGTTTAACTGGATGACCTACATTACAGGGGAATGAACATTATCATTACTTTGTCCCTTAGCGTATAATTTTGAAGGCAACAGGAGCTTGGGTGTCACGCTGCCACATAAATGTAATTGTAAAAAATATACATCTCCCAATTGCAATCTATACCATATTGCAGCTCTTTTATAATATTTATTTTTTAAAACTTAATTGCACGGAAATATGTACAAATAGGTGGACTTAATGCCATGGGCATACTACATACATACATACGGCATATTAAATTAATCACGGAATACCGTGACTAATTTTATATGCCGTGACATGTCCACTAAGAGTAAAATGTAAATGAGTGTATGGGATATGTCCTGAGGTGCCTAGCTAAAAAAACGAACGCTTACCTACCTACCTTCTATAGCGTAATCAAGTCACACTTTAAAATCGGTCAAGCCGTTAAGGCTACAGGAGGTAACAATGGAACAGATGTACGTTCAAACATATGAGCGAAACTCATAACCCTTCTTCCAGTTGAGGCAGACAGGTAAAGACAAAGAATAAGAGAGCCCATATACAAGGCAAAGTGACTGCCACCATTCAATTGAGATAAGCACGACAGGGTGTCGTATCGATTCTCGGCTCGTATAGAGTAACGTATAGCGCTGTGCGTCCCTGTTCAGTTCTGCAGTAAATAAAATATGCGAAGGCCTTGCAAATACGAGTCATGTCTTGCCGGTTACTTTATCAACTAATTTCCTAGATATCGTTTTTACAGCAGTAGGACTCTTATAAATATAAAATACGAAATAAGAGAGCACATATACAAGGCAAAGTGGCTGCCGCCGTTCAATTGAGATAAGTACGACAGGGTATCGATTCTCAGCTCATGTGGACTAACGTTTATGCGTCCCTGTTCAGTTCTGCAGTAAATGAAGTATACTAAAGATTTGCGAACACGAGTCATGTCTTGCCAGTTACTTTGCTTACTAGTTTCCTAGATATCGTTTTCATTGCAATGGTAATCAAAAAATAAGAAATAAAATAGAATCCATATTCCAGACAAAGTGACTGCCGCCGTTCAATTGAGAAAAGTACGACAGGGTATCGTATCGATTCACGGCTCGTATGGAGTAACATATGGTGATGTGCGTCCCTGTTCAGTTCTGCAGTAAATAAAATATGCGAAGGCCTTGCGAATACGAGTCATGTCATGCCGGTTACTTTACCAACTAGTTTCCTAGATATCGTTTTTAGGGTTCCGTAGTAAACAAGGAACCCTTATAGTTTCGCCATGTCTGTCTGTCTGTCTGTCTGTCTGTCTGTCTGTCTGTCTGTCCGTCCGCGGTTTTACGCAGAGACTATAAGTACTAGAAAGCTGTAATTTGGTATGGGTGTGTATATTAATCATGGCAAAAAAGTAGTAGAATAAAAACTTGAAAAAAATTTTTTTTTAGGGTAGCTCCCATACAAGTAAAGCAGGGGAGTAATTTTTTTTTCTCTATTTACCCACCGTGTGGGGTATCGTTAAATAGGTCTTTCAAAAATATTGTGAGGTTGAGAACACCATTTTTCGATTTAGGGATCCGTTTCCGAAATATTTGGTTTTAAAGTGCGAATTTTTGTTAGAGGTAAGTGTCCCCCCCCCCTCTATCTGCTTAACGGTTATATATAGATACGTGAAAAAAATTACAGCAGTAGTATATATACTGAAATTTAAAGGAAAACTATCAGAGCTGAGTACTAAGTACAAACTAAAAAGTTATAGGCAACCAACTTATAAACTGTAAAATTTCATACTATTTTCATTGTTAGATGTTTTTGGTCGTTAAAATGTAAGGTGCGAGTGTGAATAGTGTGAACTCAATGTTGTCATTCGCAACTACGGAACCCTACACTGCGCGTGGCCCGACACGCACTTGGCCGGTTTTTATAGCAGTAGGACTCTTATAAATCAAAAATAAAAAATAAGAGAGCACATATACAAGGCAAAGTGGCTACCGCCGTTCAATTGAGATAAGTATGACAGGGTATCGTATTGATTCTTGGCTCGTATGGAGTAACATATGGTGATGTGCGTCCCTGTTCAGTTCTGCAGTAAATAAAATATGCGAAGGCCTTGCGAATACGAGTCATGTCATGCCGGTTACTTTACCAACTAGTTTCCTAGATATCGTTTTTAGGGTTCCGTAGTAAACAAGGAACCCTTATAGTTTCGCCATGTCTGTCTGTCTGTCTGTCTGTCTGTCTGTCTGTCTGTCTGTCTGTCCGTCCGCGGTTTTACGCAGAGACTATAAGTACTAGAAAGCTGTAATTTGGTATGGGTGTGTATATTAATCATGGCAAAAAAGTAGTAGAATAAAAACTTGAAAAAAATTTTTTTTTAGGGTAGCTCCCATACAAGTAAAGCAGGGGAGTAATTTTTTTTTCTCTATTTACCCACCGTGTGGGGTATCGTTAAATAGGTCTTTCAAAAATATTGTGAGGTTGAGAACACCATTTTTCGATTTAGGGATCCGTTTCCGAAATATTTGGTTTTAAAGTGCGAATTTTTGTTAGAGGTAAGTGTCCCCCCCCCCTCTATCTGCTTAACGGTTATATATAGATACGTGAAAAAAATTACAGCAGTAGTATATATACTGAAATTTAAAGGAAAACTATCAGAGCTGAGTACTAAGTACAAACTAAAAAGTTATAGGCAACCAACTTATAAACTGTAAAATTTCATACTATTTTCATTGTTAGATGTTTTTGGTCGTTAAAATGTAAGGTGCGAGTGTGAATAGTGTGAACTCAATGTTGTCATTCGCAACTACGGAACCCTACACTGCGCGTGGCCCGACACGCACTTGGCCGGTTTTTATAGCAGTAGGACTCTTATAAATCAAAAATAAAAAATAAGAGAGCACATATACAAGGCAAAGTGGCTACCGCCGTTCAATTGAGATAAGTATGACAGGGTATCGTATTGATTCTTGGCTCGTAGGGAGTAACGTATGGCGATGTGCGTCCCTGTTCAGTTCTGCAGTAAATAAAATATACTAAGGCCTTGCGTACACGAGAGAAGTCTCTTGACGGTTACTTTACCAACTAGTTTCCTAGATGTCGTTTATATTGCAGTGGGTCTCTTATTAATCAAAAAATAAGAAATAAAAGAGATCATATACGAGGCAAAGTGACTACCGCCGTTCAATTGAGATAAAAGTACGACAGGGTATCGTATCGATTCTCGGCTCGTATGGAGTAACGTATAGCAATGTGCGTTTGTGCGTCCCTGTTCATTTTTTCAGTTAATAAAATATACGAAGGCTTTGCGTACACGAGTCATATCTTGCCAGTTTTTTACTAACTAGAGAATATTTCCTAGATACCATCAGGTCTTTTTTTTTAGTCTCCAAGCTGGTCAGATTTTATTGAAGTGGGACTTTTATTACTTTATTCTGCATACGGGCCGAGACGCAAGTACAGTTTCTTCTACTGCGCTAATTTATGGGACTTGAAATGCTTTTCATTTAATTATATTACGAATGGAAGCCTGTCAATCCATCTCAATCTCCCATCAGCTTCATGTTACTGATGGCGCAATCGATAGACTAAGTGGAAAATGGTTAGAAGGATGCAAAATTCTCTGAATTTCACCACAGGAGCACCTAGGATCTGATGCAAAATTTCACCAGAAAACCAATTCAGGACATCTTTTTTGAGAAGTCCTAACCTGTTTACTTTTAAATTTTTACGTAGAAGGCGAAAACTAGGGATGACCTGGCTGGCATCAGAAACGAGGTCTTTGTCGGCTACTCCAGAAAAGGTCCATCTTCTGAACGAAAGTTAATCTGAAAGATGGTCCTTCTTTGGAGTAGCCAACAAAGAAATGCGAAATTTTATCATTTCGCAGCACGTGATCCTACAAAAAGAAAGTATACATATTTTTTATAGTCGGTAAGGTGCATTTAACACAGTTGTAAGTAGCTTTAAATAAATTAACAAAAACAATGAAGCAAGATACTTCAGACAGACTGTCATAAACTACACTTTTTTGGCCATGCGATAAAAATATAATGAACAACAAGGGGATTGCTACGAACAATAACAATTTTCAGTTGACTCAAATTGATGGCGCACGTATTCGTTTGATGATACAAATTCAGTGTTATTTGCACAATCGTGACGTCATGCCGGACGTGATGTTAAAGTTTAGATAAATATTTCAGAGGTTACTAGGTCACATGGCAATTTCTATGTTTACTTAGCGTTTGAATTCCGAGTGCTGTTCGTTTATTGTATTTCACTATTAGAAAATCTAGTATTGGATTATTTGAAGAAGAGGACTTTTGCTCTGAAATGTAGTTTTTAATATACTAGCTATTAATAAGTCTAAAATACCACTAGAAACCAATTCAGGACATCTTTTTAGCGAAGTGGCACCTGTTTCATTTGAGTCCAATATTTACGCAGAAGATAAAAAAGGCTAATTGGGGTCGAAAACGTAGTTATTGTTGGCTACCTCGGAGATGCTCTATCTTTTAGACCACATTTCTGTCAAAGTTTTGTCATTTTGCAGCACGTGAGCCTTCAAAAAGAAAATATACTTGATATTTTTTATAGTGGGGAGAGGCAGCTATAAAAAATATCTATAAAAAGCTTTATATAAATGAACAAATATATATTCCAATAAAGATACCCTACTAGAGACTACAGTCATAAACTGCACTGTTTTTGGCCATGCGATAAAAATATAACAAACAAACGGATTGCCACAAACAATAACAATTTTCAGTTGACTCAAATTAATGGCGCACGTATTCGTTTGATGATACAAATTTTGTGTTATTTGCACAATTGTGACGTCACGCCGGACGTGATGTTAAAGTTTAGAGAAATATTGCAGAGGTAACTAGGATAATTCTATGTTTTCTTAGCGTGTGAATTTTGATATTTGTTAGTTCGCTGTTCGTTTATTATATTTTGTTCTTGGAGTATCTAGTTATGGATTATTTAAGAAAGAATATTATCCCGAAATGCAGTTTATTGGATTGTGTAGTATAATACTAGTAGCTTCAGCTGCCGAAGCGAACAGCGAACTAACAAATATCAAAATTCACACGCTAGGAAAACATAGAATTGCCCTAGTTACCTCTGCAATATTTCTCTAAACTTTAACATCACGTCCGGCGTGACGTCACAATTGTGCACGAGAAGATAATTTGTAGAGCCACAGCTGTGGCAAATTATCTTTGGATATATAAATATTAAATTAATGTTTTGTCATTTAGGTTTTTGTTTTAAGGTGCACTTAAAACATAAAGCTAAATTACTCTTTAATGGTGTGTCGAGGGTCAATTATACACTGTATAGATAAACACCCAAGACACAGGTCAATCTGAAATAAATCGTTTTCCTAACCTGACCGGGGATTGAACCCGGAACCCTGCGGTTCGAATGTACTAGCAGTAGCACTGCGCTACTCAAAGAAGTCGTTATAGCATGTATCGTTACGGCAGATTTTTGGACTAAGCCCGTGAGTGTGTACATTTTTCCACATGGACCAATGCTTCGAACTCGATAATCCATTGACATTCCTATACAAATTGTCCGGCTGAACACTTTTGTATCGGGATTGTCCCATAGGAATCGTTGTTGATATTAACGGTCCGCGTGGCCAGAATCAGATTGAGCAGGGTTTACATAACATATTGTATAAAAATAAATTAAAAAGAATAAGCAAGTCCCAAAAGTAAATATTGTATACAAATCTGAATTTCTCTTCTTCTTCTTATTTAAGAGCTTTATAGCTCTTGTCGATGGAATATGCGCTAAACTTCTCTATCTTCTGCTTTTGACTTTAGTTCTTGATACGACATGACACCAGGGTGTGCATAGTCGACTGACCGTATCACCTACACGAAATGATAATGACCAGCCTTCTTCTTTAGTTGGTCTCCCTGGACCTTTTACCTTACCCTCCAGTATGTTTTTAAAAAAAGGCATCGTGTCGTATTAAGTGACCAATCATCCTACCCTTCCTATTCTCTATTTCGTTTATCAGTCTTCTTTTCTCTCCTACAATTTCTAGCACCTCTTCATTACTTTTTCGTTCTGTTCAACTGATTTTTTCCATCTGTCTCCAGCACCATATTTCAAAGGCAGCAAGCCCTTCACTATCCCTCTGTGTGAGTGTCCACGTTTCACATCTACCGTAGATAAAAAAGCGACCTCAGTTGATCTCCCTGATTGCATGGATTTACCGATAACCAAACAATATAAAGGGCGGATGATCCTGAGCTAATGATACCGCGGGTTAGATTTCAACCCCTTTCCGCATTCTTTTCTTGGCCCTGTCCCGTCATTAGCTTTTAAAGATAATTTTTATGCATTTAAAATGCTATAATGATATACTCTTATTAAATTATCATCATTTCGAGTAGGTACACGGTCAGACGACCATGCACACCCTGGTGTCAGAGTTCTTCGGAACCGCCTCTCAGCCTCTGACGTGGTTCCTTTAACGACTACCAGATAGCAGCCGGGACCAACGGCTTAAAGTGCCTTCCGAAGCACGGAATCATCTTTCTTATCAGACAATCAGGTGATTCATGCCTGCATTGTCCTAACCAAACTGGAAACAACTTAACAAAGTATGCTTCCCGTGGGAATCGAATCCATACTGTTTTCAAATGAAGAAATAATATATGAGAAAAATGTTTAAACTCCTGCCTGCGTGGACTTTTATCCCATATCTTATTTCTTCATTTGAAAACAGTATGGATAAGGTTTCACAAGTAAATATTGTATTAAAATTGAATTTAGATACTTAGGAAAAACGTTCCATCTTATACCGCAGCCAAAACGTGACCTGAGTTGACCTCCATTTCTCTGATGGCATGGATTTACCCAGCAAACCAAACAACATAAAGGGCGGATGATCCTAAGCTAATGATAACGCGGGTCAGATTTCAACCCCTTTCCGTATTCTTTTCTTGGCCCTGTCCCGTTATTAGTTTTTATAGATGTCTTTTATGCATTCACAATACTATCCTGATGTACTCTTGCTAAACGAAGAAATCATACATAGGAATAGGAGTTTAAAATTCTGCCTGCATAGATCTTTACCCATATCATATTTCGTAATTTAACAACAGGACAGGGATTCAAAAGTAAATATTGTATTAAAGTTAAATTTAGATAATAAGAAAAAATGTTACATCTCATACGCAGCCTTAGGTTGACCTCTATTTCTCTGATCGCATGGATTTACCCAGCAAACCAAACAACATAAAGGACAGATTATCCTGAGCGGATGATACCGCGGGTATTTCAACCGCTTTCCGCATTCTTTTCTTAACACTCTCCAATCTTGACATTGATTGAATTTTGTAGGAGAAATTGTTTTTTTATAGGTGTTTGTTATGCATTCAAATTGCTATAATGATATACTCTTATTAAATGAAGAAATAATATATGGAAAAAACTGCCTGTGTGGATTTTTTCCCATCTCCTAATTCTTAATTTAAATACAGTATGGACAGGGTTTCACAAGTAAATATTGAATTTAGATAATAAAGAAAAATATCACATCTTATACCGCAGCCAAAAAATGACCTTAGTTGACCTCCATTTCTCTGATCGCATGGATTTACCCAGCAAACCAAATAACATAAAGGGCGGATGATCCTGAGCGGATGATACGGCAGGTCAGATTTCAACCCCTTTCCGCATTCTTTTCTTGACCTTGTCCCTTCATTTATATTTCAAAATGTTTTAGCTAAGTTCATATTGTAGGATGAGATTGTCCTTTATTTTTACAAGTTGTCCTGTTTAACGCGAATGACCCACCCAACAGGAGGGTACTGTTTTTCACGCATGTGTTTATTATATACAGTACTAGCAGTTACCCGCGACTTCGCCCGCGGTGACTTCAGGTTTGAAATGCGGGGATTACAAAATATGACGCTACAAAGCGGTAAACTAAACATATACCCCAATTGACCCCCTTAGAGGTTTAATTTCGGGAAACTATTAAAAATGTTACTCATTATTTTTGCCGTTCACACGAAATTTCATACAAATATGTCCAAGGAATAAAAAGTTTCATATATACTTTAATCCTCTATTTCACCCCCTTAGGGGATGACTTTTGAAAAATCCTTCCTTAGTGGATGCTTACGTCATAAGAGGAATACGTAAGGAAAATTTCAAATTTCTAGCTCTAAGGGTTTGGTCTGCGTGTGATCTTTGATAATTGCCCATTTTTTAAAGTATTAAAATGAATATAGTATGTTATCTTTAATATATAGACATATGCCATCCCGGACTTTTCTTTAGACCTAAATAAGATACACAATTCCACCATACATTGTTTTGTTATATCTCAAAGGGTTTAGACAGCGTTTTCGTTGAAAGCTCCCAAACGGCTCATTTTTTTACGACACCTCCAACAAATATCGTTGGTATATACAAAAATGTATACAAAAACTTAACAAACTATATACTAAAACCTTCCTCGAGAACCACGCTATCCATTGAAGAGAACCGCATGAAAATCGGTTTGGTAGTTTTGGAGTTTATCGCGAACAGACAGACAGACAGACAGACGCGGCGGGGGACTTTGTTTTATAATATGTAGTGATAGTATTGTAGTGATAGTGATAGTCGTAGCTAAGCGTAGTTTTGATTTTTGTTTTGAAAAATATTCTTAAGATTCAAGATTCAAGATTCATACGTTTATTTAATATAGGTTTCTTTGAACACTTATTAATTGTCATATTTGTGTTTACATAAGGATTTGCTTTTTATTATAATTGAAACCGTATTCAAAGTACTATGTCATCATTATTACCATCTCAGCTTCAGATATTTAAGATTACATCGTCAACCCGGTAAACCGACTCCTTTGAAATTAAGAAAGTAACAAATTAACGTTAAATAACCTTTGCTGTAATAAATATGATTGACTGTTAGGGTTCCGGAACCAAAGGGTTACTGAGAATTCGATATCCGCCTGTCACCTGCTTTTTGCTCGAGTTTAATAACGGCAACAGGTGAAATTTTAAAATATTTACGAAATATTAAGTTAAATGTTCACTTTAAAATTAATAATTAAATCATATTCAATATTTATGGGAGGCTCCTATACAACAAAAATGATTTTTGGCCGTTATTGCTCGATAATCTAAAGTTTCGTTCTCGTTATTCGCCAAAACAAGACGAGATCGGAAACAGCTCTCTACACTCTCGCTTAGCGCAGTTGTCTGTTCGAGGACGTTGAAGATGGACGTTGAAACTGCTGTGCTGCGACCTTAGCATTATAATCTTGTAGCGTATTATACTTTTTACGAGCAAATTGGTATTAAAAGGCGTTGAAATAGATGAAATAACGCCACCAAGGAGACTACACGAATATAGCCGAGACTTGCCGAATACTGCCTCCACACTCTCGTATTCGCCTATTCTCGTGTAGTTTTGCCAAGAGTGTGGAGCGGGCTTAATGTTGTACAGGTAGATAATGGTACGGAACCCTTCATACGCAAGTCCGACTAGTACTTGGATGTTTTTTTTTTTAGTACGGTTCTCAGCAGTGTAGTACCGAGCACACTTATTTTTCTGATTTTTAAAATGTGATGAAATAATTTATTATTATTATAGGTAAGTATTTACTCCACAACTAAGTTGTGAGTTAGTTTCGTGGAATACAATTTTTTCTTCTTCTTCTTCTTTCTTTCTTCTCTTTAATTATGGCTTCCACCGAGATTTCAGTGATTCTGCCAATGTCCAGTATAATGAGATACTAAGTATCGGTGTTGTACGGTATGTGGCATCAAAGATGGCGTTTGTTCTTTGGCAGCCTCGTGGGAGATTTTGGCGACAAATCTATACGAGTCCATTTAACAGTCTACTTTAACTATTTCACAAATTGTTCTCGAGCACGAGCATTTATAACACCAAACTACACCAATTTCATATTATAAAGTCCACATAAATCAATTTGCAAAATTGTATAAGGCAAACGACAACTGAACCCCTTGACTTCCCACCAAAAACCCCACAATAATTTTTTCTATCAGTTGAAGTAACTATTTAATGACTTACCAAAAAGCATTAAATCTAGGTCAATGTTTGCTTACGGTCATTATAAAATCAAATCTTACAAACCTTTGAAATAATGATTACAGAAACTTAAATGGATGTTTGAAGGACCTTTGAAGACCGTGAATCTTATTGTAAAGCAATTTGCGGTGCAGACTGTCTGCGACGGGTCAAGGCCACGTTATCTCATTAGCTTCTGCCCTTTAGGGCTTCCGAAACTAATGAACTGAACATTTGCATGTTTCTTGAATTATCAAAGGAAGCTGTGAAACGATGTTTGTAAATAATGATAGTTGTGTTAGAGCCACGCTACAGGTGAAACTTACTTTTGCTAGTAGCATGAATGGGCCGACTCGTCCGGGGAAGTACCACACTCTCACAGAAAACCAACGTTTGAGTAGTAGCTTTATTGCTGCTATGCTTCGTTATATATATTATATATGCACTACATAAATTCATTTCGTCACTTAATAGTATTATCTCCTAAAATAAAAGCATAAAAGATGTCACAAAAGAAAATAGTTACATTATTTATCAAAATTACATAAAAAGATTATTTATGTCATACACATGAGTCATAATTTATCATGGAAGTATTCATTCAATTTATAATAACTTTGATTAATCAGAAGCTCTTTTAATATTTTATCAAATTCGTTTCCTTGGAGGGCTTTCATTGACTTTTGAAGGTGATTATACACACTAATTGCTCGACGATTAGACGAGCTCCGTGGCGCAGCGGTCATCACGCCTGCCTGCGACACGGATGGTCCCGGGTTCAATCCCCGGTCAGGTCAAGATTGAAAAACGATCTTTTTCAGATTGACCTGGGTCTTGGATGTTTATCTATATATGTATTTGTTATAAAATATAGTATCGTTGAGTTAGTATCCCATAACACAAGTCTTTCATTAGAACTTACTTTGGGGCTAGCTCAATCTGTGTGATTTGTCCGTATATATTTATATTTATATTAATTGCCATGTAATAAGGACTATTTTTATAGTCAGATGCGGTGTGGGTAATACAGGTGCTCGTTCTGTCATTATGTCGGTCAAAGTAATTAGTGTGTTTTCGGACGAAGTGACACAGCTCAAAAATATACTTATACATACATGTCACCGTTAAAATTTTTAGTTTAGTGAATAGCTCTCGGCACGTATTTATTGATCCTTTAATGTATGGCAATGAGTTCATGTACACTTTTTTTAATTTATGCAGTAAAGATTAAATAAATAAATTAAAAAAGCAACAATATTGATGCAATCGACTTCAAATGAAAAGGAGATTAATATCTTTGGCATGATAACATGATTTTCCATCACATCGCCTGCCGCGCATCGTCAATACGAACTTGTCAAACTCAATTTTCAACTGCCGTCAATTTCTCTTGGATATTGTTTTCGTCAATCATTCTTATCGTTGCTAAACCGCTTGGGTGTCGTTATTTTTCCTTTAAATATTTGACTCGGTAACTTGTTTTATATTTAATGTAAATAGGACGATTTTGGAAATGAAATATAAAATATATTATAAAAATACAAATTCTTATTTGTCTTTTAATTATTTTTGTTATTAGGGACAAATCACACAAACTGAGCACCCCACAGTAAGTTGTGAAGGTGTATTTGTGTCGTGGGATACAAACTTAAAGATACTAATCATATAAAAAAAATATTTATATCGTTTAAGATCCCAGAACCTAGCCAATCTGAAAAGAAAGTACCTGACCTGATTGTTATCCATCCATCATAACCTGACCAAGAATCAAGTTTAGCACCACTCGTTTCGCAGGCTGACGTTTTAACCATTGCTCCACAGAGGTCAAATCCAAGACAGAATCTTCATTTTCGAAGTTGATAAAGGAGCAAAATATAAATTGTAAGCTACTTGTTAAAAAGATATTATATTTAAAAGGCCAGGTTATCAAAGAGTTTCAAATTAAACGTTTCTACAAAAGACCGAAGAGCCGACGGCGCCGAACAGAAAAAAATGACTAACGAACCTGTATTGGTAATATATAAGAGCTTTGAAATTGAAAGAAAGGCTTCTTTGATATTTCTTAGATATTGAGAAGCCACCTTTTGTAGGTTTTATAAAGAATTTTAATTAAAATGAAGTGATTACGATGATACTTTTAAATATAAATGACATTTATTTTCTCTTTTGTTTGGCTAGATACGAAGTAGTTTCAGAGTGCCTTGGTTTTCTAAAAAATATTTCTGTTTGGCACAGAAGTATCGACAATGATTTACAGTTTGCATCACATATTACTTTTGAAAGGGGTATAATTCTAAAAACAACTTAAACTTTTCAATCGACGTGGGATTACCCTGTGGAATTGCTATCAATCCTTGTCAAACAACAACTCCCGAACTAACTGTAAACAAATCTTAAGTTTGCAACAACGCTAAAGCTGTAAAGTCGAAGCTGTAAAGTGTATGCCTTTTGACGTCGCTAGAACTCCTCCTCATCTGAACTTTTTCACGGTTGCGTTCTTAGCTGTAGTGTGGAGCCCGGGGTTCGCTATTATGATAATATTTCTGCTGTGATGTTGTTTAGCGAGAGCTTAAACGGATGGTTGCCAGCCTTTTCGTATTTCACTTAAATACAACACAACACAACACGCTAAACGTGACGTTTGGGTCTTTTGGCCTTGGCTCTGTCTACTCCGTAAGGGATAAAGACGTGAATATTATTATTATTATTATGTAGTTATGGTACAGACAAAGAGACTCTGTACTTAATTTATTTCGGGGTAGGTGATGCCAAGTTATTACATAGTCTTTAATTTAATTTAGGTTATCGGAAAATCCTTTCGAATGTTACATAGTATTTGAATTTGCAGTAATTATAATTTTGCATAAAAAAAATCCTCATTTTATTCGGGGTAAACCTAAATAATGCGTATGAAATAGATAAGTTCAATCGCTCCAGGAAACGGGTCAAAAATAAACTGTTTATCTTTATATTTTAACATTCCATTACGACTGCGAGAGAGTACATCCATTAACCTGTCAGAAACGACATAATTTTCCAAGGCGGAGGCTTTTACTGCTCAGATAAATCAGTGTGGGAAGATACATCTGCGTGACTCACAGGAAGCAAGGAAACTGCTGAGGCGACTTCATTAATTAGAAGACACTTTATGGTGTTACTTGTTATATGCGTATTTGAACTTCTTTTTGACCATTTACAAGTCGGAAATAGATAAGTTAGTTTAAAATTCAATCATGTAGTATGCTGTGTAGTGGGGAGTAGTAAAGCTGTGTGAGTGTTTTTACTTGAGCTGAGTGGTGCAAAGCTGCGAAATGTGTGTAATGTGGATGCATGACAAGATTTTTCATAGTAATGTTCTTTGACTGGTAATATTACATGACACCTTTGTCTTAAACTATTTTCAAAAGAACTGTGCCGAGCAAGGCTATCAAAATTTTCAACAGATGTGAATATAATTTTCCAAAACGAAGGCTTTTACTGCTCCGATAAATCAGTGTGGGAAGATATATCTGCGTGACTCAGAGGAAGCAAGGAATTTGCTGAGGCGACTTTATTAATTAGAAGACACTTTATGGTTCTACTTGCTATATGCGTGTTTGAACTTCTTTGTGACCATTTACAAGTTGGAAATAGGTAAGTTAGTTTAAAATTCAATTATGTAGTATGCTATGTAGTGGGGAGTAGTAAAGCTGTAAGAGTGTTTTTACTTGAGCTGAGTGGTGCAAAGCTGTGAAATGTGTGTAATGTGGATGCATAACAAGATTTTTCATAGTAATGTTCTTTGACAGGCAATATTACATGACACGTTCGTCTTTAAACTATTTTCAAAAGAACTGTGCCGAGCAAGGCTATCAAAATTTTCAACAGATGTGAATATAATTTTCCAAGACGAAGGCTTTTACTGCTCAGATAAATCAGTGTAGGAAGATACATCTGCGTGACTCAGAGGAAGCAAGGAAACTGCTGAGGCGACTTCATTAATTAGAAAACGCTTTATGGTCTTACTTGCTATATGGATGTTTGCACTTCTTTAGTGGCCATTTTAGATCGGAAATAAGTAAGTAAGATCAAAATCCAATTTGTATAGTGTGCTGTGTAGTGGAGAAATGTAAAGACGCAGGCTTTTACTGCCGCAGATAAAGCATTGTGACTGAGACAAAGCAAGGAAACTGCTGGGGCGACTTCATTAATTAGAAGACGCTTCATGGTTATACTTGTTTATGTGTACTTGGTATATAAAATTTTAAATGTTTGTTCTTATGTGTGACAATTTTTAAGTTGAAAATAGGTTAGTTGATTTAAAATCTAACTGTGTAGAGAAGTGATGGAAGGAGGCGTTGAGAGGCTGTGTGAGTGTTTCCACTAGAGCTGAGAGGTGCGTAGCTGTGAAATGTGTGTAATGAGGATGTAAAGCAAGATTTTTAATAGTAATGTTGCTTGACAATATTACATGACACGTTCGTCTTTAGACCATTTCCAGCTCTGTAGGAAATGCTTAAGAAGCTTACAAAATTTTCCAAGACTTAATATGAATGTATAATAATTGGAAATCGGTTGTCGGACAGTTTTCATATATATTAGTCTTTACACGTGTGCCAAATTAGGTTGGTGTATTTATGTATATTTGTATAGTTGTCCGCGTATGTATAGAATTCTACAAATAGGATGGCAAAAATTTTTTTTATGTGAACTTGGAACAGTTCAAGTTTCATTAAACTCTGTTCAGTAATTTTCGAGATGGAGGATTAAGTTAAATTGAAGTTAGTTACTTATATTTTTTTGTGATAGGAAGTTAAATTAAATTGAAGACGGTTTATTTTTTTAAATTACTATTTACTTGGGGGCGGCCTATGTCCAGCAGTGGACTTCCTGTGGCTGAGATGATGATGATGATGACTACAATTTGCTTAAATTTTTTCTTATACTTAACGGAGACAGGATATAGTAGAAAGAACTCAAAAACTAAAGAAGACAAATCTGATTTTACAGTCTTAATTCGTTTATAATAAAAGCTAACAAAATAATTCGTTGTTTATCACAAAAACCTTATTTTAAAGCTAATTAACGAAAACAAAATGTACTTAGGTTCTCAAAATTACCTTCCACGGTTGAAAGTGTAAACGTGGAAATGCACAGCAAATCCCATTATGCCCTCCCTCCAGCTTTTTGGCGAATCTAATTAAAAACCGTGTTTCACACAACTTTTTCGTATTCATCAGGCTTCTTGTGTAGAAAATTAATTTTTGTTTTTAATTAGTATTTCTAGTATTTTATAGGTGTTGCTATGCATTTACAATGCTATTCCGGTATTCGCTTATTAAATTAAGAAATGAATGGAACAATTATTATAGTTGTTAACGATAGTAGTACTACCGGCAAAAATAGCTTATTGTTTTAAAGATATTGTTGATTTACATTTGTGAACGTTTTTACGTCGTTATGCTTTCCTTTAAATCATAATGTTTTTTTTTTTTATGTCAGAGGACGGCAAACGGGCAAGCGGGTCACCTGATGGTAAGTGATCACCGCTGCCCATGGACTAATGTAACACCAGGGGTATGACAAGAGCGTTGCCGGCCTTTTGTTTTCCCTTCCCAGAGGGGAGGGGGGATGGGCCTCCGGCTCTCTCACTCACCGAACGAAGCATAGAAGCTGTAAAACTACTACTCAAACATCGATTTTCTGTGAGAGTGTGGTACTTCCCCGGACGAGCCGGCCCATTCATGCTACCAGCTGAAGTGATTTTTGCAGGTAGCGTGGCTCTACCACAACTATATATGTATTTACTATGTATTTACTATGTATTTACTATGTATTTACTATGTATTTACTATGTATTTACTATGTATTTACTATGTATTTACTATGTATTTACTATGTATTTACTATGTATTTACTATGTATTTACTATGTATTTACTATGTATTTACTTATTAGCAATTTGCTTTTGGTTAGTTTTTTTTCATTAACGAAGCATATAAGGCTTACATATACAAAATCGTGGTTTGATCTTTAAGACTAATTTTCAGTTTTTATACTGATAATTTGTACTACAACGTATGTTTGTTAATAATGTTAAAATATTTGAAAGTATTCCGATTTTTCAAAATGAAATTCTAAAGCCTTCAAAATATGTTAATAAATCCGAGACCAATCCTTAAGTTTTGGTTATATATTGTATAGTATACACTATATAAGTATAAATTGAAAATTCGAGGTGGTTCAATATAATAATATTATTTTTGTAACAAAATAAGTATTCAGTACATCGCTATACAAAGAAATATAATTTCAGGAAGCAGTAAGACAATACTAAAGAAGAACGGTGTAAATTTTCGCATATGAAATAAACAAAGTTGTATCGGAAACAATCACTCATAATTATGTAAATGAAGTTACGCATTTGTTTGAAACGGGTCCTGTTACACTCGATTTATACTTGTGAACGTTTGCCGTTTTCCACCAGACGAGAGTATTTAATTTCTTTTACCAGCAATTTTATAGGCAAAACACATTAAAGATTAGTCACAATTTATCCATAAGGCCATATCCTCTCAGATTCCATCAAAGCTGAGCGGAGTGGAGATCCATTTTAACCAATCAAGAGAATTCTATTATTCATACACTTTTCTTTCTCTTTCACAATCCACCCGAGCCAATAGCATCCTAAATACCTTCATCCTGTATCTCTAGTCCAAAGTCCTACCCTTCCCTCGCTTTAAAAACGGTTTTAATGGGCAGCGGCGTCAGAACTGAGATAAGCCGAACAAACTGCGCTCATCAACCCAACCCGTCTGCCAAACGTGGTATTTCAAAACCCCCTCATGATGGAAATCTTTCGGGAGGCCTATGTCCAACAGTGGACTTTAAGGCTGATATGATGATTATAATGAGATCTTGTCTCCGCTCAGCTTGAGTGCAGACCACTGAGTGGAGATTTGTGATATTTTTAAGGCACGTTATAGCTACATATATGTTATTTTGTATACGTAATAACACATGTCCACTCTAGACAGTACACATTTAGCCATCTGTCCAACCTTATGACACCCGCACACAGCTTTTGTGGTAACACCCTAGCTGAAAAATATTTTATTTCAGACACAGCACATCTCTGCTTTGGTGGAGTCTATGCGCAAAAAGTAACAATGTCTATTCATCTTTACCAACTTTCAGATTTATAATACTGGCTCTATCTCACGACTTTTCTGCTTGTATGCTATTTGATTCTGATAAATCAGCCATCATATAAATAAATATATACGGACAAATTACACAGATTGAGCTAGCCCCAAAGTAAGTTCGAGACTTGTGTTATGTGATACCAACTCAACGATACTATATATTATAATAGATACTTATATAGATAAACATCCAAGACCCAGGTCAATCTGAAAAAGATCATTTTCCATCTTGAACTGACCGGGGATCGAACCCGGGACCTTCCGTTTCGCAGGCAGGCGTGTTGACCGCTGCGCCACGGAGCTCAACATTCATGTTGGTATAGTCGTAGTATATAACATCGATGCTTACAAACTTTCGCTTATATATTATTTTCAAGCGAGTTTTTGAAAGGTGGACGTAAGTTATGCATGCGGTTTTTTTCCCGCCACTTACTCCTACCGTCGGATATTAGCTGCGAGCTATGCAGTACAAGCCCCGCCTACCCGCGCACGCCCTGCTGAACCTATTATTGTGTACTACGCATCGACTCGCGCGATGTTCCGAACCGCCATAAAGTTTAATTCTGACTGTTCTAGACTTAAAATACACATCATGCCTAAGGATCCCAAGGGATGTACTCGAGTCACTCTCTTTCTCATTTGAGCTGTTTTCCGGTTGCTTTTTCAGTTGAAATGCATCTTGGAGCCCAGGCTCTTTTACTATGACAGCATTGAAACTATTATATGACTAGGCAAAAAGCGGCTGCCTGACCGTTTGTGATGCTTGCTGCAGAACATCAGTGCAGTCAAATACCTACAAAAATATAAAAAATTAGCCCGTACCGGAAATAAGGGTTCTGTGGCCCCTCGTGAAAATATCTGACATGTTAACCACTACACTAAGGAGACTCTCCAAGTCCATGCTCCAAGTATACTCAAGTCACTAGCTAGTTTAAAAAAATATAAAACCGAGCAATTTACTCTATAAACGATAATTTACGCAGCCATTATTCTTCGATCATCAGCACAGTATCATATTCCCGCCTTTCTGCAAATTATATTTCTTTGTGAAACGATATAAGGAGAGCTTTGTGCGGAGCACGCGTTTCAGAACAATAGGGTGTGGAGAAATCGATACACTTATGGAACAACGGCGACTATCTCTTGTAATTTTATACATTACTAGCAGCCTAGTGGGCGTGAGCATTATTAGTGCTTACGCATGTTAAGCAACCCGGGGCACAGCCCCCACTTGGATGGGTGACCGCAAGTGGCATAAAAAAATAGAGCTCCTCGTGCTTCGGAAGGCACGTTAAGCCGTTGGTTCCGGCTGCTTAAATATATGGCAGTAGTTAAAGTATGTCAGATGCCTTTAGGCAGCTTAAAAAATCTGACATCAAAATTGGCCACTTACATGCACGAAAAACAAACAAACAGTCCTCCCCAGCTACGCCCGGGTATCACTACATATTATAAAACAAATCCTCCGCCGCGTCTGTCTGTCTGTCTGTCTGTCTGTCTGTTCGCGATAAACTCAAAAACTACTCCACGGACTTTCATACGGTTTTCACCAATAGATAGAGTGATTCATGAGTAAGGTTTAACGGTATAATACATGCCCGGGCGCAGCCGGGTAGGGCTGCTAGTGTATTATAAAAATATACTCGTAAACCTTCATCTTGAATCAATCTATCTATTAAATACCGCATCAAAATTCGTTTGGTAAATTTTAAATCTAAATATAAAGCATACATATGGACAAACAGACCTCGGAAAGCGACTTTGTTTTATCCTAGTAGTGATGAATTTAGCTTAACAAATAAAAATCTAGTTTTGTGTTTATTGATATCAACCAACACTGGATCATACTTGCAGTCTCCCTTTATGCTCTTGTTAGTTCGAAGCTTAGTTAATTACAAAGAAGAAACTTAGTAATTATTATGTTATCCTACAGACACTCATTAATTGAAACTCACAGAAATATAAAAGTACAGTATCATGATTATTTCTCTAACGTGATAGACAAAACGGATCTATATTTACCGTGGTGTTGGGTAAGTATCAAAGTATATCAAAATATAAACGGGTTGCTACGTCGCTTGATTCCTGAGAATTTTCTCATTCCCTTGGTCGACTAAGTTCATGAGTGGGGGCTCGCACTCGTCGCACAACATTTTTACGGGCTGTAATCTTTATAATTTTTCGTTTAATTGTCCAAAAACTGTTGCGTCTTTTATGTTCTGATTACCTATCTAATTGGCGGATTAATTACATATGATTTAACCTCTAATAATCCGAAAAATTACAGGGACGTTTATTTTTACAACTAAACGATATTCAACCAGAAAATTACAAAAAACATCGTACACATAAGAAAAGCAACTTATTCACTTAAGAGTGACAGAATGACAAAGGGGAACTAAAGTGCAATTTATATTCACAGCATTCATTTTGTTTTTCTTTATGAAATAACGGAGGAAATAACGCAAGTTCGGAAGCGGGAAGTTTTTTAAGGCTGCGTTTTTCCCTCGGCGACATTTGTTTCAGAAGTTCTGATGTTATTAAGGCAACGAAGGTATCACCTTTATAAAACTTGATATATTTATATGTGTAATTAGGGTGCTGAATAGTTGACTAGCCATGAATTATTTGTTATGTTTTGTGTGAAAATAACGTGAATGATTATTTATATCTAGCCATGAATTATTTGTTATGTTTTGTGTGAAAATAACGTGAATGATTATTTATATTGTTGTTTATTTCAGTTAACGTCATTTTTTGATTAAAACTATTGTGAGATGTTAACATTATTAATATGTGAAATACGGGTCACTCACGAATGAAGTCAGCTACAGGCCGACAAGTTTCAACCTCATCCGGAGGTCTTCCTCAGGGCGAATGTGAACCGAGACGCGCGCACGAAGTCGTCCCAGTCCACACTCAACATGTCGGCCTGTAGCTGACTTCATACGTGAGTGACCCGTATTTTACATATTAATAATGTTAACGTCATTATTTAAAAAGTGTGACAACTAATATTTCCACGACTTTATCAGCGTAAATTATAGCTGATGTCAACCTCAGAAAAAGGTTTCTATAGGTGAATTTAATTATCGGTTCAGTAGTTTCATCCATCCATCCATCAGGTCCTTTTTAGTCTCCACTGTAGGAGCACGACCCTCTCTGTACTACTACAGCAATATATTAGCCAGAGTAGTCAGAGGATTTGGCTTACACTCTCCACGCTGGCCAGACGGGTTGCAGTAGTTCGGCAGTTTATAGGAGCCTAATCAATGCGAACAAACAGACAATCAAATCTCATCTTTACAGTAGCAATAGATTTAAAAAAAAAACATAGCTATCTTCCGTTCATAGCTCCGCTTGGGTTGAAGCGTGTAAAGCAACATACAGAGTTACTTGCGTTTTCACAAATCAAATAAGTAGATAAATACGAAACTAGGTGTTACCCGCGTGATATATAGCCTGTGTCCTTCTCAGTACCCTAACTTATGTGTATGCAAAATTTCATAATGATCGGCTCAGTCGATAGGGCGTGAAAGCGTAACAAACAAACAAATAAATAAACATTTTCTGATTTATAATATTAGTTAGGATTAGGATAAGGATTACTAGAGGTTTATTATATTTTTTTTTTAAATCCAGTATAGTTTCGCTCAAGGTGAATCAATTTATATATTTATGTATAAACAATATACATATATATAGTTTTGATCCAAAATATATTTTGTATAAGAATTAATCTATCATAAAGTGAATTCGAGGCTCGAAACATATTATATGTTTCTATAAAAGTTAAAATAAACTTATCAAATATGTATAATAAGCACGTCTTAACAATACAAAGAAAACGTAAATAATACAAAGAATCTGTAAGTTCAGAAATATTATCTGTGGCACGGAAATTAGGTCAACATGTCCCGACTGTGACACAATTTTTCCTTTACCTGGGACAACGGAAATGTTCAACATAGAAATTCATAAAGTGTAATATTTTATTTTTCCAAACATATTTATTCTAAATCAATCAGTACTCATTACAGCAGTATCTATTTGAAAGAGATTTTATGGAAAAATCTCGTGGATTTTTAGGGTTCCGTAGTAAACTAGGAACCCTTATAGTTTCGCCATGTCTGTTTGTCTGTCTGTCTGTCTGTCCGTCCGCGGTTTTACTCAGAAACCATAAGTACTAGAAAACTGTAATTTGGTATGAGTATGTATATTAATCATGGCGAAAAAGTCGTAGAAAAAAATCTTGAAAAAAAATTTTTTTTTGGGTAGCTCCCATACAAGTAAAGTGGGGGAGTCATTTTTTTTTCTCTACTTACCCATCTTGTGGGGTATCGTTAAAAAGGTCTTTGAAAAATATTGTGAGGTTGAGAACACCATTTTTCGATTTAGGGATCCGTTTCCGAAATATTTGGTTTTAAAGTGCAAATTTTTGTTAGAGGTACGTGTCCCCCCCCCTCTATCTCCTAAACGGTTATATATAGATACGTGAAAAAAATTACAGCAGTAGTATATATACTGAAGTTGAAAGAAAAACTATCAGAGCTAAGTAATAAGTACAAACTAAAAAGTTATAGGCAAACAACTTATAAAATGTACTGGAAAATGTAAAATTTCATACAATCTTTATTGTTAGATGTTTTTGGTCGTTAAACTGTGAGGTGCGAGTGTAAACAGTGTGTACTCAAAGTTGTCATTCGCAACTACGGAACCCTATACTGCGCGTGGCCCGACACGCACTTGGCCGGTTTGTTTTTATTATCGTGTTTTTACTAAATTCTTCAACAAACATAATTATGCCTTTTTACCATTTAGTTGGTGGCCAACACTTGTGTTATATTTACCAAGCAGATTAAAGTAAAATTAAAATTTAAAAAAAAGTGTTAAGTACTAGTGACGTAATGAGAGTTCATAATTCTTCCTACGATAGTACAGTGGCCCACATAGAAAAGTATACAACCATTAATACTCGTGCAATGTGCCAATATTATGGGTATACGATACGAGTCATAAAGACATGAATTTGTAAGTAACATTTCGGCCCAACTGTTTAGAAGAAAGAAAAAAAAAATATTCGATACATCATACTACCAATCTTTTAAGTACAAGATTAAAACTACATAATCAAAGTATCAAAATGGTGCCATTCAGCATAAGGCAGTGATAACACCACCGCTGGTCTTCCTTGGAACCAGATATAAGAAGCATGCCCATGAATTTATAACAAAAAACCGGCCAAGTGCGTGTCGGGCCACGGGCAGTGTTGGGTTCCGTAGTTGCGAATGACAACTTTGAGTTCACACTCGCACCTCACAGTTTAACGACCAAAAACATCTGACCATGAAAATTGTATGAAATTTTACATTTTCCAGTACATTTTATAAGTTGGTTGCCTATAACTTTTTAGTTTGTACTTAGTACTCAGCTCTGATAGTTTTCCTTTCAACTTCAGTATATATATTACTGCTGTAATTTTTTTTACGTATCTATATATAAACTTTTAGCAGATAGAGGGGGGGGACATTTACCTCGAACAAAATTTGCGAAAAATAGTGTTCTCAACCTTACAACATTTTTAAAGACCTATTTAAAGATACCCCACACGATGAGTAAATAGAGAAAAAAAAATACTCCCCCACTTTATTTGTATGGGAGCTACCCTAAAAAAATTTTTTCAAGATTTTTTTCTCCCACTTTTTTGCCATGTTTAATATACATACCTATACCAAATTACAGGTTTCTAGTACTTATAGTCTCTGAGTAAAACCGCGGACGGACAGACAGACAGACATGGCGAAACTATAAGGGTTCTTTGTTTACTACGGAACCCTAAAAATGTAATATACCTATATACTACTATGTATATAAGTGTAATTATATTAATATATGCATATATAGATAAATATTTAGTATTATATAGTAGTAATAAGATAAAAATATAGTATAACACAGAACGATTGGTTAGGTATTACAGATTCGAAAGTCTATAAGATACTTTTTAGATGTTTCTTAAATGTAACAACAGTTTATACGATGTTCCCGTTACTTAGTAACGAATACGTTAGCTACGTCTCTATTTACCTCTCTTATAAAATATTTTTCATTCCTTTTATTCGATAAATTGACAAAGATTACGCATGGATGGAAGGTTATTGAACCAAATATGGTTTGATGGAATAAAAGTATTGTATGATTAGTCGCTTGAGCACATAATGTCTGCTTTGTAAGATCAGAGGACAGGGGTTTTCTTGGGGTACGTTCGGCATTGTTGTAGTGTGGTAAACTTTTCACCCCACCATGCTTTTGATGTTAGGATTTTTGTAATTCATAAGATGTTGCTCTTGTAGGTTATATTTTGTTTCTATAGAGATCTTATACGGTTTGATCTTTCCACCAAATATCTTGGGGTAGCCTGATTCAGAATATTTTATTATGTCAGTTTCAACATTATCAACATTTCAAAAAGGTTTTTTACAAATATATTAATAGAAACGGTAATCGCAAGTCAGTCTTGATTTTCTGTGATAGTGATTACCAAAAGAGCAGAGCATTAAAATAAGTTTGGAATATTTAAGATCTCTTAAAACCCTATCATAACTAATGTCTTAAATGCGAATCTAAACTTGTATTTTTGTTTGCTTGTTGTCATGCACACTCTTAGTACTAAACCAATTGTCACAGTCGTCGCATAAATATACAAGGACAAGAGTTCTGAATTATGAAACCATTTTTCTTCCAGAAACAGTTTTTAAGGAATTAATAGTAAGTAACGTGTGGTGAGCCGTGGGTGAAATCATAAAAGAATTACATACATATCTCTAGGTATGAGGTAATCGAGCCACGACACATACAGCCAGTGGCGTAACAATAGGGTGGCAGGGCTGGCAAAATGCCACGGGCCCCCGACCCAAGAGGGCCCCGGCCCAAGAGGCCGAGAGCTCAAAAATATTTTTTTCACCATTTAGACCATTCCCTCTCGCCTAAGAGAAGTTACCTTCTACTACTTCTTTCAGTTTACTAAACTTCGAGATTTTCTGTCCCACAAATGTCCATTCTCGAAGTTTATTAAAATTAAACTGACTACAACGTGATGATTTTAGCTGATAGGGTCCCATCAAAAGAATTTGCCTCGCGCCCCAGATGGCATAATTACGCCACTGCATACAGCGATTGTATAGTAGACGATTTCACCTACTATATTCGTAGATGTCCTCGCCAACTGAAAATTCTGCTAATGTGAACTTTTCAGCAATTTATTTCCTAGACTTGTACACACATTTTATCGTACAAAAGGCTGTTGAGACTTGAGAGTAACTTCCATATTTAAATAATTATTTCCAGAGGTTATTTTTTTTTGCGAAAGGCAGCAAGAAGTAATTTTAGAGAACAGGTAGTATGTACCAGACGATTTTAATACAATTTACCCGTGCCACTTGTTCGGGCGAGTTTGCAAATATTATTTTTATTACGATGGGGCCTAATTTGTCGCTGCGCGCGTGAGATGGTGCGGGCTGTAATGTTATATCTAAGGCCCGTTCACTTAACTAAGTTACCGTGTGGGTTATTTTATTTCAGAACATTTCCAATTAAGTGGCAAATTTCTATTTTTCAACATTATTATCAGTTTCTTTTTTTTCTGTAGGAGCACGACGCTCTCTGAATTATAAGAGCCAGCACAGAACAGTAGCATGTATCAAAATTTAAAATATCGTTTATCAAGAGACCATTATTAAAATGTGTTTAGAGTCAAAAAAACCCATGTGGTTCCCGGCAGAGTAGAATAGGACCACTCGAAATCTTCCCGTGTATGTCTTACAGCCTGGCCACGGGGACGGGCGACGCGAACGACGGCACGACGGGCGAAGCGACTAATTGTGCGGCGCGATTTGCAGGCCACGGGGCAGTCGCGTTCGCCGCGGCGACCAGAGTAGACGGGGATCTGAGAGCCTAAATGCCTATATCAAAGTTATCTCAATTTGGTTAAGAAAGTAGACATTTTTAGTTGAAGACCATTATCTGGAAGAGATTGTGGAGTACATGATTTGAATAGAAGTCGGAGTATAGGTAGATGGAGAATTTCATAAGAAGTACGAAAAATACAGAATATACCTACCAAAAATGTTATTTCGAGAACAATCGAACGAAAATATTCAACTAGAATTGGCGACAAAAAGTATTAAAAACCCCACTTCAAATTTTCTCTCGTACACACATAATCTATCTCAAAAACTACTGAACCGATTTTTATGAAACTTGCAGTACCACAAATAGTAATTTTAACAATCTGACTTATAGTTCAGAGATATGCATGGACAACAACCAAAATCATACAAAAACTTACAAAATCATTCAAAACATCTAAAATCATACTAAATCATACAAAGACATAGGTACAAACAGACAAACATACAAACTAAAATAATAGTAAAATACAAACGGGTCGATCGAAAACCTTCTTTTTTGGAGTCGGTGGGAAAGAGTCAGTGCGGACAATGTTTTTCTATAATAGGTATTTTAAAATTTATCTTGGTTATAGGTAGCTGGCCATGCTCATTATATCTGCGATAAAATTTCGGCATCCATTCAAAACCGACCAAAAACATTTGTTCCTTGTACTATTCGCCGCGACTGCCGCCTCGACCCCGTGGTATGCGCCGAACAAATTCACGATTTTGTTTCACTCGCCCGCCGCACCGTTGGTCGCCCGCGCGATTCGCCTCATACTTTTCGTCGGTCGCGTCGCCAGTCGCCGGTGCGCGTGGCATGCTTGGTACTTTTTATTCTCTTGTTTCACTCGCCGGTCGACTCGTCGTTCGCGCCGCGCGAAAATTCGCCACGGCGAATGTCCCGTGGTCAGGCTGTTAGAAGGTGACCAAGGAAACACAAGCTAAACAAAGCTTACAAACATCAAAAAAACCTCACCAAAATTGGCCAATTTTTCAATGCTTGTGTGACAGCTTTGTGTTATCACACACGTCCTGTCAATCTATGCCCTCAAAATCCGTCAATTTTATAGCTGTGTGTGTGCGCGCGACCGACTATGGGTTGGACACTAGTTTTTTCTACGCTTTTAGGCTAATAGAGTCTATCTAGCAAAATTTATAAAATTTAAAATACCGGTTATGACTATTATAAAAATGTGTTTAGAGTTAAAACCAATAATAATTGCTTTAACGCCTCTAATTTGGCGGTGTGTTAGCAATTATTACGGCGGGTTTCATTTGTCAGCGCGAAAGCGCAAGAGATGGCGCGGGCTGTAATGAAATTACTGAGTCCCGCCCCTACGACTAAGTTGTTACTTCGTTTAGCTATCGTGTGGGATAATTCGTTTCGTGTTCACATTATGACTACATTTTCAAAAATATGTTGTTTGAATTTTGTGTGGGTACTTAAGTAGCCAACCCGTCTAGCTAGCGTGGAGAGTGTAGGCCAAATCCTCTGATTGTCCTGGCTAATAAATGACCCTGAAGTCAAAGTCAAAGTCAATCATTTTATTCATCGTAAGATATTTCAATATCATTCAAAGAACGTCAATTTTTTTCATAATTACAATTAGTTTACAAAAATATATTATTGTTGACGTCAATAACTTACTTACGGCTAAGTTTACACCGCTTCCAAGGCGGAGTGCAGAAAAAGCGGCAACAAACTGCACAGCGCATTTTCTCCAAATGACGTCAACTTACAATCTACGACATACCTATTTAAAATCACCTAAGTGGACTAGAGCTTACATTGTCATGTCATGAATTAAAATTGAATTAGTAATAAATCATCAAGTATTAAATCAATCAAATCATAATAATAGATTTTTGTTGTTTGTTTGTTCCTGTTTTTCGTATGTGTAAGTGGCCAACACTGGTGTCAGATTTTTCAAGCTGCCTTAAGGCATCTGACATAGCTTAACGACTGCCATCAACGATGACAGCCGGGACCAACGGCTTAACGTGCCTTCCGAAGCACGGAGGAGCTCGAGTTTTTTTTTTTATGCCACTTGCGGTCGCCCATCCAAGTAGGGACTGCACCAGGGGGTTGCTTAACATACGTAAGCGCTCACAGAGCTCACACCCACTGGACCATCGGGCTCATAATTATAGAGGAAATGAATCATTGATTACAGAGAGGGTCGTACTCCTGCAGTGGAGACTAAAAACAGCCTTGATGAGGATGATGAAGTGGCCAACTGATTTCAGTTTTTATAAGGCATCAAAGCATTGCTTATCGACTTTCATCTAATAATGACAGCTGTCACCAATGGTTTAGAGTCATTTCCCCAGCACGAAACCCGTGATACTTTTGTATCACTTGTGATCACCCATCTCAGTGGAAACCACGCCCGAGGTTGTCGTTAAACCGTTAACATATGTAATTACTAAGTATACAGCATATAACTTGACCCTCAACATTCCTTAAGGGGTAATTCAAACCGTCAATTTAAAAAACTTTTCCTATGGGAGCAATGCTAGTCTCGAATTTTTTTTGACTTTCTCATACATTTTGCCGAACACTTTTGTACGAAAATGACGTAACTTTTTTGAGTTCCCAGCATTGATAACATTTTATTTTTTATTTTATTTATTGGGGAAAACAAACAACAAAACATATTCATATTGACGGGCTGATTCACCCCTCTGAGGTTATGTCGAAGGTTATATCGGCGCCACTAATTTGATGCAGTGTGTTTTCAAACGTGAGACAGCGCGGGCTGTAATATCATTACTGAGGCTCGCATAAGTTGTATATTACTTAGCGAAGGTGGCGAGTGAGTTGATGTGTATAGAAAATTTATCATACTTTTTCTTCTTCTTTCTGAGTCGTAATGTCTTCCGTTATCTTACACTTTGATTAGAGATTATATAGTCAAAGATCTTACACAATTTTTGCCCAGTATGCGGCCACAGTCACCGCCCGGTCATTTGCCTCCTCTAGATCCTTTTGTGTGTAGTGAGTGGGGACTTTATGGCACGTCAAAAGGTGGCTCATTGACTGGACATAACCGCAGTTGCACATGCTGTTGCCGGAGAAACCCCACTTAACCAGGTTTTTCTGGCATCTCACACCAGCCTAGCCTACCCTGACAACAGGGTGTTCATGGTCGACTGACCGTGTCACCTACACGAAATGATGATGATACTACCCAGGGAAGACGGAATTTTTCATACTAAAAACATATCACTACTTTCTTTGGAAAGGCTTAAAATTTCTTTTAGTCAATAAATATGTCGGGGCGTAATTTGTCGCGTGCGTGAACTAAAGTTAGCTGTAATGTGATTACAGAGGCCCGCTCTGGGGCCTGATCTCCGACTAAGTTGATGACATGTTACTTAGTTAGCGAGTGGGTTAATTTTTTAATTTTTTTTGGAACATTTTCATTTAAGTGATAATTTAATTTAGAATATCATTTCATCATCATCAGGTCTTTTGTAGTCTCCACTGCAGGATCACGATCCTCTCTGTTCTACCCGAGCCATATATTAGCCTGATCAGTGAGAGGATTCGGCCTACACTCTCCACGCTGGTCAGACTGGTTGGAGAGATTACTTACTTTAGAACTACTTACTTTAGAAAGCCTAAAAGTTTCTTTTAGTTAACAAAAATGTTGGAGCTTAATTTGTCGTTCCGTGCGTGAGCTGGCGTGGGCTGTAATGTGATTACTGAGGCCCGCTCTGAGGCCCGATCTCCGACTAAGTTGACGACATGTTACTTAGTTAGCGAGTGGGTTGATCTGTTTTGGGACATTTTCATTTAAGTGATAAGTTACTTTATATTAATTTAGAAGAGTATTATGCTGTATATATGTCAGAATGCCATAATTAGTTAGTTTACCTTTAAACTACGTCCTCATGTCCGCAAGTCGCTTGAATCATTTGCGATGGCAGAGAATCAGTACGAAGTTTGGCGAAAAGGTTAGAACTGCTTAGAATGTCAAGCAAGGACTGGCGGATGACACCGTTAACAATCAGTTGTGAAGTATGCCATTTTTAGGGTTCCGTAGTAAACAAGGAACCCTGATAGTTTCGCCATGTTTGTCTGTCTGTCCGTCCGCGGTTTTACTCAGAGACTATAAGTACTAGAAAGCTGTACTTTGGCATGGGTATGTATATTAATCATGGCAAAAAAGTGGTGGAAAAAATCTTGACAAAAAATTTTTTTTGTGTAGCTCCCATGCAAGTAAAGTGGGGGAGTAATTTTTTTTCTCTACTTACCCATCATGTGGGTCATATCGTTAAATAGGTCTTTAAAAAAAATATTCTGAGGTTGAGATCACCATTTTTCAATTTAGGGTTCCGTTTCCGAAATATTTGGTGTTAAAGAGCAAATTTTTGTTAGAGGTAAGTGTCGTCTATCTGCTAAATGGTTATATATGGATACGTGAAAAAAATTACACCAGTAGTATATATACTGAAGTTGAAAGGAAAACTGTCAGAGCTGAGTACTAAGTACAAACTAAAAAGTTATAGGCAACCAACTTATAAAATGTACTCCAAAATTTTTAATTTCATACAATTTTCATTGTTAGATGTTTTTGGTCGTTAAACTGCGAGGTGCGAGTGTGAACAGTGTGAACTCAAAGTTGTCATTCGTAACTACGGAACCCTACACTGCGCGTGGCCCGACACGCACTTCACAGTTTAACGACCAAAAACATGTAACAATGAAAATGTGTAAAATTTTACATTTTCGAGTACATTTCATAAGTTGGTTGCCTATAACTTTTTAGTTTGTACTTAATACTCAGCTCTGATAGTTTTCCTTTCCACTTCAGTATATATACTACTGCTGTTATTTTAGTCACGTATCCATATATAACCGTTTAGAAGATAGAGGGGGGGACACTTACCTCTAACAAAAATTTGCACTTTAAAACTAAATATTTCGGAAACAGACACTCAACCTCACAATATTTTTTAAAGACCTATCTAACAATACCCAACACGATGGGTTTGTATAAAAAAAATATTACTCGCTCTTTACTTGTAGCTACCCTAAAAAAATTTTTTGACAAGATTAATATACATACTCATACCAAATTTCAGTTTTCTAGTATTTATAGTCTCTGAGTAAAACCGCGGACGGACAGACAGACAGACATGGCGAAACTATAAGGGTTCCTAGTTTACTACGGAACCCTAAAAAGCACAACTTTTCTTGTGGGACTAGTCTGAAAATGTAAAAAAATAATGCGCGATTCCATACTACGTTGAATACCCAGTGGTCCAAAATGTATAGAGCAGGTGATATTTTTTCTCATTATTAGGTTTGTTTTTTGTTTGCATGTTGAGAACCTGAATTTGAATTATCGCTGACTCAATACCAAATACATTGTGTAAGTAGGTAAAAATTTATGTGTGTATACGGCAAGTTTGTTAACCTTATGTCAGGGCCTAATTTGTCGCGTGCATTCGTGAGATGTCGCTAGTTGTAATAAGATTACTACATCTAAGTTGTACGTGTTGAACGTTACTTAGTTAAGTTGGCGTGTGGGTTGATTAGTTTTGCAACATTGCCGTCAGTGGGACATTAAAATGTTTAGTACTTACTCTTAGGTGGCCAAGGGTGCTTTTAGTAGTTTAATTCAGTACCTGTAAACACAAAATTAAATATGAATCATTTAAAATCTTGGCAGCTAATATTATAAAGCTTAAGATTATGTTTCTTTGTTTGTTTGGTTGAACGTGCTAATCTCAGGTACTACTGGATCGATTTCAAAAATTCTTTAACCTTTGGATTGTTATGTTTTCTCTGAGTGGTTACCATTATACTACGTTTTACTACGAGCGAAGTTGAGGCTGACTGCTAGTATTCTAATTCTAATACTTCGATCAACAATACCAACTAGATATCGCATTACGTACAAAATCGAAGTAAAATTCTGTCCGCTTTAATATAGCTATAAAACCGTTTTAAGTTCAACGTATTCTCGACCATAGCACGTGATAATAAAGTCGCAATTCTATTATTCCAACTAAACAAAATAAGACCTCACCGTCTGGAGTGCGCTCTTATTGGCCGAGCCGCTTTTCTTGCGCCGACCTGATATCTAGTTGGTATTGTTGATCGAAGTTCTAATACAACAACAAAAAAAGTGCAGATCGTAAAAGCCGATCGATGGAATGAGCGGGAGAAATCATGACAATAGGCGATCCGGCTAGCAATCCATCACTATTTTGATTCTGTTCTACACCTACAAGCCCACCAACATGCTAAACGTGGCCTTTAGGTTTTATAAACCTGCGGACTCTGTCTACCCTGGAAGGGAAAAAGACGTGAATGTATGTACGTGTGCGCAAAGTTTTTATTTCATCATCATTATTCAAGCGCATTCCCGGTTGTATCTTCAGTTAACGCTCCAAAGCCCGGTGTCCGCAACGTATCCTAGATGATTTCGACAAGGTAACTGGTTTTTACTTAGATTGCCGTCTGACTTCCGTAACCCAAAGGGCGAGACCAGAAACAATCCCAACATAAGTTAAGACAAATTATAGACAGCGTTCGGGTCGGGAGCCACAGTCGTCCCAAGCACGGAATCATCTTTCTTTTCGGATATTCAGATGTGAATCACCTGCAATATCCTAACCAGCAGGCCTATTTGCTAACTTTTGACAACTACGGTGTACATCGTTTTGATGGTAACTTCAATATTCATAACGGCTTCGGTATGAATGACTATTTTTATTTATGGTATGTAAACCGCAATGGATGCTAAAGTGACAATCAAATCATTGTACACCGAGTTAGCAAATCGGCCGTCAGATCAGAAACAAATTTCACCAAGTACGCTTCCCTGTGGGATTAAACCCACGTTTTGAGGGTCATTAGGTGAACGCCTTGACCATTGAACCACAGAGGCAGTCAAAGTTGTTTATTTTAATATGTTGCCAATAATAAAATGTACTATTGATAAAATATCACAAATAAAGTGCAAAGGAATTTCCATTCAATAAGAGAAATAGTTTTCATAATCGCAACAAAAGAGGTGTCAGATTTCACAAATAGACAGATAAAGGATGAATAAGGTCTCGGGAAGCTGTCCCGTTTAATGGGACGCCCCGCCGCGAAACAATATCCTTTGATCTTATTTACAAATCGTTGAGTTACGGTGTGACAGCGGGTCACGGGTGACGCTATTGTTCGATTTAATAATATTAACTATGATGTAATTGGTCGTTGTTAATGAAATAGTTGTCATTGATTTATTAGAAAAAAATATTTACAAGCGTATCTTGGGATTTTTAAAATAAATTATTTGTTGTAACAAATCCGTAAGCTTAAAAAAACTTGGTGGCGATAGAACAACTTGTAGACATGTTGTGACTAAGTTCAATAATTACATAGAAAATATCGATACCATATTGTTAAGGTATAGTTCGTGATGTGCACCACCAGATCTACGAATCACGAGCCGCCACTGGTCTCCACCCCAAACGGCTAAAATATACATCATCGAGACATTGTACATAGGTACTGAAAGAATGTCATAAATAACGCGCAAAGGAATGTCCATTCAATAAGAGAAATAGTTTTCAAAATCGCAACAAAAGAGGTGTCAGGTTTCACAAATAGACAGATAAAGGAAAAATAAGGTCTCGGGAAGCTGTCCCGTTTAATGGGACGCCCCGCCGCGAAACAATATCCTTTGATCTTATTTACAAATCGTTGAGTTACGGTGTGACAGCGGGTCACGGATAACGCAATTGTTCGTGTTTAATAATATTAACGACGATGTAATTGGTCGTTGTTAAAGAAATAGTTTTCATAAATTTATTAGAAAAATCAATTTACAAGCGTATCTTAAATTTTTTTAAATAAATTATCTGTTGCAACAAATCCTTAAGCTTAAAAAAACTTGGTGGCGATAGAACAACTTGTAGACATGTTGTGACTAAGTTCAATAATTGCATAGAAAATATCGATGCCATATAGTTAAGGTTAGTTCATGATGTACACCACTAGCAGGCCGATTTACTAACTCGGTGTACAACGATTTGATTGTCACTTTAGCATCCATTACGGTTTTCACATCTTAAATATAAATAGTCATTCATACCGAAGCCGTAATGAATATTGAAGTTACCATGAAAATTATGTACACCGTAGCTGTCAAAAGTTAGCAAATAGGCCTGCACATCTACGAATCACAAGCCGCCACTGGTCAGATAAAGAATAAATAAGGTCTCGGGAAGCTGTCCCGTTTAATGGGACGCCCCGCCGCGAAACAATATCCTTTGATTTTATTTACAAATCGTTGAGTTACGGTGTGACAGCGGGCCGCGGATTACGCTATTATTCGTTTACGATTATATTCATATCGATTTAATTAGTCCTTTTAATAGAATAATTATTATGGAATTGGAAAATTCTGTTTTCAAATGTATTTTGGATTTTGTAAAAATTTATAACACGTTGTGACAAACACGTCAAGCAAAAAAATGGCGATAAGGTTTTATAACCAGTGTGAATCACAGCACTTTGTAACCGATATATTCAGCTAGACGAGTTTTACCACTAATATAACTAAAATGTATAAGGAAACAGTAGATTGTGAACTTGTGTCGTAGGATACTATTCTAACTCAACGATACTTTCATCATCATCATCATCATCATCATCGACGATGGTAAACACGCCAGTTTACCATTGCATCACGGAGGCCGCCAACGAAACTAGTTGTACTTAGACATAATTTTTATCTTATTGAGTTTCTCTGTTTTGATTTAAAAGTAAATAGGTAAGTATAAGTTTTGTAGCCGTGTGGTTCCCAGCAGAGTAGAATAGGACCGCTCCAAGTATTCCCGTGGATGTCGTAGAAGGCGACGTAGAAAAAACAAGCTAAACAAAGCTTAAGATATCGAAGAGACCTCTCCAACCCGTCTGGCCAGCGTGGAGAGTGTAGGCGAAATCCTCTGACTACTTAGGCCAAAATATGGCTCTAGTAGTACAGAGAGGGTCATGTTCCTGCAGTGGAAACTAAAAAGACCTGATTATGATGATGATGAAGTATAAGTTTTGAGGTGAACCAAATATAAACATTCAGACTGCCATTCGTTCACAGTATTTAAGTCTTTACTTTTACGTACGATACCTATCACATACAAGCAACGAATGAAGACCAAAAGGTATTTATTACACACTAGCTATTTACATTTTAAAAATAAATATAAGGTTTGCTAAATTAATTAAACTAACACATGAAAACTAAATCCTCGCTGATGGATGTTCATTAGGAATAACAACGCAACACAAAATGATCATTAATCTCACTCACAACACATTATACGTTGCAGGAACACAACAAAACGATCTTATTCTAATGTAGATCATTTGCAAAACGAACACGCAAATAATGGTCACAAAATAGCGTATAATAGTTACTTCTATTTCCGTACCCTATATCTCTAACTAAATCTCTATTTATTTAAACACAAATCATTCGTCTATTGTTAGATCATTCTCTACATGAATTTGGGAAAGGCGCTGTTATAGTAACACTAGCGCAACCCAGCAATTAATTCTTTTAATCCTAAATTAAATCGACTTTTAAAAATCTAACAAGAACAAAGCTAGTAAATTACTTGAACTATTTTTTATTTATTACAAGTTATTTACTAGTGCCATATTTAAAGAGCAAAATCGGTTAACGCCAAAAGTTAAGTTAATCGGTTTTTTTTCTTGTCGAACATGACTTATCTGAAAATCAATAACCCTTCACATTTGGCAGAACCTCGTCTTTCTTCGTCCAATTGTTACAGCACATGGAAAAAGTTGGCGCAAGCCCAAGTGAAGTGTTGGTGGAAATACGAGTAGTAATTTACATGTGACTTCAATCCTTTTACTAGAATCTATATTTATGTCGCAGTCATCTGGTTGAATTTACTATTTGATTGAATGACTAGCGCGTTCATTGAATGGCGACGTTCAATTGAATGACTGAAGGACAGCTCGTCAAGTCGTTGAATGTAACGTTCAACGTCTTGACTGAATGAATGTCATTTAGCGAAGTCGTTGAATCTTAGCCAACTTTGTAATATTTGGTGGTAGCATGATATCATTTTTCTTAGTTTTTAAAGTAGCCGGCGGTGGCGTTATAATAGGTAAATCCATATGTCATACTATTTTATTACAAATAATGCACTTTTAAGTACATTTAATCGAAAAAAATATCAACATCGTGCCATCTGTTCGAGCTGTTTGACGCCATATTTGTTTTGGTGACTACAACCGCCGCAGTGGGAAAAAAATGAACTAAATTTGAATCACCTGACTGATTCTATGTCCGCTCTTTTTAAAGGGCTATGTTACAATCCGCTAACTAGCTGGACGTTGAGCGACGCTTATTTGTTCAACGTTCGGCCTAGTCATTCAATTAAACGTGGTCATTCAATAAACGCGCTAGTCATTCAATCAAATAGCAGATTTAACCAGATGACTGCGACAGATATATTTCATCGTCGTCAGATGTTTTAGTCTTCACTGCTGGAGTACAACCCTCTCTAATCTACCAGAGGCCTAAATTAATAATACATTTCTTTTGTTTTACACCCACCTAAAATCCTGTGCTTAACCCAAAGGTTGACTGTTAGATAACGCTTTTAGCATTTAGTCCAACTATTGTGCTATATTGTATTTGTACAATAAAGATTAGTAATAACATCTTAAAAAAAATGCGTTTACATTTTCTTGTTGAACATGATTTATCTGAAAATCAATAACCCTTCACATTTGGCAGAACCTCGTTTTTCTTCGTCCAATTGTTACAGCACTTGGATGAAGTTGGCGCAAGTCCAAGTGAAGTGTTGGCGGAAATAGTAATTTGCATGCGACTTCAATCCTGCTACTAGAATCTATATTGATATATTTCATCATCGTCAGGTGTTTTTAAGCTCCACTGCTGGAGCACGACTTAACTACCAGAGCCATAAATAAGACAGAGGCTTTGGCCTACATCCTCCACGCTGACGGGTTGGAGAGGTCTCTATGATGTTTATAAGCTTTGTTTAGCTTTATTCTACTCTGCCAGGGACCACACTGTAAAATAGCTAATGATATATTTAGGCTGTATCAAATCATGTATTACTTTATGGTGAAGGGAGTCATCCTCAACTGCCTGTCCGGTGGTTGTACATATAGCATCAGGTACGCGCGCCCAGCCTCCCGAGCAGCTACTTTCTCATTACTTAAATACCTTTATCAATGAACCATAGATATCAGAATGTGGTTGGAACCGATATAAGTGAAAAAAACTGCGCTCACCAACCCGTTTGCCAAGTGTGGTGAGTATGGCAAAACCCCTCCAATAATGGAAATCCTTGACGAAAGAGTAGACTTCATACGGCTGTAATGATGATGATAATGAAATCATAGTTATGCTCAAAAATAAAAATAATGATACTGCGATTACTATAACAACTAATAAACTGATATTGACGAGCTCCGTGGCGCAGCGATCAACACGCCTGTCTGTGACACGGATGGTCCCGGGTTCGATCCTCGGTCAGGTCAAGATGGTAAATGATCATTTTCAGATTGACCTGGGTCTTGGATGTTTATCTATATAGGTAAGTATCTATTATAAAATATAGTATCGTTGAGTTAGTATCCCATAACACAAGTCTCGAACTTACTTTGAGGCTAGCTCAATCTGTGTGATTTGTCCGTATATATTTATTAATTTATTTATATCTTTACGATAAAAAACCGACTAAATTCCTTAAATTTTCGCCATTTCCTCGGACTGCTTATATGATCTGCGCAAAAAAAAATATGTTTTTTTTTCAGACCAGCAAACAGGAGCCTCTTACAACCGTTCCTATTACACACATTTTCTAATCCTAAACTTAATTTTACTTTCCAGACAGACTTCATCTAGCATTCAGCTTTTATAAGGTCGTATTTAAATTCAAATGGTACGATTCGTCAGAGTACACAACGTAGGTTGTATTTTGTTAGCGCTGAGTGCTGTACAAATGTAAATGAGGGTGCCAGTCAGCTTAATAAATACCAAGCTGGGCACATACTGACACATACTTATACAAAGTGTATCAACATAAATTGTTTCAATTCTAAGGATGAGCATAGGTACCTGAATTGGAAACGCCCTGCTTGGTTATCAACTTTGATATGAAACATATAGGTCATCATCATCAGGTTCTTTTTAGTCTTCACTGCAGGAGCACGACACTCTCTGTACTACCAGAGTCGTAGCAATCAGAGGATTTTGGCTTAAACTTTCCACGCTGGCCAGATGGGTTGGAGAAGTCTTCCAGAGCCAGAGCAGTCAGAGGATTTGGCCTACACTTTCCACGCTGGCCAGACGGGTTGGAGAAGTATTTTTGATGTTGTCCACAGGAATTTAAGACTTGGAGTAGTACGATTATACTCTGCAGGGAACCTCACGACAAAACATATAGGTGATGATTTTTAATGTCATCATCATCAGCATCATCATCAGGTCTTTCTAGCCTCCACTGCAGGAGCACAACCCTCTCTGTACTACCAGAGCCATATACTAGCCTGAGTAGTCAGAGGTTTGGCCTACACTCTCCACGCTGGCCAGACGGGTTGGAGAGGTCTCTTCGATGTTAATAAGCTTTGTTTAGCTTGTGTTTCCTTAGTCGCCTTTTACGACATCCACGGGATGACTTGGAGTGGTCCTATTCTACTCTGCCGGGAACCACACGGCATTTTAATGTAAGCACGAATAAAACCGAAATAAAGGTACACGTACATGGAGATATACATATTTCCCGATAAGGTTCCTTAGATTCACTTACACATAACTATCTAAGGATTCATTTTAACATAATGGCAAATATTTCCCCTGGAAACATAACATCATTTGAATAAAAACAATATAAATGAATTATGAAGTTTATTCAGTCTCGTTGAAACTCTTAAAGCAATAACCATGGCCCACCGACATCTAATTTACCAGACAAGAAGAAAAATAGAAAAAGCACGGATGTTCAACTGGGTCGATACGTCCATTTTACGTTTGACGTCACTCAGACACACTCGACACAAGTACTTGTTCAAGTACAAATTACAGACTAACAGAAGGATACAACTAATTTACTGTATACGTACGTACATCTACACTCAGATGTCAAAAATGAGGTTATTGACTCGAAATTTGTATCTTTCTGTGATTTATTATAAATTTCATAAAAATTTTTTAGTTCTTATATTATTTGTAATTATTATCATCTTAGCCTAGTGGTAGGGCTCTCTTTATTTCCACCTTGGATCTCTGTCCAGGCTGTAGTGAATTGCGACTTTATATGATCGCTATCACAACATATAACTATATAAAACAAAGTCCTCCGACGCGACTGTCTGTCGGACTATCTGTTCGTGACAAACTCAAAAACGACTGCACGGATTTTCATGTGGTTTTCGCCAATAGATAGAGTGATTTATGAAAAAGGTTTATAGGTATAAAACTGCCCGAGCGCAGCCGGGGAGAACTACTAGTTATTATATCCAATATGATGATCGAATCAAAAATATTGTATGACAAACAGTAAAGTTAACAGTAAGTTCCGAAAAGGTGTAGTATAAGTGCAACTCTTACACTTGACGTCGGAAAAAACAGAAAATATATGAATTATCGGTAGAGCCCAGAGTATCTATCGTAGGGATTAAGTGCCATCTCTGCACCGCTCTTTAATGTGTGTATTTGAAGCGTTTTTCCTCTCTCCAGTAGAATATGTTTTTAGTTCGAAGACGGAGATTCCCGCGGGATTGACTGAGTTTTATTGCTCGTTGTCAATTTGCCTGAATCCCGCAGTAAATTCGGGCTCGAGTCACTGGAGTAGGAATGTGTTGAAATTTGTGGATGGAGGTAATTTCTTTTGGCTGCGGCTTATTAAAGCCGTTTTCTTTTGATACTCGGTGCTAAATGAAAAGTAATTGATTATTTTGTTTTTATTATAGCGGTAATTTTATAGTTTTCTTATAGTATTATTGTAACGGCAAATTGTTTTCACTTCTAAATGAAAACTGAATTGAGAATTTAGAATTTCGCTTTTCTTCAAACTAAATTCGAAAACAATGCATGTTGTTTTACCTAATTATATATTGCAAGTGTTAGTTACCGTTGTGAAAGAGTGTTTAACACACCCACAACTAGGTATTATTGAGCAAACAAAGTTGAAAGACAAATCAATGTTCCATTCATGTTACTTACGCATATCATATAATTTTTATTCATCGATTCCAAAAAAAAAGGTTATCAATTCGACTGATATGTACGTTAAATTGTCAGAATAGCCCAGTTTTCGTATATTTATTCCAGCTCCTAAGAGTGGTGAATTTCATATTTATATGTATGTTTGTCGGGGCCTGCTCGCTCACCCAGCTCTTGTTAGAGTATGCCCAACATAAAATAAATACTAGCTGTAGTAGGTGCTCAGCGAAGAGAGAACTGAGGTAAAGGGAGGTCCAAAAGAGAGAACACAGATCACACTGGTAGCCAGATATATTTCGTTATTTTATAATGCTTCACTCTTTAGGTAGGTAAACAATAAGGTAGGCGAGTGTCTATGAGCAAAGGTAGAGGTCGAGTGATTACGCTACGACCATAGGTAGAGATGGAAGGGCTATGATGAAGATTTGAAAATGGAATTAGGCATTAATTAAGTTTCTAAATAAAGGTAGACCGGATAATGGTGATTGGATAACGAGGTGAAAAGCAAGATGCAGCATGAAGTTATCATGCGGCATTGTTACATATTTATATATTTTTCCACGCATATCTCAAAAACTGTTAGTCGGATTGCTTAAATCGCTAATTTATTTGACTAGGTATTGTCCAACTAAGGGAAAATTTAATTTAGGATTAACTGTTAGTTTTTAGTTTAGTTTTAATTTATAAATATATTTGTAGTGTTTAGTAAATAAATAAATACTTAAACTCTCAAAAATATATAACAAAGGGTATGTAAAAAAATTAAAAGGAAGGAAATATTTACCAAGAACCTTCTCATTTTGTGTCACGCGCCGCCTCCCCAAGCAATACCTTTCATTGAATGGCGCAGTGTTTTATAGCAATTTAACCAAATTCCACAGGTACCCGTAAAATAAAGGCTTACCGCTCGGTTCAGTGTGATCACGATTCATGATATTATATGGCTTATTCTTGTTATTAAATTAAGAAATATGATATGGGAAAGAATTCCACGGGGGCAGGATTTGAAGCTGCGTTGTTGTCTTTATGGACTAGCTTTTATTTCGATTATTAGAATAGCATTGTGAATGCATAAAAAACTGTAGAAATGTGATCGTTTATTCATTATTTTAATACCATTATTTTTTACAGTACAATGAGTTGAAACTATTAACTCTGTTTTATTTAAATACACTTTGAAGTTTCACAATTTTGATCTTTTTGGTAAGCGACTCTATTAAAGTGAGTTAGCGAGAATTTAAGCAGGGTGAGTGAGTCACATTCTTGACTCTCCCTCTTATAAGCTTTGCAGATGAAATTTTGCAATCATCATCAGGTTTTTTTTTAGTCTCCACTCCTAGTGCACGACCCTCTCTGTACTACCATAGCCATATATTAGCCTGAGCAGTTAGAGGATTTGGCCTACACTCTCCACGCAGGCCAAACGAGTTGGATTGGTCTATTTAATGTTAATAAACTTTGTTTTGCTTGTTTCTTAAGTCGCCTTCTACGACATCCTCGAGAAGACTTGGAGTGGTCCTATTCTGCTCTGCCGGGAACCACACGGCATATATGCAATAATGAAATGCAACTAAATAATAATGTTGTTAAACAGCCATTGTTTTTGCGTTTACGAATAATTAAGGGCCTTAGTTTTACTCAGTACTGATTCTGCATTTAATCTAAGGTACGAGGCATAAAGTTCAGACCAAAAGCCAGTTTTACTGTATCTTATAAACAATAACCCAAAACCTTGAGTTTAATAACAATATCTGAACAAAAAAGGAGACATTTGAGCAAATGTTGCTCCAGATTCGCCCATTAGGGGCCGGACTAGGCAATGTAAAAAGTAATTACACACTGAATTCGTTGTTATTTTACATTTATCTTCGCGTTACCACTCATTTTGCTTTCAAAACGGAACTGTATTTAGCAGACAGAAAATTTTCCTTTTTTCGCACAGGATTTTGTACCTGTTTCATTTAACTTTTTCATGACGTCATCTACATTTACTGAAAATTTAGGTATTTGGCGCTTTGTATCCTATTGGCGTTATTATTTTACAGATTGAAACAAACAGAGATATTTGATTAGATATATTTCCCGATTTTAAAAAATACAAAATTAGATACAAAAGAGTTACTATAAATTTACGTTTTAAGTGTCATTAATAATAAATTTGGGTTACGAAAGCCTACCTTCAGAGGCCAAGTCCTTTTGTTATAGGTATTAGGGGTTTTGCCGTAAGTTGAGATCGCTCATTTGCTCGCTCCTGTTTTGATCACGAGGAAACCAAACGAACCTTGCCCTCTGAGTTCAAATTGTTTTTTAATTGGGGGTTTTGCCCTAAGTCGCTTTCTCTGCATTTCAAGTCGCTTACTTTGATTTCATTTAGTCGCATACCAAAAATTTTATTCGTCCGTTTTATTATTTTGAATTCTGTGTACTTGTACATATACAGGGTTTTTTCTTAAATAGCAGTTACTTCGCAGGAGTAGATAACTTACATCGTAATAATGTCTATTCTAGGACTCTTAATGATTTGTTAGACTTTTGTAGGAAAATAAACATAAATTTTAAATTCCGGTTGAATGCTTCTCGGCACAGTAAGCAGCGCATGCGTGCGTCAGCATCGCGTCGTCCTTTAGTATGAATAAAACATACTAAAAGTCGCACAAAGGTCTTGACAGGACAATAAAGTTAAACAAACGTTGTAGTTTATGACTCTAGCTATCTATCTAAACTTGTGTGGTTATTGGTTTTATAAGTAACCCTGTATAATATAAAGCGTACATAACATGTATAATATGTGCCAAAGTATTAAGTTCTACGCCTCCGAATATTATTTTTGTTACATTTCCGAGCACATTTGCCCAGATACCTCTGGTTTTATTATACAGCCATTACGGCAATGAGAGATATAAAATTCAAGGAGAAGTAATATAATGTCCTAATATTGCCCCCGTTTATTACATCATATACAATAAAGTTTGATAAAGAAAAGGCTATGCCTCATAATAACATTTTGATGGTAACCAAAATAGGTACGTTTACAGAAAACAATGAAGGCAATATCTAGTTAAGGGTAGGTTCAGATCGTGTTGATGTGCGACTTTTTTCTAAACTTCAATATTTTTCTAGGGTACTGCTATACCGCTCGGACTCCGAGCCTCGGAGTGCTTGCTGCGCTCAAGCGTTCAAATTTTCGCTTTCCACATTCCAATGAATCCAATGACATCCAAAAATTGTCGACTATTCTAGTATACATCGTGTGACGTCACGCCTGCTGCCCCGCGAAAGTGAAGCGTAATACCGCTCGATGCGCTCAAGCGCTCCAATTTCCGCTTTCCACGTTCCAATTTCCACTTTCTACGTTCCAATGAATCCAATGACACCCAAAGTTGCTCGACCATACTAGTATAAATTGTGTGACATCCCGCCTGCGGCCCCGCGAGAGTGTTACGCAATACCGCTCGATGCGCTCAAGCGTTCCAATTTCCGCTTTCCACATTCAATGAATCTAAAGATATCCGTTATTGCTCGTCCATTGTAGTATACATCGTGTGACAAAATGCCTGGTGCCCGGCGAGAGGATGTCGCAAGACCACTCAGTGCGCTTGGTGCGCTCAAGTCTTCCAATTTCCGCTTTCCACGTTCTAATGAATCCAACGATAACCGAAGTTGCCGCGGCCATTCTAGCACACATTGACGCTACGCCTGCTTCGCCGCAAGAGGCCAGCGCAATACCGCTCGATGCGCTTGGTTCGCTCAAGCGTTTCAATTTACGCTTGCTACGTTTCAATAAATCCAATGATACCCGAGCTGTCTCAATATTGCCATAGACCTGATTCGACGTCCACAGGACCTTTTTTGTTTATTTTCTTCCTTTTTTACTTCAGCATAACCCATTTTATTTAATGCCATATATGCTTTTTTGGCAGATAATATGCGTAAAAAAATTCGTTGAGAAAAAAGTAAAACATTTATTATTATGCCTTAAAATTTTATGCAAATGAATAGGGAACTGACGACCACGAACGTGATTTTACCGACCACAGGTATAATTTTATTACTAGGCCTAACTCACATTTACTTCTGGAATGTACTTATTGAGTTTTAAATTAAATATCCTAGCAATTTTATGCTCAATATGTTTATAGGTAAATCATTTTCTTTTGGTCGATTAATTTTGAACTTATTTAAATAAAATCACTTGAGAAGAGCATGAAATTCATCTTGCTTTCTTTACAAGAAATAACGAAGCACCGAAACGAAACTGAAAAAAGGTAAACGTTATTAATTTAAGCATTTGCTTTTTACATAAATAAATAAATATATACGGACAAATCACGCAGATTGAGCTAGCCCCAAAGTAAGTTCGAGACTTGTGTTATGGGATACTAACTCAACGATAGAATATTTTATAACAAATACACATATAGATAAACATCCAAGACCCAGGTCAATCTGAAAAATATCGTTTTTCATTATGACCTGACCGGGGATCGAACCCGGGACCATCCGTGTCGCAGCCTGGCGTGTTGACCGCTGCGCCACGGAGCTCGTCCTAAATATCGCCATTGTTTAATCAACCTAAAGTACTTGCCTTACTTAAAGTACTTAAGTAAGCTACTTAGTTACCCAACACAGTTAAATTCGCCCCTTCCCCGTTTAAATAAGTGAAGATAAATAAGAATAAACTTGTTGGTGTACATTAAATATCTAAATTATAGCACGCACTTCCCTAAATAAGCCCGATGGTGTGAGCATTATTAGCGCTTTCGCAAGTTAAGCACCCCCGGGTGCAGTCCCCAGTTGGATGAGTGACCGCGAGTGGGATCAAAATATGTCAAGCTCCATCGTGCTTTGCAACGGCAAGTTCTCGGCTGTCATCATTGATGGCAGTCGTTAAGCTATGTTAGAATGCCTTTAGGCAGCTTGAAAAATCTGACCCAAGTGTTAATCACTTTACCCACACGAAACGCAAACAAACCCCCCTAAATACTAATTTATTTACGAACAACTGACAGAAAGTATATAAAATATATTGTGGCTTTGCTGCTAGCAGGGCGTGAGGATCCGGCCACAACGTGTTTATAGATAAACTACCGACCACAGTTTAATTTTGTTACAGGGCAAGGACTTAAATGAACCCGGGATAAATAATTGTTGAGGTTTTCGTAATTAAATGTGTCAATATTTTTGTGGTTACTTTGTTCACTCGTGAGCACTTGATTTGAGCAGTCGTGTAAAATAATTTGCTATACCACTAATTAGGCGTTCATTTAACTAAAAATAGCCTGACGAAGCCTGTTGCGGATTATTTTACTGTAGAAACGTTGACGAAACATGTTGTGGATATTAATCGATGTTTCATACTAAACGAAATGTTACCTTGTAGTCACTTTGATAAAGTTTTATTTTCTCTGTCTAAACTTGAAGAGAACAATTTTACATAGAATTGATATGACCAAAATAGCTTATATTAAAAATATATATTTTTTTTTATGTCATAGGACGGCAAACGAGCAAGCGGGTCACCTGATAAGTGATCACCGCTGCCCATGGACTAATATAACACCAGGGGTATGACAAGAGCGTTGCCGGCCTTTTATTTTTCCCTCCCCAGAGGGGAGGGCGGATCCTCCAGCGCCCTCACTCACCGAACGAAGCATAGAAGCTGTAAAGCTACTACTCAAACGTCGATTTTTTGTGAGAGTGTGGTACTTCCCCGGACGAGCCGGCCCATTCATGCTACCAGCAAAAGTGATTTTCGCCGGTAGCGTGGCTCTACCACAACTAAAAATAATTTTAATTGAAACTTCCTATTTTATTTCTTAAAGCCATACAAAATGCCACGAATCCTACTGGACAAAATAAAATTGACCCCAACAAATGACCTCTCAATCTCATAAAATTTGACCGGTCTCATCTTAATATACTTAATTAAGTACACAGACAACATAAACCTAACGTTGATTACAATCACCACAGATTATTGACATTACTCAGGGTGATTGCCAATTACTGGTAACGCCATAATTGTTAATTAGATTTGGAAAGGATGCGAGCCATATCGGGTCCCTGTTAAATTGTCTTTGTAATGTCCCAACTGTGTTGAACATAGAATTGTGTTTTATATATTTTCATCGTGTTCATCAGGTTTTTTAGTCTCCACTGCAAGAGCATGACCTTCTCCGTACTTTCAGAGCCAATATTTGCCAGAGCAGTCAGAGGATTTGGCCTACACTCTCTACGCGGACAGGTCTCTGTTGTTTATAAGCTCTTTTTAGCTTGTGTTTCCTAACTCCATCCACTGAAAGACTTGGAGTGGTCATATTCTACTCTACCAAAAACCACACGGCGTATTGTTATGTTATTTTAATTATTTTTAAATAGGAACATATCACACAATAAATAGTGAATTACAATTCGTCATGCTCTTCAGATCTTGTTTTTGACGGAATGATACCGCTTTCATGAATGGGTATTGTTAATCCATCGTACTAGGTGACTGTGTTTACACTTAGTTAAAACACAGCTGGCACACTTCTAGCATAACATAAATTTATTATGGTCTTGCGACATTCGTCTTTGTATTTTCCGTAAATAATAAAGACAGCACTCTATCATGTAAAGTCTATAGTTTATCATAAAAACCTTCGTTTAAATGTGAAACCATTTCATTTATGGCACGCCTGGAAAATTTTCATTTTCTGGGACGTTATAAAATGTATGTTCTCTGTTCTCGCAAATTGAATGCATGCGAGAAAGGCGACAAAAGATGGGATTGCATAAGCTATGCGGGATTTGCGATGTATCTGTTATGCATCATAATTGTGTCGTGGATAGCGTTTTGCTCTTTATTACTTTGTATTTGAGTGAAAGACCTGTGCTCGGTTTTTTGCAAATATTAATCAAAGAAAAAAAATGTAGATTGTGAATGAAAAACATTGATAAAAGTAAAATGTGAGAAGATAAAAATTAAATCTTGGCCTGACTATAAATAAAACCATGACAATGACACGAGTTTCATCGTTGTTTGATTATTAGGTTTAATTATTTAAAGTAAAAGAGAAACGTGTTTTTTTGAAAGTACTTAACACTTTCAAAAGATTAAGGAACGTGGTTTGGAACGGATCTCTTCTTAATTAATCATTCCCTTCCTTTCGGTGGTAAGCAAACACAAATGTTTCATTTTCAGCTCTTTAGTACGAATGCTATTTTATCAAACACTACTTGCTCATGGTGTAGAAACACATGTTCATTGTTCATCAGTGACATCCTCACTAGTGTGTAAATGTGTAAAGCATCATCCATTTTTTGTGAAGTTATCAAACTTGTATACTCGATATCAAAACATCGCAAGTTGTACGTTAAACTGAAACAACCTATAACCGTAATTCGCAAAAACGTACGTAAAGTTACTTCCAAGGAAAAATCCATTGAACAATCTCCTAACGCAGGGGAATAAAGTCTAGATTCGTAGTAAAAACTATTTATGTTAGCGGATGTGACCTAGCAAACTTAGACGGTAATAACATTTTGCAATAACACGTTGGTGGTAATTTGTATATGCTCGCTTTTCTTAGAATGTTTAGTGTTTTGGTTGGAGAGGAAGCGTGGGTTTATTAAGTTGAATAACAACATAACTTCAACTGCTTAAGAAAATGATGATGATTAATTTAACCACAAGTTAATATGCCATCATAACTTGTTAGTAATAGAAATTAAATGTTGGATAACTCTAAATTTTATTTATGGAGTGTAAACTTCTTTAGCGGCGCTGTGTTCTTTTTGTGATGGGGAAAAAATGTTAAACTCGCGACGTGCGCGCGCGATTCGTCACGTGGTAGAGTTCTATAATATTCACGATTAAGGTGGTTGTATAGGATAATGGCATCGTAAGATGCACTATGGTTCTCAAGGACCCTTTATGCAAAAAACAAGGTCTAAAGCGAATAAAACAACATTTCGGTACAAAATCATCTCACAAATATTTACACCAATAATTAATTTTATTTTTACGCAATGCCAATGTACTATAAAAACTCTAGAGTTAATCAACTCTATCAGAAAAATAGCTACTTTTTAGTAAGTATCTTCGTATTCTCCTCCACCGAAATGTATTATTCATCATCATCATCATCATCATTTCGTGTAGGTGACACCGTCAGTCGACCATGCACACCCTGGTGTCAAAGTTCTTCGGAACCGCCTTTCGGCCTCTGACATGGTTCCTTTAACGACTACCACATGGCAGCCGGGACCACCGGCTTTACGTGCCTTCCGAAGCACGGAATCATCTTTCTTATCAGACAATCAGGTGATTCATGCCTGCAATGTCCTAACCAAACTGGAAACAAATGTATTATTGATTTTTAAAAGCTTTTATCTATCAGACTCCAATATAGAAGGAAGGAAAGGTTACTTCCCCTACATAAATTTCCTTCTGTCCAGAACGCCGAATACCCAGCCACACGGCTCAGATTTATGTCTACACTAAGAAGCTATTCTTTGGCTTTTGTATCCGAACGATTCTTCACGAGTATCCTGTACAATCATATCTTTCTTTTTATCTTATCTACATTTTTATTATAAAGGGATTTCCTTAAAATGTCTGTGAAAACTAATGTTATACTGATCAACTTATTACAAGCCTTTTCAAATTTGTATAGGTATCTTGAGAGGCGTATTATAATTCTCAAACCGTTGGTAATTTTACCAAGCTATATAGGAACGTGCGTAGATTATAATGAGAATAATTGATTGAATGCTTGATTTTACCCCAAATTTGTCAAATATTGCCACAATTCCTTATTTCCGTTTGTATGGAGATATGCGCGTCCAGGCGACTCTTAAAACATTGGCTGCAAATCAGCCAATAAAATGATGTGGACGTGTAAGCATTTAGCCAAATGAGATCGTTTCTTGGTCAACAATATTGGTTTTTTCTAAAGAACATAATAAGTTACTTTAAAAAAAAAAAATTAAAAAAAAAATAAAAAAAAAAAATAATAAAAAAAAAAAATAAGTCCTATATATGTATGTGTCTGTCTCAGTTGATGCAAATAAATTGTTTATCAAAATATTTATTCACCAGTGTCAAAGTTGTTACTTTATAATCAATTTCTGTTTCTGTTTTGTTATTCATTTGCTTATTATTCTAACACTAAAGTTAAAATATTGTTTATTAAATATGAACAATGATTTACCTATTTACATCTTGTAGATTTTTTTCTCTTGCGTGTAATAGTGAGGGATTCTTCTTATTCTATGCCCACACTAGACTTTGCCATTACTCTTACGTAAATCTTCACATACGTCTCAGTGAGCTCAGTAACCAAGAAAGCAGATCTACATTGTAAATCCTGCCTTCTGTTTTATGCAAGTGTTCTGTTGCTTATAGTCGGTTCGTACCGTATTCTGTGACCTTCAATGTGGTATTGTTGATAAAAGGCTTAGAGCTTTTTGTTTTATTTTTGTATTAACCGCTTGTGTTTTGTTTTTCTTACTGGCTTCAGCACCTGGTTTTAGGCACCAAGATCATCTGTTCTAATGTCTCATTATAATCACATGAGATATATTATCTTACTATCAGATTTACTCCGGTACTGAATCAGAAGCAGATTTTCAAAGGAGCGAAAAAATGTATTGTCCAGAGATTGTTATAGGTACAAGATCTATAAGAATCTCTGGACAATACATTTGAGACTGTTATAGAGTAATACTATTGCAAGGTCGTTACAAGCCTCAACTACATTTTCAAAGATAATAATGAGAGCTTTACTAAGATTTATTAGCCAGTAAAAGCGCCATTTCTAGTCTTGGAAAACTCTACTAGTTTGTTATTAGTACGTGAAAAGTAGCCTTAAACACAGTTACTAGGACTTTTTTGTTACTATTATAAATATATAATTTGAATTGTATGAATTGTTAGATCGATGAATTAACAATTTAATGTGTGAAAAATCTGAATTCACACTTAAACCCAACACATGCACAAAAGTATGAACTATATTATATAGTACATACTTTTATGTTAGTATGTACTATATTGTACTATATTAGACATTGTCTAATAGTAATATAGTTTTTGCATTTAATACATATTAATCTTTACATAGACAAAATGATAATAACAGGTTTCCGTACTATGCCAACTTTTGCATGCGCTTTCAACGCTTTTAATAGGTTATAGGTATTGTAAACTAAAAACGTTTCTTTTAAACGAAAATTGATTAATTATGGCAATGTATTTCTTTCCAGTTTCAGCGCCACTTCCCTAATTTATTCTTAAGGTTTACTACGCCTTTTCGCCAAAGCAATGAAAACACTGGAAGTTCCAAGACAAGCAAGGGTATACAAATTGCCACCAGCGTGTTATTGCAAAATGCTATGACTACCTATGTCACGTACAATAGTTTTATTACTTTTTTCAACCTTATGCTTTCATTAAGATATATTATTATCTCAGAGATATGGGCTATTATCAGGTAGACAAGTTTGATTTGAATTGCTCAAAGCGATGACTGTTAAACCAATAAGCTCACTTTAATGTATGCATTGCTTACAACTTTAACCAGTGTATTAAAACAAAATTCTATGTTTTCTAGGCCAAGTACGCTTAATAGTTTTATTACAATTGCCAACCTTATTCACTTTCATTAAGACATACTATTATCTCAGAGATGTAAGCATGATCAGATAGACAAGTTCGGTTCGAATTGTTCAAAGAGATGACTGCTAAACCGATTAGCTCACTCTAATGTTAACGTTATTTTGTTATCGCTTGCTTGCAATTTCAGCCAGTGTATTAAAGCAAAATGTTACTTCCATTTTTGTTGACTAGATCGGGTACGCCAAATAGTTTTATTACAATTTTCAACCTTATCTACTTTCATTAAGACATACTATTATCTCAGTGATGTAGACATAATCAGGTAGACAAGTTTGGTTTGAATTGCTCGAAGCGATGACTGTTAAACCAATAAGCTCACTTTAATGTATGCATTGCTTACAACTTTAACCAGTGTATTAAAACAAAATTCTATGTTTTCTAGGCCAAGTACGCCTAATAGTTTTATTACAATTTCCAACCTTATCCACTTTCATTAAGACATACTATTATCTCAGAGATGTAAGCATGATCAGATAGACAAGTTCGCATCGAATTTCCCAAAGCGATGACTGCTAAAGCAGTTAGCTCACTTTAACATGCTGGCGTAATTTTGTTACGGTTTGCTCACAACTTTAGACAGTGTATTAAAGCAAAATGTTACTTCCATTTTTGTTGACTAGATCGGGTACGCCAAATAGTTTTATTACAATTTTCAACCTTATCTGCTTTCATTAAGACATACTATTATCTCAGTGATGTAGACATAATCAGATAGACAAGTTTGGTTCGAATTGCTCAAAGCGATGGCTTTTAAACCAGTTAGTTCACTTTAACATGTTGGCGTAATTTTGTTATCGTTTGCTTACAACTTCAGCCAGTGTATTAAAGCAAAATGTTATTTCCATCTATGTTTACAAGGTCACGTGCGCCAAATAGTTTTATTACAATTTTCAACCTTATTAGCTTTCATTAAGACATACATTTGTCTCAAATGTGGAGCATGATCAGATAGACAAGTTCGGTTCGAATTGTTCAAAGAGATGACTGCTAAACCGATTAGCTCACTCTAATGTTAACGTTATTTTGTTATCGCTTGCTTGCAATTTCAGCCAGTGTATTAAAGCAAAATGTTATTCCCATATTTGTTTACTAGGTCATGCATGGCAAATAGTTTTATTGCATCTTTGAGATGTAGAAATAATCAGATAGACAAGTTCGGTTTGAATTGCTCAAAGCGATGACTGCTAATCCAGTTAGCTCACTTTAATGTTAACGTAATTTTGTTATCAATTGCCTACAACTTCAGTAGTACACAAATAGTTTTATTCCGATTGTCAACCTTATCCGCTTCCATTAAAACATACTATTGTTTCAGACATGTTCACAAAATTAGAAAGATAAGTCTGGTTCGTATTACTCAAAGCAAAGACTGCTAAACCAGTTAGTTTACTTTAATTTGAACGTAATTTTGCTATCGACAGCTTACAACTTCAGCCAGTGTATTAAAGCAAAATGTTATTTCCATCTTTGTTTACTAGGTCATGTATGCCAAATAGTTTTATTACAATTTTCAACCTTAACCGCTTTCATTAAGGCATACTATTATCTCGGAGATGTGAACATAATTAGATAGTCAAGTTCAGATCGAATTGCTCAAAGCGATGACTACTAAACCAGTTAGCTCACTTTAACATGCTGGCGTAATTTTGTTATCGTTTACTTACAACTCCAGCCAATGTATAAAAGCAAAATATTATTCCTATCCTTGTTTACTAGATCATCATCATCATCATCAGCTTTCCATAACCCACTACTGGGCATAAGCCTCCCTTAGTCTGCGCCATCCTTCTATATCCCTAGCCTTCACAATCTAGTTCTTTCCTGAAATCTGTTTTATGTCGTCGAAGTCTAGGTTTTTTTACTAGTTCGAGTATGCCAAATAGTTTTGTTACAATTTTAACCTTATCCACATTAATTAAGACATACTATTATCTCGGAGATGTGAACATAATCAGATAGTCAAGTTCAGATCGAATTGCTCAAAGCGATGACTACTAAACCAGTTAGCTCACTTTAACATGCTGGCGTAATTTTGTTATCGTTTACTTACAACTCCAGCCAATGTATAAAAGCAAAATATTATTCCTATCCTTGTTTACTAGATCATCATCATCATCATCAGCTTTCCATAACCCACTACTGGGCATAAGCCTCCCTTAGTCTGCGCCATCCTTCTATTACCCTAGCCTTCGCAATCTAGTTCTTTCCTGAAATCTGTTTTATGTCGTTGAAGTCTAGGTTTTTTTACTAGTTCGAGTATGCCAAATAGTTTTGTTACAATTTTAACCTTATCCACATTAATTAAGACATACTATTATCTCGGAGATGTGAACATAATCAGATAGTCAAGTTCAGATCGAATTGCTCAAAGCGATGAGTACTAAACCAGTTAGCTCACTTTAACATGCTGGCGTAATTTTGTTATCGTTTGCTTACAACTTAAGCCAATGTATTAAAGCAAAATGTTATTTCCATCTTTGTTTACTAGGTCATGTATACCAAATAGTTTTATTACAATTTTCAACCTTATCTACTTTAATTAAGACATACTATTATCTCAGTGCTGTAGAGATAATCAGATAGACAAGTTCGGATCGAATTGGTCAAAGCGATGACTGCTAAAGCAGTTAGCTCACTTTAACATGCTGGCGTAAGTTTGTTATCATTTGCTTACAACTTTAGCCAGTGTATTAAAGCAAAATGTTATTTCCATCTATGTTTACAATGTCACGTGCGCCAAATAGTTTTATTACAATTTTCAACCTTATTAGCTTTCATTAAGACATACATTTGTCTCAAATGTGGAACATGATCAGATAGACAAGTTCGGTTTGAATTGCTTAAAGCGATGACTGCTAAACCGATTAGCTCACTCTAGTGTTAACGTTATTTTGATATCGCTAGCTTGCAATTTCAGTCAGTGTATTAAAGCAATTTTTTTTTACTATCATTGGACGACAGGTTGGCAGGTCACGTACGTAAGTTTTATTACAATTTCCAACCTTATCCACTTTCATTAAGACATTCTATTATCTCAGAGATGTAAGCATGATCTGATAGACAAGTTCGCATCGAATTTCCCAAAGCGATGACTGCTAAAGCAGTTAGCTCATTTTAACATGCTGGCGTAATTTTGTTATCTAGTGCGCTGGTTCAATTACTTTGCCAACTTGGGTCAGCGTCGAACAAAGGAGCGTAACTTTTTAAGCACGTATTTTACACATGTGAAAAGTTGTTTAAGCTTTTCTTTTCTCCTTCATGTTATTTTTTTTTACGGCAGTCCACGGAGGTTCGATAACCTCTATAAGTGGCGTTACAGAAAGGAGAATACAAATGGTTTAATGCTCTTTGGGGTACTCTACAAAATGCGACTGTAGGGCCAAAGACCAAATATTAAATTTTGAGGAGAAGAGTGCACTCTATCATTTTTCTAGAGGTTTACACGACCTACAATGTCTTTTTACAGCAGACAAAGACTGGCTGGAAAACCTAAATATTTGATATCTAGGATTCGTGCAGTAATATGCAATGGCATGTTACTGCAAGAATCCTAGCCTATCCTAACACTACCGACGTTGAGAAAGTTATTTTGCTCTTAGAGAAATAATATTTCAAGAGAATAACTAAATGGATGAGCAAAACTTGTGGAAATAATGATATGAGAACAAGTAGGGCGGAAGAATTCGCCGCTCGTTAGGAGTTGAACTGGGTCCCAAGTGCAATCAATATATGGGACAAATTGTTTTATCTTTTACTTAGATAACTTCATCTTACGTAATCAAAGGCTGTTCTGTAAATTTTGTTTTAATTTCCACCAGCAAGAGGAGTACTATATATTAAGTTTGTTCTGCTGTGTGTCAGTGGGTGTATCTGTTTGTCTATCTGAAGCATTTTAGAAGCCGGATGGATGGATAGTATCGTTGAGTTAGAATCCCATAACACAAGTCTCGAACTGACTTTGGGGCTAGCTCAATCTGTGGCATTTGTCCGAATATTTTTTTTTTTATTTATTTATAAAGAGTACTGCTGCCACTGATTTCAAAAAACCCTCATCAAAAGTAGTATCTTATATTTGATGATGATTTTACCCTTCAGAAAGTTTTTTTATCAGAACTTCTAAAACAATACAGAAAAGCAAGAAAAAAGGTAAAAGAAAAATAGACTTTCCATAGAAATTCGAGTTTGGAAGATTTTAGTTTTTTATTTTTTGTGATTCTGTATTCTCTTAGTTGAAGATTCAAAACGTTTATTCAGAAAAGTTGGTTATTCTAATTCCAAGATTTCTTATACTGCGAGGCGGTTTAGAATGTCAGGTTGAAGAATCAATTAAGGTAGAATAAAAAAATTAAAAATTTATGTCTTGCAAAGAATTGATTTTAATTCTGTGACTGTCATAAACATCTAACGAGGTCGTCAGACGCCTTACAAGAATCTCAATTAAGTTCTTGAACCAAACAATCTTGTATAACAGCCCCAAACTACAGTCCCTATAGTAAATACGTGGTTCCAGCGACAATTTGCTTGCCAACGAAAATTAACGTCCCAGTGTTAGGTCCGTCCCTGGCGGAACTGTTCGCTCAAAAAGTTTAAATTAGCTATGCCTATGAGCATATCTTTAATACCATAGTCATACCATACCAGAAATTTAATTAAAATGAAATGATAAGAAGATGTATTGTCTCGCAGAAAAATCATAAAAAATTATTCTTTCAAAACAAAGACGGTAGGCTATAAACAGAGAGGAAGACCGAACTCGAGCTGGTCAGATGACGTGTAATAAGACAATCTTTGGAAGGAAAAGACCAATGAAGAAATAATTTAAAATATTTTTAACAAAAAACTAAAACCGACTTCAACCCTATTAATTTGTTTTAATAAGCATAAGAATAAAATGGAAATGAGTGTAAACCTAACGGCATCCGTGTATATTTTTTATTTTATTTTTGTGTATTTTTTCAAAAAGCGTTTGACACATTTCGATAAAAATTTAATGGGACCATCTGTAAAGTATAACCTATCGAACAAGAAAAGAATTTCTTAAATCGGTCCAGGCGTCTTTGAGAAATCGAGGAACAAACATAAAAAAAAAGATTTCGATGAATTGAGAACCTCCTCCTTTTTTTGAAGTCCGTGAAAATGGATAAGAGGGAATACCTATACTGAAACATTATTGGCTAACAAAAAGGCAATAAAAAAACAAATCATAGATTATTTACGAGAGCTGCAATCAACTATTTATCAGACTGTCATTCTATGATTTTTTTTTTGATTTATTACATATACAGAATTTAGATTGTTTTTTTTTTATATTAGTTCTTAAAAATCTTTATACCATTCAGATTTTGATGCAATAAATACCGCACCAGTTGTTTTTGTCACTGCATTAACACAGCAATAACTCGCCCTCATCCAATTCAATCGGTAATTTATCAATAGTTATGCGCCAATTGAACCCTACAGTTCAATCCAAAATACGGCATACAAAACTGTAGTGCATAAAAGCATCATGAATATGTACGAGGCGAATTTGCACATTACATAACCGATTCAATTATTTTTACGAAATGACGTTTGGCACATGTAGAGCAAACGCGATAATAAAGCGTTATACGTGTTCGAAAATTTGTAATTTCTAAAGCAATCTTTTGATTGGAACCCGCAAGGAAATGACTGTGATTACCCGTAACGTAGAAACATAAAATATCGTCCATGCTTTCCATAGAACGAGTAAAACTATATGTCAATGCGGAAGTAACCTGTATAATTATTTAGCAACACTGTAAATCTTATATGATCTTTAATAGAGCATGTACCGTCTTCATACCAAAGCAAGCAGTAGTACTATTGCTATCAATATTCACTTTACAGATCCGCACGATTGCCGGCATAATGTACTTCACACAGAAGCGACTAGTAGTAATATTGAAATCAATACTCACTGTACAGAAACACTCGATTCCTGAAATAACAAGGCGCATAACATAAAATTCCACCGTTTATTTTCTCCAGCGAATGGAAAAACGAAGACGTTGCGAAACTCGATCACTCTCACGTCGCGAATGACAAAATACTTTGTATGTTAAGAACTTTCGGAATTTCTTTTCCTTAAATATCCGAAGCCGAAGCAGGTATTTCGTAGAAAATTTTATAACATAAACAATGCCACCGAACTATCGAATGAGAACCTGAATATTTTGTATCAAGTTTTGATAAGATTACTTTGTGTGCGTTTCTCAAAGCAAATGTGTTTATTTACCTTTTCTGTCCCACTGCTGGGCAAAGATCTATCCCTTTCTCTCCACTTGTCTCTGTCTAATGCAGTTTCGGACCAACCACGTTGAAAAACATCATGGTCATCGCGCCATCGCTTCCTTGGTCTTCCCCTTCAGCGGCATCAACTATTCTGACGTCATTAAGTTACTTTGTTGGCCCAGTTTACAGAATCAATTCTTCAAAATGTGGTTTAGTCCCACATGGGAAATGCCTGTTTTAGAACAAAGTGAGCCATATGGGACTCTATCTATCCTTTTCAGCCCTAGGTTACTTACTCCATTGCTCTTTGGCATACTTTGACCGTTGACTTCTGCTCTTCGGTCAGTAACCACGTCTGAGCATCGTAGGTAAGAACGGGCAAGATACACATGTTGATGAAATTGAGTTATAGAGGTCACCCTTCATAAAAAAAATATTACTGTAATCGAAAAGCTAAACATTTTCTTCCCAAAGAATGTTTTACTCCATTGGGATGTTAGACTTAATACTAAATTCGTGTATTAATATCGTCATAATTATAAGGTTACACAGAAAAATGTTCTCAAGTTTACCTTCTTTTTTCATTCCTCAAGCGACATGATTAAATACACAAACTCGACCTGAAATGTAAAGTGATCCGCGGAACAGACCCTCTAAGCCTCTCAGGTAGTGATGTAAAATATCTTAGTCTGAATTGAAAAAGATTGGAGTCTTAAAACTATTGTAACAACTTCAAGTTTCCAGATTTATTCCAAAAATAAAGTCATTTTTAAATTTATTTTATAAATTATACAATTTCACAACATGTCAGAAGTTCACATTGTTAAAAGTTAAGTAAATTGTCCAGAAAAATGTCGATTCAAACTTAACTTTGATATTTGTTTTTACATGCATGTACATATTTAAAAAATAATGGAGATAAACTTCGCTTTTTCAATGAATGGACCAAGCTATTTCTCAACTCATTAATATGGATTCTTGATTATGTTAATTGAATGACTCTTTTTTTAATGGGCTATGTAGTTAGCTCCAAGTGAGCTTTGACTACTTCACCGGACTGTGCTGAATGACTCGATAAGAGTCAATGGTTTATACTCTTAAAGAAAAAGAGCCTCAAAATTAGGCTCGAGACTTAAGTCTCACACAGCACTATCTACAGCCATCTGCCTTATCTCATTTATAAATATATTTTACAGATGCTATTCGTTAAGGAAATGGTTGATAGCCTGGATAATATTAGAGATAAGTGGCTAAGCTGTGGAAAAATGTGCCATTTGAGGGTGATTTAGGGATGACAGGCAGGATACGGCACGCCTACTGGCGATAGGAGCGTTTGTTGCTGAATTATTTAGAGGTAAAAATTCATAGTACGAAACAGGTGGTATAACTTGCCATAGTGTTGCTGCATTTTTATTTGTTACGTCATGATAAGTTTGTATTATGAGTGTTTATAGAATAACCCATTACATTACCTACATTTTATCCATGTTTATTTTTTTTTTTGTGTACGAGATTTTATTGGTTCTTTAACATAAAACAGTTGACGATACCAGCTGAGAATCAAAGCCTAATTTCTATATCATGCATTTCATGAACGTATACTTATTATTGTAATAAATAATATTTAAAAAATAACAAAAACCGACTGCAACCCCTATCTATACGTAAGTGTACAAACTGGAACAAATAATAAAGTCATCTAAGTATTTAAAACAATTTTGATTTCCCTCAATTTTTCAAGGATTATAAGAACCTGGCTTGGTGACCATAGGACCTAGGGAATGCATCCTTTCAGGTAAGAAAATAATAATAAATAAATAGGGACATATCACACAAATTGAGCTAGCCCCACAGTAAGTTGTGAACTTGTGTCGCAGGATACTAACTCAACGATACTATATTTTATCATATATACTTATATAGATAAACATCCAAGACCCAGGTCATTCTGAAAAAGATCGTTTTCCATCATGACCTGACTGGGGATCGAACCCGGGACCGCCGTGTCGCAGGCTGGCGTGTTGACCGCTGCGCCACGGAGCTCGTCAAAATAATATATTTATCTTAAATCGAGGAAAATACATAAAAAAACCGATGAATTGAGAACCTCCTCCTTTTTTGAAGTCAGTTAGTGTACAGAATACACATAATGTCTCGTGACGATGTCTTGGAGAGGAAAGAAAAGTAAGTGAAAATAATATAAGAAACAAATTGTGTAAATTTTAAAGTAACTATAGGTAGAGTTCTTAAATCAAAGTATCATATCGTTCACTAAAGGATATAGTTAATATACTTATAATGAATATCAAAAATTTTACTGCCCTGCTTTATTATATTTATTACTATAAAGCGATGTGCCTGAAATACTCTAATATCAATAAAATAGGTGGAAGGTAGTTTACTCTAACTTAAACTATAAATAGTATAACAATACATGAGTAAATAAACCGCGATTCAAAACAAACATATTATCCCACCCTGTGTAACACAATATTATGTTTGAGTAGCTGAGAATTAATTACAAGTGACTTCCAAACCACACCTGATGCTCTTAGATGCTTAGACAATATGGGACGATGCTTGGAATATGAACAATGTGTGTTTGTATAGTTTATCACTAAGGAATAGAATGGACTTGGCATCAACATCAACGGCGAGTAGGTACGAGTATATCACTCATCTTCGATTTGCTAATGACATTGTCGTCATGGCGGAGTCGTGGAGGATCTAAGTACTATGCTCAATGACCTCAATAAAGTTTCCCAACAAGTGGGCCTTAAAATGAACATAGACAAGACGAAAATTATGTCGACTGTCCATGTTGCGCCTTCACCAGTTGTTGTTGGAAACTTCACACAACCCTGTAGAGCAGTACATTTACTTGGGTCAATTGATCCAGGTCGGAAGCTCTAGTTTCAAAGACGAGGTCTTTCGTCGAATCCGACTCGGCTGGGCAGCGTTCGGGAAGCTCCGCAGTGTCTTCTCGTCCAAAATACCTCAGTGCCTTAAGTCGAAAGTCTTCGACCAATGTGTGTTACCAGTGATGACTTATGGGTCTGAAACTTGGTCACTTATAAGAAAGCTCAAGGTTGTACAAAGAGCTAATGGAGAGGGCTATGCTCGGTGTTTCTCTCGAGATCGAATGAATCAGGAACGAGGAGATTCGAAGAAAAACCAAGGTCACAAATATAGCCCAGTGGATTAGCTCTTTGAAGTGGCAGTGGGCGGGACACTTAGCGTGAAGAACCGATGGCTGATGGGGCAGAAAGGTTCTTGAATGGCGACCACGTACCGGCAAGCGCAGCGTTGGATACCCACCGACCAGGTGGTCAGACGACCAGATAAAGGTCGCAGGAAGGCGCTGGATGCAGGCCGGTTCCAACCGGTCATATTGGAAATCCTTAGGGGAGGCCTATGTCCAGTAGTCGACTTCTTGTGGCTGAGATGATGATGATAGTTTAATACTATCACTACATATTATAAAACAAAGTCCTCCGCCGCGTCTGTCTGTTTGCTATAACCTCAAAAACTACTGCACGGATTTTCATGTGTTGTTTCATAGTTGTGTAGTAGAAGGAAAGTAAAAGGAAGATATATTCATCTTGTCAGAAAGGTATCGTTTGCCATGTTATAAGAGACTAGCAGTCCGCCCTGGTTTACCCGTGGTACATACCTAGCCTATGGCACTCAAGGATAACGTACCTATCTAATGGTGATAGAATTTTTGAAATCGGTCCGGTAGTTCCTGAAATTACCGCGTTCAACCAAAAAAAGCTATTCAGCTTTATAATATTAGTATAGATTCTGGAACATTGAATACGGAAATATGTCAATTTTAAACAACATAAATAAAATTCATATAACAGTTGTCTCTTACATAACATTTACCTCTTTTAATTTCAGGCTGAAGACAGAATCTAGAGCCACAAAATCCAAAATCGATAAACTTAGAGCTTGTGTACAGACACAACTGAATATATCTTTACAGGGACCCTCGTAAAGCTGTAGTTGAAAGCTAGCTTTTAGTTTTAGCAATGAACAGTCTTAAAATGGAGTAAATAAACGTTAATTTAAATCTAACATCAATATGTTAGTTTTAAATCAACGATTATCTACTTTAATTTACTCTTTGTAAACAGAAACACAGTATTTACAGTGACCCTCGTAAAGCTGTTGTTGAAGGCTAGTTTTTAGTTTAACCAATGAACAGTCTAAAAGTGGAGTACTTAAATAACTTTAATTTAGAACTAACATTAGTATGTTTGTTTTAAACTAACGATTATTTACTTGAATTTACTCTGTGTAAACTGAAACACAGTAATAGAGCAGCCGCTGATGAATTACCTAAGAGTGATTTCCAAACCACACCACGCGCTCTTATAGGCTTACAAAACGTGGAACAAAGGGCGCGTGTGTTTAGGTATGTTGTCTGTTGCTTCGTTATTTTCCATTGATTGTGAAAATAGCTAAACTAATTAGACAGAGGTGTCAAGATGGCATCAAGTAATTTATTAAAGCCACAGCCAACTATCGGGAACAGATACTCGATATCTGTACCCCTGACTTATAAAATTGTAAACGAATTTGTATTTGAATCTGTGTGTCCAAATCCGAATGCATATAAAAAAAAATAAAAAAAAAATTATTGCAACAACGTTAACATTTGTTTTAAATATGCAGTTACAGATTACAGCTTGCATAGAATAATAAATATTAACATTGTAACAGTGTTTTATTTTCAAGCTGTTGTGATGATTCCTGCACTAGGCTAGGCCTGTCCTGCAGGTAATCATACTAATGTACAAGTAATGCACAAAGGATAAGCATTGCCATCCAACGTGGCAATGCTGCCAGCCTTTTGGGCACGTTACCGCGAGGTGATGGTTTGCAGGGACTATATAATTTGTAAATATTTTAATTAATTTTAAGTAGTTTTAATTATTATTATTCATTTAGATACATTGCTAATGTACAAGTTAACTTTTTACATTTGTTTACAGTAAGGTTCTACATGTTTTTTAATGCGCTCGGTTTTAGATAAAATAATACAGATATAAGAGAATGTGCTTAATGTTGCATGAATATAACCTCAATCTTTTTGAAAATTCAGTGGAAAGGCTTCGTCTTGGTTACTTTGCTCCATACATAGCCCAGAGTAAACTCATTTCACACAAAAAACAAACGTAATTCAAACTTAAAAATAACTTTATTGCACGTGAAATGTAAGGAACGTCAACAAGACCCAACCTTTGCGACACATTGCATCACAAAACCTAAAGATCACGGTAAACAATCACCACAATTTAATAACCATATTTTTACTTATACCTGTATGCATTGCTGCAAATATTCCCTTGTTTCTATGGCACATCATCTCGTTTATCGACAATCACTCTCTTCTTTCATTGATACTTAATAAAAAGCTTACATGCAGCAGCCGTGTGGTTCCCGGCAGAGTAGAATAGGATCACTCCAAGTCTTCCCGTGGATGTCGTAGAAGGCGACTTAGGAAACACAAGCTAAACAAAGCTTATAAATTTCAACGAGACCTCTCCAACCCTTCTGGCCAGCGTAGAGAGTGTAGGCCAAATCCTCTGACTGCTCTGGTAGTACAGAGAGGGTCATGCTCCTGCAGTGGAGTCTATAAAGACCTGCCCCCCTTTTTACTAACTCGGATGACAGGTGTCGATGCCTATCAATCTAGAATTTACAATTACAATGCGGGTTTTGCTTGCTCGAACTTTTTATTTGAAATACAAAAACCGCATTGTAACAGCAAATCCTAGATTGATAGGCATCGACACCTGTCATCCGAGTTAGAAAATAGGCCGGCTGATGATGATGATGATGCAGCAAACATTACATGACAAGATATTATAGCATAATGTACTCCAATAAAAACTGAAACTTAAATAGTTTATAGATTCTAAATAATTAATAAGGTTAATTTAGAATCTTATCATTCCAAACTTTAACATCATTACAATCCGTGTAATCAACATGAGACGAGCTCCGTGGCGCAGCGGTCAACACGCCGGTCTGTGACACGGATGGTCCCGGGTTCGATCCCCGGTCAGGTCAAGATGAAAAATGATCTTTTTCAGATTGACCTGGGTCTTGGATGTTTATATATATATGTATTTGTTATAAGATTCGTAAAATAGTATCGTTGAGTTAGTATCCCATAACACAAGTCTTACATAAGAACTTACTTTGGGGCTAGCTCAATCTGTGTGATTTGTCCGTATATATTTATTTATTATTTATGAGTAATATTATGTTTGAGCGGCACAAAGTTAATTATTGAGAGTGACTTCTAAAACACACTTGATAGTTACACGTTTAGGAAACGGGGAAACAAAGGGAGCATGTGTATGATAGTTTGTTCTTGAATAGATACTCATCAATGTGATAAACAGAATATTAATCAAGCTTGATTCAAATTGATTCACAACATTTATTGATATTTTGATACATTGGAATACAAACATACTAATGAAGCCTTTATCCCATAAGTTAATTATTGTGAGTGACTTCCAAACCACACTTGATAGTTACACGCTTAGGAAACGGGGAAACAAATGGAGCATGAGTATGATAACTAGTTTGTCCTTGAATAGATAGTCATCTATGTCATAAACAGAATATTAATCAAGCTTGATTCAAATAATTCATAACATAAATTGATATTTTGATACATTTGAATACAAACATACTAATCAAGCCTTTATCCCATAAGTTAATTATTGTGAGTGACTTTCAAAACCATACTTGATAGTTACACGTTTAGGAAACGGGAGAAACAAAGGGAGCATGTGTATGATAGTTTCTCCTTGAATATATACACATCAATGTCATAAACAGAATATTAATCAAGCTTGATTCAAATTGATTCACAACATTTATTGATGTTTTGTAACATTTGAATACAAACATACTAATGAAGCCTTTATCCCATAAGTTAATTATTGTGAGTGACTGCCAAACCACACTTGATAGTTTCACGGGAAACGGGGATACAAAGGGAGCATGTGTATAATAATTCGTCCTTGAATAGGCACATCAATGTCATAAACAGAATATTAATCAAGTTTGATTCAAATCGATTCTTAACATTTATTGATATTTTGATACATTTGAATACAAACATACTAATGAAGCCTTTTCGCCGTGTGGTTCCCGGCAGAGTAGAACAGGACCACTTTAAGTCATCCCGTGGATGCCGTAAAAGGCGACATAGGAAACACAAGCTAAACAAGACCTCTTCAACCCGTTTGGCCAGCGTGGAGAGTGTAGGCCAAATCTTCTGATTGCTCTGGCTAATTATAATGGCTCTGGTGATCAGAGAGGGTCGCGCTCCTGCAGTGGAGAATAAAAAAGACCTGATCATGATAATGATGATGATGTGTAAGCTATTCTTATTACTCTCTCTACAATTTATAAAAACACCGGCCATGTGCGTGTCGGGCCACGCGCAGTGTAGGGTTCCGTAGTTGCGAATGACAACTTTGAGTTCACACTGTTTACACTCGCACCTCACAGTTTAACGACCAAAAACATCTAACAATGAAAATTGTATGAAATTTTACATTTTCCAGTACATTTTATAAGTTGGTGTGGTGGCCTATAACTTTTTAGTTTGCACTTAGTACTCAGCTCTGATAGTTTTCCTTTCAACTTCAATATATATACTACAGCTGTAATTTCTTTCACGTATCAATATATAACCGTTTAGCAGATAGAGGGGGGGACACTTACCTCTAACAAACGCTTTAAAACCAAATATTTCGGAAACGGATCCCTAAGTCTAAAAATGATGTTTTAAACCTCATACATACCCATACCCATACCAAATTTCAACTTTCTAGTACTTATAGTTTCTGAGTAAAACCGCGGACGGACAGACAGACAGACATGGCGAAACTAGAAGGGTTCCTAGTTTACTACGGAACCCTAAAAAGTCGCCGATACATGCGCGTTTGCTATGTTTGACACTTTTTGTGTCGATATTGTCTGGCCTACTTCGCTATTTCTAATTTTCATTACGAAAGGTATCAGAAGACTTTACCTATTTGTCAAAACTTGGAAGATACCTACTTGAAAGTTTCTACTCATCTCTGAAAGTACTGAAATAATTCCGTCGTGGTTTTCAGTAGAAGTATTAAAACAAAACAATAACTATGGTTCATGTATAGGTTGGTGTATAAGCGCAAGCCCTATATATATCAGAGTTCTTCTTCTAAGTAACTTTTCTCATGAACGATGGCAGGGTCGTAACTCATTTGTCTAGCTAAAGGTACATTCTAAACAGAATTGAAAAAAAAAAATATAATTGCCAATATGACAGTTGCAACTTGCAACGTCAAAATAGTATAGCTGCGGAAGCAATCGGTAACATGAACAGATAAAAGAGAATGTAGTTTGCTCCTATCAATAGGCTGCCAATGCTGCCATACGTTTCTTCTCGCATTGTGTTGGTATGTCACAACGTCACAACCCCCTTACTTTTATGGATTGAAAAAAAAAATCAACTAATGTAGATTTGTAAAAAACGTAGATAACAAACGTGACTATCGTTTTCCCATACATTTGTATGTGATATTATTCAATTAAACTCTCATTTCATTGTTTATATTTTTTGGGTCCTACCAAGCTAAACCACGTGATTATACAGTGAAAAATGTATCATCTCGTGTAGGTTAAACTTATAGATCCTGTAATATACTAGAAATATCCATTCTAGGGTGCATACTCTTACGTAAACACAATCTTATCCCTCTTATCCACAAAACCCCAAAATCTTACACATTTTTTGGTTCAGCAGTCGCATAAAAAACCTGCGGGCACTGAAAACATCAAAGAAATCTGAAATAGGTTGAAAGTTCTGTGCTAACAAAAGCGTGAAATCCTTTCCAGGCCGTATTACGTAAGATAATTTGTTATACTCCCTATTTGCTGCAAATTTAGTTCTTACTTACTCAAAGTCTTCGTTTATAATTGGATCCTTGACTAACTGTCCTATTTTCATAATAATTGGGAAAAATTTAGGATATTTTAGTTCTTCAAACGTATTTTTTTTTAAAGTACAAAAACACAAACAATTAAATACGTTCAATAAATGTCTTGTAAACTGAAGTAAATAGAATCAATGAAATTTGTAAGTAGACGAAGATTACACTTACTGTCATAAACATTTTTCATACCCATCCAAACATACTGAACTGAAAGGAAAACTCAGCTCATTTAACCCAGACGCCGCTGAAAAGCTCCAGACGTGCTTTCATCTGTCAAAAAAACTCACCTGATCTCAGCTCGAATGGCATGATCAAGCGTGAAAATCGCCCCTCCCTGCAGCTCACTCCCCACCACCCCGCTACATCACGCACTCACTCACACACAACACTACACTGTTAACAGCACTTCTTCGTTGTATACGGTTGCACTGTCATCAGTGGTTTGGTTATTTCATGACGCAAGAGCGGGTTTCGTGCAAAAAAATGTAGGGACGGGAACGCGACGTGGCCGCTGCGGTGGCGGGGTCACTTCTGCCGCGGCGCTGCGGCGCGCGCCTCTAACCCCCCCGTAGCCATGACAACCATCCCGGGCGATATCAGCCCCGTCCTCTGGCGAACAAAAACAAAAATAGCAAATTAATTGCGTAATCGTGTGCCGTGAAAATTTTGCTAAGGTTAATTAGTACATCAAAGGGTGCGTACGCTAACCTATAAATGGCTGATCGACTGTGATAAGGTACGTGTTTTTTGGCAGTATATTGCGCCGCTTTGTTCGAACTCCGCTCTTGTTGAAGAAAGACATTTGTATCATGCATTTTGTTTCCACGGAATTATTATTTTCTATTTATTTCAAGATGTACTTAAGTAATGGGAGTAAATTCTAATTATACCTACCTCACGAGAATATATTTCTATTACTTACACCTAAATGAGATTGTTATATTTTAAGAGTCGATGTAGTGCTACTGAATTAATATAAGTATCAAACATAGTAGTTAACTTCTAGTTTCAAATGATGTTGTAATATTTAAGTTACTTATATGTTAGACCCATACATACTGGTCAAGACTTACATAAGACGAAGAAAAGAGGAGAGTCTAGATATTGCATTGAAAAAGTGTACTTAGTTGTAGAATAAACACAATTTTAGTAAAAGAATTTTTGTATTAAGTAATTACTGACGAAAAATTCTGTCAGTCAGCTTCAAAATGGCTAAGTATCAATTAAGATAAACTGCAGATTGAAATTGAAAATACTCTGATTATTAAGATAGTTTAAAGCGTGGAATTAAGTAAAACTAAAATTATACATCCAATTTTTCATAGAGAAATGCATTTTTTTTTTCAAAACTGGTCTGAGATAAGGTACTATGTCACATTCTATTTTGTTTTGGCAGCATTTTACGCAGTATTGTTAGAACTCCATTCACGCTGAAAGATATTTATCTCGTTTTGTTGACAAAAGAAAAAACATTTTTACATTTTAACATTTATCTTATTCAATGTGATGATTTTAAATGCAGAGTATTTCTAACCGACTCATCAATTCGAGCGGTATGTATCTACATTATGTAATATTGTCAGAATTGGATAATTTTTATATGTTATACTATACCGGCTTCTAAACATGGGTGCCAAATTTAATAATGTATGTTAACATCAAATCATGCATATTTGAACAAATAATTATAAGTTAGGAATACTAACTAAGTTACATGAAATAACTGTATGTATGGTAGGGACTATTTGATATGAAGATTAGGGGTGTGGGCAAATTTAGCCCTACCTACGTCCCACATTACGCACATAACCTAGGTACTTATATATTAGGTCGGGGAAAAAGTAATTTCGTATTTTTATGTGTAAAGTTGTAATCAAATATCTTTGGTAATGTTGCATGTATCTGGCTGAATTAGATACCATCTGAAAGGTAAAATTTTCAAGAATTATATAGAAATTTACAAAATATTTTTCCTTAATTTTTAACCTTTTCTTTGTTTATTAAAAATGTATCAGATAGACGAAAAAAAAATAACATTTTTAAAAGTTAGTTAAAAAATAAAGAAATGCAAAATACACAGAAAGTGAATTTTGCCGCAGTCCCAGTAAGAATAGCACAACGTAGGTGTAAGCGTTTTGTGTCTGAGAATTTTGATGTCAAAGTTACACCTCTTTTCTATGGACGGAGTAAATCTTCATACAAAATACGAAATTACTTTCTCCCCGACCTATTATATAATACTAGCTTTAGCCAGCGGCTCTGCTCGCATTAGTACTGATCCCTCGGGAAGAGTCCTTTTTTCTGAGCTGGAAGGTAGCCTATGTCTTTGTCCGTATTTCAGATAACGTGTATGCAAAAATTTACAATGATCGGTTCAACAGATAGGGCGTGAAAGCGTAACAAAAAAATAAACAAACGCATTTATAATATTAGCTGGGATTGGGATAATGTAAAATTTGCTAATTGAAGTGGAAAAAGTGTTCGTTCGACTCTCGTCTAAAAAATTCTATCATTCGACTTGCTTGCTCTAGGTTTCGTAAATTAATTTAACCTCTACATTGCTTTCAAATATTTAAAAAAATGTTTTTACCTTCACAAATAAATGCATAATTGGTTTTAGTGGACTTTATATTGTGAAATTGGTGTCGTTTGGTATTATAAATGCTCGTGCTCATGAACAATTTGTAAAATAGTTAAAGTGGACTGGTAAATGGACTCGTATAGATTTGCCACCAGAAGCTCCCACGAGGCATCAAAGTACAACACTGATACTTAGTATCTCATTATACTGGACATTGGCAGAATCACTGAAATTTCGGTGGAAGCCATAATATAAAACAGAAGAAGAAAAAATAAATGCTTAGATCATTTTAGATAAGGCAGCTAGTTATCGGCGATATTGTTGACCAGAGATTTTTCTGCATTACAGTTTTGTTTAACCACTATTTTATCTGTCATTGATTATTACTTCCTACGGGGATCATGGCCGTCTTTATAGTTTTCTCCTGTTTTAGTCTGGTTTTTACCTAAAGAATGCTTACTTTCTATAGTTACCAACTTGCATCGAGACCAACAAATAAATATAAATAAATATATAGGGACATATCACACAAATCGAGCTAGCCCCACAGTAAGTTGTGAACTTGTGTCGCAGGATACTAACTCAACGATACTACCTATATTTTATAATATATACTTATATAGATAAACATCCAAGACCCAGGTCAATATGAAAAAGATCTTTTTCCATAGTGACCTGACCGGGGATCGAACCCGACCGCTCGACATACAATCATACTTTAAACAATTTGGTTGAATTGAGATGGTTTGGACATGTATAGAGGATGGATGAAAGGAGATTAGCAAAAAGTAATATACAGCAATTGGGACAGTCGTTTAGGGCCAGCCTCGACGAACGTATCGTGACCAAATTACGAACGTTCTTTCAAAAGGAGAAGTGAGGAGTACCCAAAACCGGCAAGCATGCATGAAAAGAGTTAATGAATGTGGATAAAGCGAAAGAAGTTTGTAAGGATCATAGCAAGTGGAGATCCATAATCTCTGTTTACCTCTATGGGAGAGAGGCATTTATTTTATATTCTATTTTATTTATTAAGGAAGATTTACAGGCTAATATAACAATATATATTTATAATAACATATAAAATAATTGCTGATAACAAATCCTCACTAATAGATTTTCCATTTGACAAAGAAAAGAGCATAATGCAGCTGCGAATTTTAAACAATTTATGTGTACTGAGTGAAAAATAAAATCTAATAACAATAATACCCTAGAACGAAACAATACTTTAGGAATTACTAAAGAAAGCTTTGATAATATGTATGTAAAGAATATTATTGTAGTACTTACGATAGTGTCACAGTCTGAAAATAAAGTTCTCATCTTAATTAACTGCCCGCAAAATTGACTTTTCCTGTTAACACTGAAACTTAGAGACAATATGAAAATGCGTTCCAAAGTAAACAAAGCTGCCTATAACTTTCGGCAAATAAACTCAAAATTACTTGGAAACTTGGAAATTTTATTAATTATGAGTCCTTTGATACTTTCTAGGTGTACTCGAATATTAATGGTATTATTACAGCCAAGTAACAGGCATGTTAAAGAGAATGAGAAAAGAGGAATAGTTTGATACTCGGGCGTAGCCAGTGTTTAGTATCAGGGAGGGATCAAGAAAATAAAACAACTAAAACTCTATGAAATAACCGTTCTTTTTTATCAGGTCTTTGTTAGTCTCCACCGTAGGAGCACGATCACGACCTCACTGATTAACAGAGCCATTTAATAGCCAAAGCAGTCAGACGTATTGGCCTACACTCTTCACGCTAGCCAGGTAGGATGGAGAGATTTCTTTGAATTTTAAAAGAATGTTTAGCTTGTGTTCCGTTAGTCGCCTTTTACGACATCCACGGGAAGACTTGGAGTGGTACTATTCTATTGTACCGGGAACCACATGGCTTAACTGTAAGTTACATTAGCCCATGGGCAGCGATGATCACTTATCACCAGGTGAACCGCTTGCTCGTTTGTCGTTCTATGACATAAAAAAAGTATATTAATAAGAGCCAAGCCCTTCAGTCTAAATGTGATCGGATAATCAACGGCGGCGGAGTAGACAAGGCAAATCCATTATACATTATTAGAGTAATATAATAATAAGTAATGGTGGTCGGCTCTCTTTATTTAAAAATAATTAATGTTCGGGAGGGGGTTGAACCCCCATAACCCTCCTCCTATATAGGTCAGTGTCGCTTACTTTGGTATTAAGTATGCTCTTTTAGCATTTCACTATAATGTGTTGCAGTTTCCAAGAAATGAGTTCTATTTTGCATTTATTGTGCAGAATCAAGGAGTAGTAAATAGAAGACCTTACAGAATTGCAAAGTCCAACCTTACATTGCAATACAAAGGTACAACTGCAAGTTGGGCCGTGATTTGAGCTTACATCTTTTAAATGCTGGTAAAAAGATTTAACTGTCACCTGTAAGAAATAACCGAATGGTGGCCTAGAACAGGTGAAAGAAGTGTTGGACGTCCTCCTATGTGATGGGTAGACGATATAGTCAAAGTTCAGGTTACCCCTGGACAAGATCTGTACAAGATTGGCACGGATAGCGGAAACAAAGAGAGGCTCAGTAGTGCGCTAATGATGATGATGATGATGTCACCCATGGCTCGTTTGCAGTTTACTTTTCTACTGTTCGTGTGAAATCAGCTGGGCTCACTGAAACAAATATATTGATTTCTGTTTGGAACTCGTTAGTATGCAGGTCGCGACTGTAGGGAAACCGAGACTTACTCAGGGGTTCTCAAAGTATTTTTGAAATTATGTCTTGTCTGACTGGGGCATAAAATTAAAATGTTCACCGAAACAACCTCTCATTTTTATACACGCAAGTATAAGAAAATCCATAATATTCATATTAATCTACGTACTAATATTAATATTAGTAATGAATAAAAATCGGCCAAGTCTGAGTCGGACTCGCGCATGAAGGATTGCGTACCATTATACGAGTATGTATATGTCGCAGTCATCTGGTTGAATCTGCTGCTATTTGATTAAATGACTAGCGCGTTCATTGAATGACCACGTTTAATTGACGAGACGAGCTCCGTGGCGCAGCGATCAACACGCCGGTCTGTGGCATGGATGGTCCCGGGTTCGATCCCCGGTCAGGTCAAGATGAAAAATGATCTTTTTCAGATTGACCTGGGTCTTGGATGTTTATCTATATATGTATTTGTCATAAAATATAGTATCGTTGAGATAGTATCCCATAACACAAGTCTTACTGAAGAACTTACTTTGGAGCTAGCTCAATTTGTGTGATTTGTCCGTATATATTTATTTATTATTAATAAATAAATAAATAAATATATACGGACAAATCACACAGATTGAGCTAGTAAATAAATAAATCGAACCCGGAACCATCCGTGTCACAGGCCGGCGTGTTGACCGCTGCGCCACGAAGCTCGTTTATTAATTGAATGACTAAAGGACAACTCGTCGAGTCGTTGAATGTAACGTTCAACGTCTTGACTGAATGAATGTCATTTAGCGAAGTTGTTGAATCTAAGCCGACTTTATAATATTTGGTGGTAGCATGATTTCCAAAGCTTTATTTAATCTCATATTTTTGCAAATTTTCTTAGTTTTTAAAGTAGCCGGCGGCGGCGTAATAATAGGTAAATCCATAATGTCATACTATTTTATTACAAATAACGCACTTTTATGAAAATTTAATCGAAAAAAATATCAACACCATGCCATCTTTTCGAGCTGTTTGACGCCATATTTGTTTTGGTGACTACTAGCGCGGCAGTGGTAAAAAATGAACTAAATTTGAATCACCTGACTGATTTTATGTCCGCTCTGTTCAAAGGGCTATGTCCCAACCCGCTAACTAGTTAGACGTTGAGCGACGCTTATTCAATCAACGTTCGGCCTAGTCATTCAATTTAACGTGGTCAATCAATGAACGCGCTAGTCATTCAATCAAATAGCAGATTCAACCAGATGACTGCGATATATATACAATACTAGCTGTTACCCGCGGCTTCGCCCGCGTAATTTATAGCCTATATCCTTCTCGGTACCCTAACCTATGTGTATGCAAAATTTCATGATGATCGGTTCAGTAGATACGGCGTGAAAGCGTAACAAACAAACAAACAAACTCACTTTCGCATTTATAATATTAGTTGGGATGTCCTTCTCGGTACCTTAACCTATGTGTATGCAAAATTTCATGATGATCGGTTCAGTAGATACGGCGTGAAAGCGTAACAAACAAACAAACTCACTTTCGCATTTATAATATTAGTTGGGATAGTTGGGATGGAATTAGATTATCAATCAAAAACGGCAAAAACTCATGTTCGTTGTCTATCATTTCAACAGTCTAGTTATCACGGTTTATGAGATGCAGCCGACAGACAGATAGACGGCCATTAAGTCTCTTTTACCTCTTCAACCACTTAATCGGTTTAAACGAAATCTACGTTGGATGTAGTTTAAAGCCCAGGGAAGGACATGGGCACCTTTTTTTATCCCGGAAAAAGGTATTGTTCCTGAGGGATTTACTTTTCCGAGAACGCGAGAGCTATTACATATTCAATATATATATTTACCGTTTCAAACCCTGAAAGGGGTAACTGAGCCCGTGAATATAAACAAATTTTCCTTTGGGACTAAAGCTGGAAACTAAAAAAACCATGCAGAACTATAAAATTTAGCCGCCCAGTCAAATCGAATAAGATTGTTAAATTTTTTTCGAGTTCTTGATTTTGGTCTTTGGACAGGCTGAGTCACCTAAGGGGTTCAAAGTGATCAACATTTCACGGAGTATAAAATAACACAATAGCAATCACATACCTTATGAGCTCTTTTCATGGCTTTGAAACTTCTTTATTAATCGTCGGTACGTTTTGGGTAGTGCGTCTTCCACTTTGGAAAGCAGTACGCTTACTAATCCCAAAAAAAGTAACATTCGTCTTGGCGTGGAACAAACATCACTGTGGATAAGACAAAATTTGGAAATATTTTATAGAATATCTGTATAGGTGATTGATTCCCGGTTGCACCATCAGCACTAGCGATTTTCCCGCGACTTCGTTCGCGTAAAACGTCACCGCCAGTGCTCACTTAGGTTCATCATTAAAAAAACAGTTGCACCAACTTTCAAGTTTCTTGGTACAACAGTTTCGGCTGTGCATTGACCGTTTATCAGTCAGTCAGTCAGTCAACATGTAGAAGAGCCATGCTACAATATAATTTGGCGAAAGTTTTTACGGTCAAACCCGCCAGCCTGATGCCAGCTCTTCAACTATTCCTACAGAACCATGTCGGGAATCATGAATCGAAATTTCTTCATTTCTTAACTGTTGGTATAATCGTGGGTAACTGTAGTTACTTTTTAGGGTTCCGTAATAAACTAGGAACCCTTATAGTTTCGCCATGTCTGTCTGTCTGTCCGTCCGCGGTTTTACTCAGAGACTATGAGTACTAGAAAGCTGTAATTTGGTATAATGTATAATATGATAATAATGTAAATTAATCATGGCAAAAAAGTGGTAGAAAAAAATCTTGAAAGAAAATTTTTTTTAGCATTGCTCCCATACAAGTAAAGTGGGGGAGTAATTTTTTTTCTCTACTTACCCATCGTGTGGGGTATCGTTAAAATCGCGTTTATTGTGAGGTTGAGACCACTATTTTTCGATTTAGGGATCCGTTTCCGAAATATTTGGTTTTAAAGTGAAAATTTTTGTTAGAGGTAAGACCCCTTCTATCTGCTAAACGGTTATATATGGATACGTGAAAAAAATTACAGAAGTAGTATATATACTGAAGTTGAAAGGAAAACTATCAGAGCTGAGTACTAAGTGCAAACTAAAAAGTTATAGGCAACTAACTTATAAAATGTACTGGAAAATGTAAAATTTCATACAATTTTCATTGTTAGATGTTTTTGGTCGTTAAACTGTGAGGTGCGAGTGTAAACAGTGTGAACTCAAAGTTGTCATTCGCAACTACGGAACCCTACACTGCGCGTGGCCCGACACGCACTTGGCCGGTTTTTTATATTCTAAGTGTAGAGATAAAGAGATCTCTTTGAAACGTGGCAAGGGTCCAAATTGCCAAAGAATGTGACGCTTATAGGGATGCAAAACGTGCGCCATATTATTACTTCAATCTGCAAGAGAAAGGAGAAGTGCAGGAGTGTAGCAATTAATGTGGTATAAAGGTCCTCACACCATAAAGGTCTTCGAGAGGAAAATTAACTCTCCGATCCGAGAGGAGTGCACTTACTGACTAAACATTTTCCTCAGGACTTGGGACCTTTTGCCCTAAGGAATAAAGTGGAAAAATATAGAAAAAGAATACACGCCTCCAGTCGTTTCTGGATATGAAGAAAGCCTTCGACTGTGTTCCCCGAGAGTTTGCCTATCTATCTAACGCAGTCATCTGGTTGAATCTGCTATTTGATTGAATGACTAGCGCGTTCATTGAATGACCACGTTTAATTGAATGACTAGGCCGAACGTTGATTAAACAAGCGTCGCTCAAAGTCCAACTAGTTAGCGGATTGTAACATAGCCCTTTGAACAGAGCAGACATAAAATCAGTCAGGTGATTCAAATTTAATTCATTTTTTTTACACAGCTCGCACAGATGACACGGTGTTGATATTTGTTTTTCATTAAATTTACTTAAAAGTGCGTTATTTGTAATAAAATAGAATGACATCATGGATTTACCTATTATAACGCCTTAAACGTGGTCATTCAATGAACGCGCTAGTCATTCAATCAAATAGCAGATTCGACCACATGACTGCGACATATCTATAACTTAAGAACTGTGTTCTTGTCGATGGAGAACTCTCCATGTCACTGGGTTCTCAGCCATTCTCCTGATATCCTTATACGCCACAACCCCTGCCTATTCAGTGGTATAAAAAAAGTTTTACTATTATTGGCCAAGTATGAGGGTAGAAAACATTGAGTACACTTTACTCTTTTTTTTAAGTCAGTTGAAAATTGACTATTAAGAAGCCAGTAAACATTTGAAAAAGAAGGGCCCTGTGACTCTGTGACCTCTTGTGCTATATCGAAGTAAATTGAAAACTGCTTTTTGCAAGGTCCGATCTAGATGAACATAACTTACCGTCGAGATAATTCAGGAGTTCGGGAGATACTGTCTCACTAACAAATAGTCGCTCTTCGTCCTTGTCGAGGTAATTTACGAAGTAAATTGTACGGGTCGAGGTCAAGTTAATTTCTTTTATACTGCCTTTTTTTATCTGTCACGTTTTACAAAAGTAAGTCAGTAATTTTTATTATTAAGCATTATTTTTTATTAAGTAAGTATAGCCTGTTGTCGGTTATGTACCTATGCTACGAGTAACAAGACTTACAATACTCCAGGCACTTCTCGTAACTTGTTGTAAAACACCTGAGTAACCGACCTAATTATAAATTCACTTCTTTGAAAACAGGAACGAGGGCCCAGCGTGGCCATTTTTGTGCGAAACGCCCTACTTTAAGGGCCTATTCACCCCCTACGCGCACCCCCTAAAAGGCCACTGAAATGAAAGAGCCCGTCATCTTAAAATAAACGGTTCAGGTGTATTTACCTAAAGGCTTTGTAGAAACGCGTAAAAATGAAAGACAGTGACGTTGTAATAATAAACTCAGAATTTTCTTGAGAAGATAGAGAAAATTGCAAAATTTTACTAAAATACATATTTTCATGATCTACAAAATGTCGTGCGCAAATGCACTATCGTTTTATACTTACTTAAACATTAATGATAGTAGTAGAAGATAGTAGTAACATAGG